>CM072517.1:25290136-25428281 GCA_036898135.1 Oncomelania hupensis | reverse complement strand
TTGGACCATGTTTTGGTTGCAGATAGATCAGATAGTGAGTGACCTGTCATTCTTTGATTTCACTTTGCTTCGTTAGAATAAAGCGGACTCACAACACCGCCAAAAAAAAAAAACACTTTTGAAAACGCTTATTTTATGTACGAGTATCTCGAAATACATTTGAAAGACTTGCCATCGTGTTTCCTTTTGAGATAACCATCAACCTCTTACTGGGTTAGATTCATACTCTTTTAGTGTCATGGTGCCAAGGTAATTGAAGCGAATGAGGAGGTACTGATACGAAACCTTTGAATAATTACATGTTAGTTTACATGGATTACATCGATAGCCTGAGAAAGCGTCTGCCTGAAAGACATCATAAATCAAGTCAAGTCAAGTCAAATAATTTTATTGCCAAGATAAAACACCAGGAATATGTCTCAGAATCGAGATAACACGCACGCACACACACAAACCTACACACCCACACACACACATATGTAGCAAGCTAAGACAGGCAGTGGGCTACAGAATTACAGTTCAAGTGACTATGTTACTATACAACTTTTCTAAAAATTATACGAGCTTTTCCTTAAAACGCACATCTATAATAGGCCAGAACCCAAAAGCCTTCGCGCACACACGCACGCACGCACACACACACTCACACACACACACACACACAGTTCGCACACGAGCCAACATACTGCATGCAAGCACGACAGACAGAACCACACCCATGAGCCTCCGCGAAAACCGTATGCAGAGGTTGAGGTCGAGGGGTCAAGGCCAAAGGTCGCTCTGTCCATGGCTAGCAGCAGTACACACAAACACACGCGTAACGGTGTAGTTCGATGTAAAACCGAAGAATTTGTTCTGTGCGAGATATAGACTTTAAGAAACTGTGAAATTGAAAAAAGAAAGGATTATTTGAAGAGGGAGCGTACTAATAGAGTAATGGAGACTCAGACTCATAAATAATTGTAACAATAAATGCTTTTCTGTGGACTGCTGTTTATTGTGTTATATAATTTATGTAGTGTAAAAATTAATCTTTATTTTCCTTTGTGTCGTTTAAATCATTAATTTTCGCTTTAATTTTTGTTAATATTTTATTTTATTATATTGTATTTTATTCATATATCTATTATCTGTGACTAACTTATTGTAAGTGCTTTACTTATTTATTTCTTTATTGTTGCATTTGCAGCCTATAAAATCGTGTGATACGGTTTGGAAATATTTATTACTGTACATAAGGTTTTTATACCTGATTTACATTGGAAAAGGTAGAGAGAGAGAGAGAGAGGGAGAGAGAGAGAGAGAAAGAAAGAGAGAGAGAGAGAGAGAGAGAGTAACGTTGAAACGCGAACGATAATATGTCTGAAGCGCGCACGATAGATCTAATCGTTTCGATTTGCAAAGTATTCAATGATGGAGTTTATTTACCTTTGATTTGAGTTTGCATTGTTGTTAGAAGAAGCTTTGTATAACGTTGATAATTTTGTTGGTCGATATTGTTGGAGATCTACTTATTTACTGTCGATAGAAATTTCCCAATAAATGTCGAAGTAAGAGAACGTTCCGGGTATGTGTGGAGAGAAGTATGACGTAAGTCAGTGATGACGATCTTTATTTTGATTGGCTGTAGTGCGTCATTCTAGTCTACCATGTTCTAAATTGTTCGGGAAGAGAGAGAGACTATATATTTTATGTGCCGCACTGTTTTGAGTAGTTGTTGTTGATTGTGAGTTGGAAAGTAAAAAGTTGAGAGTGAAAAGGCGATTGTATGCAGTTGTTGATGTGTGCTGAATAAAAGTGGAAAACTTCATACGTCGACTCCGTGTCTTGTTGCTGAGTGAGCAGGCTGCGTGGATAAACGAATCTGAGTTACACCTTATCAGGAATTCAGCATTGGGGCTGAATCAGATACTGATAGAAAAACACCACCATCGAACGGAGTGTAACAGAGAGAGAGAGAGAGAGAGAGAGAGAGAGAGAGAGAGAGAGAGAGAGAGAGAGAGACAGAGAGACAGAGAGACAGAGAGACAGAGAGACAGAGAGAGAGAGACAGAGAGACAGAGAGAGAGAGAGAGAGAGAGAGAGCAGTAGACAAGGCGCCACGACTTTGAGGCTAATTTCCTCTGCCCACAGAGTCGTTACTCAAGTTGAGTACCTGTTGCTGACCCTGCGATGTATAACCGGCAAAGATCAGGATGGCGGTGATGGTGAGCAGCTGTGGTGTCAAATACCAACAACAAGTTTAACAAAATAGACAAGAGCCAAATAAAATCGGCAGGGACGAAAATAATGCAATAATTAACACGAACAGTTGTGATGAAAAAATTAAAACGACTGTAGCAAAATAAAATAAACATAAGAAGATAAAATACTGGCAGAAGCTGGTCATAATTTTGTTGTATATATTTCAAGACGGTAAGAAGAATTAAAAGTCAAAACAATAGGGCTTAAGATAGGTCTAGGTCGCTAACCTTTCTGTGAACAATGGCTTAATTTGTTAATGGGATTTTGCGACGTGGTTTTCCATTAATGCTCCTTAGGATTTTACCGTTTAAGAATTGTTTAATTCTTGTTGACTCTCGTACATCCAACCCTATAAATGCGCGCGTGCGCCTGCACACACACATACACACACACACACATTCTCTCTCACTCATACTCACGTAAGTATTTACGTACATACACACACACACACACACACACATACTTGTATTCATGTCAAAATGGGGTCCTTTGACGTACTTTGCGCCTCTTAGGCGGCGAATTAGGTCAACTTTCTTCGAAAAACGGCTACTTTTAGCAATTTTCCTCGCCTCTTAGAGACGAAGTAGGTCAAGTTTGTTCAAAAACACAGCTAGGATAAGGAACTTTCCTCGACGATTAGGGTAAGGCAGTGCCTCGACGATTAGGGTAAGGCAGTGCCTCGAAAAGGGTTAGGGTCAGGGCTAGTTGCAGCGCTGCAACTAGCCCTGACCCTAACCCTTTTCGAGGCACTGCCTTACCCTAATCGTCGAGGCACTGCCTTACCCTAATCGTCGAGGCACTGCCTTACCCTAATTGTCGAGGAAAGTTCCTTATCCTACCCGTCTGGAAGATGCACTACAACTACACCAGGTCAAGTGTACTTGTAGTGCATGTGCACTACAACTACACTTGACCTGGTGTAGTTGTAGTGCACATGCACTACAACTACACTTGGCCAAGTGAACTTTAAGTGCACATGCACTACAACTGCACTTGGCGAAGTGAACTTTAAGTGCACATGCACTACAACTGCACTTCCATGCACTACAACTGCACTTGCATGCACTTAAAGAGCACTTCAGCGCATTTCAATGGAAAACAAAATGGGTTTACAAATTGGTACCCCATTTTTTTTGTGAACCCATTGTATACTAAGTGTGCAAGGTTTATAAACCCAAAACGCCATGAATACAGCCCCACACACACACACACCCATACACACACAGACAGTACACCACTGTACATAGATCAAGTTAGGTCTGTAATTATATTTATCTGAAGATAAAGAGATGCAATTGAAAAGGAAGTTAATAAAAAGAATGTCATTTTAATCAACAATTTGAACACCATAGAATTTCCAGGACTGTAGTGACGATGGCTAATAGAATATATCTAAATTCCATAAGAATTAAATTAAGGTCAAATGTATGTGCAATGCAATGTTTTCTTTGAAACATATTTTATTTGAATACAATCAATTGCGCAATAGCCTACCTAAGAATGTGACATCTCTGAGCTATATTAGTCTTGGTGTTTGCATTAGTTTAGCAAAAACGTTTGTTGTCAGTATCCATGACAACTGATATTGTTTGATCATTATTATGTATGATGGTTTTTTGACTCATCATTTCGATGAAAAAGACATTAAAACAAACAAAGAAACTAAAGATAACTATCTCAGAAACAACCTCCGAAGTCCTTTGACATAATGATCATTGCCCAGTAATTTTAGACCCTGAACCGAACAAATGTTTTTTGTCAGCTCAATAGTTAAGAAAGTTTACTTTGTCTAAATCTACAATCTGTCGTTAATAACTTTAATTTGTCTAAAACTACAATCTGTGACTAGGCGATTGGGGTGCACATGCTTTAAGTTTTGAGATCACTCAGTCACCGAAGTTAAGTGTTCATAGTATAACATTTTTGAAACTTTAAACAAGATCAAATTCCTTTCGGTCCTCTATCAACGATCACCCTGACCTTACATTGTATGTTGGATGTGTGTTGATATTATGTGTGTGGAAGAGTAATACCTTAGTGTGTCTCCCCAGTGTGTACTCAATCCAGTATTTTATTGTCCACTTTGTGTACTGACTTCCTTCAACCATCCACTCGCTGCATCTTTATTGTCTTTCGCTCCGAGTGTGTCGTCCCTGTGAACCTAACTCTAGCGACATTCAAACAAGCACGCACATTCTTGTTTTATATTTTATTGCATGCGTCACGCAGACAGCCAAGCAAAGCATGTAGCCTACATACAATTCCAAGTCCAAGTCATTCCCGAAACTGCATATTTCTACCTCCCTCTCAGCACCGCCTCCTCCTTCCCCCCCACCCCATCGTCCCCCTTTCACCTCACAGATCTCTCTCTCTCTCTCTCTCTCTCTCTCACATACTCTCTTCCATTCCATCCCCCTTCTACCACCTCCCGCCCCCATCTCAACCACTTCCTAGCCTTTGCTATCTTCGTCTTTACTGTCTTCTCTCTCCATCGTTTCATATTTTCCTCTATTCATCTTTATTTCCCCTCCGGGGCCGACCCCTAAGCCAGTCCCTCCCCAAATCCGGACCAACAAACCTGTAATTGTTCATAAAGTGCAACTGAGGCTAAACGAGGCCTACTCCCTTTCTTTTGCAACGTCTCGACTATGTTGGGGACTTCATGTTTGACCCGCTAAAAATTCACCTTCCACGATGTAAATCCTCATGTTACTGGCGTAAACTATCTATCTATCTATCTATCTATCTATCTATCTATCTATCTATCTATCTATCTATCTATCTATCTATCTATCTATCTATCTATCTATCTATCTATCTATCTATCTATCTATCTATCTATCTATCTATCTATCTATCTATCTATCTATCTATCTATCTATCTATCTATCTATCTATCTATCTATCTATCTATCTATCTATCTATCTATCTATCTATCTATCTATCTATCTATCTATCTATCTATCTATCTATCTATCTATCTATCTATCTATCTATCTATCTATCTATCTATCTATCTATCTATCTATCTATCTATCTATCTATCTATCTATCTATCTATCTATCTATCTATCTATCTATCTATCTATCTATCTATCTATCTATCTATCTATCTATCTATCTATCTATCTATCTATCTATCTATCTATCTATCTATCTATCTATCTATCTATCTATTGTAAAGTAATGTAATGTAATCTTATGTAGTTTCGTCTCATCTATCTATCTATCTATCTATCTATCTATCTATCTATCTATCTATCTATCTATCTATCTATCTATCTATCTATCTATCCATCCATCCATCCATCCATCCATCCATCCATCCATCCATCCATCCATCCATCCATCCATCCATCCATCCATCCATCCATCCATCCATCCATCCATCCATCCATCCATCCATCCATCCATCCATCCATCCATCCATCCATCTATCTATCTATCTATCTATCTATCTATCTATCTATCTATCTATCTATCTATCTATCTATCTATCTATCTATCTATCTATCTATCTATCTATCTATGTAATCCCTCAGCCTGTCGGGCTGTTGGGAAGACATGAGAGATGCTGTCGCACGCAGAGAATTTTCGTCACTTCAGTCTATCTGTTGCTGTTGACATGCTGTTACGTTGAAACGCGAAGGATAGTATGTCTGAAACGCGCACGATAGATCTAATCGTTTCGCTTTGCACAGTTTTCAAGAACAGAGTGTATTTACCTTTGATTTGAGTTTGCGTTGTTGTTAGAAGAAGCTTTTATAACGTTGGTGGTTTTAGTTGGTCGATATTGTTGGAGAATTCTCTAGATTTGCTTGTTTACTGTCGATAGAAGCTTCGCGATATTTGAGAACATTCTTGGACAGAAAGGAAAATTGTATGACGTAAAACAGTGATGACGAAGTTAATTCTGATTGGTTGTAACGCGTCATTCTGGAACGTCCTGAGGTTATTTCGAGTTGAGAGAAAAAATATATTAAGGATCCTCTGTGTAAAGTGGAGAGTAGGAGTGAAAAGGCGATTGTATGCAGTTGTTGATGAACGCTGAATAAAGTTTGAAAACTTCATACGACGACTCCGTGCCTTGTGGCTGATTGATAAAACGTGGATAAACGAATCTGAGCTACACTCATCAGTACTTAAGCATTGGGGCTGAATCAACTATTGATAGAAAAACACCTTCAACGAGTGTAACACATGCCCGGCGCCCTTTTTGTGTTCCCATCGTCTGTCTATTTCTTTCTTTGCTTTCTTCTTTGACTCCTTCCACTGTTCCTTGCATAATGGTTTTTGCAAAGGTGTTGTACCGCGTGACGTCACCAAACCACGCCAACATTTTGTCCTCTTCGCGATGACAAGGAGTGGTTTCTGGGGGCCCGCAAGTGAGTCGTGACTGGATTCCTGACGTATTCGTTGGTCTTGTGTTCGTACCAGGCGATTTAAAGCATTCTGCGGTAGCACTTCTTTTCCCAGGCCTGAATACGTTTTTCCAGTTCCACTGTCGATGGAACATTTTAGGTATCACCTAACTGCGCTGGAAAGACCTAGGTAAAACGACGACCGACAAAAGCCACGGTTTATTTCAGCGGGAGAGATGACAGGCACGAACACGGTGTTGGATTCTTGGTCCACAGAGACATTCTAGACACTGTTATGGGTTGCCGCCCAGTCTCCAGTAGACTCATTACCATCCGTCTGAGAGCAGCCCCTTTTAACATCACCATTATCCAGGCCTGTGCCCAAACATCAGACTATGAAAAGTCGGGGATTCAAATGAACATCTACAGGTTGACTTTGACCAAGTGCCGAAAACAAATATAGTCATAGTGCAAGGTGACTGGAATGCCAAGGTTGGCCAAGATGCGTACCACAACTGGGGAGACACATGTGGATCCCACTAAAACAATGAGAGAAATGACCGAGGTCTGAGATTCTTTAGTTTGTCAGATACAACAATCCGATACTGGTAAACACGGTCTCCACAAAAAATCCAAACGATGGACCTGGCATAGTCCCGCGGGGAGCATTACAACTAGATTGACTACATCATGGTCAAGAAAGGCTTCAGATTGGGCGTCAACATTGGCAGCACATGCACTTTTCCAGGAGCAGACATCGGAAGTAACCACGATCTTGTGATGTTGTATTTCTGGCTCCTCTTGAAGAGAGTAAACACAGCAAAGTGCACTAGACTGAAGATCAACCTGGACAAACTAGAAGAACCGGAGGCTTCAGAAATATTCCAAGTCACCATTGGAGGGAAATTTGCACCACTGCTCATTTTGGGAGCTTGTGAAGTAGATGCCAACACCATGACCACCACCTTCAACTCTGCGACAGATGCCGTCACCGAGATCCTTGGCAAGCACCGTCCAAAGAAGAAACCGTGGAACACACCTGAACTTTCGGACAAGTGTGACAAACCAAGATAGATGAAAAAGAAAAGGAACACCTCACAGGGAGCTAATGCCTACCGAAAAATCAACAATGACATCCGAAAAGGCATGCGCACAGCAAAGGAGAACTGGATAGAAGATCAAGGCCAGGAAATAGAGAACAGTCTGAACAAGAACAACAACTAAAAAACCTACCAGGCTGTGAAGCGGCTGACAAGTGTTAAACAGCCCAATGTCTCCACGATCCAAAGCAAAACAGAAGCGCTGTGGTCTAATGGTAGTGCTTCGGCTTGCGGATCGGAAGGTCCCGGGTTCGAGCCCTGGCCGGGCCATTGTGTTGTGTCCCTGGGAAAGACACTTTACTCCTGTTTTCCTACTCCTTCGGATGAGAGTATAAACCGAGGTCTAGTCTGTGTCGCATACATTCCATCATAACGAACTTTAAAGATCCTGACGCTCATGTCCTAGACGGGTGAGTGCCGGTGACAAGAAAACACCCAGCATGCACCTATGTCCTTCTCCCCCATCCCTGGCTGCCCAGGATTGTGCTCAGTTGTCCGAGCGTCAGACCATGCGCCCAAAGGCTGCAGGTAGGCGTCTCGGGCGGCTTGAGTTAGATCCTGTATCGGCCAGCGCCTTGAGCAGCTCTTGAACGATTAAATAAATAAATAATAAATAATAATAAATAATAAACAAGAAGTCTTGGAAAGATGGACAGAGCACTGCTCAGAATTTTACGGAAACGCACCAGTTCTATCGTGTCCAGAGAAGAAATCCTCCCAATTCTCCGAGAAGAAGTTGATGCAGCAGTGCAATTGCTGAAGAAGGGGAAGCCAGCGGGAGTGGACAAAATTCCCGCTGAATGGATTCAAGCAGGAGGATAAGCGATGACTGACGCACTCACCATTATCTTTAACAAAATCTGGCAGAGTGGGGAGTAGCCTACACCATGGACCCAGTCGCTTGCCATCACTCTTCCCAAAAAGGGTAACAATCAGAAGTGTGAAAATTACCTCTCCATCAGCCTCATCAGTCATCCTAGCAACGACCTCCTGAAAATAATACTCAACAGCTTGAAAACCCAAGCTGAATAAATCAGCCGAAGAACAAGCAGGATTCAGGGCGGGTGAAGTACCACTGAACAGATTTTCAACCTTAAAATAATCTGCGAGAAATACCTACAGCACCAACAACATCTATATCATGTGTTTATAGACTTCAAGAAAGCGTTTGACAGAGTCTGGCATGCAGCCCGTTGGGCAACCATGAGAGTGTACAACATAAACCCTAACATTATTAAAATCATCAAAAGCGTGTATGACAAGACTACCAGTGCAGTCCTCCACAACAGCGCCAGCAGGAACCGGTTCAGAGCAACAATCGGTTTGCGTCAAGGATGCCTACTCTCTCCAACACTCAACATCTTCATAGAGCGCATCATGTTAGTTAGATGCCCTTGCAGATCACGAAGGCAGAGTCAGCATAAGGGATAGAGCAATCTCCAACCTCCGTTTTGCGGACGACATTGATGGATTGGCTAGAGAGGAATAAGAATTTGAACACCTGGCACAGAGGCTCGACATTCCCTCCAGAGCCTTTGGAATGGAAATAAGTGCAGAGAAGACCGAACTGATGACAAACAACACCCATGATATCAACACGGGCATCAAAGTCCAAGGCCAGTCCCCTCGACAAAGTGCATAGCTTCAAATATTTAGGAGCCATTGTAAAAGACAATGGGTTCCGACAAAAAGTCCTCTCCAGGATCGCACAAACTGCTTCATTGATAAGGTCGAAGCCTATTTGGAAAGGCAGGACTATCAGTCTACACTCCAAGGTATGGCTGATGCGCTCCCTTGTCATCTCCATCTTCCTATACGCTTGCTAAACATGGACCCTCATAAGAGACCTACAACGAAGAATACAACGAATGGTGATGAGGTGCTACAGAAGACTTCTTGCCATTTCCTATACCCAGCACATTACCAACGACGAAGCACGCCATTGGACAACATGATGACATGCTCACAGTGGTGAAGAAACGGAAACTCCGATGGTATGGCCATGTCACCAGAGCATCAGGCCTTGCAAAGACCATCCTGCAAAGCACGGTGCAAGGAGGCAGAAGAAGAGGCCATTGGACAACACGATGACATGCTCACAGTGGTGAAAAAACGGAAACTCCGATGGTAAGGCCAAGTCACCTCAGCATCAGGCCTTGCAAAGACCATCCTATAAGGAGGCTGAAGAAGAGGGAGACAGAAAAATAGGTGGGAGGACAACATTTAAGAATGGACTGGCTTGACACTAAGCGAAGCTATGAGGGTTGCCGAAGACAGAAAAAGATGGAGTACGCTGGTTAAACGATCATCTGTGGTGCCTCATCGACCTTCGAGTTATTGGATAGAAAATTATAGGATAGAATACGAACCCCCATAGCACTTCCCATCTCATCTTTTAGATGTTTCCGCTGTAATTCTCCGGAAAACGACGATCAAAGATCAGCTGCAAACTTGTGTGTTAAACACTTATCGAAAGCATCAACAAAATGAATTATAAACTTCTCTATGATCTTCTTCTAGTGCAACAGTTTGAATTAAAAAGAAATAGGATTCAGACTCACTTTAATCACTGCCGTGACGTCAGAAGGGTTCATGGTTGGTAGACTTGTACTGCTATGGGGAGTTTCGCCCCACTGACTACTGGGGGACAAAAAGAGATTGCGGATAATATCGTTGGGTGTACACCCGACCGCGAGAAACTTTGAACTATTAGATTGACTTGAAATTTCTGTTGGTAACGCCATTTCGATTCAGAACGTGTTTGTAAGTCAGGACCGCATTCTTTATTTCCTGTGCTTGTAAGCGGGCCTCTTTGTGCCTCTTCCCTGACGATCTCGCCTTTGTAGGTTTCTTCTCCTAGTTCAAATCTGGAGATTTCTTCCCTCCTTTGGACAGTAAACTATGGACTATTAATAATTTGGTTCGGGAACAAAGTTGCTGGTTCAAAATGGAGAAAACACAAATTTGCCTTGGCCTGCTCGGAATTTTAGGTAAGTGCTTGCAAATAGATTTTCTTTTCTTTTTCTACACCATATTTTTTCCGTTTTAACATCGTTAATATTGATTAGATGAGTGAGGAGGATGACTGCTGATTACTACGTACTGATGCAGAGAAAATTGTAGGCAACAGAATCAAAGACGAACAATTTTTGGTGTCTCTTCTTTTACCTACAATTTTTTACATACCATGGTTTATTGCATTTGAGGAAGAAGAAGAAGAAGAAGAGAAGAAGAAGAAGAAGACACCCGGTACACATTGGTCGAAGGCTACCAGAAGCATGTTTTACTAATCGCCTCAACAGGCGATAAAGCATGCTCTCGTGCTTTATAGCACTGCTTCCTACACGCTTCAAGCGCTATAGTGACGGAAAAAGCGCAATTCCACTGTAAATATATACAGAATGTTGCTCTACAATATTCCGCTCTTTCCATCTCAAAAACCTAATTGTCTTGTTGGATTCTCAAATTATATGAATCCAAGTGAAGACACTATCCGGCGTCAACAAACGGTTCAAAAACCTTCTCAAACGGTTCGTAAAAGTCAGTTGACCTAGAAACAAATACAGTTTGACCTAACTCGTCCCCTAGAGGAGACGACACTTACATTTTCTATTTTCATGAGTTCATTGGTCAATGCTCCTAAGGCTTGAAGCGTATAGGAAGCAGTGCTCTGAAGCATGAGAGCATGCTTTATGGCCTGTTGAGGCGACAACTACAGTATGCTTCTAGTAGCCTTCGACCAATGTGTATCGGGTGAAGAAGAACCATTTGAGGAAGAAGAAGAAGAAGAAGAAGAAGAAGAAGAAGAAGAAGAAGAAGAAGAAGAAGAAGAAGAAGAAGCATTTGAGGAAGAAGAAGAAGAAGAAGAAGAAGAAGAAGAAGATGAAGAAGAAGAAGAAGAAGCATTTGAGGAAGAAGAAGAAGACGAAGCAAAGGTGTTGGAGGGTTGTGTAGGCAGGGGTGGGAAGGTCAGAGGGATAACTTGGTGGGATTGTGGAGAGAGGATCGAGACGTCAAACATGACCCTATCGTTTTCCTTAAACAATTGTAAAATAATTATAGCATGTCGCACAGGTTAGGCGATGATTCATTCATCCAAAGCACAGGCACTTGCATCTGCACACGCGAGCGCTTATGCCTGGGACGCGTCTCCCTTTTGTTATCTGTATTATAGAGACGCGTCACAGGCATAAGCGCTGTTACGTTTGAGACGCGCACGATAGATCCGATCGTTTTGTTTTGCAAAGCATGCAATAACAGAGTGTATTTACCTTTGATCTGATTTTGCGTTGTTGTTAGAAGAAGCTTTGTATAATGTTGATTATTTTCGTTGGTCGATTTTATTGGAGAATTTTCTTGAATTACTGGTTTACTATCGGAGCATGTAGATAAATCTAGTAATGGCTAAAAAAAATTCTTCTAACCTAAATAAAGTTATATGACGTAAGACAGTGTGTAGTTCCGGTGACGAGTTTTATTCTGACTGGCTGTAATTGCGTCACTCTGGAATGTTCGAATTTTCTCTGGATTATAGAGACACTATATAGGTTATGCAGTTGTTGATGTATGCTGAATAAAGCTGGAAAACTTCATACGACGACTCCTGCCTTGTTGCTGAGTGAACAGGTTGCGTGGATAAACGAATCCGAGTTACACTTATCAAGATTCCAGCATCGGGGCTGAATCAACCATTGATAACAATAACAACAGTGTAACAGGCCCTCGCGTGTACAGATACAAGCGCCTGTGATCCAAAGATATGTAGGCTAAACAATGTCATCTCTGGTTTTCGGTATGAAAAATCAATATGAACCTATATACTCGTCTACCTATCAAAGTTGTCATAATTCTGCCCTGCGGTAACATAAGGCACTTTCTCTATATAGACTATTTTGGAGTTTCCTGTTAAAATGTCTTTCTTATGAATACATGTTATTTGTTTTGTACCCTGGAAATAAACAATTCAATATTGCATTTCTATATATAAACTGGGGATAGCCATCTCAATATATTTGACATGTCTATATAAACAATTTTTTTCCCTGTGCAAACTGCTTCTTTGAGGAATGCATTTTTATTGTTTGTTTGGTGGGTTTTATGCTATGTCGGTCTCTTTTTTCTCCCCTGCACGGGCAAAACCTCAAAAAAAGCCGCATCTTTTTGTCAGAAAAACTGCAAACATTTTCCAGTAGTCTTCTGATACTTCCTTGTTCTCAAATATAATCTTATATCTTACAGTTACAAGTCAGGTGTATCATGATGTAGTTGTTGTTGTTAGCTGTAGCAGCTATAGTAGAATACAACTAACGTCGGCATTTGTTATTTGTTTTGACTGCATTATTGCCATGTCGTGTTGTTTGCAATACTATTATGAAGAAGAAGAAGGAGAAGAAGCCCACTGAACATGGGTGTAATCTATATTTATGTAGGCTATTCCGTAGTTGTTTTTAGTAGGCTTACGCATTCTTTATTATTTGTTATGGGCTTTGACTGTTTAATTTCGTGTCCTGCTGTTTTCATTTCTATGCAAATGTGGAGATGCGAAACAGTGACGATGGACGTGTTTGGCGTCATTCCAGTGTTCCCAGGTCTATGTATCCGCAAACGTAGGCCTGTGTTCCTCCAGGTCTATGTTCCGTACAGGCTTTTAAGGTCTATGTTCCTCAAGGTCTTTGTTTCTCAGGTCTATACTCACCAGATCTGTGTTCTCCCCTATCTGTCACAAACACATGAAGCGGAACACAGATCATGGAAACACATTTTTTGGAACGTAGCAGGGCTCGAAATTAGCGGAAGCCCGGGGCCAAAACCCCGCAAAGTTGATTTCGGGCTCGGAATGTTGAAAAACGAAGGGCCCGCTTGGCCCGCAAAATAATTCGTCTGCTACAGCTAGCTCTACTCGGCAGTTTCGTATTTGGGCCAAGGGAAGCAACCCACACCGGTGCCCTAAATTTGGACAGAAAAAAAAACAGAGAAAAGAAGCGAAAACCCTTTAATTTTGCACTCAAAAGTTTAATATACACTTCAATATCTTTTTAATATAATAAACAAAAGACTATGGCACAACATAAGCGCAAAATGTCCATCTTTGCAAGTACGAAAGTATGGCTACATATCGTCGCCATACAGTTGCTAAAACAATCGGCGATGGCGTATTTTCCAATTTTCAGGCTCACTAGTCACTGGAATATGTGTGTAACTGAATGTGTGTGTGTGTGTGTTTTTCCCCCTTTTTTGTTGTTAATGTTTGAAAGTGAAAGAAAAGGCAAATAAAAATGACATCACTCAGCAAAATTGGAAATTCAATTGTTTTTATTTTAGATTATCAAACAAATTGTACTTTCTACTTATTATATTGTCAATAATTCTTTTGTTTTTTGTTTGCATTATTTTTCAAGTTGGGCCCCGAAAGTTGCTTGTGGGCCCTCAAATTTTTCAATCAAGGGGCCCGGTGGCCCCCAAAGAAAAAAGTTAATTTCTAGCCCTGCGTAGTCTTAGGGGAACAAAAACGTTTGAAAATATAGATCTTGGGGAACATATACCTGTGGGAATATAGACCTGGTAGAACATTGACTTTTTGGAACATAGATCTTAAGGAATATAGGCCTGTGGGAATACAGATCTTAGGAACATATACCTGTGGAAATACAGATCTTAGGGAACATAGACCTGGGGGACATTAATACCTGGAGAATATAGACATGGGGGTGCCTAAACCTAAGGAAACATGGACATGCTCCCTTCATGCAGACTATACAGTATTATATTATTGTGCATTTGTTTACCGTACTCATAGCGTCTAAGGAATGCATTTGTTATTGGTCTTTATTATGTTATATGTATGTGACCCTGTATTGATTGTGAGTTCATTCATCATTGGGAACATTCATCATATTGTCAAAACTCCCTAAATTTATTCTCTTGTTGACCCGCTGGGTCAATGCTTTGTTAGTTAGGTAAGGCTGAATTTGCACGTATCATCAAAAGTGATCAACCACGTCATGGCTGACATATTTGCGATGTCCACAAATAGATGAATGTACTATTTCCCTGCAATATTCACGCACAGCGCTGAACGCTTTCAATTCCCTATTGTTGTAACGTATAGTAGGCCTATTAAAGTGCAATAATGTCTCGTAGATGCAAGATAATGCGACGAATTAAAATCCTATTCACGATATCTACACAGACATGCGAATTCATTGCATGCAATCAGTAAAATAATATTTTGTTAAAAACTTTCAGATTTACAAATAGTTTGGCCATGTAAGCTTATGCAATCTGTGCGAATATATGCAGACTGTACAGCCTGAATTCGACTTCTCCTTCCCATAGTCTCTCCTTCTTAAATCAAGTTGTGTTGATGCAAGGAGTCAATTAAAATAAAAATTAAGTTTAGCGTTTAGTTTCGCTTATTAAATATATACAGTGGTCCGTGGCGCAGTGGTCTATGGGATTGTAATCCTGACATCAGTCAAAACTAAAGTGCATATTGGATATCAGTGCCTTGAAAAGCTATATGAGCTTGTAAATGCGTTATTTAAGAATAACACCGACATGTTTGAGAATTTACTGCAGGATTTGCCAATTTTTTTTTCAACAAAAGCTTTTCCCCGGGTAAGCAACATGTCATTTTAAACTTTCCCGCTCAAATGAAGGTTGAACAGTTGACCAATCAAATCCGCTGTATTATATTAGATTAGGGTGTAGCGTCAAAATTCCAAACACGCGTTCCACAGTCAACTACGCAGATCAAAGTAAACATGGTTTGGTGCCGATGATCATGTTGTGTTGTTTTACGTTCACAGCTTTTAACGAACCCCCGGGCAAATGACTTTCATGATTTGGTTTTCCGGGCAACTTTTGTACTTGCCCCTGGAACCGGGAAATGGGACTTGGCAGTCCCTGCACTGTATGCAAAACAATTACTTCTTAGAGGTAGGCTACACACTACACAGCAGTTATGGGCATTTGAATGCGAACAATGCGCCTCGCCTGGCTGATCAGCCACAGATAAATGTAAAAGCATTATTGTGGTTAAAGTGGTGACTGGCCAGTGTAATGTGCTACTTCAACATCCCAACCGTCCTTCACTCATCGGCTCAGCTACGTTGTTGGCACCCAACACTTCCGCATGAAGTCAAAAAGGCACAAGCTGCATTGATTTTTATATTTCATGAAAGAAGGAGGGGACGTGGGAGGGAGGAGGGGATCAATGCTGCAAATGCGTTCAGCTGCATTGGAACCAGAATCATGCAGTTATCGCCAGGTACACAACATTTCATTTTCAGTTTTTAAAAAATCCGACTGAAGTATGTCTCATGAAAAAGCAGACATGAATTGCCAGTACTCATAGTTGGACTTTGTGTGCATATACATATATGTGACATATCAGTGTTTGTTTTATTTATGTATTTATATTACTTGTTAATAGTTTATTGCTTCTTCCCCAAACACGAGGTTATCAATTTGTAACACGTCTGATTATGCAACATTCGGCTTAAAGTTCTGAAAGGTATTAATGAGCAGACGCCATGATGTTGGCGAGTTATTATTGAAATGTACAATTTGACTTATACAATTATTTAACATATATATGCAATGTTACTTATCAGCGCTTTTCAAATTGTACATTTGAATAATTCATTAATATCACTCAGGTAATGTTGACATAAATGCATATTGCGTAGGTACATTAACTGCGCATCTGCTTGTGTCCCAATATGCTTTACATGTACGGTTGATGTACTCAAGAAATGTTACTCAAACGTGCAATCTGAGGAGAATGGAGAGTAACATTTCATGCACACATCAATCTCATTCCTCTGCACATATATTTTTAGCACGTTATGCCCCATTTTGAACACTCCGAAGTGTGTAACATCGACTTTGGCCGAAAACCTGTTCAAATTTGAACACATGCATACACGTTTTCTCACATAATTAGCTGACATTTTACACTGTCACAATGCGTTCTATGAAAAAAAAAACACCTAAAACCCAAATGTAAGCAAACCTGAACACAAGAAAAACATTACTTATGAACGCTTTATGCCTGTAATCTCGTGGGTGTTATTTTATTATTTTTGTTTTAAATATTAAAAAAATCGTAACACGTCTGAATTTAGAGTGTAGCTGAGCCTCTGGAATTTTCTATTTATTCAACTCATCCACACCAACATAATCAGACTACACTTACAAAGTTTCACATGACTGTGTTTGATTGAGAAAGGAAACAGGTAGACAATAGGTAAAATAAAACCAAAATAAATAAATACACAACTACATATATATACATAAATACCTAAACAAATTGTATTAGTGGATGTTGTTTAAATTGGAATGGCCCCCTTTCTTCCATAAAAGATCACGAAACCTGTTTTAGAATGACTTCTCTTACTCTTTTTTATGATTTAGCGCAGCTCAAATGTGACCCCGAAAATCTACTTGTAAGAAAGATAATTCATTCTGGATTCAAACAAATTAACAGCCAATTCCGTGTTGATGATTTTAGTTTCGCTTCAAACATAGTCTTATTGTGTCGATGGACATGACATCAAATGTATGAGAGCTGAGTTGTTATTTCAAAATGGATAAATGAAAGGATAGTGGCGCGGAAGATGCCAGTTTTGATAGAAAAGGTGTGTGTGTGTGTTTGTGTGTGTGTGTGTGTGTGTGTGTGCATGTGTGGGTGTGTGTGTGTTTGTGTCGGTTTGTGGGTATGTGTTTGTGTGTGTGTTTGTGTATGTATGTGTGCGCGAGCTTGCGTGAGTGTGTGAGCTGTTGTGTGCGTCAAAATTGTTATTTTGGACCCCATATATTGCACCGAGTGGCGTATGGGGAGGGAAATCAAACTAGTCCGTTTTAACGGCCTGGCGGTGTCACGGCCATTAAACCTCCCAGCCTTCACCCTCCATGACACCAAGGCGGGGAACACAATAAGCGCTTGCCGCCTCCGTGAACTTCAGCCCATTGCGTTTATATAAAAATGAGTTTGAGTCCAAATGTTTGAACCTTTACACTAGATAATATGATCATAGAAGAGTTGAACAATCCACCTTATTGAGTTGAACGGTTCTCGATAAAGGTATAAACAACTTTAACAATTCTTTGGGGACGGTTCTCGATAAAGGTATAAACAACTGTAACAATTCTTTGGGGACCCAATAAGGCCATATTGCTTCAATAGCAAATGATGCTGAATCAATTTCTCGATCACACTAATCGCATACGCTTACAAGTTACAGGCCTGTGATCTAACCACTGCGCTGTCTCACCACCGATGTCATTCGGGGCCTGTTTTTATTTTATTTTTATTTATCATGTCCTATCAAGAAGATTAAGAAAAGAAGAAGACAACAACAATCACAACAACAACAACAACAACAACAACAACAACAACAACAACAGTCACCACCACTACCAAAAGAAGAACAAGAATACAGAATGTAGGGAAGGTCGTGATGAGTGATAAAGTGTGTTGATCAATATCTTTGCAGAGATCTGGAACGGGTGTGAGAAAGATTACGAAAGTCGCGATAATTATGTTTGAGGATTTAATTGCGAGTGTTACACTGGATGTTGGTTTTGTTTTTATCAGTAGTTGATTCAGCCCCAATGCTGAAATCCTGATTAGTGTAACTCGGATTCGTTTATCCACGCAACCCGTTCACTCAGCAACAAGGCAGGAGTCGTCGTATGAAGTTTTCCAATTTTATTCAGCGTACATCAACAACTGCATACAATCGCTTTTTCCCTTTTCACTTTCTCTCAGTTTAGTTTAGTTTTATAGATTAACGTCCCCGGACACATAAGCGTATAGGGGACGAATGTAAATAACTTTCTCTCTACACAGTGCATCAATTATATAGGTTTTTTTCTAGACTCCAGATAACCTTAGAATGTTCGAGCGTGACACATTACAACCAATCGGAATAAACTTCGTCATCACTGTCTTACGTCATACAACATTCTTCATCATAAAAGAAGCTCTCAGCTTATAGTGGATCTATCTAGATTCTTCGATGATAGTAAACAAGCAACTCTAGAGAATTCTCCAATAACATCGACCAACTAAAATTATCAACGTTATACAAAGCTTCTTCTAACAATAATGCAAAATCAAATCAAAGGTAAATACACTCTGTTATTGAATGCTTTGCAAAATAAAACGATCAGATCTATAGTGCGCGTTTCACACGCACCATCGTTCGCGTCGCAAACGTAACAGCGAGTGTATTTTGTTTACGATCACGCGTGTGTGAGTCACATCCCTATGTGTCGTCAATTGTTCATCATCATCATCATCATCATCATCATCATCATCATCATCATCATCATCATCATCATCATCATCACCGTCGTCGTCGTCATAATTGATGGTCCATTGCGTTAGACAAAATGCAGCAAGTTGGCGTCATGGGCAGCTTGAGTGTGGTTCTGGTTTCAGCCAACGCACTGAGCGACGGCTCTTTGAGCTGTGCTCTATACTATCCTATCCTATCCTGTAACTCGAAGGTCGTTGGGGCATCACAGATGATCGTTTAACCAGCGCACTCCATCTTTCTATGTCCTCGGCAACCCCCATGGCTTTGCTCAGTGTCAAGCCAATCCATTCTCGAATGTTGTCCTCCCATCTTTTTTCTGTCCCCCTCTTCTTCTGCCTCCTTGCACCGTGCATTGCATAAGGGTCTTTGTAAGGCCTGATTATCTGCTCACGTGGCCATACCAGCGGAGTATAAGTTTCTTCTCCACTGTGAGCATATAATCGTGTTGTCCAATGGCTTGTGTGATGGTCTGTCGGACTTCGTTGTTGGTAATGTGCTGGGTATAGGAAATGCCCAGAAGTCTTCTATAGCACTTCATCTCCGTGCTTTGTACTCTTCGTTGTAGATCTGCTCTGAAGGTCCATGTTTTGCAAGCGTATAGGAAGATGGAGATGACAATAGAGCCTTGAAATATAGACTTATGGTCCTGTCTTTGCAAATGGGCTTCAACTTTGTCAGAGCAGCAGTTGTTTTTGCGATCCTAGAGGACTTCCTGTCGGGAAACATTGTCTGATACAATGGTTTCTAAATAATTGAAGCTATGCACTGTGTTGAAGGATTGGCCTTGGACTTTATGTCCATGTTGATGCCATTGGTGTTATTGGTCATCATTTTGGCCTTCTCAGCACTTATTTCCATTCCATAGGCTCTGGAGGTGGTATCAAGCTCTGTACCAGCCGTTCAAGTTCTTGTTCCTCTCGAGCCAATCCATCAATGTCATAAGCAAAACGAAGGTAGGAGATTGCACTGCCCCCTCTGCTGACTGCGCCTTCGTGATTTGCAATGGAATCTGACATGATGCGCTCTATGAAGATGTTGAAGAGGGTAGAGTGAGTAGGCATCCTTGACGGACACCGATTGTTGTTCTGAACCAGTTCCCGATGGCGTTGTTTTGGAGGACTGCACTGGTAGCATTGTCATACAGGCTTTTGGTGACTTCAATATTACGCTATGCATCTAAATAATAACATTTATATACCTTTTAGTAACTTTTTCTATTCTTCTTGTTCACTGTAGGATTTGAGATGGAGCTGATTTTATTGGCATCGACAGCTACGGAATGAACGAACTCATATGAATTGATCTTATACAGCGCCTTTGAACACGAAGAGCTGGCTGAGAACGGGATCTAACTAAAGTCGCCTAAAGCGCCATTTTCCCGATCGATTTGCTCTGACTCTCATTCCCAGTCAACCATTTTACAACTGCTGGGTGTGTGTGGGGAGAGGGGGGGAAGGATGGATAGGACCCTGCGGATTTTTTATGTGTTTTTGTATCATGCACTCACCCACCTAGGACATGAAGGCCAGGATCTGTTTTGAAATCCTTGCGGTGGATTGCATGCATGCGCAGACTAGACCTTGGCTTATTCACAACTTTCCGGCACCTCTCATAAAAACTCGTGGGTATCGCCATTATAAATTAAAACGAGGTTAATATGAAACCAAGTTCCGGTTTTGCTTGTTTTGCTTTTATCAAAGCTTGATGCGTGACTTTTAAATATGGCAAATTGCCGAAAACGACGATTGTTAGAGCCAGAAAACGAGTGGGATAAGTATAAAAACGGTGGAGGAAGTACATGCTCAGTGAAAGAATGCAAAAAACAATCATAGAGGCCTGTATTTGTGGCGACTTCGGAGGTGCGTCGATCATCGACAGAAAGTGAAACGGGACCTGAAAACTCTTGTAGTTTTCCATAGCTTCGCTGTCGCAACCTTCACAAAACACGAAGTAACTGAATATGTTAGGCTAGCGTTGTGGCCAAGTGGGCTAAGGCGGGACTAACTTGCCTTGTCCACAAGCCAGAAACCAATGGCGCCTGACAGGTGTGGGTTCGAGCCAGCATCTGGGCGTTATGTTTTTTCCGAATATTTTTCAAAAATTCACAAATAATGTTAGGTAGGTAGGGTTTAGGCGCGCCACTGGCGATAGAAAGGGATAATAAACTGCAGCCAAAAAAATAAAAATATGTGAGGGTAACATACAGGTGGCCAGTGACACATGTTATTATTCTTGAATATTTGGAAATAACTCACTAAAACACGCGGAGAAAAAAAAACGGAAGTATTTTTCATAGAGGGGATTCCCGTTGGTGCATAGGATAGCAGAAAAGTGTGAATACTGTCGTCTGAAAGAGTAGGAGCACTGAGTATCAGGGACATGTTATCGGCACTCCTGGCTGTGACAGGAACCACTATCGGCATGCTTGGCCGCCTTTTCTCTATCCGTTTGCTTAGCGTTCAATTTCTTATCAGCCGGCTGTTTTCTCTCTCGTCACTCGCGGCCCTTTAATGATCACAATGAATGACCTTGGGCAACACATCTAGTAGGTCTAGCAGAGGAGGGAAGGGGGTCAACAAGATCTACTACTCGTGATGTAAACCATACATTTATCTTTCTCGCCGTCATCCGCAACTGATACCGAGGACTAGGGCAGCCCAATAAATATTAAGTCCGTTTAGCTGATACACCGTCGAGTGTTGGAATACAAAAATGTGAAACCTTATAAATATATGATTGCGTTGGTTGGTACACGTGCATGGGGCGTCTTCTAAATCTGTTTCTTGTTCTAAATCGTTTGGCCAGTTCGTCTATGTTATGCAGCTTACCTTGTAGGTGGGGAGCCCCATAAAAAAAAAAAACACGTTGTTATTTCATATTTGGCTTCCAGATAGTTTTCCTTCACTGACTTTAAGCTTTCAACAGGGTTATGGCATGTAAAACTCGGTCTGCTACAATGACTTTATAATGAAAAAGAGGAAAAGATGGAAGAGGAGGAGGAGGAGGAGGAGCGGCAAGCAAAAGAAGAAGACTGGGGTCGTGGAGGAAAACTCAGAGCCCTTGCCCCCCCTGCGTCACGTTAAGTTCTTATTTATGTATTTGTCTTTATTAATTGATTTCTTTCTTTCCAAACACAGACAGCACCCTGAAAATCTTTTAAAAATCAGTTGTTTGCAACGGGATTTAGTTTTTGTACCCTTGGTTATGCTAAGCCACACCACAAATATTAAATTTAAATACATTTTTTAAATGATAATAAACCCAGTTGAGTGATGCACTTTTATTGAAGTACGTTGGCTTAAATTGGAATGCAAAAAACACACTCCAAATAATTTGACAATTTCACACAATCGTTTATTATTTATCCTACTTTCTCACATTATTTACAGTTAAATTACACTAACCCTGTGCGTGTGAAACGCAGCGCGACAAATCATTCCGCTGTGCCAAAACGTAATAAACAATACGACTTTAAAGCCTGTTTGTGCATTGTCACGTCAAATCAGGGTGTGGCTGATCACACGTCACTTCGGGCCTTCGCCATAAGGCATAGCTGAACTCTCGACGTCTATACACTAAAGAGGACACAGGCCTTAAAGGCTGATCTACGCTGTTTGGCAGCAAGTATAATATAATTTCGTTATTTTATACCGTATTCCAAGGTGCAGACGTGCTGGTGACGTATGAAAATCGCGAGTTAGGTTCTTCGTAGAACCACAGTTCAATTCCTTTCATTTACGGGGGTGGAGGAGGGTGGGAAGGGGAATTTTTAAATTTTATTTTTATGTTTGTTTTGTTTTGAATTTTTTTTATTTGTCCCCACAGAGATCAAATGCAATATTTATTGATATATTGATTGTAGTGTTTTTTTTTAAGTTATTATGTTTGTTTGTTAATTTCATTTTGTAATTGTTTTACCTGTCCGCATATAAGACAAAGATTGATTGAGTTATTTATTTCTTCAAATTATGTAAAGACGTTCATCGTCTACGATGGTTCTCTTTGAAAGGAGCTCAGGAGACTCCATGTCGCCAAATCTCAGTTCAGTTCAGTTTGTTTATTGTCTTTTCCAGCAAGCTGATAAGACCAAAAAAAATATTTTGGTGATTAGATTACCAACAGAAGAGTCCAGCAATACTTTGGACAGTTTGATTCCTAGTTGAAAATCTACATCACTGAAACTGACCTTCCCTTGCAATTCATATGGCAGTAAAGGCTTAATTTGATCACATTCAAATAAAACATGCTGTAATGATATGGATGCATCACAAACACACTTTACATCTTTACAGTGCTTAGTTTTAATGGCATTGAGCAAAATTCTGTTAGTCATCGTAAGCACAGCTCTTGAGTAACCATGTAATGGATTGTCTTGTGTCTTAAAGTCAAGAGTACTTTTCATTATACTTTCAATTTCATTTTGAATTTCTTTTGAAGATTTCATAACTTCAATGTATCGAGAATTTAATTGTAAAGCACCTTGTTTAGCCCCTTTATCTGCTAATTCATTATAGAAAAAACCACAATGTGATGGTAACCAGCAGAAAGAGGTGTTTGTGCCATTAATGATTAAGCTGTGAATAATATGTCTAATTTCTATTATTAAATCTCTCCTATTTTTATTATTTTGAGATTGTAACGCTTCTAGCACTGACATTGAATCAACACATATGACTATTTGAAAAATACTGATCTGAAGACTGGATATGTTTCTTAGTGCCATTAAGATTGCTATCAGTTCGGCTGTAAATACATGTTTAGATATATTCTTGCCCAAGTGAAATGATTCGTTCATTTTTAAATCAGGAATAACATATGCTGCACCTGTTTCACCTGATGATAAAACAGAACCGTCAGTATACACTTTTAAATGTTGAGAATAAACATTATCTATGTGTTCACGAGCCTCAGTTGTAACTAAGTTACTATTAACACTTTTGAATGTGTTACAATAATGAATATCAAAATTACCCTTCATCATCTCCCAAGGAGGCATTGGTGAAGAAATATCTGTCTTAAGTCTTTTTATGTCCTCTACCGTAGAATCAATTAAGTCTTTAGTATATGTAGAAATCGTTTCTAAGAATCTAACATTTTGTGCTCGTTTTGGGTATTCTAAATCAGACCTAAACAACAACTCTTCATTAGTACTATTGCAAATATTATGTGCTCTTACGATATATTTAGCACAAGCCAACTTTCTCTGTTCATCCAGGGGCATAATTCCTGCTAACATATAAGCTTTAGATGTATTTGTATGCACGGGAACCCCTAGGGCTAATTTTATAGCCTTGCTATCTAGACTTTTCAACGTATTTAAATAACTCTTCGGAGCTGAAAAATATGCTTCCTGCCCGTACAATAATTTAGATCTGACAAGTGAAGTTGCTAAATGAACGAGTGTCTTTATATCTTGACCCCAAGATTTTGTACTAATGATCTTTAATAAATAATAACTTTTTAAAGCATTCTGAATTAAATACTCAATATGTCTTGTCCATTTTAACTTCCTTGTTAGATATACACCTAAAAATTTAATCTCAGCAGTATATTCAATTTCTTCATTTTCTATCAATATTTTAGGCAGTTTTCTTGGTACTTGACAGTTACTAAAAAGCATCAATTAGTTTTTTCCTTAGATAATTCTAGGCCATTAGATATCATGTACTTAAGTTGTTTAAACTATTTATTTCTGTTTGATAAACTAAAGTAATGTGTTTTAGTTCATACAAAGAAGTTTTCTTTTTTAGATTAACATTCATCCATATAGCAATGTCATCAGCATATTGAACAAGAGTAACCCTGTTACTGAAAACTTTTGGCAAATCGTAAATTAAAATGTTGAACAAAATTGGACATATTATTGCCCCTTGAGGAATACCCATATTCGTCGAATGACTTGATGAATAACAATTTCCAACTTTAACTTTTATAGATCTATTTTATAAGAAAGTTTTTATAAAATTATACATGTGTCCAGATAATCCAATTTGCTTTATTTTGAAAAGTAAACGTGCATGCCAAACTCTGTCGTATGCTCTTGTAATATCAAAAAATGTTGCTAAAACTCCTTTACGCTTTGCAAATTGTCTTCTAATATGCGTTGTTAGCTTAACTAAATGATCAACAGTCGATCGGCCTTTTTGAAACCCGGCTTGATTGATAGGAATAATTTTTTGTTTGACGCAATAATGTGATAACCGTTCCAATACAACTTTCTCCATTATTTTACAGGCATGTGACGTCAACGCGATAGGCCTATAATCTCTCTCTCTCTCTCTCTCTCTCTCTCTCTCTCTCTCTCTCTCTCTCTCTCTCTCTATATATATATATATATATATATATATATATATATATATATGCGGAACCTGGTCATATCTGTCAAAATACAAGTGACAACTCGACTCAGATAAACTCCGGGGTACCTCACCAAGCATGTTGTTGTAGCTGTAAAATTAACTGTATATAGAAACATAATAATAATCATTTCATTCGTTCATTAAATAATTCAGTTTTACATTTTGTTCCCAGAAAAAAAGCGCGAATTGTTATTAGAGGTATCTTTAATTTAATGTAGATAGACTGGATCTACTGAACAACAAGATTCCATATTTCTGAAATCACTACATCTATATAACAATAAGATGTTATATTTCCAACAGTGATATATGTTTAATTTTGTTGGTTTTTGTTCTTGTTTTGTTGGTGGAACATGTTTGTACATAGATTTAACATGTGTTGCAGGTATGGATAAAGTTATGAAGTTTTTTTAATTGTCCCCGTAATCCTTCAATCATTGGGAGCGGGGGTAGGGGGTGGGGGTTGGGAGGGGCGCTCGGAATCTTTCTTTCTGTAGGCCAGCTTAATGAAGGCAGTGCATATCTCCTCTCCCTCGCTGCTGTACCTTCCCCAGTTCTAAACGGATCCAGGTACCCCTTCACAGCTGGGTGGACTGGGGTGTGTCGTGCGCTTGTTTTTGTGTCGTTTTATGTCGTTTGGTGGTTGACTTCCAAGCATGCCCACCCATCCAAGTACTAACCCTTCCCGACGTTGCTTACCACTGAACATTGCTAGCACGGTCACCCATCCAAGTACTAACCTTTCCCGACGTTGCTTAACACTGAACATTGCTAGCACGGTCACCCATCCACGTACTAACCCTTCCCGACGTTGCTTAACACTGAACATTGCTAGCGTCTGCCCAGACCACTACACCACCGCACCAGTTGTAAACAATTTTGAACAGGACGCTATTTTCAAAACACACGGTTTAACTTTCAGTTGCACTTTGCCTTTCTTTGTGCTCGAAAAGTTCAGATTGAAAGATGTTATCTCATCTTCGGTGTGAAGGTTTGTTTACACCCGGCCATATCCCCGTCCTCCTCGCTACATTTCCCTACATTGACGTCTGCAAATCGTTTGGTGGCTGAGTCACATTTTCTTTTGTGCCGAGCATACCGTCGTCTAGCATTTTTATACCTCATCCCAAATCCATTAACCCAGGCAACCCCATTGCGCGTACGAATAGTATATTGTACAGGTCAAGGATAGTGGTCATCATTTAGGTTTACACCGCCGTTCCATCTCACATTTTCTTTTTAATTTTACAATTTTTATTTCTGTGAGCAGGTGCGTCGAACCTCGCAAAATGTGTACAACTAGGCGCCAAGACCTATATTCGGCTCTTTTTTTTTCTTCTTTTTATTAACATTATTACTAAACTTTCTCCTGAAACATCAAAGAAGATTTTTCAATAAAACTACTTAATTTTCAGGTCAGAACACGCTGTAGACTTATATTTTATTGTCGCTTCCACTAATTTTCCTCATGTGTTTTGTGACAATGACTAAGAGGTTCCTGCAATAAAACAAATAGAGTAGAATTGACATTATTCATGAAACAATATCAGCTGTCGTGGGTAATAATCACCTTTGTGGGCCCCAAATGGGACGTATTTGCTCAGAAAGAGAACATTATTTTAATCTGTCTTCTAAGAGAAATAATAATTGTTATTATTTTGTAAACAATTTATTGTATAGTATTTTATTTTGTCTCTCACAGCCAAAATAATAGGCTATTGAGAATACCATTCATTATACATGTATGTGCAATGCGTGTCTCAGTGGCGAGTCTGGTAATGACGAGTGGTCAGTACATCCACTTCAACTACACAGATGGCGATTGTAGTGAAAACTCCACGCTGGTGTCACAGTGCAACAGTCTGTTCAGCTACTATTCCTACCAGCTACAGATTGCTGATGCAGAGACACAATGCATGTATGAAGAAGAAGAAGAAGAAATCATGATGATGGTGGTGGTGGTGGTGGTGATGATGATGATGATGATGATGATGATGATGATGATGATGATGATGATGATGATGATGATGATGATGATGATGATGATGAAACCACTATTCCTGTCATATTCTATCAAAAACCTTGGTGTCATTCTTGCCAACACCCTCTCCATGTTCGAATTCATCCGCAAAACTTGTCAAACATACAACTTTCAGTTAAGTAGAATAGGCCTTGTCCGCATGCATCTGACCTCTCTGATGCTACTGCCAAACTCACTTCCAATCTTGTTCTGTCGCGCTTATACTACCTGGCTGGACATCATTCCTCTTCTGTTCATGTGCTCCAACGTGTTCAGAACTCAGCTGCTCGTCTGATTTTCAAAAAGAAGAAAAAAGTCAGATCATATCACACTCCTACATTCTCTCCACTGGCTTTTGCTGTATTTCGGAGGGTTACCTACACAATCTGTACTTTCTCTTACAGGTGCTTCCATGGATTAGCCCCTTTCACCTCGACCATAACATTCACTTTAACAAGCCATCTAGAAATCTTCGCTCTACCGATGACACCCTCATGCTACATATACCCCGCTACAAACTCTCCTCAGCAGGCGCTGTCGACCCTTCTCAGAGCCTGGTCATTCAGCTTGGAACTCTCTTCCCCTCTCTCTCCGCAGCTCTCTGAACATTCCACTTTTAAGTCCAACTTGAAAACTCATCTCTTCCTTAACAAATGATAGTCTCCCATCAACATCATAATTCCTTCTTCTTTGATTCAGACCACCGCCGTAACACCGCGCGCCCCCTCACCACCCTCACTCATTAGCTGCTCTCCTCCTCCCCCTCTTTTCCTAGTCTTTCATATTTTACTTATAAGTATTCTTTTCCATGTTTGCATTATTTATGTCTTTGCATAATTTATTAGTGCCTTGCTTTTGTTTCACCTCTTTTCGTATGTGTTTCGATGTTAACGTTAAGTATACAAGCGTGAGAACTTTGAACTGGTGTCATTAGGAAAAAGCGCTATATATATATACAATTACAATGATGATGATGATGATAGTTCTTGGGGTGGGAGTGATAATGATGCATGCTGTCTTCGGCTATTTTTACTACTAGCTATATAGTTGGATGGTCCAATCCAAATCCATTGCATGTGATGATAATAAAGCTACTGTTGCTGCTGTTGATGACGATCTTGATGATTCAATGAGCTAATTCTCCTATTAGCACGGGCTGCGACTTTGGTATCTAACTTCTAACGATCACGATTTTATGGTAATGTCTTAATGTAAGATAAGGTGTAGTTTATTCAGCTTACGTTTTAAACTGGCAGGACAATGTGTTTCTTGGATAATAATATTCGACGCCCACACGGGGCGAAATTTGAGTTGCTTTTTCTACTTTGCGAAAGTGAGGGTTTGCATATTTAATATTTATGTATATTTTGATTATATTCAGTCTGCTACTGGAAACGATCGCGTGTGTGGAGACAGCGCTGTGCCACTGCCAGTACCCACCTGAACACGAACAACTGCCGTATGGCTGGCGAACGACTATGCTCTTCCATCACTACTACAACAACCTCACTGTTTGCGGGAACCAGACCTGTCAGTGTTCAAACCTTCTTTTCATTGGTGAAGTCGGCCTTCCTTCACAAAATGTCTTGGTTAAAAGATTATATACCACACACAAGTCGGCTATGAACAAAATTAACACTCAACTGTAACCTCCCTGCATGCCTGTTGACGATTGGGGGTCGGTTGCAGGGCCTTAACGTGGGCCTTAAATGGCCTAGTTGACGCATTTCATGTGCTTGCTCCCTCGGACCAGCAATGAAATGCTGTTGCTAGTGAAATTCTGCCTTTACATATAATAATGCTGTTCACTTTTTAAAAAAAATCTTTGACTTTCAATTTCAGTCGCTGATACAATTCAGTCAGATGTGCTTGGTCCTATTGACGTAAACTCTGGAATAAACTGCACACGTAAGTATACATTTTCAGCTTTTCTACAGTAATCCCGCAGCCAGTTTTTAGGGAGAGGAATATTTAGGCAAAGAGTTTTCGCCAGTCCGGTCTATCTGCAGCTGTTGTCAAGAGGGTTGACTGTCACGTCCAGCGGCGTCCATGTTTTGTTAACATCTCTCCGGCTCTTTATTTGTCTTTCCGTTGCGCGTACCTCAAAATCGTCCATGCCGGGCCTCAAACTGACATGTCCTGCCTTACTGTATTTTATATCTGCTGCCCAGACAAGGTTAAAACCCATTTGGAAAAACAGGACTATCAGTCTACATTCTAAGGTAAGGCTGCTGCGCTCCATCTTCCTATACGCTTGGGAAACATGGACACTCACAGCAGATCTACAACGAAGAATACAAAGCATGGAGATGAGGTGCTACAGAAGACTTCTGGGCATTTCCTATACCCAGCACATCACCAACAACGAAGTCCGACAGACCATCACACAAGACATTGGACAGCATGATGACATGCTCACAGTGGTGAATATACGGAATCTCCGATGGTATGGCCACATCACCAGAGCATCAGGCCGTGCAAAACCAATGCTGCAAGGCACGGGCAAAGAGGCAGAAGAAGAGGGAAACAGAAAAAGAGGTTGGAGGACACCATTCGAGAATGGATTGGTTTGACACTGAACGAAGCCATGAGGGTTGCTGAGGACAGAGAAAGATGGAGTACGCTTGTTAAACGATCATCTGTGGTGTTCTAACGACCTTTGATTTACGGGAGAGGATAGTATAGGAAGAAGAAAATAAATCCTCCAAGGCGGCACACACGTTTCACGGATAATTGTAAATGGTCTTTAATATTTTGGGTCATAAGTTAACTTGTATTGATTCATTTCCCCCCCCCCCCTCTCTCTCTCTCTCTCTCTCTCCCTCCCTCCCTCTCTCCCTCTCTCTCTCTCTCTCTCTCTCTCTCTCTCTCTCTCTCTCTCTCTCTCTCTCTCTCTCTCTCTCTCTCTCTCTCTCTCCAATTTCATGAATTTATCTCTTCAAAACTATTCCTGCTTATTCCGGTTCTACTTTGCGGAATAAAGTTTCTGAAGATCTTCGCACTCCAGCATCTAAATTTATATCATTTAGAATACATCTCTAAAAACACAATAAAAATGAAATACTCATTAATTGTTAATGTTGTTGATTGATATTAACAACATTAATGTGATTTCAATTGATTGAAAATGATTTTATATAATTATGACCTTGTTTATTTGTTATTGTTTCATGATGTGAATGTTATAACATTGAGTTGTATTTAATAGTTACTGTTAAAGCCCCAAGGGCAATTGTAAAAAAGCGCACCCAGCGCCTACTCTTTTACCCTTGCAGAATAAAATTGTTATCTATCTATCTATCTATCTATCTATCTATCTATCTATCTATCTATCTATCTATCTATCTATCTATCTATCTATCTATCTATCTATCTAATCTAATCTATCTAATCTATCTAATCTAATCTAATCTAATCTAATCTAATCTAATCTAATCTAAATCTTAATCTAAATCTAAATCTAAATCTAAATCTAAATCTAAATCTAAATCTATCTATCTATCTATCTATCTATCTATCTATCTATCTATCTATCTATCTATCTCTCTCTCTCTCTCTCTCTCTCTCTCTCTCTCTCTCTCTCTCTCTCTCTCTCTATATATATATATATATATATATATATATATATATATATATATATATATATATATATAATCTAATCTAATCTAATCTAATCTAAATCTAAATCTAAATCTAATCTAATCTAATCTAATCTAATCTAATCTCTCTCTCTCTCTCTCTCTCTCTCTCTCTCTCTCTCTCTCTCTCTCTCTCTATATATATATATATATGCGTGTAAGCATCTTGTGCGTGTGTGTGTGAGTGATTATCTTATGTGCATGTGAGTATGCGGCGTCGTCTGTGCGCGTGTGTGAAATCCATAAACGATTCTTAACATTATTAACATCCATGTTTCTGGTCTTGTTTTCGTACAGAGTACAACAAAACTACTGGAGAACTGTCGGTCACGTTGGCTGTGGCACAATGTACGTATAATGAATAAGTCAAGTCAAGTCAACAGATCTTTATACCCACAATGGAGAATTTATACAGCACATTGCATCTCAGCTAATAAATCAAGAAGAATTTTTTTTTAAAACAAATACAATACAGTAATACCTAAAATCATTATCACACACAGCCCCTTCAATTTCATTCTTACTACTAACGCTCATACACCCACATTACAATTTACAGTTAATTTCATTTGGTTGACAGAACTGGTTGATATCATGCACAGACAATTAAGATAACTTTTCATTCATTATATTAGTTTGAGGGTATGAACATAATACATACTAGTATTAAATTACACAGAGGAGAACTACGTACGTACGGATTTATGATTGTATACAGAGGTAAGTTATTTCTTTAAAAAAATAATTGTTATTCATATCATATGATGAACATGATAAAAGTCTATCATTATGAGCAATCGCATCATAGGCCCGCTGTTTTCAACATGGAAAGCAGTCGTTATAGTCAAGTAAAAATGTAGTTAACAAATCAGTCAGTGAGTGATATATTATACTGCCGCAAACTTTCTCAAAACATACCTGCTATGTTATCCAGGGACAATCACCTTTGTTATCCAATCACTCCAGTCCAGGGACAATTAATCACCTATGTTATCCAATCACTCCTATCCAGGGAAAATCACCTTTGTTATCCAATCACTCCAGTCCAGGGACAATTAATCACCTATGTTATCCAATCACTCCTATCCAGGGACAATCACCTTTGTTATCCAATCACTCCAGTCCAGGGACAAACACCTATGTTATCCAAGCACTTCAATCCAGGGACAATTACCTATGTTATCCAATCACTCCAGTCCAGAGACAGTTACCTATGTTATCCAATCACTCCAGTCCAGGGACAATTACCTATGATATCCAAGCACTTCAATCCAGGGACAATTACCTATGTTATCCAATCACTCCAGTCCAGGGACAATCACCTATGTTATCCAATCACTCCAGTCCAGGGACAATCATCTATGTTATCCAATCACTCCAGTCCAGGGACAATTACCTATGTTATCCAAGCACTTCAATCCAGGGACAATTACCTATGTTATCCAATCACTCCAGTCCAGGGACAATCACCTATGTTATCCAATCACTCCAGTCCAGGGACAGTTACTTATGTTATCCATGCACTCCAATCCAGGGACAATTACCTATGTTATCCAATCACTCCAGTCCAGGGACAATCACCTATGTTATCCAATCACTCCAGTCCAGGGACAATTACTTATGTTATCCATGCACTCCAATCCAGGGACAATTACCTATGTTATCCAATCACTCCAGTCCAGGGACAATTACTTATGTTATCCATGCACTCCAATCCATGGACAATCACCTATGGTATCCTATCCAGATCAGTCCAATGTTTACTTAATGCAATTTGCATAGCGCAGCACTGTGACAGAGCGTTATGCATGCATAAGGCAACGCGATATTGGTAATTACATTCATTCCTTGAGGCTTACTAGTTTAGTATTATTAATAATCCGCCCAAGAATAATACCGTAGTTGCTGGCGTCTAGGGAACTGTGTTTACTACGTTTACTTGTTTACTTTCTGCCCACAACCCATCACGCAGTTTTTAATTTTTAACTTTGCTCAGTTGCGGTTGGAAATGGTAAATATCTCTTTAAACATTGTACCAAATTTGATTTTTGGTTTGTGGATTGTTTGCTGTTATTAACGATACTAGTTATTTGGAAAAGTATGCAACTAAACAAATAACTAACAATTGTACTACTTTCTGCTTTGATTTTATTTCTTCAGCAAACAAAATTGTGCAGAGTATACATCATCAATTCGAATTTGTAGGAATGTTTATGAATTTGTTTGAAACAATAATTTGTCATTTTTTTATATATATAATCAGCACCTAGGCCTGTTAGCTAATACTGATTTCGAATCGTGGAGGGACCTATATTACTTAGTATTTTATTATTTATTTATTGTTTAATCGTTCTTATATAGCGCTTTTCCAGCTCAAGAGCTGCTCAAGGCGCTGGCCGATACAGGATCTAACTCAAGCCGCCCGAGACGCCCACCCGCAGCCTTTGGGCGCATGGTCGGACGCCCGGACAACTGAGCACAATCCTGGGCAGCCAGGGATGGGAGAGAAGGACCTAGGTGCATGCTGGGTGTGTTCTTGTCACCGGCACTCACCCGTCTAGGACATGAGCGTCAGGATCTTTAAAGTCCGTTATGATGGAATGTATGCGACACAGACTAGACCTCGGTTTATACTCTCATCCGAAGTACACAAAGCAGAGATTTCCATGGAACCGCTGTAGCCCCCACTTGCCATTTTGACCGGAATGGCAGCAACGGCCAGGGTGTTTGTTCCAGGTGAACTTTCCCCATATTTTTCGCTTGTGAAAAATCACCATATAAACCGGACACTCCTACCACCCTCCTGATCTTCGGAACGGTGTTGCGGGACGTCGGAACACCCGGTAGTCGATGAGTGTTGCGGGACGTCGGAACACCCGGTAGTCGATGAGTGTTACGGCTGCCCGTAGCCTTGGAACGGAGGGTCAGGGAGGGGTGTGAGTGCCCAGTAGGGAGGGAGTCGTATGGTCCAAGCCGAGGTATTGGGCAAAACCCTTTCTTTGACATATTTGTTATCCTCTGTTGAGTGTCAGATCTTGAAGAATTAATTTTTATTTACAAGGAAGTTCTGTGAGACTGAACATGTTATTTAATAGGTACTATCATGTGCTTCAGTAATATTTTTACACTGTTTATAATGTTTACATTATTCGTTAGCATTTACTATTGACATATGTCTTTTAAAAAAATTATATGTGCAGTTTTATCAAGCTATCTGCCTTTTTACCCGAAGAAAACAGTGTGTGTGTGGGGTGGGGGTGGGGTGTGTGTGGGGGTGGGGTGTGTGTGTGCGCGCGCGTGCTTGTATGCGTTGGAGGAGATAAGGGGAGGGGGTTGTGCATGCATGAAAAATGCATTAGTACTCTCTCATTACACACACCTCTCGGTGTATGTAAGACGAAGTGCTGAATTTTTCCTTCAGTACTCTTCGCTGTTTCCAGTGTCGACGGTTGTGGCGGCCGAGACCATCTGCAATGGGATCCAGGCATGTTACAACCAGTTCGACAGAGATCTGGAGATGGCGCTCTTCCACAAGGACTATCCCGCCTACTGCGAGTAAGTTTGTAAAGAGGCGTCATCACAATTTGCACAGGATTGCCATATGTGCGGCCTAGAACGTGGTTCCCATCTTAGAAGCTGTCATTTCGTTGTAGGAGATCAGTGCGCACGTGCTGTGTTTTTGAATGTTCCATACCGTGAGATATCTGCATTATGTTATTCCTTCTGTTGTTGTTGTTGTTGTTGTTGTTGTTGTTGTTGTTGTTGTTGTTGTTGTTGTTGTTGTTGTTGTTATTATTATTATTATTATTATTATTATTATTATTATTATTATTATTATTATTAATGTTGATGACGTGGTTGTTGTAGAAGATTGACGATCTTCAGAAATGTAAGCTAGCCCAAAGTAGAAATGTGAATACAATTTCAAAATGTATGTACTTTCTTTCTTTCAACAGTTCCTCTAATCGCGTAATTTATTTTTATGCAATTATTACCAAACGATAATCTTTTCTACGTAGTTATTTAGTATCTGTTCTTTTCTCCTTTTTCCTTGCTTACTTTCTTTATTTCTAAAAAGACAGATGAAGGACAGGTGGACTGTACCGTTGTTTTTGTAGTTTTTTTTTCCATCTGCAGTGGGTACGTCGGTCTGATAGACTGCCTGGTGAATGCCTCGTGTCGCTGTAACAAGTCTTTGCACGAGGATCTGATTACCATGGTGGAAGTAGAGAGAAAACTCTATAAAAACAATTGTGATGCCAGTGAGTACAACATTCGTGAAATAGCATTAATTGTAAGGGCATAAATGCCGTTTTAAGTTCTCCTTTTCACGGGAGCGAATGCGAGTTTGCATGCAGTCTGGATCAATTGCTTGTATATACTGTGTCTAAAATATTTTAATTGCTTGCTGTGATGTTGCCTCATGCACCCTTTTCTTGTGAAGCTTTCACTAGGCAATAAATGATCGTATCGTATCTGCTTTTCCTGACGATTCTTCGTTACCGCTCAATCTATAGGACATTAAACCTTGTTTTCTACATCAACTTAAACTAGTGTTTTGAAACAAAAAAATATTGTGGCGCAGTGGGAGAAGTGTCACTAGTCACACTTGGGAGAGACTGTCGCTGCGATAAGGGCAGGGTGCTGCCAGTTCCAAGTCATTGTGTGTAGTCCGTGGAACTGGCCACGGACAGCTGTGGCAAAGGACTGGCCGAGATTTGAGATTTCTGCACGTCTGGTTCTCAAAAAGAAAAAAAATCTGATCACATCACTCCCCTTCTACATTCACTCCATTGGCTTCCAGTGTCTCATAGAATTATCTACAAAATCGCCATTTCTGTTATAAGTGCGTCCATGGCTTAGCCCCTTCCTACCTCACCCAGAACATTCAATTCTATAAGCCTTCTAGAAATCTTCGTTCTTAGAGAGACACCCTCATGCTTCACATACCTTGCTACACACTCTCCTCTGCTGGCTGTCGATCTTACTCAGTGCTTGGCCCTTCAACTTGGAACTCTCTTCGCAGCTCTCCAAACATAGCTACTTTCAAATCCAACTTGAAAACTCATCTCTTCCTTAACTGTTTCTGATCTTGCCTCCCATCATCATATACCGCCCCCATCTCCCCTTCTTAGCTCTCCCCTCCTCCCTCCCTCCCTCGTCTCTTATTCGTTAGCAAGTTTCTGATTTTATTTTGTATGAAGCCGGATGTTTAGAATGAATGCATGAGTACTGCGCTTTGAACTGATATTGTTCCTTGGGAAAAAGCGCTATATAATTATCCTTATTATTATTATTATTATTATTATTATTATTATTATTATTATTATTATTATTATTATTATTATTAGTATTATTATTATTAAATAAATACTCCGCTCAGCTACACGCTTGAACAAAGGGAATTGTACTTACTGTACAACACAATAATTAAATCACAAAATATATACCAATCACAGGAAATAGTTCTGTTACACTCAGTTCGATGTTGGTGTTTTCTATCAGTATCTGATTCAGCCCCGATGCTTGAATTCCTGATAGTTGTGTAACTCAGATTCGTTTATTCACGCAGCCCGCTCAATCAGCATACAAGTCACAAAGTCGAGTATGAAGTTTTCCACTTTTATTCAGCACACATCAACAACTGCATACAATCACTCAATCGTCTTTCCACTCTCAAATTTACTTTCCAAATCACTATCAACAACAACACTCTCTATTATTTTTGAAACAGCGCGGCACTTAAATAGTCTCTTGATACTCCCGAATAACCTGGATCAATCTCGTTTGACGCAATTTAACCAATCGCTTCTAACTTCGTCATTACTGTCTTACGTCATACATATTTTCTTCTCCTTCCGGAACGTCTTCTTGCTTCGACATGTATCGGGAAGTTTCTATCGAGAGTAAACACGCAGATCCAGAAAAATCTACAACAATATCGACCAACGAAAATTATCAACGTTATACAAAGCCTCTCCTAACAACAATGCAAACTCAAATCAAAGGTAAATAAACTCCATTATTGAATGCTTTGCAAAACGAAACGATTAGATCTATCGTGCGCGCTTCCGACGTACTACCATTCGCGTTTCAACGTAACATAACCCCCCACTCAAGAAGAAATTTACCCAATTTCTTTCAACAACGTTGAAACGTAATGCACAAACAAAGTTCAGAATTAAAACTTATTTCAGACTGTCTGAATACTGTCAACGTTCTCAGTTCATTCACACAGAGTCAATGGTTTTCATCTTCAAATCTGTCTGGATATTATCAATGTTCACAGTTTATCCACACAGTCAATGTTTTTCATCTTCAAGTCTGTCTAGATATTACCGATGTTCTTAGTTCACCAACACAGTCAATGTTCTTTCATCCGCAAGGAAACGACGCCCTCGTCAGTTGCGGTCGTCATCGGCCCAGGGTCAAAGACAGTGATCTCGTGGGCTTTCCTGGAGTCAGTGCATCCTCCGTTGTCTTCCTCTTCCGTCGGATGTCCGACGCAGTCGACGTTGTCAGCTCCCAGAATGCATTCGCTGGGTCTCACGGTCAGGTTGGCTTCTGCGGGACGGTGGAACAGCTCCCTCAAGGTCTGCAGATGCTCCTTCCAGGTCTGGGTGTGGACTTCATGTTCGACCAAAGTCGTAGAGCCTGGGACATCGCTGAAGTTGTGGGGAAACTCGCCCATAAGGTCCTTGAGCTCCATCTTTTGACCTTCCGTCAAGCGTGGTCCTAGCTTAACATCATTGATGCCTTCTTTGCTATGGAAGTCTCCCAGTTCCAACAGTTCCTCGCTGTCAAAGCTGTTGTCGATCTCAGCTGCTGTTGCCGCATGCACAGTCTCTGATGGCCTTTCCACGTACAGCTTAAGGAGGTTGGCGTGGTATATCTTGGAATGCGGGCCGACCTTCACTTTATAGTCGTTGATCCCCACCACGGTCTCCACTTCGTACGGGCCTTTCCACTGCATCAGCAACTTATTATGATCGGTAGGTAGCAGCACCAGCACTTTGTTGCCAGGTTTAAACTTCCTGTTCACAGCCCTACGATCATAGTAGTGCTTTCCACATTCTTGGGACTTCTTCAGGTTTTCTCTGGCTATCTCGAGAGTCTGCTCCAGCTTCTCCCGTAGCTCAAACACGTACTGGTAGCTGTTCTTCACCTCTGGGGTGTCTACTTCTTTCGTCCACAGTTCTTTTAGGATGTGCATCGGCCCTCGGATGGTTCTTCCGTACAGCAGCTCGAACGGAGAAAAGCCGGTGGACTCCTGCGGTACTTCTCTGTAGGCGAAAAGTAGGGCGTTGATGTAGCGATGCCATTGTCTGGGCTGCTCGCTGCACAGTTTCTTCAGGGTGGACTTCAGTGTAGCATTGAACTTTTCGACAAGCCCGTTGCACATTGGATGGTAGGGTGTCGTAGTCAAATGCCGGATGCTCAGCAGTCTGTTGACCTCCTTCATGCAGTCAGAGACGAACTGCGTCCCGAGGTCTGTCAGAATTTCTTCAGGCACTCCAAGTCTACTGAACATGTCCACCAGTGCCTCTGCTACAGTTTCAGTGTCAATCTTCTTCAGTGGCACTGCTTCTGGGTACCGAGTCGCACAGTCCACTAAAGTCAGTACCCATCGATGACCTTCTTCACTCGGAGGTCTTATTTCGCCGATTAAGTCTAAGGCCACCCTCTTGAAAGGTCGGTCGACCAGAGGCATCCTCTGCATAGGCACTTTCGGGACCCTTCCTCGAGGTATGGTCTTCTGGCAAATGTCACATGATCGGCAGAAACGGCTGACGTCCGCATGAAGTCCTGGCCAGTAGAACACCGCCTGGATTCTATCCGACGTCTTCTTGATACCCAGGTGACCTCCCATGATTGAGTCATGCGCTACTTCCATCACCTGGCGCCTTAGGGGTAACGGTACCAAGACTTGACGTAGTGGTTTACCTCCGTTGACCCTCGGATGCTGGAAGATTCTGTACAGGATCTTGGCCTTCACCTCGAAATAGACCGTGCCACTGCCCTTGGTCACGTGGTCTTGGCGGTTCCTGTACTTGTTTAAAGTGCTGTCAGCTTCCTGGAGCTGGATCAGCTTATCTCTGTCCACGATGGCAGCTTTGGAGTTGTCGGCGACCTTCAGTGGCGTAGACGTCTTGTCTCTCTTGGCCTGGGCCCTGGTGGTGACAGCACCGACGATCTCTGGTCGGCAGGGCTGAGCCGGAGTAACCACATTGTCCCGTAGCAGCTCTGTAAGGTCTCCATCGGGAAATGGCAATGGATCCTCCTCCACAACTTCGACGTGTTGAGTTGAGGCAGGACTCCACTCTGGATCGGGGTCGTCAGGTCGTCTCGCGCCGTCGATATTCCCGATCATCAAATCATACAGCGGCTTCTTCAGGCAAACCGCTTCGACTTCGCCTATGTAGAAAGGGGTGTTGACATGAATCTTCGCAACTGGCGCTCTCACACATTTGCTGTCGGCCATAAGTGTCCATTTTGAATCGCCAGTGAACTGTTCTTTAGCGATTAAGTCTTCTCTGACGATGACTCCACTGCAGCCAGAGTCTCTTAAAACAGTCACTTCATGATTTCCGACGCGTCCCTTTGAAACAGGCATGTTCTGGACGGTCACAGCTGCGCTGGCGACGACGGGGATGGATTTTCCGTTGGCAAGGAGAAGTTGGCCATCGGTCATGCACTCTTGCACGTCCGCAGGAGTAGCTGTGCGCTTGGTCTCACTCGGAAGAATGACGCTCCCGCCGCACACTTGATGGTCAAATCTACTGTTTTGCCGTTGATTGGAGAAACGTCTCTGTCGGTTGCCCACCGCTGCATTGTCCGTACTGCCCCGCTGTCCGCTACTTTTGTTTTGAGGACAGTTAGCCGCTCTGTGGTCTGTAGCGTTGCAGGTGAAACAGCCTCTTGAATGCCCTTCCCTGGGAGGAGGCGTGGAGTCCGTCTGTTTCTGGTTCGTCTGGCTCCCCTGTATCTGGTTCACATGGTTTCCAGTCTTCTGAAAATGTTTCGTCGCGCTGGGTGGCCCCAGGGTCTTCCCATGAGCGATGAGATATCTTTCAGCAGCCTCAGTCACATCTTTAAGCGTCTGCAGCTTTTGTTCTTCTAAGTGGGTCGCTAGGTCCTTGTGACAGGCATTGAGAAATTGTTCCTTCACGATCAGGTCATGGAGACTGTCGTAAGACTTCCTTTCGCCTGATAACTCCACCCACTTGTGTAGATATGACGACAGGCGCTCCACAAACTGCTTTGGCGTCTCGTCTGACTTAGGCCGGCATTCACGGAAGCGTTTACGGTAGCCCTTCTCTGTAAAGTTGTAGCACTGCAATAGGGCCTCTTTCAAGACGTCGTAGTTTTTAGCGTCATCGTTCGACAGTCTGGTGTAAACTTCGAGCGCTTGTCCTGTCAGAAGTGCACTTAGTCGAATCGCCCAGTCTCGAGGTTGCCAGTTGGAGCTTTCGGCGAACCTTTCGAATCTCGCCAGATAGCTGTCGATCTGGTCCTTCCCGTCGACGAAAGCTCGCAATTTTGGAGCCGTATGGTCGTTGGTGACTTGTGGCGCATGCTGATTGTTCTGGATACGCGCCAACTCTAGCTGGTACTGACGATCACCTTCAAGACGCTTCAGCTCGAACTCTCTTTCTTCTCGGCGTCGTTGCTCTTCTTTTTCTTGCCGCTTCTCTTCTAATTCTCTTTCTTCGCGCCGTCGCTGTTCCTCTAATTCTCGTTCTTCGCGCCGACGCTGTTCTTCTCTTTCTTCTCGCAATATTCTCTCCTGGAATTTGACGTACTCCGTCAGCTGTTTGCCTTTTAGATTTAGTTCAACCCCTTTCTGCCAGAGGTCAGCCATCTTGATGCTTCTGGAAAGTTCTTTTCTAGAAAGTTCTTTACTGGAAAGTTCTTTTCTGGAAGGTTCTTTTTCTAGAAAGTTCTTGACTGTGCTGCACCCTTCTAGACTGTTCTAGAACAGCACGCTTTCTGCAGTAGCGCTGATGCTTGCCACTAGTCGCCTTCGCTGACGCAGGCACCGCTGTCCTCGTCGTATGCGACGCTGCACCACGCTGGTGTTGATGTACACGCTCCTGTGCTGAAGTAGACGCGACGTCCGCTCGCCGCTCTCTGTAACACTGGCGATGTAGCTCCGAGACTGTCCCTCGACGTAGTCCTGCGGCAGCCACGTAGTCCCGATCTGTTGTTCGCTCACGAAGCAACTCTTCAGCGACTACACGCCCTTGCAGTCAACCCGAACCTATCGGATGTAGTCCCAGTATGTTGGCCCCTCTCGACGCAACTTGTTGGCGGCTACCCTCGATGACTGCCTCTCGTAACGTTGACTCGCTTGTTGTAGCAGTTGAACCCTTGGCTATGGCGTGAATCGCGGCTTGACCCCCAAAATGTTACACTCAGTTCGATGTTGGTGTTTTCTATCAGTATCTGATTCAGCCCCGATGCTTGAATTCCTGATAGTTGTGTAACTCAGATTCGTTTATTCACGCAGCCCGCTCAATCAGAATACAAGTCACAAAGTCGACGTATGAAGTTTTTCACTTTTATTCAGCACACATCAACAACTGCATACAATCGCTCAATCGTCTTTCCACTCTCAAATTTACTTTCCAAATCACTATCAACAACAACACTCTCTATTATTTTTGAAACAGCGCGGCACTTAAATAGTCTCTTGATACTCCCGAATAACCTGGATCAATCTCGTTTGACGCAATTTAACCAATCGCTTCTAACTTCGTCATTACTGTCTTACGTCATACATATTTTCTTCTCCTTCCGGAACGTCTTCTTGCTTCGACATGTATCGGGAAGTTTCTATCGAGAGTAAACACGCAGATCCAGAAAAATCTACAACAATATCGACCAACGAAAATTATCAACGTTATACAAAGCCTCTCCTAACAACAATGCAAACTCAAATCAAAGGTAAATAAACTCCATTATTGAATGCTTTGCAAAACGAATCGATTAGATCTATCGTGCGCGCTTCCGACGTACTACCATTCGCGTTTCAACGTAACAAGTTCCAGGGTTGCTTTGCAAGCACAATACAGTTTAGAAGTTAAGACCAAGTGCAGATTCAAGTAATTATGTGTACTGCCCTAGATAAAATGTATGAGTGTGTTTGTGTGTGCGTGTATGAGGGTGTGTGTGTTTGTGTGTGCATGTATGACTGTGTGCATGAGTGTGTTTTGTTAGATGTGTGTGGGGGAGGGCGTGTGCGTATGAGTGTTTGTGTGTGTGTGTGTGTGTGTGTGTGTGCTTGCGTGCGTGTATGTGCATCTTTACTATCACCTTGACACTGAGACTATATCTTGTATTTCTTTTGTTACAGTTCGAACAGGCCTAGACTTTCAGGAATTTGGCATTACCTGTCCCGGTAAGTGCTTTAATTATTTTATTTTACTTATTCATTTTATTTTAATTTTATACGTGTTAAAAATAATCGAATAACGTTCGGATAGTAACATGGAGCATGGGAAATGTGAGCATAGGTCACATGCTACTGGATGGATTTAAAGAGATCAACAACGTGTATCTCATCGGTGGTAGACATTATGGCCATCCTAATAAGCAGGGTTTGTTTTTTCGCCTTTTGGAAAGTGTTCAAGTCTAACACGAGGGATTACGTTGTTTACTGTGCCTTGAACAGTTCTCTGAGCTGAAAAGCTTTCTGTGTAAAACACAACAACAGTATTTTACTTGTGACTGTAGGGTCGGACATCTGCGAGTCGCCTGATCCCCACTACGACTGCCTGGAGGAATACAGCATCGCTACAAGCAAAAATCAGACTCTGCATGGATACTGCAAGTGAGTGACGTCAAAGAGACGTTATTTAAATGCCCCCCCCCCCCCCTTAACGTCGTGAATTATATGTTCAGAACGTAATTCAAATATTTGGGTTTTACATTCATGATAGTCTACTGTTGTGTTTTGATTGCACACTGAAGTCTGAAGGTTTTACTTTAGAATAAACTGAATATTTTGTTGCTGTTTTTGTTGTCGTTTTCCAAAGAACAAAATGCTCGGATTTGTTCACCACACTCCAAATCTGGTGTGTTAATTCTTCCTTAATCGTTTTATCTCAGTTTGCTTGTGCTCGTTTCCAATCCGAACTCGTTCCAGATCAGTTCTGGATCTGGCCAACTGTACTGAGCGGCTGGCGTGTGATTGCGGTTTCTACCAGGAGCCTTCTTATTACAGGAGCATCGCCATCTCCAAGAACAACTACGTCACCGTATCCGGCTGCCAACCTTGTGAGTAAGCTGATCGTTTGACGATGCGCGCATCAAACAGCAAGTTAGCACCTTGGCCGGTTTGAGTTAAATTCCAGCACCTTGAGTATTCATTTGTTCTGGAAAAGAGCACTATAAAAGCCCTACAAACTTCAGATCAATTTATAAACTAAAATAAATCCCAGAGCTCATGGACATGTTCAATATTAACACTGTATTTAAGAATGTATAACGAAAGACAGAAAGAAAGACATTAAGAATGAACCAAACAAACAAATAAAGAATAAAAGAAAGAAGCAAAACAAAGGGGAAAAACAATGAAGGAACTAAAGAAAACAAAGCATTACCGTGAATTTATAGGCATGTCGTGTTTAAAGTTCGTCAGATTTCAAGGCGGTTCATTTTTAATAGTACAAATGAAATTGGGCCATTTGGGGGAGTTAAGAATTAAGTTGAGTTTGTTTTTTTCTTTTTCAGTGACAGGACCCTTCCCTAATCATACAGGTCATATGTGTGCAGGTACGTGTTGTAAAATACAATGTTGAAGTGTGTGTGTTGCGTTGTGTGTGTGTGAGAGAGAGAGGGATAGAGAGAGAAAGTGAGTGCCCTTCATCCTCCTTCTTACTATAAATTACAATGTTAAATGCATTATATATGTTCTAATTTCAGATGACGACAGATTCACAGAGGAAGAAAAGATTTTGACTATCGCTTTGGCCGAGAGTAAGAACATTTAACTTTTTTTTTTTAAATGGGCTCTTGCCTTATTCCTGATATAGACCCACACAGGTACCCTCTCATTCACCACTTTTCCCTCTCCCCACACCACTGGGCAAAAACAGCTGCCTGGTCAGGATTACCAAACATTGTGTTTAGAAAGGGGAGATAGATATTTTCCCTCATTCCCTCATTCCACGGAGAACAGCAGCAACTAATAAGGATGTTATCCAAGATTCTATCAATAAACTCCAGTCCATCTGTTCAGGCGAGCCACCTTTATCACTTGTGATTTACAGACTCTGCCTGTCTCCCTTGTTACACTGGCCAGCAGTCACTTTCTAAACATAAACCTGTTGTCTCCCTTGTTACAATGGCCACAGTCACTTTCTAAACATAACCCTGTTGTCTCCCTTGTTACACTGGCCAGCAGTCACTTTCTAAACATAAACCTGTTGTCACCCTTGTTACAGTGGCCAGCAGTCACTTTCTAAACATAAACCTGTTGTCTCCCTTGTTACACTGGCCAGCAGTCACTTTCTAAACATAAACCTGTTGTCTCCCTTGTTACACTGGCCAGCAGTCACTTTCTAAACATAAACCTGTTGTCTCCCTTGTTACACTGGCCAGCAGTCACTTTCTAAACATAAACCTGTTGTCTCCCTTGTTACACTGGCCAGCAGTCACTTTCTAAACATAAACCTGTTGTCTCCCTTGTTACACTGGCCAGCAGTCACTTTCTAAACATAAACCTGTTGTCTCCCTTGTTACACTGGCCAGCAGTCACTTTCTAAACATAAACCTGTTGTCTCCCTTGTTACACTGGCCAGCAGTCACTTTCTAAACATAAACCTATTGTCTCCCTTGTTACACTGGCCAGCAGTCACTTTCTAAACATAAACCTATTGTCTCCCTTGTTACACTGGCCAGCAGTCACTTTCTAAACATAAACCTATTGTCTCCCTTGTTACACTGGCCAGCAGTCACTTTCTAAACATAAACCTGTTGTCTCCCTTGTTACACTGGCCAGCAGTCACTTTCTAAACATAAACCTATTGTCTCCCTTGTTACACTGGCCAGCAGTCACTTTCTAAACATAAACCTGTTGTCTCCCTTGTTACAGTGGCCAGCAGTCACTTTCTAAACATAAACCTGTTGTCTCCCTTGTTACATTGGCCAGCAGTCACTTTCTAAACATAAACCTGTTCGAAACTACCGATGCTGCAACCCTAGATTTTAGAAATTTGTTTGACATTGAATTCTCTTTCACAAAGATAGGTCCCTTTCCATTTCTGTTGCCAACCAGCCAAATTGGGGATTCTTTTTTTCGTCCGAAGACGCTTTTTCTGAGAACTTCACTCAGGCGTCTTCTCATGCTTTGGAAAATCAGTCCCTTGACTTTCAGCAAGCCCAGCTGACGAGCTGAGAACAGAGAAATTGCCCATTTATGTTTATGGCACAATTCCACAAAGGCAAACCATTGGAAGCAGAGAAGGGGAGATAAATCTTTCCTATTATTCCTTCATTCCACGGAGGATAGCAACTAATACAGATTTTATTCAAGATGGTATCAATACATTCTAGTCCATCTCTTGAAGGGAGCCAACTTTATCACTTGTGTTGTACACACCCTTTTTGTCTCCCTTAGTACAGTTCAGAGCACAAAAACAAAACAAAACTAAACAAACAAACAATCCAAAACAAAACAATTTAGGTTGTGATTGTCTCGTTTGCGGAAGTGAGACCCGGAATTAAATGACAGTATCCTGGACATAAACCTTATCGGAAGCTATTCTCCTGGGATAAAGGTGAAAATAGGACAGATCTCTCTCCCCTACAATGCAGTTGAGATATACTATTAAAAACCATTTTGCACACTCTGAACGTTGTGGTTTTGATTGCTGTTGCAGAAAGTAACTATACAATTACAGTGGTTCTGCCCCAAACCTTACAATAGTTTGGGATCAAGTGGGTAACATTTAAACCGCAACACCAATAACAACAACAAAAAGTGTATTTATATAGCATCTTTTAAGTAAATCAGTTGAAAGCGTGTTCAAAAACACTAGTTGTTCTTCTTTCATAGTGTATTGAAACTATATTCTATCTTTATTTATTGACTGATGTGCAATGGACCGTGATTTCAGCGGCGTGGTTGAAGCAGGAAGAAGCACGGTGTCCCGGCATTCAACACTGCTACGACATCGCCAATGTACAGTCTGCCCGTGCTCACATGATGAAAGACTTCCAACTTATCTGTCAGTAAGCACCGTACAATATTACCTATAAATATAAGTCAGAGGTGAGAAATATTTATTGATTTTAGCAATTAGCCCATAATCAAGTGGGAGGTGGGGGTAGGGGGAAGGATGACGTGTACAGTGACAAACGATTAATTTCGAATGACGTACAAACAATAACGGATGATTATAACTACAAATGAATTGTTATTTTATAAGCTTTACCAAATCAAAGTGCGGCTCAAGGCGCTGGATAAAAAAAAAACAAAAAAAAAACATCTTAAACCAAGGCTCCAACTTGCTGCTTCATGCGCACCAGACAACTGAGCGATCCCGATCCACTGAAGGGGAAATAAGCCCTACAGTGCCTGCTGGGTGTTTTTACGTATCTAACAGGCATGTCTAGGACATGAGCGTTAGTGTCTTTTGAATTCCGTGCGAAGGAATGCATGCTAGACTTCGGTTGATGCTATCGGCCAAAGAAGGAGGCGGAATTGTTCTTCAACTTGATGATATCAATTGATAAACATTTTATGAAGAAGTTTATTATAACGCCCGCATTTCGTTGTGCGCAGAGTGGAGTATGACCGAGTTTTGTGCGTGGAAAATGCCTACTGTAACTGCAGCTTGCTATACGACGACCAAGTGTTTATCAGACTGTACCACGAAAGGTTGAACCAAGTGCAGCTCTGTTACGGAGGTTAGATATTGCCAATGTCACTGCAAATTAAATTTTGCTCGTTTCTTGCATGCTTTCTTTCTTTATGTTTTCCTTTTCTTCTTTATTCGTTGGCTTATCTGTTTAATTTTATGTCTTTTTCATCCAAGTGATTATAGCCATAATATGAATTTTATCTCAAAAGGGTTGCACATTTATAAAAAGCAAGGGGTCGATTGCCGGCAATGACAACTGCTATAGGTTTTCATGGCTTTATCTACACCTATTGAGGGTTATTTATAATGTTGACAACAATACCCAATATGTTCCGAAATGTTCAGCTTTATCATATTTCTGTTCCAGCTACGGATTTCATACCGCTCACAAAATGTAGAGGTAAGTTAATCTCCCCTCTCTCCCTCCATCCCCTTCACCAAAACATTGATGATGATAATGCTGTTGTTCATAATGACGATGACGACGGCGAGAAAATGATGATGATGACGAGGAAGAAGATGATGATGATGATGATAATGACGATGATGACGAACTACGATCACCTCAATGTTGATGATCATGAGGTATATAAGCACAGTAAAGATACTATTTCTAGAAGGTTAGGTCCTGGGATATGCCAGAAACTATCCAATTAAATAACAAGATGGGCAAGGAATTCATATACATGTATTTCCAGACACACACATAGCTGAAAAATAAACCTTTTAAAAAGTGTTAATTTTCCTGGAGGTGTGGTGACCGCCTTTACTGTAATGAAGCCAAAGGAAAACGTGGAGTGATAGGCCACTGTCTGAACACTATCTTAAGCAAAACATTATCAAAACGGGATCAGTCACTTTTAAAATATAGCGCAAAACGCTTTTAGAAAATGGTGATGCACAAATGACCTTAACCTTTGAGAAAGTACAAATACGAATGATGTAGCATGCTTATCAATAGTCAAAGTACCGGCATGTTCAAGTGCTCTTGGAATAAGGTAGGCCTAAAACGTGTGTTTTATATATTAAAAAGTTAAATTCAGAGCGACGGACCAACCGCTTGACCAACTGACCGACAACCGGACTGCGAGTGAAGGATGGGCCATAATGTGAAGTATTATCATATATCCAAACTGTATATCAAAACTCAAGAAAATCGCTTTATCAATTTTTGGGATATTAAGCGAATTGTGTTTAGCAACGCAATAACTCCAGTGACTTTGCGGTGAGCAAATTTGATGACATTTCACGTAATGTTCCTATGAAGTTTTGTCAGAATCAGTTCAGTGGTTCTTGAGATATTGCGCTCTAGATAAGTCTGGAAATATAAAAAAAATACCGACGTTTAATATAACGGTTTTCAACTAAAAAGAAGTACATTCGGGACACCAAATTAGATATTGACTATAATCAATGTTTTATTATAAGTGGACTTGCACATTATCTGCGATTGAATTCGTTAATGTTTCAGGTGCGTCGACATGCTCACAGAACAACCCTCTTGACGTGTGCCACAGCGAATATGTTTTCGACTTCGCAAAGGCTAACAATAACTTGGAACTCATTTGCGAGTGAGGGCGTCTTCTTTTTTAAAATTTATTTTCTAACAATTAGGCCTACATTGTTTGTTTTTTTTTTTTGGGGGGGGGGGGGGGGGGAGAGAGAGAGAGACAGAGAGACAGAGAGAGAGACAGAGAGAGAGACAGAAAGAGAGACAGAAAGAGAGAGAGAGATATTTAGAGAGAGAGAAAGCGCGCGCGTTTTCTTTGATGCTGTTAAAACGTTAACATCATATTTGTCGTTAGAGGCTACCATCAATACATCCTGTGCGCGGAAGAGGTGGGCTGCGCATGCGGTCTGCTGGCTGATGGGAGTTCTCCAGAAGCCATTGCTGTGTACAATTTTACCACATTTGGTATCAACAACTACGTCAATGCGTCCTGTCCCAGGTGTAAGTTCAAGATTATTAATTGACTCGTTCTTATGCATTGCCTTTCCAGCTCAAAGAGCTGCTCAAAGTGCTGTCCGATAACAATAGCTAACTCAAGCCGCACAAGCCGCCAACTTGCTTGCTTGGTGCGCACTGTCTAAGGCACTGGATAACTGTGCTTGCTGGGTATGTTATTGTCACGTCACCCGAATAAGATCAGTGACTTCAGCTTAAACAGCGAGTGAGGGGATTCAAACTCAAACTAACACAAATACCAGATGAACAGTTATACTCTTTTATTCAGCACATATACACACAGGAATATGGGAAATCAACCCTACCTCAACCCTTAACCGGTCCCCACAAACCCCAACAATTAATCAGTTACCTCCCTTGACTAATCGGTAACCCCTTAAACATTGGACACCAAGTGCCAACACAACCAATAATACAACAATATGAAAATAAAGATGAAGTATTACAAAAGATATCTTATGTATACAAGCAATAAGATTTGAGAGAAATGTATTTAGTTAATATCAAACCCTTTGCATAAACCAGCACAATTGTTCGTTACTCATTACTAAGCTTAACTACTATCATCTGGAATCAGGGACATAAGTCTTGCTTTTCCACACTGCGTTCCAGAAAATCACCACACTGTTTTCAAAACTACCACAGTCTATAGAAGAGTAAGACTTGATCACGACCTTCCACGAACTTTTGCGAAATCACTGTATTAAATGTTCACTAAGTGTTTAATATGTTTTATTTGCGTCTAATGTTGTATGTTGTTGGGGTGTGTGTACGAAGCCCTTAGTATCGTAACCCCAAGCAGCAGCGGTCATGCAGCGCAAAGGCAGCAAAGGTCACACAGCGCCCAACAGCCGTCTCGGTTTTTCGGTTCCGGTTCAGAACATCGTTGAACCATACAAAACCAGCATGGAAGCAACAGCAAAAAAGCAAGCAAGCAGGCCAAATCTGGTCAACATAATAACACATCTTACTGGGCTACCCAAATGCAATGTAAACATAAGGGAAATAACTCCTTCCACCGTCCGCCATCTTGACCTGTTTATTGATGCCTTACAAATAATTCACAATTCTTCTATAATTTATATACCTTCGCATGAACGTGATTACTATATAAATGCATTATAATTCCATTCCTAATCAAAAATCTTGACTCATCCTCTCACTCATACTCATCACCCCTCTACCATACTTATCATACATCATCACCCTAGACCTCGTTCTTGCAGCAAACTCAACAACATCAGTCCATCATACATTTCCAACAAAAAAAAACATATGAAACAATATTTATCAAAATACCCCTTTCCCCCCTCATCCATCATCATTCATCCTCGTACGCATGCTCAGAGTGTATAGCCACTGAAACAATTAGAATACTGGAAACCACTCACTTTCAGTCCTCGGCCTGTGATGGTACAGACACACAACACACACAACACAACAGAGCACAGTCTGTAGGAGAGTCGATGGTTTGTTACTGCTGCGCTAACTATGACCCTAGGACATCCTAGTATCGACGAGATAACTAGGCCTTGGGCAGTCTCTAACAGAAGAGCACACACCTTTAGGAAAATACTTTGCACAGACTCACACAGAAATTGTGGCAGTAATATTCCTCCTATACTGCTATAAAAGTACTTCTCTATAGCAATTCCAACAGCACACTGGTCATTCTTGTCCTTCTTAAGGAACAAGACATCGGGTGGTTCCACCACAAAACACAACCCTTATAAAAGGACTCTACAGCTATCCTATAATAGTGGCAGTCGCAAATATCCAGTAGCCGTCCGATCCAATTAGTACCAACTTGACTCTGTGGCCTTACACCGCTTTCCCTAGGCCACACTTCAAGGTACAGAACTCCGTTCAAGCTTTTAGCAGCTACTGAGCTACGTGAAACACGAGAATCTTCAAAATCTATCATACACTACGCAATACCATCGCGCTGACCCATACTTTCCGCACAGCACTCTCATAGATGTGAAACTGTTAACTATATACATCCTGACACAGCAGATATTTAGCGTGTCGTAAACTCGTGTCGTCACAGTTATTATGTATCTGGCACTCACCCCGTTTAAAACATGAGCGTTCGTGCTATGGAATGCATGCGTGCACGGACTAGATCTCGGTTTATTCTCCTTGGCATACTGTTCTTCCCTCTGAATAGCAGGATCATTGTAAGTTGATAGCAACGTGTGTAGCAGCTGTATGATGATGCTGATGATTACGATGATGATGATATTATTATTACTACTACTGCTACTGCTACTACTGCTGCTGCTGCTACTACTACTACTACTCTAACTACTACTACTACTACTACTACTACTACTACTACTACTACTATACTAATAATAATAACAATAATAATTATACTTATAATTTAAAAAAAACATTTGTAAGTCTACAAGCATTTTCTCACTAGAGCTCATTTAGCGCTCTACAGTAAAACGATTAAAAAGTTAATAAATAAAGCAAAGATGAAATATGACATCAAAAGACACACACACACACGCACGCACGCACGCACACACACATTTCTATAACTTTATTACAACCCAAACCGTTAACTTCAACAATGTTGTAATAACTCAGCTTAGTTCGTCGACTACCGTACGCCACTCGATCGCACCATGAATCATCTCCGCTTCCACACCTCCTAGAGCTGATCAAGACACTGGTTGATAGGAATCTAGCGAGGCTGTTCATCTTCTGCCATGACAGTCTAGAGGTGATCAAGCCACTGGTTGATAGGAATCTAGCGAGGCTGTTCATCTTCTGCCATGACAGTCTAGAGGTGATCAAGCCACTGGTTGATAGGAATCTAACGAGGCTGTTCATCTTCTGCCATGACAGTCTAATGAGCTGCAGCCACATTTCGTTAACTTTATTACAACCAAAACCGTTAACTTTGACAACGTTGTAATAAACTCTTGACAGTTCGTCAATAACGCTATCCCAATCCTGAATCCTTCTCTCCTACACACGTCTGGAGCCGATCAAGACACTGGTGGAGAGGTACCGAGCCAGACTGTTACTCTGCCGGCCTTACAGTCCATGATCCAATGAGCTACAAACATAGAGTTCATGTGCACGAGCCCTAAAGAGCCAATCACCAAAATTAGGATTTTTTTTCGGGAAACCTGCATCGTTTAGAGCGTCACACGAAGGCATGTACATAATGTACACACACACATACACACAAGTATGTAAAACACCAAGACTGGGTTTTACTAAGAATGTAGGAATCGGAAAGTGTTTTTTTTTGACGGAAAAGGGTTAGGGCAAGGGTTAGGGATAGCTCTGCAACTAACCCTTACCCGAACCCTTTAACCCTTTTCTAAAAAGTTGACCTAGTTCGTCTCCTATAGGCGACGAAATTGGTCGAATTTTCTTTAAAAATTTCTCGGAAAATTGACTGTATTTTCTCCGTCCCGGATAGACCACTCCTGTGTGCTTAAAACACTCTCATGCACTACCACTGCACTCCCATGCACTAAAAGAGCACTCCTGTGTACTCAGAAAAAAGTGGGTGGCTGGAAAACTCTGGGTGCCTAATACACTCACCCATTTCCTGCATAAAAAGCAAGGTTAGTCACCCATGTCAAGGCTTATGCCACCGCACACGCGCGCGCGCTCACACACACCACATAATGTGACATAACCTTCATGCTTCTGTTGCAGTGACTGGAATAATTAATCCTAGAGACCATGGAATTTCCTGTGAAGGTATGTAGCCACGTATTAATTTATGTGTGTGTTGTAACTACAGAATGAACAAATATGCAGTTCTTGGCCAATATTATAGACCTGATGGTCTACTCGTAGTCCATTTGTCAACTTAAAACCATATTGAGCTTAGAGAAGTAGTAGTAATGTACTTATATAGGAACGACTAAATAAGTTGGTTGTTTTATTAACGTCTTCTCCATGGAGATGATAAGACGTACTCACACACTCATACTGCGAGCGTTGTGGCCAGAAACCAATGGCGCCTGACAGGCGTGGGTTCGATCCTGCATCAGGGCGTTATGTTTCTCCGAATATTATTTACTTTCGACTCGGGCAACGTCTCGGGGGTTTTCTCCGGGTACTCCGGTTTGCTCCCCCAGCAAAATTTCAAAAAATTTAAAAAATTTAAAGAAGTTCTAAATTTCTAAAATCACAACTAATGTTAGGTAGGTTGGGTTTGGGCGCGCCACAGGCTGCGACTACGCCTTACACAGGGGAGGCGGCCCAGAATTTCCCGATAAAAAGGGACAATAAAGCATTAAAATCTAAATCTAAAATCTAAAAAAAAATCATACACATTTGCATCACATGCATACATAGATACAGACACATACATAGAAAATGCCTAATTATATTAACTGAGCCATTGGAGAATCAAAGCTCTTGCTAATCTAACGCTTACATTAAAGCTTATGTTATCAATGGAACCGTTAATATGAACATCAGTTTGCAAAAATGGACGAATATTACTGCAATGAAGTAATTTCAATTTTAATAATTTATTTTCACGTCTTTTCACATATGTGATTTTAGATTATACAGCCATTCTCACGCATGTACACAAACATATAATATAACAATTTAAAATTGAACGATAATCATACAAAATATCTAACATTACTACAGAAGTTTGCCAACTGCAGACTTGTAAATTATTCGGGCAATATCTATCATTGCTGGACTATGCAACAAAATGTCAATTGATTCTTGACTATTTACATCGATATTCTTTTCTTTATATAACATAACCAAAATAGGACATTCATATAACTGATGTTTAACAGATATTGGTTGTAAACAAGTACAAACTGCATCTTTTGACAACTTGGTGTCCCATGAATTTACTCTTATAATTTTTTTAATTATTTTTTAAAGTATATTTTATTTACCTTATTGTCCCTTTTTTATAGGGAAATATTCTGGGGCGCCTCCCCTGGGGAAAGCGTAGTCGCAGCCTGTGGTGCGCCCAAACCCAACCTACCTAACATTAGTTGTGATTTTGAAATTTTGCTGGGGGAGCAAACCGGAGTACCCGGAGAAAACCCCCGAGACGTTGCCAGAGTCGAAAGTAAATAATATTCGGAGAAACATAACGCCCAGATGCTGGATCGAACCCACACCTGTTAGGCGCCATTGGTTTCTGGCCTGTGGACAAGGCAAGTTACTCCCGCCTTAACCCACTTGGCCACAACGCTCCTTAGTTTATTAATTATTCTACACAAATGTCTTGGACAAGAAAATTTTTCATTCTTTCCATTGCTAGGTAAATTATAATATATATTATTTTCTAATAAAGATATTAATTCAAATACTGAAGGCTTTATATTATTATATGTAATAGTATCACCTAATTTCATTGCTCCTCGTTTAGCCAATTTATCAACTATATTATTCCAATAAATGCAGGTATGAGAAGGAATCCAACAAAAGGATACTCCGCTACCTTTAGATATAATATAATGTATTAAAGACTTAATTTCAAATAAAATATCTGTCCTCCTTTTACATGATCAACATTTCAAAGAATATAAAACTGATTTTGAATCTACACATAAAAGAATATTAAATAAAGCCAATGAAGAATTACAAATAATATTTAAAGCCATAAGGATTGCATACAATTCTGCTGTAAATAGTGAGACATTCTTACCAATAAAATATGACTTTTGAATTTTTAAGTCAGGAATTGCAATTCCAGCGCCATGTGATGTTTCTAAAACTGAGCCATCAGTATAAATTTTTACATGATTAGAATATTGTTTCTCCAGCAGCTCTCTAGCATCAGTAACAATTAACTGAACACTGAAGTAAAACATGGTTCAGAGGACTACATGTAGATTCATCATATACGCATTTCACATATTTACAATATTTGATTTTAATTGAGTTTAATATTATTCTATGTGCCATGATTGAAACTGATCTAGCAATTCCATAATATTTATCATACTTGCGATTACGTTTAATCTCTTTTTAAAATTTATTTTCTATAGAGTTATGAATTTCTGTTGAAGACAACGGTAACGTTATTGCTTGAGAATTAATATTTGAAGCACCACGGTTTGCAGCCCGATCAACCCAATAATTATAATGGAATAGACTATGTGAGAGAATCCAGCAAAAATTCAATTGAGTACTATTAAAATCAAACTGTGAATAATATATTTTAGTTTCCAAAATTATTTATTTTCCTTCACTTGGATTCAATGCTTTTAAAACTGATATAGAATCTACGAATAAATTCACGCTGAATATTCTCACAGAAATAAATTTTATTTAGAGCCATTAATATCGCAATTAAAATTCAGCAGTGAATATCGAATATCCTTTCCCTAAATAATATGATTCTAATATATTCTAATCCGGTATTACAAATGATGCTCCTGCTTCATTTGTTTGAAGAACAGATCCATCATTATATATTTTCAGTTGACCAGAATGCTTCTCATGTATATGATGTCGTACTTCAACTGCAGTAAGCAGAGGGTTGTGGTTCTTATTTTCATTTTCATTACAGTACTAGATATTATATTTAACATTTCCTAGTTCCCACATAGGTACTGGTGAAATAATATTTTTATGTAAACGTTCAATATGCGTTAAGTCAATCTGAATCGGATCTTTTGTAAAGATTCCTATTGTTGTAAAGGATTGCACCTTTTAAGCTTGTTCATCGAGATCAGGCCAAGATACGAAACCGTTGTCTTCTACAGAAATTCAAAACTCTTTCAAGCATTAATTCAGATAATCCTGGTGAAACGATTAAATTTTAAAAAAATAAACATAAGGGATACAGTTCTGTGGCCCTTTGACGAAAACTAACATGCTTAAAACAAACATGTTTTTAGTTCTTGAATGATGACAAACTGTCACTCTTCTGCGACTGAAGGCGTTCTCCACATTGGGGGCAAAAATTGTGGAGGATATATAACCCATCAACATATTTGCTTTGCTCTTTTGAAAACCAGGCAATCTGAGTTGACCATTGCTTTGAAGAACGAAGGTTACGTTCTGGTTTATAGGGAGAAATCGCCTATTTCGGGTACTAATCAGAGCAGAATTATTTAAACAGCTGCATGCCAAGGATACTATGTTGTGTTTCATTATGCTTTTCCCCAGAAAATATTTTACCTGTAGGTTACTCATTCGAGTAAATTCAGTCAACCATTAGATACACACCATATATAGGCACCATTATATACACATCATTATATACACTGTGTGCTTTAGTCACTGGCAACATTTTAAGGCATTTATTTCCTATCAGGTGACTCAGCCAATGATGAAACCAAACGGAAGTTGGTGTTGGCCTACGCGGAGAGCAGTGAGGTCGCGGCCTTGGCGGAAGGTTGTGACAAGGTCAAGGACTGTTTCAGGACTCATGACACGGAGAAGGCAGAAGCATTGTACCAGAGAAGCTTTACTGACCTTTGCAAGTGAGTCATAGGCTCTTCCTTTCGAAGGAAGTTGGGTGTTTTTGTAGACATGTACATTGTCCATTTATGTTTTAGAAAGTTCTCATTTTTACTTAGACCTGCAAAACGGCGGCGAACATCACGAAGAGTATAGATTCAAAATACAAGATTCAAGATATGTGTATTGTTCCCATAGTCACTATTCCCAACCAGCCAAAACAAAGACCAAATCCTGTATTATACTGTGTTTCTGGCAGCTCGCAGCGGACGTTGATCACATGTGTAGACCATGAGTACTGCCAGTGTAGACTGAACGGTACAGTCAAAGCTATCACTTACCTCAACGCCCAGATGTCCCTGCACAACTCCATATGCTCGCATAGTAAGTTCTCATCATCGTCATCGCCCTTATCGTCGTCATTATTCATCATAAACATCATCATCATCATCGTCATCATCATCATCATCATCATCACCACCAACACCACCGCCCATCCTCCTCCTCCTCATCATCATCATCATGATCGTCGTCGTCATCGTCGGTGTCATCATTGGTGTCGTCGCCGCAATCGTCACTATTGTGGTTCATGTAATTTTTATAATGGTTTTCGCATAGTGATCACAGGTTTACACTTACTTGAAAACACTCTTAACATGATTTTATTAATTTAAATTTGTTTTCGTGTTAATATTAGCATTAATGTGGTGTTACCCCTACCCCCGCCCTCCCTCTTTTCTGTTTTTCAGTTGCGCCGTTCCAGTTCAAAACGTGCTGTAAGTATGCCTACATTCTGGATTTCTTTACATAAATAACAATTGTGTAGGGCTGTTCTAGCTCAGCTCAAAGAGCTGCTCAAGGCTCTGAAAGAAAACAGGAGCTAACTCAAGCAATCCCAGGCGCTTGTTGTTTGTAGATTATAGTCACACGACACTTTCGCATATAGGTGACTACTGGACCGATTTATACTGACACCAGCGGGCCAGTTTTTGGTAAAGGGGAAAATAATATGATCACACGTTGACCAATCCGGGATTCGAACCAGCGACCTTTCGGTTTCTAGCAAGACGCTCTTACCAACTGAGCTACCCGGCCCCACACCCAGGCGCCAACTTGCTGCTCACCTTTTAAATGACCAGAGAACTGAGCGATCCTGAACAATGATAGTAATTCTAATAATTGCATTAATAACAATAATCATCATTATTACGATTGAAGAATGTGTCATTGCATTTTGATGATGACGATGATAACGACGACGTTACGACGACGACGATGATGATGATTATGATGATGATGATGATGATGATGATGATGATGATGATGATGATGATGATGATGATGATGATGATGATGATGATGATGATGGTGATGATAACTAATCACTAGCAGCTGGTACTATTTCTTCAAGTTGTCTACTAGTGTCGGCAAAATTGATACTGCGTGTGTTCTACTGTATTTCTTTATTACATTTCTTATGAATTCTGCCATACCAAACAGACTGTGAAATAAGAGATTGATTTCGGGGTTATGTTCGTGATTGTTTTCCTTCGGACTGATTGATTAACTAATTTATTTACTGATTAAATGGTTGGTTGGTTGATGGTTTTCATTTTATTCCATGCAGCCACAAATGGAGCCGGTCAGATTTCCCTCAACTTCGGCGTTCTAGTACTTATCACCGTGACGTCAATTCTGATGTCATAGGATCCATGACGTCATGATATATTACAAGGCATTATTGATTCTATGTCTGTGTTAACTGTTCCTGACATACTGTTATTGCTGCTTATTGATGAAGAAAATAAAACATACATATTGTTCACGGATAAAGAATACTAAACTATGCGTATTCCTGTGCTACCGCGATGAAGTGACGATAACATACTTAGTTGGCTTATCCAATCAGCGATGTCAAGTTATAAAAAACGATATAACATATTAACACATGCATATCGTCCCCCACCCCCCTACCCTTTCCTGAAAATAATAATAATAATAATAATAATAATAATAATAATAATAATAATAATAATAATAATAATAATAATAAAAATGACAGTCATTTAATAAGGAATTTTCGTAATCCAGGTTTTCAGTTGATGCTGTTTCGCGTGGGGCGAAATTTGTTTTCAGAAATATTAGACGGTTTGGTTTCGAGTTAATAATAATAATAATAATAATAATAACAATAATAATAATAATAATAATAATAATAATAATAATAATAATAATGGACATTTATATAGCGCTATTACTTGTCCTTTTATAGACAAGCGCATAGCGCTTTACATGAAAGGAAAGAAACAAACATGAAACAACTTACAATATTGCATTAGAAATTATACAATGAGAAAAAATAAAATAAAATAAAACCACACACACAAAATCAAACAAAATACATAAAGTTAACTTTCTGCAAACAAGTCATCACAATCACAGCAAATCCACAAGCATAGCCAAAAGCAGAACAAATATGAGCTGCGGCTAGGGTCTATAGAATGAAGGATTTAGTCAGGATAGTAGAGTTTGAAGAGGTGAGATTTTAGAGCTTGCTTAAATGAGGGTGTGGTCTGCTTGAGTCTGATGTTGGCTGGAAGAGTGTTCCATTGTCTGGGTGCACAATAGGTGAATGCCCGTTCTCCGTAAATTTTGGTGTTGGTTTTTTTAATGCAGAGTGTGCGAGAGTCAGAAGAAGAGCGAAGAGTGCGAGAAGGGACATAGACAGACAGCAGATCTGACAGATATGAAAGGCAGGTTCCAGAGAAGAAATTGTGGCACAGTACGGACAGTTTGTATTTAATGCGGGCCTCTATGGGTAGCCAATGAAGCTTACGGAGTAGTGGAGTGATGTGATCGCGCTTTTTTGCCCTCAAGACTAGTCTAGCAGCACAATTCTGGACTTTTTGAAGTTTGTCTATGAGATGACTCGGGCAGGAAGCCAGTAGGGCATTACAATAGTCTAGCCTAGACAAGACTAAAGCACAGACTAAGGTGATGGTTGCTTGAAGGGTTAAGTAGCAGCGAATGGAGCTGATCTGACGCAAGGCAGCATATGCTGATTTACAAACTTGTGCAATATGGAAATCAAGCGTCATGTCACTCGACATAAAAAAGCCTAGATTTCTAGCCGACTGAGAGAAGGAGATTTCATGCTCTCCTACACTTACAGAGGTAGGCAAGGTGCAAGCTAAGGCAGTTCTGGTCTTTTTGAACAGGAGAACCTCTGTTTTATCATCATTGAGCTTTAACTTGTTTTGTTTCATCCAGGATCGGACATCAGAAATGCAATTCTGTACAGTCTGGACATTGGTATCGATTTGTACCGGAAGACTTGATTTTAAAAGCTGAGTATCGTCAGCAAAAGCTTCAACAGTTACATAGTGTTTTTGAATCAGTTCGAGCAAAGGATTTGTGTACAACACGAAGAGAATCGGTCCAAGAACTGACCCCTGCGGCACACCATAAGTCAAATTTTCCTTCTTTGAGAGCACCTCAGCAATGCTGACAGTTTGCGTACGACCTTGGAGGTATGACTTGAACCAGGCCAAGGCATTCCCTGAAACTCCAAACTGCGACTCGAGAGTTTCGAACAGAATATTGTGGTCTACAGTGTCGAAGGCAGCCGATAGATCAAGAAGTGTTAGAAGAGATAAGTTGCCTTTGTCCAGAGCAAGCAGAATGTCACCTGTGATTTTGAGTAATGCTGTCTCGGTGCTATGAGAGGTGCGATAGGCTGACTGATGGGGACTGAGAAGAGAGTTGCTTTGCAAGTATGAGAGTAACTGCTTCAGTGTACCGACTTTTCTGTAACCTTGGACAAAAATGATAGATTAGATACTGGTCTGTAGTTTTTTAGTTCATTCTGATTTAGGCTGGGCTTTTTGAGCAGTGGCTTGACAACTGCCGTCTTGAAAGGTGCAGGAACAGTAGCGGTGGACAGAGACTCATTGACAATGTGTGTTATTGTTGGGAGAAGAGGGTCAAGGCAGTCAAGGAGGAGAGAAGTGGGAATGGGATCAAGAGAACAAGTGGTTGGTTTAGATTTTTTTATGACCTCCCTGACTTCATTAACAGAAACTGGTTCAAAATGGTCAAACCGTACATAATTAATTACCTGGAAAAGTAATTGTTAGATATACATTTCACGCTAGAACTGTTTACAATTAAAAATCGTTAATATAACAAGCGCTCTGTATCCACATAAAAGAAGATCGTTTGTCAATCCCGTAGATGAAACAACTTTGTGGAAGAAATACGATAAAATATCCAGTGGCTTCCTTATTATATATCACATTCGAATTATACATGAAAGGAGACATTAAAAATGCAAATTTGTTTTGGGTTGTTTTATTTTAATACTATTTTGCAAGTGTGTAAAAACAACAACAGCAACTTGTGTGTGCAATGTGAATTCTTCTTTTTGTTAATGAGCATAAACGCTATTCGAATCTTGTTCAAATTAAACGGCCATAAGCGCTGTACCAGTTAGCTAGGTGCTAACGGAGATAACATAGCCCTTTACACCCAGTTATGTTAAATGAGTCCAATGTTTTATCATTTGTCTATCTATAGCTGTGGGACTCTATAATATATGCGCGTATGCCAGAGAGAGAGAGAGAGAGAGAGAGAGAGAGAGAGAGAGAGAGAGAGAGAGAGAGAGAGAGAGAGAGAGAGAGAGGAGAGAGAGAGAGACAGAGAGAGACAGAGAGAGAGAGAGACAGAGAGAGACAGAGAGTGAGAGAGAGAGTCTTTCTGTGAACTTAACCAAAACATTTTCATATACCGATACATCATGTAAAATGAGCCGTGTTTGACAGCATTTAAACGTTAAGTCGTTTTGCATTTCATACTCTCCCTTCTTTCCCCCTTTGAATGGGCTTTGATTTATACTACTCAAAATAATACAAGGGCCACTTGGACATATGGGTCTCTCTTTAAATCAGAAACACGAATTCAATTTATTAGTTCATCATATTTTATTGCAATCATTTCTGCATCAATAACAGAAAAGATTTGAGACATCAGTCGCTTAAAATTCGAGTAAATTCAATTTAACTGGACATACCCCTCATTTACAAAATCAAAACTTTAGAAACCAAAAATCTATAGAGTCAGTATCGGGTGTGGCCACCGTTTGCATCAATGCAGTCTTGGCATCGTTGTCTCATGGACCGTATCAGGTTATGGAGGATGTTTCCTGGGATGGCCAACCACTCTTGCTGGAGAACTTGGGCCAGAACTTCAAGGTTAGCTCCTGGAGAAAGGTTTGCCCGTGCCTGTCGACCCAAGACATCCCACAGATGTTCTATGGGGTTCAATCGGGTGATCGAGCCGGCCAATCCATCCTTATGACGTGCTGTTGCTTCAGGAATTCATTGGCGATACGCGCTCGGTGGGGTCTGGCATTATCGTCCTGTAGTATGGCACCTTCCCCAATGGTCCGCAGAGCTGTGAGAACCCTAGGTTGTAGGACGTCATCCCTGTAGCCAATACCGTTTAAATTGCCATGAATTTGGAGCAGGGGTGTTCTGAAGTTTAATGCGAAGCCACCCCACATCATGACAGATCCACCACCAAAGCGGTCATGCTCGCGCACCGTCGCATCAGCAAAACGCTCCTGTGGACGCCTCCAAACATTCACTCGATGGTCGTTGAAAGACAAAGAGAACCGAGACTCGTCTGTAAAGAGCACCCTTGACCAATGTTGCCTAGTCCACACCAAATGACGCCGAGCCCAGGCCAAACGCGCTGCACGGTGAGCTGGGGTGAGCAAAGGCCGTTCTGCTGGTCGTCTTGATCGCAGGTTTGCCTCGTGTAGACGATTGCGAATTGTCTGGTCGCTGACGTTAACATTGCTGGCTGCGTGAAGCTGTCTTCTGATGGTGTTTGCTGTAGCGGACCTCATCCTCAGAGCTGACAGGGTGATGAAATGGTCTTGTCTTGCAGTGGTAACGCGGGGGCGTCCGGACCTTCTTGGTTCTTGGACGCTTCCAGTGTTGTTAAAGCGCTCCCTAAGCCTTTGGACAACGGAGTGGGACACTCCCAACCACCTGCCAACTTCTCTCACCCCCACCCCTTCCTGAAGCCATGCAATAGCTCTGCCTCTATCTGCATCAGTCAATCGTCGCGTTGGTGGCATGGTTAGAAAAGCAGCAAAAGCGCTTCCATTTATACCCAGAAAAAAGCGCCGATTGTTTAACTGAACTCACAAAATGCAAGCCTTTCGCGTGCAAAGCATATTTTTAATGTTGAAAATTTTGCTTTATTAGCAAGACAACAATAAATTAGGGTCATTTGTTGTTAAAATTGGGTTTGTTTTTCAACTCGGTGCAGAAAGTTCAAAACTCACACATGTGATTACTTGTCAGAATAAGATTGTCTTGAATGTTACTGAACATGATAAGTTTTGAAATAAGCAATATAAGCGATATTATTGATAGCAGCAAAAAATAATTAAACTAAATGAAATATGAGAGTGGCCCTTCAATTATTTTGAGTAGTATATTTTAGCCTATGCCTGTCTAAATCAGCTTTGATTTGTTTTAGCCTATGCCAGTCTAAATCGGCTTTGATTTATTTTAGCCTATGCCAGTCTAAATGGGCTTTGATTTATTTTAGCCTATGCCAGTCTAAATCGGCTTTGATTTATTTTAGCCTATACCAGTCTAAATGGGCTTTGATTTATTTTAGCCTATGCCAGTATAAATGGGCTTTGATTTATTTTAGCCTATGCCAGACTAAATCGGCTTTGATTTATTTTAGCCTATGCCAGTCTAAATCGGTGTTTATTTATTTTAGCCTATGCCAGTCTAAATCGGCTTTGATTTATTTTAGCCTATACCAGTCTAAATCAGCTTTGATTTATTTTAGCCTATGCCAGTTTAAATGGGCTTTTTATGCAGTTTGTTTTCTCTCTGTTTTTGTTGTATATACTTTCGCATGTAAGCCTAAATACTTATGAGCTTATTCATTATTGTTATTGTTCGCAATATTTTATTGTACGCATCGAAATAAACAGAAATGGCTACCTTTTTTTTCTTCACCTGTTATCTCCCCATTACCCCAGATTTATTAAAATTGTGTTTTTATTATTGTATAATTTTATTTAATGTTGTTAGTTAAAATATTTTAATTCTCACCTCTTTCAACTGCATTATCATTTAAATTATCGATATGAACTGTTTTGAGGTTTAATCGGTATGATCATCTCACCTATTGTCACATTGATTGTGATCATCTTTAAATACTTTTTGACAGTCAACTTATCTAGATTCTACTACAATTTGCTCACATGTTTAATTGCAGACCTTTCTAATGTTAGAATTATTCACCTAATATTTGTTTTGGATTTTGGTACAATACTACACTTACTTGAAGGACATCTTTTAGTTCATTACTGTTGAAGTATGGAAATATGAATCTCGTTTAATTTGTCATTTTGAAATCCATTTCTTGCACAGGTTCATATCAGGATTAATAAAATTCGACTTTCTTGCTTACTCCAGATGAAAACTGATATATGCAATACATTTTTTAAAATCTTCTTTGGCGTTTTGTTCTTTGGTTTGCATGTTATTCGGGTTTCTTTCTTCCTTCCTATTTACCTTTCTCTTTCTTTCTTTCCTCCTTCTCCCTCTCTTATTCCTCTTGTTGTGAATGATAGGGACATAATACAATGCACGAGCTATTACAAATTAGTCCTATTGTTTCCTTTCACAGGGTATACACATACTCAGAGCGAGCGAGAGAGAGAGAGAGAGAGAGAGAGAGAGAGAGAGAGAGAGAGAGAGAGAGAGAGAGAGAGAATTGCAATGCACTAGCCAGTTTTTAGTATTTATTTCAATGCACTAACCAGTCATTGAAACACACGCTAATTTACTCGAAATTATGCCCTACACTGTATTAATTGATTGGTAACCTGGCACAACGTTTCATTGAAATTATTTTAAAATTAGACATGGAAGGGAATACATTTATGGGAGTGGCGTGGAGTTATTTGATGGACAAAAGAAATGTCATCATCATAACATCATATTGAATAGTATTTTATATAACGTACAAGATAGGATTAATTCTCATGCAAACCTATAATTTTTCCCTGTCAAAACTTCAGCCCATAGAAGCAGCTTTTTTTTTCATTCTGATAAACATGTATAATACAGTCTGCAAGCACTTTAACCACATCAAATCTTTACAACGAACTATTTTCATTCTTTAATATCGGTTACATTTATCTTATGCAAAAGTCCTTGCCTCGTATATTCCATGAGAAGAGACGAAGTTCACCAACCAACACTGTACACGTCTCAGGTAGGAACGCAATAGTCTACAGCAGTGCTTACTAAGGAAATATCTATTTAAGCTCAACAGTTTCTCAAAAACAATACAAACAGACCATTATTATTCCTGCTCTTATCACAGCCTGAGAGAAGAAATTTGAGTCTGTGTAATTTGTTCTGTTTGGTTTGGTTTATGACCGGTTTTAATTGGGAGGTTCACGAACCTATTTTTGAAGGTTCTCGGATCCCGAACCTAAGTTCCTGAACCTTTTTTTTTTGTCTAAACGAACCTCCAGAAACTTCCTATTAATACAGGCCATTACCGTTGTTGGTGATAAGATTTCAAACAGATTACAGTGTGAAGGAGTGAACATACCAAATAACAAAATCGGAAGGGACCTTACGGTAAAGGAGCATGTCTATGTCTCACCAGGACAAGTCTACCCTAAAGTTGTGTTCCCTCATGTCTATATTCCCCCGTTTTCCATCATGTCTTTGCTCCCCGAAATGTTATTTCATCAAGATTCATATTCCCTCAAATATGTTTGCTTTAGACCTGGGGAACATAGAACCTGGAGGAACACAAACCCGAGGAAACATTTACATAAGTGGGAACTTAAATAGATCTATGGATCATATTACTTGAACATGTTTTAGGGAATATAGACCCATGGGAAGCATCGACTTGGGGCAATAATTGAAAGGCCTGGGGGAACATAAGAGGGTGGAATAAAGACCCAGAATTGAGGGAGCATAGACCTTGTGGAACATAGACCTGAGCCAAAATGCTAACTAACAAAATGGGAGAGTGTTATATTCTCTTAAGTGCACTCCAGAATAATACAGTGTGATTAAAGCTTCAAAGTTTCAAAGCTTAGGCGGGTGGTAAGTACCCGGTTTTCGATACCCCTTGGTTGGTTAGAGCCTATGTAACCGTGACCAACACTGACTGTGAAATAGCAACAACATTTATCCATACGATATTCTATCCATTTGCAAGAACGTACGTCAAGAATCGTTCGACATTTTATAGCGCAAACATGTGTGTCTCACTCACTCTCCCCCCCCTCCTACACCCCTAGGTATGTTTGCCCCAAGTCTATGTTTCTTGAAGGCATTTTCGGTCATGTTCTCTAAGGACCGTTTCCCCCGATCCATATTCCCCAAGAATAATACGTAGGCCTTTGGGCGCCCCCCCCCCCCCCCCCCCTATGTTTGCGAGCGTGCGTGTATGGGTGTGTGCAAGCGTGCTAGTGCACCCGGAAACATCTACATGTGTGTGTGTGTGTCTGTGTGCGTGTACGTGTGTGTGAATATTAAGGAAATATCACTTTATTAGACACCAATTACCAAACACCAATGTGTATCTTTGTATCCTACTGTGTGTTCGTGAACATCATGTGGAGGAACATAAGAGTTCTAGAAAGGACCACAGACCTGGAGCAAACGACAGACTTGGAGAACATTGGCGACAGAACATCGACATCCTCCAAAATATTTCGGTCTTTTTCTGTGTGCGTTGCGCAGTCAAAGTGTCGTTTCAGCTGTTTAGTGGCAGTGAAACAAAAAAGAGATAAAAATAGCTATTGATTCCAAACTTCCGTTCGGGTGCTGGTAACAAGTAAATGCGTACACACACTCGTGCAGTGATTGTTTATGTTGGATACACCGATTTACTACGCCTGTTCAAGTTACATTGATAGCTGTGTGATTCGGAAAGGGTAGAGAATCGTTCGTCGCCTTTCTATTGTTGTTTCTGACACCAAATGTCTTTACTGTCTTGAAAATGAAAGATCGTATAGAAAGATTTGAGAAAGTTTTGCGACATGCTTATGCGTATGAATTCTGCTATCAGCTGAATCGTGATATGTGTTTGGATATGAACTCTCTAAACTGTGGATTGCAAACGTGTAGCAGAAAAGGTTGTCAGTTTCAGAAATTTTAAAAAGGGTGATTTTGCGTATGTAAGCTTAAAACTTGACCACTTGCAGGTACGATCGTTTCATATTCTCTCTCTATCTATCTATCTCTCTCCCTCCCTCCCTCTCTCTCTCTCTCTGTTTTAATAGTTTTTTATTATTTTTTTTTTTTGGAAAAGCAGAAGTAAGAGGAAGAGGAAGTAAAAGTAAGAGGAGAAGAAGGAGAAGAAGAAGAAGTCAAGAATGCAGCCTAGAATCTCTTCGCTGATAAAAAACACAAAAAACGTTTAAATATACCAGTCAACAAACAAATAATGATAATGTGGATTTTTGGAGTAAACTTCTTAAATAATGTTTGACCAGTCACCTACCTTTTTTCTTGAAAACTCTTCCGGGACAAACCTCCTCATTTGTGTGTGAGGTCTGTTGGATGAACTTGGGAATACTGGACGCTTTCTGCCAAATGGTCACTGGGGCTTCCTATGATGTTAATATTTGGCAATGTACGCATTTCATATGCATGCGTTTTGTTTATATTTTATAATGATGTTTATATTCTATTTTGTTTTTGTAAACGGGGGTTCGATAAATTAGAGTATAGCCCTCAGCGTCCCCTGCGTGGTATGTCTTTATTGTAAAGTGACCGGCTGGTGGAGTGCCTTCAGTGTTACCACTAGGGTTGTTTCGGCAGATCTTTTATGCGGATCAGGGGCGAGTCCTCTTTCAGCGAAGTTGTGGTCTTGATTTTGTGGTCCTGATTCGGCTCTTTGCAGTCCGCTGGACCCTGTAAGCAATGAATAACTAACTAACTAACTAAACCCGGGAAATATGTCTACCACGACTATGGGGATCAGAGCATACATAGAGCTAGAGAACATGATGGAACATAGACCTTATGGGAACACAAGCCTGGAGGAACGACTGACCGCACTCGGTCGCTTACAACCCATACTGTATTGGTTCTTCTGCAATGTGACAACTGATAGACACGCCAAATGCTTATGTCAACAATTGATAATCTTATTGAGACGTTTCGTTTGCATTGTCAGTGTGAACTCATAGAGCCAAATCCCCCTTTCCCTCTTTGAGAAAATGTAGAGGCCTACTCTCATTTGTCAAACTAACGCCATGCACTTGATTTCAAAGAAAGGAAACACACTTATTTATAATTAGTATAATTATTCACTCTATAGGACTCAAACGTGAAACCAATGCTAGAATTTATATTCGAGAAACTTAAACTTTGTATCGAGGTTAGCAGGGCAATTTGTATGTATGTGTGTATGTATGTATGTTTGTTTGTTTGTATGTATGTATATATGTATGGATGGATGTATGGATGCATGCATGCATGCATAGATGGGTGGATGGATGGTTGCATGCATGGATATGGATGGATAGATGCATGCATGGATGGATGGTTGCTGCCTGGATGCATGGATGGATGGATCTATCTTTGTACGTACGTACGTACGTATGTATGTATGTATGTATGTATGTATGTATGTATGTATGTATGTATGTAATTGCTCAATTACTGTTTTCATAAGTTTAGGTCGAAATAAAGGTAGCATTGATGTAATGCGCAAATACTGACAAACAATACCTAGAATGCTACAAATGTATACATGCTTTTTTTTTTGTTCCGAATAATCTGCAATACATAATCAGTCTTTGCATGTATGGGGATGTAGACAATACTTGTGTAACTTGGCGAGCCATGGAGCAGACAGAGTACTACAAAGGAACAGCAGATTAAAGAAGGATTATATCTCAGCAGTGCAATGTAACGACGGCATCATATTGCAGATAACATTGTTTAATTGTTCTATACATTCATTTTCTAACAGTTTTATTTATTCGATATTTACAATATCGGTCTTCTAAACGTACATCGCATTGCACATTATTACGCTATGCATTTATTATTTATTAGTTGCACTACTCGTACAATAGTTTACAATACTGATCATTAAGACATACACTAAGATTAGCACACTGGTCTATTATACCTTAAGATTAGCACACTGATCTATTATTATACATTACGATTAGCACACTGATCAATTATACATTACGATTAGCACACTGATATACATTACGATTAGCACACTGATCTATTATATATTACGATTAGCACACTGATCTATTATACATTAAGATTAGCACACTGATCTATTATACATTAAGATTAGCACACTGATCTATTGTATTGTACATAACGATTAGCACAATGATCTATTATACATTAAGATAAGCACACTGATCTATTGTACATTAAGATTAGCACACAACAATGTAATGTAACAGCGACATCATATTCCAGATATTGTTATTAATTGCTCTTCTATACGTTCATTAGGCTATGGGATGACATAATCGTGGTCCAAAAATTATATACCCAATCCTACTGGCATCGGTCGTAGAAAGAATATCAAAATCAAAAATCGTTCGTATAATTTAACTTGTTTTTTTTTTTCTCCAAATATTTAGACTAATATCCGAACAAGTAAGTTATTTGATTGATATTTCTTACTCATTCATTTGACGGTTACAACAAAGACAAATTTCATATTTTAATATTTTCAGTTAGCAGTGGAAGAATCTCTATTATCAAAAGAAATCTTTGAGAAATTAGCTCTGCTATTACTTTATCGTTAGGACACAATCCTTGAGGACTCACGATGTGTGGTGGAAGTGTTGATTGCTGACAGAAGATCAGTTAGAGTACATTCCCAGATGTTTAGCTTTCAGCGTTTTGAGAGTTCTTTATAGGCAACAGTGTATTTTGAATACAAATCTGAGACGGTACGTGAACGTCTACAACAGATTTTACAGTCTAGCAGAGATAAAACCAATTCGGAGTGTGCGACTAAAGTCTTATGGAAAAACATCATTTATAATGTGTTTCAACTGAAACAACTGTTATTATTCTCTCGGCCAAATGTTCAGGGCCGCTCCATGGCATTGGTCGGGTCGCAGAGTTTGGGGTCTTGATAATCAGCGATGAATTTTAAGCTAATCTACTGATTCCATTATCTACAGTCCAGTCTATTGACTCAGGAGAACTACTGACTCAGAACAAATTTCAAAACATTAAATAGGACAACATTACAAACGCGAAAACTACAGTTACTACACACGCATCGGTCTCCTCGGCAAGCTGCATCGCCGTTGAAAAGAGCGGTCTGCAAGCACAGTTAGGTAATTCTCCATGCCGTGGACAGTGACACATGTTGAGGTCAAGGCAGATGACCGGCCGAAGAAAGACATGTCGATAGACGGCTGGAAAGAGAGAAAAAAGAGCAAAACGATGATCGCCATGTCCCTGGAAGGCACTTTGGCAATGCCTGCCAAGGACCATTCTCTGGTGAGTGCAGATTTTAGTCTTTGTAATATTCTTGTACGTTTCCAGCAATTCGTGATACTTCTGTGATATATTTGTGTAAATTAATTGCCTAGTTTGTTGCTTTTCTTCTTCTTTATCTTTCTTCTTCTTCATCTTCCACATCCTCTTTATCATCATCATCGTCATCGCCCTCATCGTCATCTGCTTTTGTTTGTTTCTTTGTGGTTTATGATGATGTTGCTGCTTCTGTCCTTCTTCTTCTTCTTCTTCGCCATGCACCCCGAACAATCATCATACCTGTTATGTTTTGCATTTGTTGATGGTTGTGGTCCTGATTCGGCTCTTTGCAGTCCACTGGACCCTGTAAGCAATGAATAACTAACTAATTACACAATGCGCCGTATGACGCTTCAATTCGCTCGGCCCCGTGACCATGCCTAATTTTGCTTGGTTAAATACAAAATCTAGTAATAAACTGCACCATGCTGATTTCTCATGGCACAATGTTTTGACAGTCGAACACTTTCACGTGACGCAAAACTGTAAAATGTCCTGATGACTAGTTATACATGTATTAGCTTAGTTATAAATATAAATTATATTTGTTCAATAACGTCTCCACTCCTAGTGGCTAGCTGTTGCAGTTCGTATGACTATGCAACATGGACAAACACCGCTGTTGTGCTTCTTTTTCTTTTTCTTTCGCAGCGAACTTTACAATCGAAATGCAATACAATACAATGTAATGCAATGCACGTCAATATAATAAAATATAAAACCATATACAGGGTGTTCCAAAAGTCTTGGGCACATTTGAAGTCCCCATATCTCAATTACTATGAATGGTAGTAAGATAAAAGTTGTGCCATTTTAAAGCTAATTACATTAAGTTTTTTGTAAAGCTGTTGATTTTTTTATTTCTTTTCAGACTCATTAATTGCCTTCACTCAATCAGAAAATGCAGGGACGCGTTTGGCAAGAATTTGACTATCGGCTTGATGTGTGTCGTGTGACCAATGGTGCTCACATTGAACATCTTTGAACATTCCATGTAAAACTTGAGATTACAAGCTTTTTGAATTTACCAGAAGCGTTTTTATATCCTTAATAGTTTCGGAAATATTCAATGTCAAAATGTGCCCAAGACTTTTGGAACACCCTGTATTACAACTCTATTGTCCGGTTTAACATCTGACATTTGTATAGGTACTTTCATCGATTCAGCTACATGGTTGTGAAAGCATTCTTTTCCGTTCCTTTCTTTTCTTTCTTTCTTCCGCCCCTGGGCACTGCCTACCGCTTTAGTTTTGTTTTTCTTCTGATTTTACAACGAGTCTAAATGTTGGTGTTCGCAATTACGGTTCCTGGTTGTATCTTATGGCTTGTGGTGCCTCCAGTACACATCCTTATAATCCGTTGTAGAGTGTGTGTGTGGGTGTGTGGGTGTGTGTGTGGGTGTGGGGGTGTAGGTGTAGGTGTGTTTGTGTGTTTATGTGTCACGCACAGTCTTTATCGAGAGAGCGAGAAAGAGAGAGAGCATTACCATATATTAAGAATGAGAAGAATGACAGAATCTTTTCTGTTTTTTTTTTAAAATCTAGAGTATAGTCATATTTGAATGGACATCGGGGGAGAATGGGCTGGGAAGGAAGGATGAGAAGAAGGAAGAAAGACAAACTGACCGTAAGACAGGTTAGGCACAAATAAACATTCATTTTCAGATTAGCGATGCCTTACAGTACAAAATCACCTGCTCAGACTGTTCATTTTGGATGAGCCGGTTTTGATTTGATAGGGCATAGCACACACTCCAGTTCAAAAGGAAAACACCGCTAATCAAGCGTGGCAAGCTCTTCATACGTCGTCTGGGGTCAAAGCAAACACCCCAAATGCTCCCTTGAATAGGAAATCCCTCACCTGAAGATAATCGGACGTTGGCGTGACACACCACAACAACAACAACATGGTTTCCACTATAGGAGACTTGATTTTCCCACATCACACTGACGTTGCTGATAACACAATTCAGATAGAGGCATTCTTAATGCTTAAGAAAACAATTATGCTTTTAAAGTTTGATAATATTTTTTTTTAATTTTCTGATTCTTGTAATAGCATTAATAGAATATGCATTAAATTTATTTTGTTTAATTTTTCATGATGACAAGTAGAAGTAGAAACAAAAGTAGTAAGCATATCTTGTACGTTTGTATATCTTTCGTGTTTATATTTCTTCTGAGGATTTGCATGACTTTCTTTTTTTAGCTTCTAATTGACATCATCTCACGTGTATGCTTCGTGCTACCTAGTAAATGCGTATTCGGTTTTGACAGAAGTAAGCAGAAGTCGACATTTTATGTTGCTATGCAGCCGACCTTTATTTGATATAGTATGGTTTGTTTTTAAATTTGATTTCAGTAAAACAACAACAACAACAACAACAACAAACGACAACATTTCAGTGGAAAACAATCAACAACCCAAATTTTTTGCAGTTTTATACGCATATACCAATCAAGTCTACAGCTTAGTGCGGCCTAAATTTAAGTTAACCACTGAAGCACAACTACATTAACGTGTGGATAAACTGATACGAAGATTATAATTATGATTATGAAGTCTTGTGGCTGTATTTTAAGTACAGCAAGTTCAGTGCATGGTGAGTAGAAAATTTCGAGGCTACTCGGTGGTTCCATTTCATCCGTCAATACTTCGATACTAATCCTTCAGAGTTTTGGGTTTAGAGTCAAAGTGTGCAATATCTGACACAATAGAAGTTATGACTGTATAAACAGACATCCTCTCTAAGCGTACATTTTATAATTATATCGCATACGGATGATTGATTCAGACTCATAGAACCTTAAGCCTAATCCGCACAGTATACTTGGCGCCACTGAGCTCTCTGCTTACATATGCCGTTTCTTACAAAATGCTTTTAGTTAGTATTTAAGGCACCGTCGTACTACTCAGTTTATATAAGCAAGTTCTAACAGTTCTTATTGCCAAGCTCAAGCATTCTTCTTCTATCTTTTTGGATTCTTCTTCTTCTTCTTCTTTCTCTTTGGATTCTTCTTCTTCTTTGGACTGACTAGCGTTTAAAGGAGCTCTGGAGTGAGTTCTTCTACACTTTATGGTTGTATTATTTCATTCATACTGTGTATGTTGGAAACTTGGAACCGAACACACGCGCGTTATAAGTCTAGGTCACGAAAAGACAACTCCTGTATTTCCAAGCCAGCATTGTATTGGGACGAGTTTTGTCCCTTCAAGGATCTCTCTCTCTCTCTCTCTCTCTCTCTCTCTCTCTCTCTCTCTCTCTCTCTCTCTCTCTCTCTCTCTCTCTCTCTCTCAACCCATTCCCCCATCCCCTTTCCCACCCCCGAAATTGTCGGCAATTGTGGACTACGGCAGCAAACTACTGTAGTTTGTATACGCTTTTCTTAAATCTTTCAATGCAACATTTTGGATTTTGGATTGAAAAAAACAACAACAAAACACTTGTTTATAATGATACTATCTGATGTGTAAAAAGTTTGAAACAGGTCCCATATTCACTTTAAGACACAGCACAATGTCAATGATGTATGGACCTCACGTCAGCCGTGTAGCCTACGTCTTGGTTATAATCGGATCAACAATAGGGATAGTTCCCCTCCCAGATCAATAGATCAATTAAATCGATCATCAATCGCTAAATTGTGCTGATCTATTAGCTTCGAGGAAAGGCACTAGCGTAGTTTACTGGTGGTCTCTGGTTCAAACCTTACTGGTGGTCTCTGGTTCAAATCATTTCGCGAATGTAGGAAGGAAAATATTTTAGTTTTGACAGGGGTCGACTGTAACGACTTCTTCATATTAATAGTTTTTCACTATCCTCTTATCCTAGACCACCCTGCACTTCATAAACAATGGAGGTGGCTATGCTTTCCAAATGCAACATATCACGTACATTTGGAAGAAAAAAATGGAGAATTGTCACGCACAATAAACAAAGCATTATTGCTTTAGAGTTGCATAAAAATTATCTTTAAAGGATGTTTGATGTTAAATGACCTTAAAGTTCAGTGCGTTACTTACTGCGGTCTTCGTCGTCTCGTCGTCAAAACCACCCCCGTACTATTCAAACAGTATTTTGGACAGTCCTCACAATCAGCTATTATATTCAGCATAAGGTGGTTCGAACAGCCTAACCATGATAGGACGCGTGAACCAGGGCGGGTTCGAGTATTTATTTATTTAATCGTTCTTATATAGCGCCTGTCTCTCTAACCACTGGTCCAATCTAGCTGCCCCTTTATTTGAAAAGAATAGAACAGCTCTCAGATGTATCTGTTCAAAAAAGATTATAATTTGTTCCGCTATTTACGGAATTAAAGTCAAACACAATAGCCAGTCTCCCTTGCTTTAGACTCGAAGCTTCACGGTATCTTAGTTCGGGTCAGGGTTCTTTTGAGGAAGACAAAGACTCCTCCTGATTTGTTTCGACTTACTGGGTGACCTAAAAGCAAACCCAACATCGGAGACCTTGGGAAGAAATAGGTTAATGATTATCCCAAAGGTTGAGGAATCTAGGTTCTGGATCTGAGAACCTCGAAACAAAAGGGTTGGTGAACCTTCACGAACCTTCCAAATAGGACAGGGCTTTAGGCAGCGAGGGGAGGGAGATGGGCATAGCTCTCAGTAAGCTGGCCAACAAGAAAGGGAGGCGCATAACGCCATCTCTACCCAACTATCGAGAAGTCACGGGAACACCTTTAGCTTTTCTTTTTTTTTTAAATTACGTTACTGAGTCCTCTTACTCCATTATCTTCCTTCTTAGTTTTCTTCCCATTATTATTATTATTATTATTATTATTATTATTATTATTATTATTATTATTATTATTATTATTATTATTATTATTATTATTATTATTTATTCCTTCGGATGAGAGTATAAACCGAGGTCTAGTCTGTGTCGCATACATTCCATAATAACGGACTTTAAAGATCCTGACACTCATGTCCTAGACGGGTGAGTGCCGGTGACAAGAACACACCCAGCATGCACTTAGGTCCTTCTCCCCCATCCCTGGCTGCCCAGGATTGTGCTCAGTTGTACGGGCGTCAGACCAAGCGCCCAAAGGCAGCGGGTTGGCGTCCCGGGCTGCTTGAGTTAGATCCTGTATCGGCCAGCGCCTTGAGCAGCTCTTGAGCTGGTAAAGCGCTATATAAGAACAATTAAATAAATAAAATAAATAAATATTGAGGATTTTTATAGCGCACTTATCTCGCCGTACTTGACCAGACCCTAGGCGCAGGCCGATACACGATCTAACTCAAACCGCCCGAGACGCCCACCGGCAGCCTTTGGGCGCATAGTCTGACGCCCGGACAACTGAGCACTATCCTGGCCAGGCAGGGATGGGGAGAAGAACCAAGTGCATGCTGGGTTTGTTCTTGTTACCGGCACTCACCCGTCTAGGACATGAGCGTCAGGATCGTTAACGTCCGGTATGATGGAATGTATGCGACGACACACAGACTAGACCTCGGTTTATACTCTCATCCGAAGGAGTAGGAAACGGGAGTAAAGTGTCTTTCCCAGGGACACAACACAATGGCCCGGACAGGGCTCGAACGCGGGACCTTCAGATCCGCAAGCCAAAGCTCTACCATTAGACCACCGTGGCTCTCCTCCTTCCTCTTCTCTTTTCTCTATTTCGTTCCAGCGGCACCACCACCACCTCTTCTCTCCCCCCTCCCTTCCCCTCCTTTAAACATCGCACTTCGAGAATATGAACTCTCAAACTCTGCTATTCCTGGCGCAATTGTGATATTGTCACACACGCTGCATGGCTTTTCTAAAACCTTTGAAAAATTAATCTCTTGCATGCGTGAGCAAACATAACACCATAGCAGTGAAGATAGTTACGTCCTGCGAGAAATGAAACCTCCATGGCAGTGAATAAACACCAACAACACATCACAAGAATCACAGTACCTTGGTTGAAAGTTAACTGCCCATTGAAAACGGCTTATGGCTTGTGTAAATGTTACAGCATTTATATGAAAACAAACTGTATTATCACCCTTACAGTGCTAGACTTTAATGATATCTGATTTTGTCTCACACTGATGATAGCAGCCGACCCCCGTTGGGTTGCCGGGGGTTTCAGTATAAATAGTATCCCCACTTTCTGGAAATTTACTGTCGCTGTCTTTCTTATTTGCTCTTTCTCATTCCTGCTCTTTTCTATCAATCTGCTATACTATGGTCTTCTTCGCTAGACCAGTCTCCTACCTTTTTTCTTGAAAACTCTTCCGGGACAAGACTCCTTGTTTGTGTATGAGGTCTGTTGGATCAGCTTGGGAATATTGGACGCTTTCTGCCAGGTGGTCACTAGGGCTTCCTATGATGTTATTATTTAGCAATGTAGGCATTTTATATGTATGTGTTTTGTTGATAATTTATAATGATGTTTGTATTCTATTTTGTTTTTGTAAACGGGGGTTCGATAAGTTGGGGTGAAGCCTCAGCCGTCCCCTGCGTGGGACGTGGGATGTCTTTATTGTAAAGTGACTGGCTGGTGGAGAGCTTTCGGTTTTACCACTAGGGTTGTTTCAGCAGATCTTTTATGCGGATCGGGGGTTGTCCGGTCCTGATTTGGCTCGGAAGAGTCCGCTGGACCTAAAGCAATAATAATGTAATGTAATGTAATGATGATAGCAGCCAACAATGACCAGTCGCCTGCCGCTTGGTCGTATGTCTTCTTATCAGCTGAGCGCTCTCTCTCTGTCTCTCTCTGTCTGTCTATCTCTGTCTGTCTGTCTCTGTCTGTCTGTCTGTCTCTGTCTGTCTGTCTCTCTCAGTCTGTCTGTGTCTGTCTGTCTCTGTCTGTCTGTCTCTCTGTCTCTCTCTGTCTCTGTCTGTCTGTCTCTGTCTGTCTGTCTCTGTCTGTCTGTCTGTCTGTCTCTCTCTCTCTCTCTCTCTCTCTCTCTCTCTCTCTCTCTCTCTTCGCGTGTGTATCAGGCGACTGCTAGTCACTGTGAGATGAAACAAAAATCAGAGATTAGGAATTATGTTCTACCACTGCCACAATACAGTTTATTTTATGTAAGTGCTATTTACAAAACGTTCTAAGCGATTTTCATTAGGGGAGTTCATTACTTTGCAACCACCCTGTAGAAGTGGTATTAATCATACGAGCTGTTGCGATGGTCAGCTTCTTTAGCACAAGAATGCGACTCAAGTTCCGCAGTTAAGGCATTTGACGTCTTTCAATGTGTGAGAAATTGAATGATCTCCAATGAAGAACGATGAACGACACAATCTGGGAGAGTATTTAAGGAAAATAGAAACGATGTTGATGATGACGATGACGATGATGATGATGATGATGATGATGATGATGATTAATATAATAATAATAATACTAATAATAATAATAATAATAATAATAATAATAATAATAATAATAATAATAATAATAATAATAATAATAATAATAATAATAATAATAATAATAATAAAGCTTTTACACAGCGCGATTGCAAAATGAAATACGCTCAAAACTCATGTCCCGAACTCTGAAAAAATAAAACTTTAAAACAAATTACAAGCTTAAGATATTATTATATTATATTTAAACCTATTTACAATGTACATATAAAAAAGACAACAATAATTTTATGCTGAATAAAGTGATTAAACTCTACAATAACGCCTTAAATGAAAACGCTCATCTATTTGTTGGTAGTTCTACGCGTCATCGACTAAATCGTTGTTCATCTTTGATTATCGCAAAAAAAACATTACACATTTACTTCGACCTTAACCCAAGACTAGGTTCGGAGGGCAAATACACAACGTTTATTACTATTTTGTGTCTGTTGCCCACCTTCAAAACATAAGTTTTATTTCAACGTGCCATCTCCTAAGTTTCATGTATAAAGTTATACAGGCGCGCGTTTACCTTTTTTTTTTTTTTTTAGTAGGGTCCCTCCTGCAAATAGGAGTCGCGAGCACCGAATTGTTATCCATACATCCATTCATTCATTAATGTATCGATTCATTCTATTCGTAGATACCGTGTGAGGCCTTGAAACCCAGAACGAGCGAACGTGAATGAAAGACGTTAGGTGGCATGATTATACACACACTTGCGAAATGTGTAGGCATTGAAACAACCATGGGTACTCTTATTCTTTCTTTTCAACCCGATAACCGAGATCCAGTGTGTGCACGCATGAGTTCCGCCGCTCGGTCTATAAAAATCCTGACGCTCATGTCCTAGACGGGTGAGTGCAAGAAAACACAGCAAACACTACATATGCTATTCCTCAATCGTCCTGAGTGGCACTGCACTGCACTGCGGCTGCCGCGCTTTCGCTGAGAAGGCAAACCCGAATTTCGCCAGCTTGACTGACACATTTTATTTTTTCAAATCCAAAATCAGAATCTAAATATAAAGACAGTTCCCATCCCCCTCTCAACGCTACCATAACACGACGCCATATTTTATAGGACAAATTGTGTGCGAGTTTCTTTCTCAATAAACTGACACATGTATTTTTATGTGCAAAAGACTCTCAGTAGAACGCACACCCTGTAAAATATGTAACAGAGAAAAAGTCACGCTTCGGGATTTGCTCCCTTTTATTTGAGGACAAGTGAGGTTTTGTAAAGAACAGACGATATAATACATTTCTTATAATAAATCTGCTGCTCTTGGTCAGGTTTCGTATTATCTTCTAAAAGTTATTTTGTTAGCAGCCCTGGTCTTCAGTGATAAATTGTCACCTATTTCATGTTTGGCTGCAAAAGGGTTTTCCTTTCAATAAGAAGAACGTGTTAATTGTCTTTCCTTTGAACAGGAAGACCATGTAAATTGTCTTTCCTTAGACTAAAGGAAAGTGGGAAATTTATCTCCTCTGTTCGAGAGACAGTGGAATGGTCTGGAAGTTCACCATGTGGGGCATGGGTAACGACGTGCCATTCAACTTGGTTCTTATTCAAAAAGAAGAATAAAACCCCGCATACACTCAAACAGAGGTTAAACACTAGACCTTGGTTTATTGTAAAACATATTCAGTGTAAAATGTTGCAATAGTCAAAGGGCGAGATATTCCAAATTTGAATCCTCAAAATGCACATATAGCATGCATATTTATTGCCGTCTAGAGACCCTTTTCAATCAGATTAGAACATACTTTTGTTATTGTTATTGTTTTGTGGTGTTGGTTTTTAAATATTTTCTAAAAAATCTGCTTGGGGTCAATATTAACCCCTTAGTTCTGCGAAGGTTAAAAATTGTATTTTAATATTGTATTTTGGAGCTCAAATTAATCTTTTAAAATTAGCAACCCCAAGAGCTTTGAGGGCGGTCCAATGAAGTCAACAGTGAGCAAAGCACGTAATCTTAAATGCCTGTGTTGTCATAATTTAAGACAAGTTGTAAGTTAAATCTCGCGTCAGGGGAGGTTAGCCTAAGAACAAAAGGGTGATAATACATAAAAAAGGGGGTAAATAACTGTGCATAGTCTGTACTTATCTTGCTAAATAACTGCAGTCCATGTCACATTCCGTTTGCCAAGCAAAGAAAGAATAACATCCGCTCTGTGGAGACATTTGTCATCAGATTCAGGTTTCAAGATGTAAAGGAAAAGGTAGTCCCATAGCTTTGTGGACGTAGGGGAGCGTGATGTTGGAGATCACACTTATCTTGGGCCAGCGTAATGAGGGTGATGCCCATCTCTCTCCCTCGCTGCTTTACCTTTCCCACCCTTAAGAGAGTAGGTACTCAGTCACAGTTGAGTCAACTGGGGGCGCTGTTATTTGTCGCTTCACGTTTTGCGGTCACCCATCCAAGTGCTAACCGCCCTGGACGGTGCTTAACTTGCGACACAGTAGCGAGTGCTCCAACCACTGCGCTATCGGACACCCCACTTCAAGATGTAGGGAGGCGTAAAAGCGTAGCGGTTAGGGCGCGCACTTAGTGCAGTTCCACAGACGGCACAGTTGTCGAACCCGGTGACCAATTTGGACGCGAGCAGTCGATTGTGGCATGGAAGCACTGAACAGTAAAAGAGTGAAACACATTCCTGATCTACATCCATAGAACACAAACAAATCATCTCAAACAAATAGGGTGGAACAAATACTAGTTTAGTAGTGCCATTATTATTTCCTATATCGGTTCTTATGTACATAATAAGGAGTCTTTTTTCACTTGTGTATATGAGCGCACGCGCGCGCACCTGTGTGTGTTTTAAAAACGTCACAATATCAGCATCGTGTTTTTTGTGATTTGTTTGCATTTATATTTTACACTTAAAAAGTAAACGTGTCTCCTTTGCTCTAAGTGTTGACTATTTGCTTATAGTTGTATAGTCACACAATTTTGAATGTTTAATATTTGTAAAGTTTGATTCTAAAAGGTCGTATCCGGGTTTAATCGGTACAGGACTAAGCTGCCTTATAAATCGTCATAGTGGATACTAAAAGCATTCACAGACGTAGGCAGTCACAATCGATACGTTGATTCATTTGCTGCAATGAATACGAATGTCTTGATCATTCATTACAATGACTCTGTGAGCTACAACCTGATTCCTGGTTAAGAAGGCGAATTCCCAACTAGCTTCGAAGCCCTGGCGTGTTTTATCATTCTCGCCAATTTTCGGCAACGGCCAGAGACAAACTGGAAACTCGATTTTTATAACCGTTATCAGAGACCTTTCCATGCAAAAAATGTGTATGAATAATTGTTTTAATGATCTTACTATCTAGTATAAAACGTTTGGGGAAAAAAAGGCTAGGGCTCTCTTGATGGCGCTGTTGTTGTTTTAAGGCGTCACCCGATCACCACGTCACTTCTTTCTCTTTCTTCTATGTTAAACAGTGGATCGACACGACCTGACGACACGTGAAGACAGATGTGAGTTTTATTCAGCGCCAGAAGAATATCAATTATTCAGATGTCGCACATTGAATTCTTCACGGTTTGACTTCATAGAAAGCTTTTGACTTCAGGGAAGTTCTGCTTGACGCAAAGATTAAGTTGTGCGCTCAGAATGCCACCAGCTAAAAGTATCATTTTAAAAAATGCTACAGGCGAATTCTGTAATGTTCACACTGTGAAATAATTTCTTTAATGTACCATTACACTTTTAGTAAATTCTCTAAAGATTTAAACTGCCAATTTATTTTAACGTTTTAATGGAGCGCTTTTCCAGCTGCTACTTTAGGTATTTCATTTTGCTATATATTAACAGTTATTCATAACAGTTCTGTATTTTTATCGAGACTGTCATTCATTTGTATTATGTATTACGTTTGGATGTGATTCAAAGTGTGTGTAACCTATCAATTTGTGGACTACATTTGGGCGATCAGTATCCAACAGACCCTTTCTGTGTGGTGTGAGACTACTTCTCAGTGTTCGAATATTGAAATGACGCTATTTTTCTTCACCGTTGGAGTTCATTTAAGCATTTATCCCCTGACTTTCGAAGTGTATCTGGCGTGTAATCCTTGATACTAACGTATTAATTATGTAAGTTTTAGCTGCTCTTTCAAGACTATCATTGGACTACTGTGCTTACTTTTTTATAGTGAGATTTTTTATAATCCTGTGACTGTCAGATGTGTTTTTCCCGCTTGTTAAATGTTGGTTACTTATGTTTTACAGTAAGATTTAATCAATACCCGTGATTGTATATCTTTGTGTATTTAATTTAAGTGTAAATCACGGTTAGAAGAAAAAAAATCGAGGCGGCCCTTTCAAATTCTCATACTTGTGTAAACTAATAGGAACTTAACAATGCACGTTTATTAATAATACACGGATTGATAAGGCGCGCTTATCTCACAGGGAAAGAGTTATTCAAGGCGCACAATTAACAATAATAATAATCTATGCGCTGTTCAAATTATTGCTCAGGCTCAAAGCGCGGCGATCTGTAACCAACATACAGGCTTACATGTTTCACCCACTTTCACACACAGACAACAAACACACATCTATCACTAAAACATGTGGTTAAAGGCAGAGAGATCAATATTCAAAGACGGAAAGGAAATCGAGTTTTCATTTTTATAATTTTTAGATTGACTGCATCCAAAACCATTTTTGAACAAACATTTATTTGAATACATTGTCTGCTGGCAAAATTTATAAAGGAGACGAGACGTGTGTGTAGAGCACATGAAACAAGTAGTTTTGCCAAAAGACAGGAAAATGGAGTTTAAGCACGCATTCAAGACAACAAAAAAATTTATTTTAGATTTTATATATATATATATATATATATATATATATATATATATATATATATATATATATATATATATAATATATATATATATATATATATATATATATATATATATATATATATATATATATATATATATAATAAAACTAAGTAATTTTATATTTCTGAAACTCAATATATAAATATATATATATTGAGTTTCATTCAGAAATATAAAATTACTTAGTTTTATTTATTAAATATCTATTTACTTGTTTCTTTGGTTTCGAATCATATTGACTACAGATTGTACTGTTTAAAAAAAAAGCAAAAGAGATAAACAAAAGGAAATAATATCGTTATAATTGCACATTATATATGCCTATTTATACTTGACAAAAAGTTGTAGGTCTGCCTTATTTAACATCAGCTCGAGTTAATGATATGTGACATCTTAAAAAGAAAAACTGAAAACAAATCAAAACTGTACTTAAGATCGTGAAGTAGTAAAAAAAGAAGAATATTAAAGATAAGGTGAAAAACAACTCTTTGTCCACTCGACATGTGGCCCTTCTTCAAAGTTAAGATTGTAATAGCAAAAAGTTGTATGACAGTTGTGATATTAAATTGAAAATCGAAATCCTCGCATTTGGTTTTCTTTAGGCTGTTTAAGTTTTCTCAGTTCGCGGTTTTAGAGGTGTTTAAGCTAAAAAAAGAAAAGTGCTATATAAAACATTTAATAATAATAATAATAATAATAATAATAATAATAATAATAATAATAATAATAATAATAATAATAATAATAATAATAATTTAATTGATTGATTGATTGATTTATTGTTGCTTTAGGTCCAGCGGACTCTTCCGAGCCAAATCAGGACCGGACAACCCCCGATCCGCATAAAAGATCTGCTGAAACAACCCCAGTGGGAAAATTGAACGCCCTCCACCGGCCAGTCACTTTACAATAAAGACATCCCACGCGGGGGACGGCTGAGGGTTGACCTCAACTACGCGAACACCCCGGTTACAAAAACAAAATAGAATACAAACATCATTATAAATCATCAACCAAACACATACATATAAAATGCCTATAGTGCTAAATAGTACAATCATAGGAAGCCCTAGTGACCACCCGGCAGAAAGCGTCCAACACTCCCAAGCTGATCCAACAGACCCCATACACAAACAAGGAGTCTTGTCCAGGAAGAGTTTTCAAGAAAAAAGGTAGGTCATTGATCTAGCGAAGAAGAAGATAGTATAGCAGAGTGAAGGACAGAGCAGGAATAGGAAAGAGTAAATGAGGAAGACAGCGACAGTGGGAATTTAAAGCACTAAATTTCCATAAAGTGGGGATACTATTTATACTGAAAACCCCCGGCACTCCAACGGGGTAATAATAATTTATCTGTGCTTGTGCTATAATGTACTGCAGTACAACAGCGTATGCTCGCTGAAGCTGACGACGTTGTTGCGGACGTGAAATCTATTATATTGAATTAGCAGAAGTACTGTTTGCACAGGCAGGTAGATTAACGTCCCCGGACACACTGTGAGCGAGCTGATGCACAAGTATATCAACTAACAAGTTACTATCTCGTATTGCCCCCAGTCGACGTGCGGTGGTCCCGTTGCCATTGGTTTTAGCCACAAGCTGAGACGGGGATATCCCAAACCTAAAAATAGAATAGAGAATTCTGGGAAATCTGTTCTCGCTGAAATGAAACGAAAGTTGGGAGAGGAACTGCATATTTCTGGTAGTGAACAAAGGCAGAAACTTGTCAGCAGTATTATCAGCGATGGAGTTATAATGGACGAAGTGCTCCATACCTATGAGAGTGCCTTTGCTCGAGCAAAGAAACTAAAGAAGGATTTGGCCGACGTCATTTCAGAAAAGCATTTCCCTACCCATAATTCCCCTGGGTTTTGAAGTTTCTAAAAAGTTATTTCAGGCCGACGACGCTCTATGGAGCGCAAAGCATGTAAAGGGAAGCAACCGGTTGTACGCGCACGTCGATAGAGACATAGAAGAGAGATACTAACTTGTTAGTTGATATACTTGTGGCTGATGATATAGTAACACATACAGCGTAGCTTAGACTACACTGGACCCCCTCCCTGTCTAGTGAGTAGTCCTTGCCAAGTCTTAGTAAAATTAGAAGCGTGTTGTGTATACAAGGTATCGTTGCATTGCATTTGTTTTTGCTCAGAGAAGCTACGTCAGTTAAATGTCTGAGGTTAAGTTGTAGGTTGTTCGATTTGAAAGTTAAATTATAATATTAGACCTAATTACTAGTCCACAAAGTCATCGAAAAATCCTCGCATTTAGCTTTCTTCTAGAAGGATTGGTAAGAGAAAGAGTACATGCAGGAAAATAATGTGGTCGCAACATATAAAACTGTCTCCTGCATAGACTAACATCAAGACGGGAATCCAGATCAAGAAATAGATCTCATAATTGCTTCAATCATCGGTGTTTGATGGCCAAATATACATGTAGATCTTGAAATAATGAAAAAGATTTAATAAGTTGTTTTTTTATTGAACCGCAAAGCGTACTATTGTGTTCTGCTGTATCGTCAGCATAGTGGCTTACAAAACTAGCCACCGGAACCATGTCTACGTTTCCCTAGGCCTTTGTTCCCCCCAAGGTATAGTATGTTTCTTCAGGTATACATTCTTCCCGGTCTTATGTTCCCCTAGGTCTATGTAATTCAAGTCAAGTCAATAAATCTTCAAAACTTGTCAGGTCTATGTTTCGCCAGGTGTATAATCATTTCCCTAGGTCGATGTTCCCCAGCTCTATATCTCTCCAGGTATGTGTTTCCCCACACATGCTTGAGACAGACTTTTTAAAAATATAGACCTTGGGTAACAGACCTAGGCCTGAAAGACCTTGAGAGTACATAGACTTGGAGGCAGGGGGGGGGGGGGTTATGTGGGCAGTGGGGGAAGGGGAGAGACAGACTTGAAAAAGCATAGACCTGAAAGATGGGACGTAGATCTGGAGGACTATAAACTTAGAATTGAGGGGACAAAGTAGACATAGGAAATTATAAGCCTGGAAGAACATCGGTTTGCTCCCGTGCTACAGCCAGCATAGGTTTAGAAACACCCACCTACCACAAAACCACACCCAACGTCAAGTTGTCCTTAGTTTTGTTTGTGGTCATGACGCCGCGTCCTTTGTGTTCATTACAGTGTATAACTTACCATCCATCACGCTGTGGGCAATGACCCGAGATTAATATCAACCGTATATCGATCACCTAATAACAATGGTGACACAGCGAAGATCTGAGGACTATTAGTGACCAACATTGGTATCAGGACCACTACAGCATGTACGACGCTTTGTAGTTGAAATCAATAAAACGGTAAGCATCTGGTGAAAGGGACTTCACCCATTAATTTCAGCACCTGGTCCAACTTTCTGTGTACGAAGTTATTGTGTGGTTTTAACTTGAAAGTGTATCAGATAAAACATGAAAAAGAGAATTTCTGATGAAAAAAAAATAATTTGGTAGAAGTGGCTAATACAAAATCATAATATCGATGCAATCCACAGGACTGCACGAACACGAAAGAGCAGGTAGTACGTAGTCCTATAGCCTTGTGGCCGTAGGGGAGCGTGATGTTGGAGATCACACTTATCTTGGGCCAGCGTAATGAGGGTGATGCCCATCTCTCTCCCTCGCTGCTTTACCTTCCCCACCCTTAAGAGAGTAGGTACTCAGTCACAGTTGAGTTAACTGGGGGCGTTGTTATTTGTCGCTTCACGTTTTGCGGTCACTCATCCAAGTGTTAACCGCACTGGACGGTGCTTAACTTGCGACGCAGTAGCACTGCGCTATCCGACACCACAAGAGAGCAGAAAAGAGGGAAATATAATTATTTTATTAGTGGTGCGTCTCTGGTCTGACTGCCTTCTGGAGTGTCTGCGCTTCCGCGGCGAGTTGGGGTGTATTCACTGATGTCTTTCTTTGGCGTCTGAAAAGCAAATAAACAAAAACATGCGCATGCATTGCTAATGTTTCGTATATAAAACAACACTAAAATTACTGTAGGCACTTGTTCCCATGCTCTTTAAGAGAGTGCACTTTATCTGAAACAAAGGTGTAATGGAAATTGTGAAATAAATGGCAAATGTTATTATGAACAGAACTTGCTGAAGAACAAAACTTTAAACATATATTTTGCAATAGATTGTATGCTTAGTGGATGTAGAAGAAGCTGCTACTTTTCACTCACACACACACAACACACACACACACACCCACACACACACACACACACACACACACACTAACACGTGTGTAAAAACGCCGTTGTTATGTCTTTCATAAAACGCCACATACGTTGGGTGGACATTTTTTTTTTAATTTGTCCATTTTTTAACCTAACCTTAACCCAAAACCTAACCAAAACCCTAACTCTTAAACTAACCCTAAGCCTAACTCAGCCCTAATCCTAACGGAACACTGTTTTGGGGCCGTCAAAAGAACGTATAGGCAGACTATAAAGAGTGTGTTTAAATAACGGCTTTTCTACATCGCCACAGACACACAAACATACCCACACACACAGAGTCGCAAAAAGAATGACGTCAGGTGCAGCAACTCTTACATGTAGACCAGTCTTTGGGCAAAAGGCATAAACTTCAATGGAGCAACAAAAAGGGCCTTGTGCTTTTGTGCGCCCTGGTGTTTTGCTTTGTATTAATAGCTGGTTTGTTTGTTGAATAAAATGTATGTGAAAACAAAAAGGGCAAGCCATTCTAATGTATTTACGGACACTCGCACACATAACCGAAAAATAAACTTTGTTAAAAGAAGTAATTTTCCTAGCGGTATTGCGACCTGGCTTTAACCTAACAAACAAAGAAAATGAATACAGAAGGATAGGCCACTATCTGAACTGTATGCAAGCAAATAATTATCAAAATCGACTTATCCAATTTTCATAAAGAACGCAAAACGCGTTGAGAGCACGGTGAAGCGCAATGACCTTGACCTTGAAAGTACAAATGCGAATGAAATAACGTGCTTAGGGTAGATAAAGCAACCACAAAGTAAAAAGGATGAATTGTGGTTCAGTTCTTGAGATAAGGCAAAAAGGGGTTTGGACAAAAAAGTTACAAGTGGGAGTGATAGACCAAGCGACTGACCCACAACCTACTGAAGGATGGCTCATGATTTGAAGTACGTGTATACCAAAATTTAACAAAATTGTTGAGCCGTTTTTGAGATGTTGAGCCAATCGTGTTTAGCACCATCAGCCATGACTCCAGTGACCTTCACTTTTGCGGTAGCATCACGGAAGGCAGGACCCTAACCTAGGTAATATAAGTAATCTCCCTTTTTCATTCTCGCCAGCGGTCGTTCTTCATTATAACCCTGTTAAAATTAACTCAGGCTGCAATCCTAGATTTTAGAAATACTTTGGGATATAAAGTCTCTTTCCAAAAGATAAGTTCTTTCCCATTCATGTTGCCTGTCAGCCGATTTGTGGATATTTGTTTCGCAAGAAGATGCTTTACCTCCGAACTTCACAGGGACATCTTCGCATGCTATTTGAAATCAGACAATTTCAGAACACAGCCAAGTGACGATCTGTTTCTATGGCACAATTCCACAAACATAAATACTTGGAAGCAGAGAATGGAGATAGCTATTTCCCACTGCTATTTAAACCCAGGATACCTTCTAATATTGATTATGTCAAGAATGCTATCATTCAATTCCATCCAAGCCTTTCATAAGCGAGACAATCACAACCTAAAATAGTTTTGTCTCCTTATGTACTGTTCCTATGGAGTTTCGTCAGTATCTGTTCAGTGGTTCTTCAGATGTGAAGTCCGATAGACGGACCGATCGACAGGCCGACATTCGATTCGCTCTGATTCTCCTCCACCCTCCCTCGCACCTCTGCCATTCCACAGTGGTTTCAAAGTAAAGTTTGGGAATACATACACGAAACAAGACATAATAACAAGCAAATCTTACAATCCAAAAATACTTGGGCACTCTGGGACAGTGCACTGTTATTTTTGTTTGCGACTTCTCTCGTAAAGGGAAGGGTGGCTGTACATTGTAGATTACGACATAGCCAAGAATAGCCAGTAATTTATAGTTATGTACCTGAAGAATATCTGGTTGAAATTTTTAAGAGTGGTCCGCGAGTCCATGACCAAACTTGCAGCTGTAAAACCGAGGATAGATAAGATAAGATAAGATAAGATAAGATAAGATAAGATAAGATAAGATAAGATAAGATAAGATAAGATAAGATAAGATAAGATAAGATAAGATAAGATAAGATAAGATAAGATAAGATAAGATAAGATAAGATAAGATAAGATAAGACAACTTTATCCAGCACACTTTTGTATTTTACACACAAACTTCCATACCAGCAGATTAAAGAAAAGGTAAGAACGGACTCGATAAAAGAAGAGTAAAAGGTCTGAAGGATGCGGCTACTGACTTGGAGACATCAAAGTTTTTGAAGGCAGTAAATTCTAGGCTGACATTTTTTGAGGATGGCCTGGGTGTTTGCAGTGAAGTTCAGTTTCTCATCAATGATGGCTCCCAGGTATTTGTATTAAGTGACTCTCTCGACTGTAACACCATCCATGACAAGGTCTGGAATGAGAGCGTTGTTTTTACGAAAGTCAATGACCAGTTCCTTAGTTTTCTTGACATTTAAGTCCAAATAGTTTTGTTTGCACCAGGAGCTGAACCTATCAACTGCAGAGAAATACACAGCATTTGAATTGGACAGGTCCTCAAGGGCAGAATCGTCCGAGTACTTTATGACCGGTGTGGCGTCAGTTCCTCTGCAGTCGTTTGTGTAGAGCGTAAAAAGTACCGGAGAAAGAACCGTACCCTGAGGAGCTCCTGTGGACGTTTGTTTGAGAGATGAGACAGCAGAGTGAAAGCGGACGACCTGCGATCTGGACACGAGGAAGTGAACGATCCACAGGACGAGTCTAGGAGGGACAGTGTAAGACAAAAGCTTCTGAGCCATGAGGTGTGGCTGTATGGTATTGAAAGCAGAAGAAAAGTCTATAAATAGAATACGGACAAAGGAACCACAGGTCTCTAAGTGATCATAAGCATTGTGGAGAAGCGTCAGAGTAGCGTCGTCGGTATTACGATTGGGTTTGTATGCAAATTGAAGAGGGTCAGAGAAAGGCTGAGTGTGACAAAGAAGACGAGACAGAAGAATCCGTTCGAGACATTTTATAGCTATAGGATCATTATTAGGTTGTCATTTGGGTACATCAGAGGTCAGGTAGAAATTCCGTATGTATTCGCATATCTAACTAACCCGAAGTTGTCCTGGCTTGATTTTTCGGACAGCGATTATAACGCAGTCCTTTTTCACAAGACATGTCCGATCAGAAAGAGAAGAAAATGCTTCTTCGATCTCTGAAGATTAGACTGGGTAAGCTTATTGTCGATGAATGCAACTGTGCATAGTAAGAAGACGATATAAGAGAAAATAAGAGATAAAACGCAGCAGACTAATATGTCGTATTTGGCTATGACACAGCTAGCTTTATGATCCTACAGTGTTGTTGTGATAATGACTATAGGTCAAGTCTCCTCAGGCAATCCGCTTCTTGACCTATCAATATCGTCAGACCAAATACTACAGAGAGATCGATTCAGCGTACAGCATACGGCATTCTGAACTCTCAGGGATTGCTACATTCGTTTTCTCTATCACAAGCTGCGACCCATTTTGGGACCGACAAAGGTGTTTGTTGCACACGGCCGCTGATACTTTTTAAATGCAAGTCTTTCGACTAGGCCTCTGTGTATTTTATCGTTGCAACCTTTCAGCCATGAAGTCATGCGTAGAAAAGTAGTGCAAGCGAAAATAAATAGATTCAACAAACTGTTGTGACCTAACAATGACTGAGTTTATTTTTTAAAAGTTAAATTGCTAAGAAAATAAATTTTTAGTATACTATAATCACAATATTTGTTTATATACTTAAGCAGTTAATGTTCATAAGTGTATTAAAAACTGATGTTCCTCAGTTTACTGAAAATGCATTTTGGACTTTTGCGCAGAACAAGGCAATAAAACCTAAAACAAAAATATAGGTCCGATCACCCGGAAATATGTTTTTGTGAATTTGTACTTTCAAAACTACGATTTTTATGTAAATTGATAAATTTATTCATGTTTGTAGCATCAGAGTTGAGTTTAAATGCAGCAGCGCAGCGAAAATGTGTATAGCAGGTAAACTTGTTTGTTTACAGAAAAAAAAAAGAACAAGAGACGCATAACATTCGAAGCTTAGCGCTCGGTTTGAGCAATTATTGCTCGTTGTATAATCTTTTAATGCCAAAACAATGTAATCTCTCAAGTAAACTAAATATCACGACAATAAACAAAACACCCCATCCTTGGTACCCTGCCTATTTAAAACTGATACTAGCACAAAAATTCTAACTTTTAAAGATTACCGTGGGCTTTTTTTTTTCGGGAGAGTATAATCAACTTGTGGTTTTCAGGACGACTACCGAGGTGCCCGGTGTTGTGCTTTGTACGCGAGCGCAAGCTCACGTGTGCGTGTGTGTGTGTGTGCACGCGCGCGTTTTAAAAAAAAATATGTATAGTGCTATTCTAGTTGACTTTCTGCTGGTAATGGTTAGACTACAATCTTATAATAAACGCCCGTTAACTAACGTTAGAATGACTCCATTGACGAGTGTTAGTGTTGTGGGTGTACACAGTTGCCAGCAAAGTCCTATAGTTTGTCTTAGCATTCTCACTTCTCACAAGGTCCAAATGTTTGCTAACATTGTGCTAATTCAGAAAGTACAACAGTCCCGCTTCCGCAGTACCAGACCAAGAGGAATTGGAAGTCATCCAGAGGCTGTAGGCCATTAGCCTATGATAGGTATTGGTTCGCTCTATCCTGTATTAGTACCTATGTAGGCTATGTAGTAATGTTAATATGTTACACATAGAGTGAGGATGTCTGAGCTATTTAAACTTTATACGTAGTTTTTAGTGTTTCGTGGTCGAAGCACATTTATTGTTAGTAGTAGTAGTATATTTTATTAACGTCTGCTAAAACGATCTCGTGATGATGTCTTTCCGGCTCCACTTGAAGAGAGTAAATCCAGCAAAGTGCACTAGACTGAAGTTCGACCTGGACAAACTGCAAGACCCGGAGGTGGCAGAACTATTTCAGGCCACAATTGGAGGGAAATTTGCACCACTGCTCATTTTGGGGGCTGGTGAAGTAGATGTCAACACCATGACCACCACCTTCAACTCAGCTGTGACAGATGCCGCCACTGAGATCCTTGGCAAGCACCGACCAAAGAAGAAGCCGTGGATCACACCTGAACTTTTGGATCTGTGTGACAAACGAAGAGAGATGAAAAGGAAAAAGAACACCTCACAGGGAGCTGATGTCTACCGAAAAATCAACAATGACATCCGAAAAGGCATGCGCACAGCAAAGGAGAACTGGATAAAAGATCAATGCCAGGAAATAGAGAACAGTCTGAACAAGAACAACAGCAAGAAGGCCTACCAGACTGTGAAGCGGCTGACAAGTGTCAAACAGCCCAAAGTCTCCACGATCCAAAGCAAGTCTGGCATATGCCTTACAGAAGAACAAGAAGTCTTGGACAGATGGACAGATACTGCTCTGAACTTTACAACCATACACCAAATGGAGACCCATCAGTTCTAGCATGTCCCGAGAACAGAGAAGAAGAAGAAATCCTCCCAATTCTCCGGGAAGAAGTTGAGGCAGCAGTGCAATCGCTAAAGAAAGGGAAGTCAGCGGGAGTGGACAACATACCCGCGGAACTGCTACAAGCAGGAGGAGAAGCGATGATTGATGCCCTCACCATTATCTGTAACAAGATCTGGCAGAGTGGGGAGTGGCCTATACCATGGACCAAGTCGCTTGTCATCACTCTTCCCAAAAAAGGTAACCTTCAGGAGTGTGAAAATTACCGGACCATCAGCCTCATCAGCCATCCCAGCAAGGTCCTCCTGAAAATAATACTCAACAGGTTGAAACCCCAAGCTGAACAAATCATACCTTAAGAACAAGCAGGATTCATGGCAGGGCGAAGTACCACTGAGCAGATTTTCAACCTCAGAATAATCTGTGAGAAATACCTACAGCACCAACAACATCTATGTCATGTGTTCATAGACTTCAAGAAGGCGTTTGACCGAGTCTGGCATGCAGCCCTATGGGCAACAATGAAAGTGTACAACATCAGCCCTAAAATTATTGAAGTCATCAAAAGCCTTTATGACAAGGCTCCAGTGCAGTCCTCCACAACAGCGCCATCGGGAACTGGTTCAGAACAACAATCGGTGTGCGTCAAGGATGCCTACTCTCTCCAACACTCTTCAACATCTTCCTAGAGCGCATCATGTCAGATGCTCTTGCAGACCATGAAGGCACAGTCAGCATAGGGGGTAGAGTAATCTCCAATCTTCGTTTTGCAGATGACATTGATGGATTGGCTGGAGAGGAACAAGAACTTGAACAGCTGGTACAGAGGCTTGACACCACCTCCAGAGCCTATGGAATGGAAATAAGTGCAGAGAAGACCAAAATGATGACCAACAACACCAATGGTATCAATACGGACATCAAAGTCCAAGGCCAATCCCTCAACACAGTGCATAGCTTCAAATATTTAGGAGCCATTGTATCAGACAATGGGTCCCGACAGGAAGTCCTCTCCAGGATCGCACAAACAACTGCTGCCCTGACAAGGTTGAAGCCCATTTGGAAAGACAGGACCATCAGTCTACATTCCAAAGTAAGACTGCTGCGCTCCCTTGTCATCTCCATCTTCCTATATGCTTGCGAAGCATGGACCCTCACAGCAGATCTCCAACGAAGAATACAAAGCATGGAGATGAGGTGCTACAGAAGACTTCTGGGCATTTCCTATACCCAACACATCACCAACGACGAAGTCCGACAGACCATCACACAAGCCATTGGACAACACGATGACCTGCTAACAGTGGTGAAGAAACGGAAACTCCGATGGTATGGCCACGTCACCAGATCATCAGGCCTTGCAAAGACTATTCTGCAAGGCACAGTGCAAGGAGGTAGAAGAAGAGGGAGACCGAAAAAGAGGTGGGAGGACAACATTCGAGAATGGACTGGTTTGACACTGAGCGAAGCCATCAGGGCTGCTGAGGACAGAGAAAGATGGAGTATGCTGGTTAAACGATCATCTGTGGTGCCCCTACGACCTTCGGGTTACGGGACAGGATAGGATAGGAAAACCAAAGGTCATTCGAGACGACAAATACAAAATGGATTTAAAAGTATGAATAAAATATCAATAAAGAAACAACAGTAAAACAGTGAAATCGAGTACACAGGAGGCCTAAATTTACACAGGCGATTACATGCATAAAAAGAGCTATATACAAACTTACATTGACAACACTTGTTATAGACATTGTATTCCTAAAAAAAAAAAAACTATTGTTAGTTCACGTAGTTTGTGTGGTGAAAATGTATGGTCTTTTAACTGTCAGATTGTGTTGTGAAAATGTATCGTCTTTTAAATGTCAGAGAAAGAGTAGGCAGGCATTTGTGATAACAAAGGTAACCGGGTTGATACAAAAGGTGTATGTCTTCTTGGACTGAGCGGTGAGAATACTTTGAGTCATTTGCTACTGTAGAGTTTTCAAAAAGCCTGCCATGCTCAATGTTCCCTCCACACACACAAAATGAGAGTCCTTGGGACTCCCAGGTATAACATTTTAAGAGTCCTTGCGCAAATTTTGAGAGTCCCCAAATCAGAAAAAGAAATGTGAAAACAAGTCCAAGCCTCACTTTTTTTTTAAACTCTGTTAAAGTGTCACATTAGTTATAATAATCATATAAAACCAAAAACTTAAAACATGTATTAAATGTTTATTTAAGCCTGAGTCGATTGGTTGCTGCAAACTCCTTCAGAGCACCCTGCACAACAGCTTCTGGATCTGTACTTGATGTTGCTGTGGGTGAACGGGTTTTGGGCCAAGTCAACCAAGTCAGAAGTGATATGATCGTGTATGATTGAATCAAAGAATGGATTCACGAAGATTTCTTCTGTTCAGGAAATGGATTGCTTGGAGGAAGTTTACAATGCGCGCGCATGCGATTTTTAAGGACGACAATGGCAGTCTCAGTTGGGTTCTGATTCTGATCATGCCGTGAATTAGTTCGCCACTCGTTGGTCGTATTTTTTACTTCAGCGATTCGAAAAAAATGTGTGTGTCATGCAAATTTTTCTGCGTCATTTTTCATATTTTGTGCTTAATTGACGCACTACTGTGCGTAATCGGGAACACTGATGCTCCAAACAGTATTGCGAGTTACGCTAATTCTTATGTGCGAGTTTGATCTGCAGAGTTCACCACGAAACCGCGTACTTGCTCTTATGCAGGCTTGCCGTTTTGATTAAAATATATCGATTCCCAACAAGAGGCTGTAAAAAAATCAATATTGAGCAGATTTATTTTTGTGGCCTATATCCCATGGTTACAATGACTGATTTGAGAAAATTCATTATCTTAAGAACCGCTATGACCTGAATGTGAAATGAAAATACACTCTGAGAAAGATGATGATGATGATGATGATGATGATGATGATGATGATGATGATGATGATGATGATGATGATGATGATGATGATGATGGTGGTGGTAATGAACTTGTATCGCGCAGGTATCCATTCATCCGATGAACTTGTACCACGCAGATATTCATCGAATGCTCACAAGATTCACTTTAAACAATAACTTTGTTAGTAATACATCAGTACAGTTACCAATATTGCCTGAACACCGTGAAAGGGGTTTTCAGGTGATATCAGAACAGAAATAGCCTAATCCAGTTAGCAAGTGAAATTGTGACACAGCGACAGGTTAAACTTGTCATCAGATGACAATGACAGCTAGCACGTGAATGACGTTGATGTTGAACACTTGTTTATCCGTGATAGTGTAGCATGCTCGGTGAGTCTATCGTAAAATTGTGATTTAGAACTTCAAACCACAAAAGTTCATTGACAATGTCGGAGGGATTTCCGTCATATCTACGGCATCACCCGAAATACAGGCTGACAACGTATGTCCCAGATGACCAATCGCCGCCATCTTCGTCTTTGTCGCCGAGGCGAAGCCGGTCAACGTCTAAGAACCCTACCTTCACAAACTCTTCTTTACTGGATGTCTTTCAAAGCAAGCGTAGCAAATCAACATCTGCAAAGTCTACATCCCCGTCCTCAACGTCCCTGGACGATCTAAACAACGGGCGTGCTTCAATTGAGGTATATTAAATAATGTACTTAATGTACTGTAGTAAATGTATAGATTTTACTTTACAAATCGGAAGTAATGACGAGTTCATCCGTTAGCGTTGTTTACTTTGCGATCGCGACGTTTAGATTGCCATCATCGGGATGCTGATGCTGATGATGATAATGATGATGATGACGATGACGCTGATGATTATGATGATGGCGAAGAAAAAACATGAAAATTAATCAGTAGAGATGTATGGCACTACCGTAATGACTAGCACTGACTTGCTTGTACTTCCCACCCGTTACAAGATACATGAAGCGTCACAACTTCTTAGTTGACAGCACTTCAACACTTTGTGACCAGGTTTACGTATCATAAACCCCTACTCTTATCAGTAAACTGATAGCGACGATGAGCACTGCTTGGCCGTTTCAAGTGATTGTTAAAATGCATGAAAAGTGCTCGAGTAGGACGTTAAGTTAAATATCGGATTTAAAGTAAACAGATATGGAGTTAAAAGATATATAAATATTATGGACTCATATGTTGTACCTGTGTGTCTTTGGAGGAAGGGGTAAAATTGTTTGATAAGACGGATATGCTTTTAAATATATGACGGCATGTTGTACTTTTTTTCAACTTCCAAAGCAAACTGAATTCTGATAAAGCATAAAAAGGCATTTATACTGTTCAAAGCAGGATTGATTTGAAGCTTTGCAAAAGAGAATACCTTCATTATTTTATATCGTTTTATGTCTAATAATAATGCATGGTGCATGCTATTGTTGCTTCTTTCTTTACTTTTATTCTTTTTCTTCCGTCGTTTTCTTCATCTTTTCTTGTCGTTATCCTTGTCGTCGAGTCCCAATCGTTTAAATTCAGTTGCAATAATTGCCGAGATAAGTTTTACATGTTCGAGCTTCCGTTTCTTCCCGCAGTTTGAAGTTGCTGAATTCCCATGGTATTGTTCTGATAAACCCCCTTTTTTCCCTGTTGAAAGAGCTGCTCAAGAAGTTTTCCGAGGACGGGATCTAGCTAAAGCAACACAAATCGCCAACTTAATGTTTGATGCCCATCGTCTAACGCCTCAGCAAATTGAGAGGTCCCTGAATTAATACGACGACGACGACGATGATGATGATGATGATGATGATGATGATGATGATGATGATGATGATGATGATGATGATGATGATGATGATGATGATGATGATGATGATGATGATGATGCACATTTTTAGGCGCAGCATCGTCCATGCTAACAGCACGAATAAAGCGCACAGCGGAGGGGAAGGTGGAAAATTGGAATTTTACTGACCCCGTGTTTTCGACACGCTCAGTGAAGAAATTCACTAGAAATATGGCCACTATAGTTTCATAGGTGAATAGGCCATTGTGCAACATCTCAGCTGTGGCCCTATTATCCTGCACGTTCTCCATAATGTGGCACTTTGTAAGGAAAGGAGGCATCATTAATCAAGCGTAGCGAACATTGCAAGAGAGTTATATGAGAAGGTATATGTGAAATCGAGGTTACTCCAGAACTTACGGTTAGGTTGACATTATTTCACGGTGACATTATTATTATTATTATTATTATTATTATTATTATTATTATTATTATTATTATTATTATTATTATTATTATTGTTATTATTATTATTATTGTTGTTGTTGTTATTGTTGGTGTTGTTGTTGAAGCTGCTGCTGCTGCTTATTATTATTACTTTGTTGAAATTGCGCATTTTCCTAGTCTATTCGGTTTCAAGTCCAACTATTTTGGTACCAAGTCATTTGACAGATCAGAGGAGATAGCTTCTTCCGTATAATAGTAACAGCAATAGATTACATTACAAGGAGTCCATTTAAACAATGACTAACTAACAATTTACCACGAGATGCATTGTTTCGACGCCTTTGAAGACATTAAATAGGCCCATGCGTGTATTTATTTATTTATATATTTCAAAACTTGGACGTTATTAGCAAACCCACCGAAGTGGCAAAAACTCTCCGCGTGAGCATCCTTCATGCTTCCCGAACGGCCCGACAAGGGCCGGGATAATGATGATTTATTTCATTTTTTATAATCATTTCTTTATTTTTAAATTGCTATGAATTGTACCGCTGTAAGTGTTTCATAATATTGAACAAACTGTAAACGAAATAAACGGAAACTTAGATAATAAAACGGTGATCTGCTATGGAAGACTATCCTCGAGTTTAAGCCAGTATACCAAACCAGTTATACTCTGTCCTCCGTTTTATCATTCTAACCTCACAGAACGGCCTCAGCTGTCTTAAATCTTTCACTGCGCTCAAGATCCTTTCTGAGACTAATATAGCTTTTTTTATGAGCGTACCCGGGGTGGAAAATGGCGTCATCCCCGGTAAAAGGGAAGGCATCAGTGGAATAATGAGCAGTTGGCTCAGATCACGATGACTGGTGGCCTGTGGGCGTCGAGGTAGATCGCTAGACTACAATGTTAAAGTGTCCAACGCCGAACGGAAAACATGGAATTTAAGAAGAAAAATTAGCTGGCACATGCAGTAGCCTATCTGCTTGGTTTCCTAATGCCTTTTTCATTTGAATCAAATATCACGTACCATTATCATGTGAAAGCGATTATGTAGGCCTATTACGAGAAATGGTACCAAAATCAGGAAATAAGAGAAATGTCGTTAAATTATTGCACTATTTAGTATTTGTTTTGCCCCGTGTTAACATCGTTAATAGTGCGTCGCAATAGGAAGATATAGGAAAACGTAATACTAAACCATGTAAAATAATGATAATAAAAATATGTAAAACTTTCATAATAACAAAAGTTGTAAAAAGTCATAATCCTATCCTATCCCGTAACTCAAAGGTCGTTGGGACACCACAGATGATCGTTTAACCAGCGTACTCCATCTTTCTCTGTTCTCAGCAACCATCGTCATAATAGGTACAAATAAAAATATACAAATATAAAAGATATACGGGAATCTTCACGAAGAATCAACGCCATAAAACTAGACATCAGTTGACAACAATTGACACATTTTATTACTACAATGGAGCCCTCTGCTACGTTCTTATTATACTGAATTTCAATACTTACTTACATTAAAATACATAATTCTGTGTCGCAATACATTTGTCTATAGGTATCGCTTTGTGGGCGTCCACACAAATTATGTAGACTCTATGACGCAACGGTAGCGCCTCTGACTCCAGATCAGAAGGCTGCGTGTCTGAATCACATCATGGTCACACTTTTTTATGGGGCCGGGTAGCTAGTGGGTAGATCGACTTACTAGTACCCGAAAGGTACCTGGTTCGAATCCCGGATTGGCCAACGTGTGACCATATTATTTTCCCCTTACCATCCATTGGTTTGCTGGTGTCCGAATAATGTGACCAGTAGTCGCCTATACGCTCCGGTGTGTGATTATAATCTACAATTACGCACAGAAAATTTTTAAACAATAAATAAATCGTTTAGAATAGGCAGTACACAGAAACATCATTTTTAATTATGCTTACACAAAAGATAAACTTCAAAAGCACAAAGACCATAAAATCCGTTAATGAAAGCTTGTATTAAACACATTTTGAATCACAATAGTAACGTCTGATCGTTCGGAACATAGGTATTGCATTTGCACAGAATTAAGTTTAAAAGCAATTCAGAAAGATTATATCCACATATACAAAGAAAGTATTTTCTATGTGCTTTGACAAACGACAAGTTGAAAGGTGGAAATATCATAGCAATTGTTTGTTAAGGTATATTTTTGCAATTACTAAAAAAATCAAAATGCATGTTCAATAGAAAGTTGTGATCGCTGGGGACATTATATGTTTGCGTGGAATGGATCATTTATTCCATTCAAATCGTTATTGCCTCAAAAGCGAATTATGACAGGCATAAGATTACCGATCATTAAAATCAAATCGAATCTTAATTTAAAAGCAACATGTAATACCCACCCACACACACAAGCACGCACGCATCCACACAGACACACACACACACACACACGCACGCAGATTTCTGTACGCACCAACGCACACCCTACGCATCCTCCTGCTTATATTCAAACGCGTGCAGAGCTTACAAGCTAGTTAGAATTGATGCTTTAGGTTTTGGCCACAACTTATTACAACTAATATTTAACAATTAATAATCTAAGCAATGAGCTTAATTCTGCACACAACTCTGCCGAAGCGGTTCTGCCGTCTATTAAGACACTCTGGTCCTGATTTGGCTCGGAAGAGTCCGCTGGACCTAAAGCAATAACCATATAATGTAACGATATGTCTAGACTGGGATGCTCAGCTTTGTCTGTTAAACTTCAGTTAAATCCTAGTTTCCACCAGCGCCTTGAGCAGCTCTTGAGCTAAAAAAGCGCTATGTAAAAGTGATAAAATAAATAAATAAATAAATAAATAAAACTTTAAAATACGGGTACTAAAAGGCAGGGAGGGATTAATGGTGGGTAGAGGAGCCGTTGTATCGTATACGGTACTTAATCTACTCCACCAACAGATTTTTAAAAAGGGGTCGTGTGATGGGCTAGCTAATGCAGTACTAATCCACAATCTGGAATCTGAAAAGGTACAAAATGTAGTAGTTAGGTATGTGGCAAAACGGCATGAGCTATGTGACCGATGTTACCCAAGGTGCTATAGAAGTCATAACCCTTGAGCGCCGTAAGCTAAATACAGACCAACCCTCTAACAGTCCTGCCATTTCTGCAGCTCTAGGTTTTGCCTTTGGTCGTTCACTTACCGTTTTGGAAAGCGATAGTTGCTCAGATCCGACTCATAAAATTGACTCCAAGGGTGAGTAAAATTCTAGTGGATTTTTGGCGTGCTTTTAATAATTCATTTTGACGACATATTTTCATTCTTTATAATTACTAATACCTGCTTTCAACAACGATGGCAAATCCATAAAATAAAATTAAAATTAAAACACAATTCATCTGGAGACACTGATCATGTACATACTTGTATTCTGCAGGACGATTCAAAATGTTTGAAGAAGTACATTTCACATTTCCATGGGAAATTTAACTTTGGATGTATAAAGGACAAAAGGGGAAGAACAACTATCGCTTTACCTGAAAAAAAAAAAGAAAAGAAAGAAAAAAACAAAAAGTCAGAAGACAGATCGACAGCAACAACAAGAAAAAGAAGAAGAAGAAGAGAGCACAACCACAACACAACAAAACAAACGCTGGAATCCGCAGGACATGACGGACAAAAGGCGCAAAAGATACAAAACGTTTAAACAGACATCGCAGTCGTACAAACACCACTATTGTTTACAGAGCATGCACCAAGGAAACCATCCTACTGTATACGTACGCACGCTTGTTTGAAACATTACGTTGTCTTCAACATTAATCTGATCGGTCGTGAAATACCAACTGATAGTATTATTTAGAAATACCTCATTTAATTGTTATGAATGAATTAATGAATGATGTGTAAAGCGCATAAATGTCTCCACGCCAACGGGCATGATCGTAGTGTTCGTGAGAGGGAGGTGGACAGAGAGGGAGAGAGAGAGAGAAATGGCGGGGTAGTAAAATTAATGGCGCCTAAATAGATTCAATATCAACGGATAAATATTTCTTCAGAAATTAAAACACAATAGTGCTAGAAGTATACAATTAAGAATTGGTAAGACATTGTTTGGCATGTAATATATTTTGTAAAGTCTACGTACACACACGCAACGTGCGTGGGACACAACAAAGACGGCGCGGTATCCAGAACGATGCATGCAGCTTTTTAACTGAACTAGAACATATTCTAAGACCCTCTTGCCCAATGTGGGGTTGCATGCAGACATGCAGTGATCTTACACACTGGCCATTTGCAGGGCATTGTTTTACTTTTCAAGTGGCTGCACCTTCACAATGGAAAAATGGATGGAAAAGTCGAATCTTCCTTAGTAATGAACGGCGCAAAGACGGAACCAATACGAAGCTCTAGTATTCAGATGTTACAATTAACACCCTTCCCAACACACTTTCTTTCCAAAAGCAACGTGGATATTTTGTAATTCCTGAATTCACTCAAAATTGTACTAAACTTAGATTTTCTGAAATGTACTCATACGCAGTTGGTATTTTAAGTTATTTCTTTTTTTCACATTTGAGCATTAAACATAAGCTTTTGGGGGCCAGTGTTTCAAACGTACTTGAAATTATCTTTATTACAAACACCGCCATCGGAAAAACAACAACAAATTATTCGGTAATGTCTATAGCCTACAACCTGCACATGACCAGGAGGCGTTTGAAAGACTTGTTTTGCTTGTATATAATATTTAATTTGATGAAGCGTTTTGGATAATCTTGAATTATTTTATTCGTTTTTGTGTTTATATCACTTGTAAAAGAGTTTGCCAAATCATGTAAAATGACCGCTGAACATTGAAAATAAAAAATCATAATAAAACAGCAGTCGTAGCAGTACAATTTTAAATATACAACAAAACGCTGAAGCAAATCCAAAACACGACGTTTATGACAACTATGTGGGCAGGCGAATCTTCTTTAACTCAACGAGTTACTCACGTGCTCCATGTTCTTGTAGCTCCAATTGACATCCAGTGGGGGGCTCTGTAGTGTAAACCAATCCGCTGCTGTACAGCCTGATCCATTAGAATGGAAGAATTGCATACATAGAAATCACATACAAAAGCACTCATCCGTTGTCTCGCCTAAAATGACTTGTGCAATGTGATGCAATCATTTGCCTGTCAGTTATTTAATAGACATTATCACGTTTTAGTTTTTGAGTCACTGAAGATGCACAAAGACAGTTTTATTACCTAGTTTGGGTTTTTGCTTATAAACGAATTGAAAGTGACAATTCTCCTCGTCATTGTGATTAAAAAAAAACTGTTACAGTGTTAGTCGGGTCTCCTTAATATCTCTGAAGTACAGTTCGATGCTCATGCTGAGTCCAAGTTATGGATTTTGGTTGCCCTTCCTTGTTGACTGCGAATTGACACATTTCCATCGATGACTGTGACCCCATTTTGTTTTCTGTGGTCGACCGTTTTTATTATAGTCTGTCACGTAGGCCTATTTAAACTTAGCCTACATGTAACGTTGTCTTATAAACTCCGCTGAACTTTTCTGCGAATCCACTTATCTATCATAATGTATGGCAATTTTACTTGTGCCCTTGTCTTAGCTGTTTGTGACACATGTTCATCTACTATAGAAAAAGACTGTTCATGCACTTGCCTTTTTTCTATGAATGACAGTATTTATTAAAGCACGGAGCAACACACTCCAAATATAAGCCTGGAAAGAGTTGCTGATGTGTTCCTACCATCCAGCGTTATTACTGCTCATTATGTTTCTGGGCTGCAGAAGGCGGTTCAACTTTCATGCGACAATGTATGCACATCACTGGTCCGGGGTCCTGAGGTAGCCAGACCGAATCACCTACACACACAAAACAACACAGAATAATCATACACTGTTCGGTCCAGAGGTAAACGACTTCGAAATTAGGCTATTTGATAACAGGGGCCAGAGTAAATTGCTTAAAAAAATGATGTCCAATAACACACGTTTGCAATCTTTTAAACAACATACTTCGACATCTGCCCATAACTGCTGCATCCTCATTACAGTTCAAAAGCTCGTATCTGCAAAAACCGGTGACAATGACGGCGATAATCTGCCTTTCCTATCATCCCTGACAAAATTTGAAATTAAATTTTTGCAAGGCAGTCTTCCGCACAGGTGCAATAAAGGGTAAGTCACATTTACTGACCTCTTTTGTCCAATTTGACGGTTGAAAAAACCCTCCTTGCAACAGAAATTTCGAAATGGACGTTCCAGCTACTTCGGTCGTCTGCACTCTCTCAAATTGGGGCTTAGCTGTCGTCTGACCGATATGCTAATTGGGCATGAGACCGGAACGGAAAAATCTGATTGGCTAAAACAATTCTAACTGTGGCTGCAAGTTTGGCTCAGTTTTGGGAAGAAAATCAAACGTTTTTAAGAAATTATAAAAACACAAACATTTGAACATTTCGTGTGGTTATGACATGACTTACTGTCAACAAAAACTTTAAAACTGCATCATTCAAATGCAGGAAATTAGTAATATTAATGCTGTTGCATTATATGCAAATTTTAGCCAGGTTCAACCAGGTCACCTTCTTATAATAGGTTAGAAAACTGGGCCACTGGGCTTCGCCGAAGTTCAGACCTGCAGACATTACAGCAGGGATCGGTTTACTAGCGCGCCCTGCGCCATTGACGCATAAAAATTAAAAATGACCCATCTACAATTCTTGCCAGGGGCCGAATGGCGCTTCGATTTTTGGTACCAGTGCGCCACCACAATAACAGTGCACTGTATTGGAGGCGACACACGTGCTTTTGCTAAGGCAAGTTCAGCGATTGGGTATGAGGGCCCGGATGTTGATCTTTCAGCCAATAAGAAGTGTTGTACGATTCTTCCAAATCAGAATTTGCTATCGTCTGCGCGTATGTTGTGTCCGTGCAAGGAGGATTTTGTGTTTTTGTTTGTGCCGCTTTGAAAATGCCCCCCCCCTCCCCCTCCCAAAATACCTAAACTTGAGGTAGGACAGTCTAGACTGTCGTTTGCTGCTGTTAAACTACAGTCTACCGCCGGTAATCCTACGCAAGATGATTGTATGAGCCTCGAGTCAAGTCAAAATACTGATCCCTGTTCTGGTTAGTGTTTTGTTGGTAAACATGCTTCACAACACATGCACACTCACAATAATCTATTTTGTTTTAATTTCTGTAATAATATCTCCAGGTTATCTTTTACACGTACGTAAATTACTGCTGAAATCATGGCCCATTGAAATTTGATCTGAGGGGCCCAATGGCCCATAGCTGTTTTGTGTCAAGCTGAACCCTGTTACAGTGTCACAAGGCACTACTTTCACGTGCGGAAGGCACGACTTTCACGTGCGGTTTTATTGAAAGAAACGGCCATGCGCCAGTGCTAATCGTTTACCTGATCATTTCATTCTTGTTGTCAGGTAGGGATGAACGCCAATTAATGAAGAAGTGCTTTTACTTCATGCAATAATAATATTAATCTCCATCATATCGGCTACAGATTTTTTGACAAGTCACACATGCGTAAATAGCTACTTACTCGTGTAGCTTTCAGCGACTATCCTGTCGCCTTCATGAGCACAGACTGAAGGTGAGAACTGGGATTCAGTTCACATCACCCTGAGTACACTCACGGCAATGTGAATGAATGAGCGAGGTGTAGGTCGCTGGCAGTTGGTGTCGGCCCCGGTCACGGTTCAGGGTGGGGGTGTGGGCTGCGATATAGATAAACTCTTTGACACACCTCTGGAACCATTTCTGCTGCCTGTCCAGCACTCTGATGTTGTCGTCCTCTAGGTGGTGATCATGTTTAATAATAATAATGTATATTTAATATAGCGCGTTTTCATATAAATGCTCAACGCGCTTTACAATAACAGCCATTTACACAAACATGCTACACATAGAAAGCACAATATTTAAAAACAACATCAACAAACAAGCAAAGCATACTAAGCAAGACCTCAACAACATAGCCATACATACAGAGCGCGAAAGGATATACAAGCACACAGTTAAACCACGGCAATACAAACAACAGGGTCATAAAGACAAAAACACTAAACATACAAGCAAATCATAGTCAGGGCTCGAAATTAGCGGGGGCCCGGGGCCAAAAACCCGCAAAGTTGATTTCGGGCTCGGAAAGTTGAAAAACGAAGGGCCCGCTTGGCCCGCAAAATAATTCGTCTGCTACAGCTAGCTCTACTCGGCAGTTTCGTATTTGGGCCAAGGGAAGCAACCCACACCGGTGCCCTAAATTTGGACAGAAAAAAAAAACAGAGAAAAGAAGCGAAAACCCTTTAATTTTGCACTCAAAAGTTTAATATACACTTCACTATCTTTTTAATATAATAAACAAAAGGCTATGGCACAACATAAGCGCAAAATGTCCATCTTTGCAAGTACGAAAGTATGGCTACATATCGTCGCCATACAGTTGCTAAAACAATCGGCGATTGCGTTTTTCCAATTTTTATCAGTACAACTTATGTTAATCTGATGAATAAAAAATTGATGCAACAACAACAATTTTTGGGAAGCGAAAGACGCCAGAAGAAAACGTCGGCGAAAGGAAAGAACAAGAAAAAGAGATAAAAAAGAAGTATGAAGAGGAAAAAAGATCAAGGAACTACAATGAAGGGTGGAAAAAAAGATTTCCATGGCATGGCCTTGAAGTGAACGAGGAAGAGTACTGTTAAGTTTAGTTCCCTTTCATGGTTTTGTTTTGAACTTTTGTGCATCGAGGTCAGATTTTTTGTTAGGTTACTCATATTAAAAATTTAATGATGTGTATTGTGCAATACTCAGTCACAAAACTGAAAAGTATTATACAAGAGACTCACTTGATTTTTTTCTATTTTGTTTAATGGCCATTTCAGGCTCACTAGTCACTGAAATATGTGTGTCACTGAATGTGTGTGTGTGTTTTTTTTTTCCTTTTTTTGTTGGTAATGTTTGAAAGTGAAAGAAAAGGCAAAAAAAAATGACATCACTCAGCACAATTGGAAATTCCATTGTTTTTATTTTAGATTATCAGACAAATTGTACTTTCTACTTATATTGTCAATAATTCTTTTTTTTTTTTTTTTTTTTGCATTATTTTTCAAGTTGGGCCCCGAAAGTTGCTTGTGGGCCCTCAAATTTTTCAATCAAGGGGCCCGGTGGCCCCCAAAGAAAAAAGTTAATTTCTAGCCCTGATAGTACAACATAATCAGAGCAAGACAATTAAACAACATTAACAATTAAACCATACAAACAATTAGCATATCACACGTAAATAATCAGCAACATACACGACAAAACACGTGTTTGAGGAGGTGTTAACCGAACGGAGATGAGTGCTTGTGGTGCTCCTTTACACGTTTCTGTAGTTTTCTCTCTGACTCACCCACATAGTCCTCGTCACAATCACTGCACTTTAGCTTGTACACCACCCCAGATTTTTCCATTTTGTCGGACTTGTCTTTGGGAGCGACAAGTTTACTTCTGATTGTGTTGATGGGCTTCATCATATCATCATCATCATCATCATCATCATCATCATCATCATCATCATCATCATCATCATCATCATCATCATCATCATTATCATCATCATCATCATCATCATCATCATCATCATCATCATCAACAACAACATCATCAACATCATCATCATCATCATCATCATTATTGTTAATTTTATAATTATTATTATAGTAGATAGTTCCTCAAGTGTGTGTGAGTGTGTGTTTGTGTGGGTGGGTGTATGCGCGCGCGCGTGTGTGTGTGTGTGTGTGTGTGTGTATTTGTGTGTGTGTGTGAATTTCCAAAGTTACCTGGAAATGCTTTCAAATATTCTGTAATCAGAACAAGAACAATGTCGGTCGGTTCGTCACTGGCTATATCTTAAAAAAACCGAGTGAACAGTTTTTCTTCATAAGAATATTAACCTAGGTTAGTGGCTAGCCTCAACGGCCATCCTATTTGCTTTACCTCAAATATCAAGGTCACTGGGACATAGTCCTTGCTAAACGCATTTTGCGCTGTATCTCAAAAATGACTGGGCCAAGTTCAATGCTTGTTTGGTATACAGGCAATTCAACTCATGGACAATCATTCAGTGTGGGCTTGTTGGCCAATCAATCGGTCGTTCCTTCGCTTCGCCACTCCAAATTTGACTGTTCTAGTTTCTGTTCAAACACGTTTGTAGAATTATCTTCTTTTTTTTTTTTAAATGACGTCACCGATTTTGATTATGTTTTTACTGTGCCTATACTTAAACTACTGCATTGCTGTTATTTAGTTCATATTTCTGTTATCTCAAAGGTCAAGGTAACTGAGGTTAATCATTTTCTTAACGTGTTTTATGATGTATTTCAAATTTGGCTGAAAGGATTTTGATAAATGTTAGGTTTTAAATACTTCAAGGGGTGGTGTTAATAGTGCCACGTTTTCATTTTGCTTCTGTAGGATTAAACAGGGCCACAAAAATAAGCACATTTAAAACAAAAAGCTTTGTATGTGATTGTCCATTATACATTTGAATGTCTTGCCATCTTGTTATTGTGAAGTCTGAACTTGTGGGTCTATTACCATCATCATCAGCATCATCATCATCATCATCAAAATTATCATCTTCATTATCATCATCATCATCTTTATCATCATCATCATCGTCATCTCTGACTGACCAAACAATGAAATGGTAAATCTATAGAAAACACAATAATTCGCAGTTAGCACTCATTACAGGGGACGAAACTCGTGGAACACATTCGCCGTGTACGGAGTTATCGATACTGTCTGGCTCTCTCTCTCTCTCTCTCTCTCTCTCTCTCTCTCTCTCTCTCTCTCTCTCTCTCTCTCTCTCTCTCTCTCTCCCTCTTCTTTTTTTTTCTCTATCACCCTCCACTATCTGTGGAGACACTTCTGTGACCTTGTCCTCCTCTTTAGTTGTCCTCCTCTTCCTCCATTTTTTTGGTGGGGTGGGGAAAGGAGGGGAGGGGGGGAGGCCATCTGATTTACGAACTATGAGTTCCATTCATAACATCAGTTTTAATATGAGGGTTAGGTTAGTAAAAACTTTAATTGATCTCGTTTTTTTTTAGATTTTTTTTTAAACTTCATGTGGCGTTGGGTGCGTGCGAGTGTGCGTCCTATCACTTGGGTGAAGAAGACGTTAATAAAACAACCATCCTCTTTCTCCAAACATTTTTGTTTCCCTTACTGCTTGTCTCCGAGGCACAAGTTATTAACAATCGGGCGGGGAAACAACGATGGATAGTCTCTTCATCGTTAAAACATCGACTGCAAAGAAGGCCCCATAGGTTGCTTTGGGTACGATCCTGGTTTTGGTCAGCGCCTTGAACAGCTCTTTGAGCTGGTAAAACGTTGTATAGAAGATGAATTCTATTGAATGCAATTCAATTCCATGACGCTTTTTGAAAGGGTTCCAATGCTCGACATGTGCTTCAGGAATAAGACTGGTCTCTTTCTGTATGTCAATGTTTATAGGACTTGGCGGTGCCTAATAGTCTGTGAGGACCCACACTGACAATGATAACAACAGACATTTGTGTGTGTGTGTGTGTGTGTGTTGCATTCACACACACGGAACTTCTTTTTCTGTGTCAGCTTTCGTTCATTTGTCCTTTTTTTTTAACAACAGCACAAAGAAGTTTTTTTCCCAATTAAATATAGTGAGAGAGGAAAGGAGGAAGGTGGGGAGGGGAGGGGAAGGGAGGGGAGGGGAGTGGCCTCGTCGCCCTTAACGACAAGCATACGGTGTTTGGCCAAATGGTGTAAACCTGACTTTGCTTTGAACCTAATGTCTGCTCAATCATAAATGAATACAGACACGTAGGTTGTAACGGGTTTGCTGCCAACAAGGCCCATACATACTATTGCAATGTATCAGAAACAGGAAGACAGGGCCTGGGCGGCGATTTCAATGTGCAGTCTCCCTTTCTGTTTCATTCCTTTTCTACACAATCCAAAATAGGCTTATGAATACCTATCATACTATTTATTATTCACAAAGACCCCTGAGAGAGAGAGAGAGAGAGAGAGAGAGAGAGAGAGAGAGAGAGAGAGAGAGAGAGAGCCAGACAGAGAAAGAGAAATAGAAGGGAAGACAGACAGGATAATATGTGTGATTTTACCATGAGATTTATTTTTTTAATTTCTTCTTTTTGTACAAAAACTGGTTAAATATTGTAACTTGCAAGGATATCATTGAGCGCTTTTGGTTTGAGGACGAGGGCGATGTGGATGTGTGTGTGTCGGAAGGCGTAGAGAAGGGTGACATTACACGTTATTCGCATCTTGGCGTGGGATATTAAAATTTTTCACATCAAAATCGGTCAATATTTACTACCGCGCTTTGATCTTTCTTCAGTTGAAAAAAGGGGGGTGGGGGTGGGGGGGGTGTCAAACTTAGGCTAGAGGAGAAAGATGTACGTGAATGACCACTTTACACATTGCTTTCCGATAACGTCATCCGAATGCGCAACCGAAACTAGTCCAACAATCAGAAGATTTCCTTCACAGTTAATCTGCATGCACACACACAAACAAATGCCCGCGCGCATACCCACCCACGCATACCCAGGCACCCACGCGCCCACTCACACACATACACAGAGTAAAGAAAAATGAACACCAGAAGATGACACCTGACAGGTTCCTTCAACCAAACTTCAGCGTGAAAAACAATGCCAGTTTCATTCATTGATTCGTCTCCGCTTCGTTCAAAATGTAGGCCTAGTCTTCAGTGAACTCTAGCTAAGGCAGCCAGTAAAAAACAATGCCAGTTTCGTTTGCTGATTTAGTCAGTCCATTTACCCTGTTGACTTATAATTTCCTTGAGATCAATGTTGCTGTAGTACTTGTGAATTAGTGACGGTTGGGGAATAAAACCTTGCTGTTTTAACGCGTCTTAGAAAATGCAAGAAGGCCGTTTGGCTTTTCAGTATTTTGCAAAAATGGCAGAGGAGACTGCAATACGTTATTGGGTTAGAAACATAGTGTTACGTTGAAACGCGAATGGTAATACGTCAGAAACGCGCAAGATAGATCTAATCGTTTCGTTTTGCAAAGTATTCAATAATGAAGTTTATTTACCTTTGATTTGAGTTTGCATTGTTGTTAGGAGAGGCTTTGTATAACGTTGATAATTTGCGTTAGTCGATATTATTTGAGAATCTTCTGGATATGCGTGTTTACTCTTGATAGAAACTTCCCGATACATGTCGAAGCAAGAGGTCGTTCTGGAAGATATAAAAATATGTATTGACGTAAGTCAGTGATGACGATCTTTTATTCGATTGGTGGCAGTACGTCATTTTCTACCATGTACGAAATCTTTCCGGAAAAGAGGGAGGTTATTTAATCGTGAGCCGAGTCGCTGTTGAGATAGAAAAGTTATTGATAGTGATTTGGAAAGTTGCTGTGAAAGTTGTTGAGTTGAATTGAAAATTGTATGCAGTTGTTGATGTGTGCTGAATAAAAGTGGAAAACTTCATACGTCGACTTTGTGAATTGTATGCTGTTTGGACGGGCTGTGTGAATAAACGAATCTGAGTTACACAACTATCAGGAATTCAAGCATCGGGGCTGAATCAGATACTGATAGAAAACACCAACATCAAACGGAGTGTAACATTTTGGGGGTCAAGCCGCGATTCACGCCATAGCCAAGGGTTCAACTGCTACAACAAGCGAGTCAACGTTACGAGAGGCAGTCATCGAGGGTAGCCGCCAACGAGTTGCGTCGAGAGGGGCCAACATACTGGGACTACATCACCGATAGGTTCGGGTTGACTGCAAGGGCGTGTAGTCGCCGAAGAGTTGCTTCGTGAGCGAACAACAGATCGGGACTACGTTGCTGCCGTTAGACTACGTCGAGGGACAGTCTCGGAGCTACATCGCCAGTGTTACAGAGAGCGGCGAGCGGACGTCGCGTCTACTTCAGCACAGGAGCGTATACATCAACACCAGCGTGGTGCAGCGTCGCATACGACGAGGACAGCGGGGCCTGCGTCAGCGAAGGCGACTAGTGACAAGCATCAGCGCTACTGCAGAAAGCGTGCTGTTCTAGAACAGTCTAGAAAGGTACAGCACAGTCAAGAACTTTCCAGAAAAAAAAAAAACTCTACAGTCAAGAACTTTCTAGAAAAAGAACATTCCAGAAAAGAACTTTCCAGAAAAGCATTAAGATGGCTGACTTCTGGCAGAAAGGGGTTGAACTAAATCTAAAAGGCAAACAGCTGACGGAGTACGTCAAATGCCAGGAGAGAATATTGCGCGAAGAAAGAGAAGAACAGCGTCGCCGTGAAGAACGAGAATTAGAAGAGCAGCGTCGCCGTGAAGAACGAGAATTAGAAGAGCAACGTCGCCGTGAAGAAAGAGAATTAGAATTGAAGCGTCTGGAAATTGAACAGCAGCGGCAAGAAAGAGAAGAGCAGCGTAAAGAAAGAGAAGATGAGCGCAGGCGTGAGGAAAGAGAAGCTGATCGGCAGTTCCAACTAGAGTTGGCGCGCATCCAGCAACAGCAGCATGCGCCACAAGTTATCAGTGACAACACGGCTCCAAAATTGCCAGCTTTCGTCGACGGGAAGGACCAGATTGACTGTTATCTGGCGAGATTCGAAAGGTTCGCTGAAAGCTCTAACTGGCAACCTCAAGACTGGGCAATTCGACTGAGTGCACTTCTGACGGGGCAAGCTCTCGAAGTTTACACCAGACTGTCGAACGATGACGCCAAAAACTACGACGTCTTGAAAGAGGCCCTGTTGCAGTGCTACAACTTTACAGAGAAGGGCTACCGTAAACGCTTCCGTGAATGCCGGCCTAAGTCAGACGAGACGCCAAAGCAGTTTGTGGAGCGCCTGTCGTCATATCTACACAAGTGGGTGGAGTTATCAGGCGAAAGGAAGTCTTACGACAGTCTCCATGACCTGATCGTGAAGGAACAATTTCTCAATGCCTGTCACAAGGACCTAGCGACCCACTTAGAAGAACAAAAGCTGCAGACGCTTAAAGATGTGACTGAGGCTGCTGAAAGATATCTCATCGCTCATGGGAAGACCCTGGGGCCACCCAGCGCGACGAAACATTTTCAGAAGACTGGAAACCATGGGAACCAGATCCAAGGGAGCCAGACGAGCCAGAGACAGACGGACTCCACGCCTCCTCCCAGGGAAGGGCATTCAAGGGGCTGTTTCACCTGCAACGCTACAGACCACAGAGCTTCTAACTGTCCTCAAAACAAAAGTAGCGGACAGCGGAGCAGTACGGACAACGCAGCGGCGGGCAACCGGCAGAGGCGGTTCTCCAATCAACGGCAAACCAGTAGATCTGACCATCAGGTGTGCGGCGGGAGCGTCATTCTTCCGAGTGAGACCGAGCGCACAGCTACCCCTGCGGACGTGCAAGAGTGCATGACCGATGGCCAACTTCTCCTTGCCAACGGAAAATCCATCCCCGTCGTCGCCAGCGCAGCTGTGACCGTCCAGAACATGCCTGTTTCAAAGGGACGCGTCGGAAATCATGAAGTGACTGTTTTAAGAGACTCTGGCTGCAGTGGGGTCATCGTCAGAGAAGACCTAATCGCTAAAGAACAGTTCACTGGCGATTCAAAATGGACACTTATGGCCGACAGCAAATGTGTGAGAGCGCCAGTTGCGAAGATTCATGTCAACACCCCTTTCTACATAGGCGAAGTCGAAGCGGTTTGCCTGAAGAAGCCGCTGTATGATTTGATGATCGGGAATATCGACGGCGCGAGACGACCCGACGACCCCGATCCAGAGTGGAGTCCTGCCTCAACCCAACGCGTCGAAGTTGTGGAGGAGGATCCACTGCCGTTTCCCGATGGAGACCTTACAGAGCTGCTACGGGATAATGTGGTTACTCCGGCTCAGCCCTGCCGACCAGAGATCGTCGGTGCTGTTACTACCAGGGCCCAGGCCAAGAGAGACAAGACGTCTACGCCACTGAAGGTCGCCGACAACTCCAAAGCTGCCATCGTGGACAGAGATAAGCTGATCCAGCTCCAGGAAGCTGATAGCACTTTAAACAAGTACAGGAACCGCCAAGATCACGTGACCAAACGCAGTGGCACGGTCTATTTTGAGGTGAAGGCCAAGATCCTGTACCGAATCTTCCAGCACCCGAGGGTCAACGGAGGGAAACCACTACGTCAAGTCTTGGTACCGTTACCTCTAAGGCGCCAAGTGATGGAAGTAGCTCATGACTCTATCATGGGAGGTCACCTAGGCATCAGAAAGACGTCAGACAGAATCCAGGCGGTGTTCTACTGGCCAGGACTTCATGCGGACGTCAGCCGTTTCTGCCGATCATGTGACATTTGCCAGAAGACCATACCTCGAGGAAGGGTCCCGAAAGTGCCTATGCAGAGAATGCCTCTGATCGACCGACCTTTCAAGAGGGTGGCCTTAGACTTAATCGGCGAAATAAGACCTCCGAGTGAAGAAGGTCATCGATGGGTACTAACTTTAGTGGACTATGCGACTCGGTACCCAGAAGCAGTGCCACTGAAGAAGATTGACACTGAAACTGTAGCAGAGGCACTGGTGGACATGTTCAGTAGACTTGGAGTGCCTGAAGAAATTCTGACAGACCTCGGGACGCAGTTCGTCTCTGACTGCATGAAGGAGGTCAATAGACTGCTGAGCATCCGGCATTTAACTACGACACCCTACCATCCAATGTGCAACGGGCTCGTCGAAAAGTTCAATGCTACGCTGAAGTCCACCCTGAAGAAACTGTGCAGCGAGCAGCCCAGACAATGGCATCGCTACATCAACGCCCTACTTTTCGCCTACAGAGAAGTACCGCAGGAGTCCACCGGCTTTTCTCCGTTCGAGCTGCTGTACGGAAGAACCATCAGCGGGCCGATGCACATCCTAAAAGAACTGTGGACGAAAGAAGTAGACACCCCAGAGGTGAAGAACAGCTACCAGTACGTGTTTGAGCTACGAGAGAAGCTGGAGCAGACGCTCGATATAGCCAGAGAAAACCTGAAGAAGTCCCAAGACTGTGGAAAGCACTACTATGATCGTAGGGCTGTGAACAGGAAGTTCAAACCTGGCAACAAAGTGCTAGTGCTGCTACCTACCGATCATAATAAGTTGCTGATGCAGTGGAAAGGCCCGTACGAAGTGGAGACCGTGGTGGGGATCAACGACTATAAGGTGAAGGTCGGCCAGCATTCCAAAATATACCACGCCAACCTCCTTAAGCTGTACGTGGAGAGGCCGCCAGAGACTGTACATGCAGCAACAGCAGCTGTGACCGACGACAGCTTTGACAGCGAAGAACTGTTGGAACTTGGAGACTTCCACAGCAAAGAAGGCATCGATGACGTTAAGCTAGTACCAGGCTTGACGGAAGGTCAAAAGATGGAGCTCAAGGACCTTATGGGCGAATTTCCCCATAGCTTCAGTGATGTCCCAGGCTCTACGACTTTGGTCGAACATGAAATCCACACCCAGACCTGGAAGGAGCATCTGCAGACCTTGAGGGAGCTGTTCCACCGTCCCGCAGAAGCCAACCTGACCGTGAGGCCCAGCGAATGCATTCTGGGAGCTGACAATGTCGACTGCGTCGGACATCCGACGGGAGAGGAAGACAACGGAGGATGCACTGACTCCAGGAAAGCCCACGAGATTACTGTCTTTGACCCTGGGCCGATGACGACCGCAACTGACGAGGGCGACGTTTCCTTGCGGTTGAAAGAACATTGACTGTGTGGAGAACATTGGCAATATCTAAACAGACTTGCAGATGAGAGACATTGACCTTGTGTGAATGAACTGTGAACATTGACAGTATCCAGAAAGACTTGCGGATGAAAAACATGGACTCTGTGTATATAAACTGAGAACATTGACAGTAAATGAGACAGTCTGAAGTAAGTTTTAATTCTGTACATTGTTTGTGCATTACGTTTCAACGTTGTTGAAAGAAATTGGGTAAATTTCTTCTTGAGTGGGGGGTTATGTTACGTTGAAACGCGAATGGTAATACGTCAGAAACGCGCAAGATAGATCTAATCGTTTCGTTTTGCAAAGTATTCAATAATGAAGTTTATTTACCTTTGATTTGAGTTTGCATTGTTGTTAGGAGAGGCTTTGTATAACGTTGATAATTTGCGTTAGTCGATATTATTTGAGAATCTTCTGGATATGCGTGTTTACTCTTGATAGAAACTTCCCGATACATGTCGAAGCAAGAGGTCGTTCTGGAAGATATAAAAATATGTATTGACGTAAGTCAGTGATGACGATCTTTTATTCGATTGGTGGCAGTACGTCATTTTCTACCATGTACGAAATCTTTCCGGAAAAGAGGGAGGTTATTTAATCGTGAGCCGAGTCGCTGTTGAGATAGAAAAGTTATTGATAGTGATTTGGAAAGTTGCTGTGAAAGTTGTTGAGTTGAATTGAAAATTGTATGCAGTTGTTGATGTGTGCTGAATAAAAGTGGAAAACTTCATACGTCGACTTTGTGAATTGTATGCTGTTTGGACGGGCTGTGTGAATAAACGAATCTGAGTTACACAACTATCAGGAATTCAAGCATCGGGGCTGAATCAGATACTGATAGAAAACACCAACATCAAACGGAGTGTAACACATAGTCCTCTGTGCTTGATCAATTACCATGCAATATCGGTTATAGCCACGCTCTATTGGGCCAATAAAATTGTAAGACACTTTTAGAAATTGTTACATGTCTGTTTGTTGGGGGAGAGCGTGAATATTGACATTATCAAATGACCATTTGCGAAGTAGTTGCTGCCTTCTTATTCTGTTTGACTGTCAAGTTGACCGTAAGCGCTAGGCTTTAGCCGTGGCAACCTATCTATATTGATCTACACACATAACTCACATTCTTCACCACCAGCGTCGCATTTTATTAAGATGTGGATTGAAAAGGGTTAAGGATACAAATCACAGCAGATTAAAAGATTCTCTACAAACGTGTATTTCGCTCAAACGCTTCTTCAGAGTTACAAGCCCACTCAACGTATTACCGAGGCTTTATAAAGCTAGTACAAGCGACATGTTGTTGTTTGTAGATTATAGTCACACGACACTTTCGCATATAGGTGACTACTGGACCGATTTATACTGACACCAGCGGGCCAGTTGTTGGTAAAGGGGAAAATAATATGATCACACGTTGACCAATCCGGGATTCGAACCAGCGACCTTTCGGTTACTAGCAAGACGCTCTTACCAACTGAGCTACCCGGCCCCACGACACAATCGACATATTATTGACTAGTGGTTTTGTACCCTGGCAAGCCAGGGTACACAGGTTGCTGTTTAAAATGTAGACAGAGAGACAACTGTTGTCTGCGAGTTTCATTTGGACGATGATACCTTCCCATATCCCCCTTGATACCTCACCATACCCCCCCCCCTGATATCTCCCCGTCCCCCCATGATGCGTCACCATACCTCCTTGATACCTCCCCGAACCCACTTGATACCTCCCCATACCGCCTTGATACCTTCCGTACCCCCCTTGTAACCAACCTGTACCCTCCTTGATACTTCCCCGTTGATCGTTTCGCAGGTATGGATGAAAGGAATCGACCAGTAGGTAGTAGGTAGATTTGTGTCCCCGGACACATCGAGCGTATAGGGAAAACGACCATCACCATACCCCCTTATATATACCCGTATCCCCGTTATGCCTACCCATGCCCCTTTAAAGCTACCCGTAGCCCCCTTTTACCTACACGTACCACCCCATCCCGATCCTTGGTAATAATAATAATAATAATAATAATAATAATAATAATAATAATAATAATAATAATAATAATAATAATAATAATACTGAATAAAGAATAATACAAATAGAAATCATAAAAAACACCAAGGTTTTAAAATAACATTTGATATAAGATATTATAATAATAATAATAATAATAATAATAATAATTAGTATTATTATTATTATTATTATTATTATTATTATTATTATTATTATTATTATTATTATTATTATTATTTTATAAATAGTAATAATAATAATAATAATAATAATAATAATAATAATAATAATAATAATAATAATAATAATAAATAAGTTAAAAGTAAAAAGCCTAAATTAAAAAGAAAAATATTCATATTGTAGTTTTTAAAATAAAAAAAAACTAAAAAAGAAAAATGGCCCACGGGAGATTTGAACTTGGGTCGCCTGCACGTTATGCGAATGTTTTACTAAGTGAGCTACCAAGGCTTCGTATAAAGACCATCAATTTTTTGGTCTATATGGGAAAACATGCTGAAACCTCGATTCGATTTTTAATTAATCAAATTTAATTAGTTAAACACAAAATTTTGTAAGATTGGTGACATGAGTGCTAAAGTGTTTTGAATGTAAATAAAACAAAATTTGCGGTATTACGGAAAGGCAAGTTCTTGACACGAGTTGAATCGGAAGCACCACGCAGATTGAGGCTATTGCAGTTTGTGGACATTTTTTTATATTTATTTATCTCAGAAACGGTTAAACGTTCGGTAAGGAAATGTCGGCTATAACGATTTCGCGGATTTTGAGCGCACAGCAGGCCGATCCGCAGCGCCCAGCACCTGCCCAGATCAGCTTCCATACCGGACAAACTGTACAGTAGAGGCGAAGAAGGACTTCCGGCTAAGCAATTTATATATATAGATTGTTTGTATCATTCTTATAAGTTATAGAGCGCGGTTTTTTCCCCAAGAACTTCTCAAGGCGCTGTCCAATACAGGATCTAACTCAAGCCGCCGTTGGCGCCCATTTGGTGCCTTAGGCGCATGGTCTGACGCCCAGACAACTGAGCACAACGATCCTGGGGCCGGCAATAGTGAAAAAAATACCTATTGCTTGCTGGATGTATTTATCTAGCAGGCACTCACCCGTCAAGAACAAGAGCGTCAGGATCTTTAACGTCCATGCGGTCTATCTTTGAACAGAAGGTTTGGGTTGTTCACTTTGGATCCCCGCAAAAGCATTGACACGTGTCGTTCAGTCATTATGTCTTCTCGGACTATGGTATTGTATGTGAGTTAGTCTTATCGCAGATGCACAGTAAAAAAAATCCGAGGTAGAGTTTCCAGCCCTGAAAATGCAAGACAGGATTCCAATACACAACAGATCTGTGACCGTGGCTTCGTGGTGTGTATTCATAGTAATTATAGACACAATGCCTGTTGCCAGCAAACGTTGGTGTTTTTTTGTGTGTGTTTTTTTTGGGGTGGGGGTTGGAATGTTTTGTTTTTTTTACATGTTAATCTCTTTGCATTACGTGAAGCAAATTTTAATATAAGAAGTCTGTAACATCGTGTTTATGTGTGATTGAAGGGGGAGGGGGGAGACGATGAAGGAGGTATTTGGGGTGTATTAGCAAACGTCCATTTTGTAACTCTCATCATGTGGCAAATAGTTATATAATATTTTATGTACGTGCCAGTGCGTGTGTGAGGTACAGGTGCAGTTGGAGGGGGTGAAGGAATTGTGAGTGTGTGTATCAGAAGTGGCAAAGTGTATTATTTAAAAAAAATGTTCATACTAAACCTATCCTATATGTGAGACTGCTACCTTTCATACATATGATAAATTGTTCAAATGATCTTATTAGTTTATGTGGTACTATGGTTTTACATTCTTTCTTCTTTTTTATATTAATGTATATAATTTAATGTAATATAATTTAATTTAAATCTATACTTATATACATTAGTTTTTAGTTTATTCAATGTAAATGGATGATACCTTCAACTCAGCTGTGACAGATGCCGTCATTGAGATCCTTGGCAAGCACCGGCCAAAGAAGAAGCCGTGGATCACACCTGCAATTTTGGATCTGTGCGATAAACAAAGGGAGATGAAAAAGAAAAAGAACACCTCACATGGAGCTAATGCCTACGGAAAAATCAACAATGACATCCGAAAAGGCATGCGCCCAGCAAAGGAGAACTGGATAGGAGATCAATGCCACGAAATAGAGAACAGTCTGAACAAGAACAACAGCACGAAGGCCTACTAGCTAGCCTGTGAAGCGGCTGACAATTCAATTCAATTCAACACATCTTTATTACCACAGGAATGGAAATATTGTACAAGTCTAAGACAAGACAAGTGTTAAAAAGCCCAAGATTTCCATGATCCAAAGCAAGTCTGGCATATACCTTACAGAAAAACAAGAAGTCTTGGACAGATAGACAGAGCACTGCTCTGACCTTTACAACCACACACCAAATGGAGACCCATCAGTTCTAGCATTTCCAGAGAACGGAGAAGAAGAAGAAATCCTCCCAATTCTCCGAGAAGAAGTTGAGGCAGCAGTGCAATCGCTGAAGAATGGGAAGTCAGCGCGAGTGGACAACATACCAGCGGAACTGCTTCAAGCAGGAGGAGAATCGATGTTTGTTTGTATGTAGATTATAGTCACACGACACTTTCGCATATATGTGACTACTGGACCGATTTATACTGACACCAGCGGGCCAGTTGTTGGTAAAGGGGAAAATAATATGATCACACGTTGACCAATCCGGGATTCGAACCAGCGACCGTTCGGTTACTAGCAAGACGCTCTTACCAACTGAGCTACCCGGCCCCACTAGAATCGATGATTGACGCACTCACCATTATCTGTAGCAAGATCTGGCAGAGTGGGGAGTGGCCTACACCATGGGCCCAGTCGCTTGTCATTACTCTTCCCAAAAAATGTAACCTTCAGGAGTGTGAAAATTACCGCACCATCAGCCATCCCAGCAAAGTCCTCCTGAAAATAATACTCAGCAGGTTGAAACCCCAAGCTGAACAAATCATAGCTGAAGAACAAGCAGGAGTCAAGCAGGGCGAAGTACCACTGAGCAGATTTTCAACCTCAGAATAATCTGCGAGAAATATCTACAGCACCAACAACATCTAGCTTATATCATGTGTTCGTAGACTTCAAGAAGGCGTTTGACCGAGTCTGGCATGCAGCTCTGTGGGCAACCTTGAGAGTGTACAACATCAGCCCTAAAATTATTGAAGTCATCAAAAGCCTATATAGCTATATGACAAGGCTATCAGTGCAGTCCTCCATAACAGCGCCATCGGAAACGGGTTTAGAACAACAAACGGTGTGCGTCAAGGATGTCTACTTTCTCCAACACTCTTCAACATGAGTGCGCTGGTTAAACGATCATCTGTGGTGCCTCTACGACCTCCGAGTTACGGGATAGGATAGGATGATATTTGTCACAACCATTTAAAAATGTCTGTCCACGCTGAGTAAAAAAACCGCAGTGCTCAGGTTTATTCCATATTAGCTATGATGTATGCTTCGTTCCTTTAAGGTCAGAGTGGGAAATTACTTTATTTAAGGATTGAGCAACATCAGCTGTAAACGCAGAATGACATTATAATACGTGCGTTGGTATTTGGGCTTAAAAGACTGTATACGTCGAGCTGTGCTAAGTACTTTCCCAATCTGAGTAAAGACAGCCTTGACTAAAACCATTATTAAAGGGCCAGGATATTTTATTTTGTCCAAGTCGACAGACCATCACACAAGCCATTGGACAACACGATGACTTGCTCACAGTGATGAAGAAACGGAAACTCCGATAGTATGGGAACCTCACAGAGCATCAGGCCTTGCAAAGCCCATCCTGCAAGGCACGGTGCAAGGAGGCAGAAGAAGAGGGAGACAGGAAAAGAGGTGAGAGGACAACATTCGAGAATGGACTGGCTTGACACTGAGCGAAGCCATGAGGGTTGCTGAGGACAGAGAAAGATGGAGTACGCTGGTTAAACGCTCATCTGTGGTGCCCCAACGACTTTCGAGTTACGGGATAGGATAGGCTATATCTAATGACAGTAATCTGTTGCAAACAGAAGCTTGTTTGGACATAACCTCCCCCCCCTCACCCCTTTCCCTTTATTTCTTCCCCTCTCATTTCTTTACCTCCCAGCCATGTGGTATTGTGCTTCAGATGTATCCAATGTCAAATGAGAAATGGTCGTCATGCATTACGAAGTTAGACCCTATGAATCGGCTTGGCAAGCATAAAGCATAGTTCACGCGTTTACAAAATTAAACTATGTATGTACGAGCGTGTGGGCTAGTGTTCCTGACAAAAATAACGGCCGTTAAGTTTATACAGATAGACTGATTATCAAAACCCTAAAATCTAAACTGGAGCATGTCTATGTTCCCAAAGCTCTATTTTCTCGTAGTTCAATCTTCCTGCAACTCTATGTTCCCACAGCTCTATGTACCCACAGTTCTATGTTGGAACATTGAACTGTGGGAACATTAAACTATGAGAACACGGAGCTGTGGAAATATAAGTTAGAATTGTAAGTACATTAGAGCTGTGGGAACCTAGAGAGTACCACAGTATGGAACCGGACTATTATTCTATTAGGTTCTTTGAATTAATTTGCGGTATTTGTGAAAAACAGCCTAAGCATGTCTTGAGATCAACTATTTGGACATTGCGTTTTGATCAGGCTATTGTCTCTTTGTGCGATGGCGTGAAGATCGCCGCGGGTCAATACACCAGATCAATGGACTGAAGTCAGCCTGCTGTGTAAGAAAACAAGGTGTGAAAGAACGCAGTTTTATATTCTTGTTAACGTGTAATTCGCTAGGTAATGTACAATAATAGTAAACTTTGGCCTAACAAAACAGTTATTTAAAAAAACAACATCTCTCCCAGTCCCAATTCCTTAGTCTAACATTCCTTCATTAAAAAGGTGTTACATTAAACAAACATACGAAGAAACAAACATTTGATCATTTTCCTATGCAAATAGGGTAGCGGAGACTTGGAACGCTTGTCCTTTCAAATGCCTTTTAAAGATTTCAACCCAAAATTGAAGTCGTTCTAAAGAATACGACGATTACATGTCGGTATTATTCGGACGAGAGTATACACCGAAGTCTAGTTTGTGCACACATGCATTCTAATTCACGGACTTAAAGATTGTGAAGCCCATAATATCTTAAACGAGGTGAGTTTCATATACATAAACACAGCCAGCAACCAATAAGTCATGTTCCCATTCTGCCGTTCAGGATCGCTTTAGTTGTAGTGGGGCGTTAGACGGCGCGCATCAAGAACAAGTTGGCGCCCTGGGAGACTAAAGTTAGAACATTTTATCGGCCAGCATCTTGAGCAGCTCTTTGAACTAGAAAAACCGCTATATAAGAGCAAATCATAAATAAATAAAGTCTTCCATTTTTAAATATAGGTATAAATAAGGGCAATTATGTCCAGAACATGGGTTTAACTAGCAAGATTTCAGACAGCACTATCTGCATGCGTGCTAAAATCCTGCAATGTCGGATTTAAAAATGGTTTGACAAACATGTCAAGCGGTGTCAGTGGTCAGACAGTGGTTTCCTAAGTGCTCCCTGTGAGGTTGTATGGTACTGCATGGCGCCGGGTAACTGACCTAAACCGGTACAGCTACATAGGACATACAAGACATACAAAAACAAATGGTTGGTTGGTTGGTTGTTTTATTTACGTCTTTTCCACCAAAGATGATAAGACGGGGAAAAAAAATAATAATAAAAAAAAATTATTTACACAAATCTAGCTACAGGAGAATCCATCAAAAGTTTTGCTAACAATGCACTTTGATGAAAATTAATATCATCTAATGTTCTTATGTCATGCAGATGCACATTTAGTACAGGCAGAAAATGACGGCAGCCAAACAGTAAATGATATAATGAAAAAGTCTCATTGCATACACACTGGACATCTGGACAATACTTTGTTTTTATGGCATTCAACATTATTCTGTTAGCCATAGTAAAAATTGTTCTCGAAAGTCTACAGTCTACAGCTTAGTCTAACATTCCTTCGTTAAAAAGGTGTTACATTAAACAAACATACGGAAACATTATGGCATTGCTGGTGTGATTGAAGGGGGATCAACAATCAACAAATCAACTCAACAAAAACAAATATTATTGTTCAAATCATAGAAAAATGGTTTCCGATACATGCATGGGTTTTCGAACCAGTTTCGTGAGAAGCTCTTCAGCTCGAAGAGCGTGGTGTAAGAACTGGTTTTCTGCACAAAAAAGAGAAGAAAACAAAACGAAACAAGTCGTGAACAATTCTAACATTTTAGCTGATACTTATTAGGCTTCCTTGGGGTAATAGGTTTCAGCATTTTTAAAAATCTTGTGTTAGATCCTATTAAAAGTGACATAAAAAAAATTCAATAACAATAATTAGTAAATGGTGAAGAAGGTTTCTTAACGTAATGTTGCCTTTCCTATCCTATTCTATCTTATGCTATCCTATCCCGTATCTCGGAGGTCGTAGGGGCACCACGATAATCGTTTAACCAGCGTACTCCAGCTTTTTCTGTCCTCAGCAACCCTGATGGCTTCGCTCAGTGTCAAACCAGTCCATTCTCGAATGTTGTTCTCCCACTTCTTTTGTAGGTCTCACTCTTCTTCTAACTCCTTGCACTGGTGCCTTGCAGGATGGTCTTTGCAAGGCCTGATGATCTGGTGACGTGGCCATACCATCGGAGTTTCCGTTTCTTCACCACTGTGAGCAGGTCATCGTGTTGCCCAATGGCTTGCGTGATGGTCTGTCGGACTTCGTCATTGGTGATGTGTTGGGTATAGGAAATGCCTTTAGTACGAGAAAATGTGTATCGCGATAGATGGATTGCAGAGTGGCGGATGAACGAATATTTAGAGAGGATTCGTGACGGATACCAGTGCGGATTCTGAAGCAAAATTCACTTGGCATCTCATTGGAAATATTTCGGGAATGTGATCTATCGGGTTTTGTGTCGGATCGTTCGTTTCGGTCGTTTACAGGCTAAAGGAAACTTCTGTGGTCTTGAATTTCGGTCCCTAATTTGACGAGTGATTCATAACCTTACTTCAGTAATATCAGGGTGTACTCATCGTTGTTAACGAATGCTGGAACGTTTTATAATAAAACAACAGTGTGTGGTGCTGAAAGCCCGTGTGTTGCTGCTTGGGGATTACTGCATGATTATAATTTATTACAAACACGTGCGCGTGCCTGCGTACAGGACTTTAAAATCAGCCCTTGGACTTGGAGATGTATTATAAGCGCGCAACACGTCCGACATAATTCAGTCATCTTTCCTTGTTGTTGTTGTTGTTGCTGTTGTTGTTGTTGTTGTTGTTATTGTTGTTGTTGTTGTTGTTGTTGTTGTTCTTCTTCTTCTTCTTCTTCTTCTTCTTCTTCTTCTTCTTCTTCTTCTTCTACCACTACTACTTCTCCTCCTCCTCCTCCTCCTCCTCTTCCTCCTTCTTCTTCTTCTTCTTCTGCTGCTGCTGCTGCTGCTCTCTCTCTCTTTCTCTATATCTCCCACCTCTCGCTTTCTCTCTCCCACCTCTCCCTTCTCTCGCTCTGTCTCTCGTTCAGCGTGTGAATATGGGCGTGTGTGTGGGTGTGTGTAATTACAAGTCACTAATAGAGCAAGACAAATATTATTTTGCCTAAAGAATTAAGGTGGAGGGGGCGTGTGTGTACGTTTTTCCTGCGACTTAGTGGCTCAGCATGCCTGTCCACTGAGGACAAACTCCGTTCTTAACATAACAAGCTCTTCAGCACAGTTTTCAATTGTTGTTAAACTGTTTTGCTCTATATAGGGTGGTGTATATTTGCGGAGATAGCTTTAATCCAGCTGTCATGCTAGCAACTGTGGAAGCGGCGGAAAATTATTAAGCCTAATTCATCATCGGCGATTCACCACCAACAGCACCACTACCTTCCATGCACCAAAACCACCATCAGGGCCACCGTCCCTGCAGATTTAACACTACACACGTGTATAACAGAGTGTCAATACCTTTACGTCGCAAAAGATTTCCTTTTGGCGAATTCTCCCCTCCCCACCCCCCACCCCTTTACTTTTTTCTTCCTTCACCCCTTCCTCCCCCTCCTCCCATCTCCTCTTCCTCTCCTTCCCCTCCCGTGCTACAACAAAGGACATAAAAACTTGTTCTTGTAATTGTGATTTACATGACTCGTGATTTATTGTCCTAAAGGATTTTTGTGTGTTGCTCAAGTGATTAAATTTCATTTCCCTTTCGCCGCAGTGAGCGGCAATATACATATTGATTTATCTGACACTTGATATGTTTTGAAATCCATTAACAACGATCGCTGATCACTCTTTTTAAACGGTTTTGAGAGCCCTATTGAACGCTTCCATTTGGCCTTTTGTATAATGGAACTAGGAAAAGGACTGTTAATCAATGTAGACATTTTTGGTATTTGCACTAAGATCAATGAAGACTGTTTTTTTCTTCGCCGTGGAATATGTTTCAATATATATTTAATCATATTCTTACCTATGTGGAAATGCAGATGTTTATTAGTGATCGTGTTACTTGTATTGAAACGCAAATAAAATCACTTGTGCGGCTTTTTTGTGCTTTTTTTTAGATGAGGGGTGGGGGCGGGGGAAATGAAGGGTGAATGGGTGTAGTGGAGGTGGGGAAGGGAGAGGAATAATTATTGTCTTCTTCTCGGCAATACGTAATGGCTGTACTACATGTATTATTGCTTTTTTGGCGAAGATCAACGGTGAACAACTATTTTATCATTGACGCGCTTAAAGCTCTCCATTAATATGAGAACGTTCTGTTTTTCCATCAACGCTCTTTCTCTTCCTCAGCAATGTTGTTCCTCGTTGACCATAATAGTGTATACTCATTGAAATGGAGAAAGAGAGAGGGAGAAAGAGAGAGAGAGAAGTCGAAGTCGAAGTCGAAGTCGAAACCTTTATTTGGATAATAGCATTAGGTCCTGTGGACTTGTCTTACAGCTAGTCCTTAATAAAATTGTAAAATAAAATTAAAAAAATAATAATAAAAATAAAAATGAAAATTCAGAAAAAAAATTAACATAAAATTGATTTTAAACTAACACAAACCTAAACATTGGTAAGAATTAAAAAAATTACTAAGAAAATTCATGTACCTAAATACACATACTCCCTCCCCCCACCTCCCTCCAATACCCCTTTCCTATTCCCACTCTCCCAACCCCCTCCGCCACAATCACACACATACACAAGCTAATTCACACATGAACAACTTAAACTGTCGCAAGATAGGAAAGAACAAAATGTATACAATCATCTTAATTTAAATATTAGGAGCAAGGGAAAATAGAAATTTGTGGAGTCTAATTTTAAACAATGATAATGATTTACTTTCCTTGATCTCTTTTGGGAGAGAATTCCATATACTTGGACCAGAATATGACAGAGATGTTTTAAATGTGTCTAAGCGTGGCTGTGGCAAGGTTAAATTATGTCTGAAAAGTGAATAACGAGATGAAGGTTTTCTAAAAAGTACTTTTATATAATCAGGAGCTCTATTGTTTAGTATTGTGTACATTAAAACGGCTTTATTGTAATTAGAGAGAGAGAGAGAGAGAGAGAGAGAGAGAGAGAGAGAGAGAGAGAGAGAGAGAGAGAGAGAGAGAGAGAGAGAGAGAGAGAGAGAGAGAGAGACAATTTTGACAATTTGACGATTTAATGCATAAACGGCCTCTGGCCCATTGCATACACACGTGCAAACATGCACGGCCATACTCGAGAGAGAGAGAGAGAGAGAAATAGAGAGAAGTAAAACCGAACAAGTCCTGTAAAATATCCACATGTTTTTGCCTTTGAAGGGAGACAGTTTTGCGTTAAACAGAGGTACTGGTTGCCTTGCCTAAAAGTAATGGGACTGGATTTAAGACTGGAGACTTGACTAAATCTTTATATAAAGACCTCATCAGGGTTAATATGTTACAGAATAAAATTGATGCACGCATATAGAAGCTAGCAACCATTTGAGGCTGGTAGGTTGGTGTTTCTCGGATCATAGGCTACTTATCATGATAATTCTCAATGATAGCGAGTTATAGGGAGGAATGATAGTTATCGACGATGATCAATAACTCAGTAGTGTTATGCGCTTGGATAGTTTAGTTCATGTTCGTGTACACAATGTGTATACTGCCTTATTCAGTTATTGCATACAAAAACGCAATATTCAAGGATACATGTACTGTACTTTTTTTTCTCACATACACACTCTCTCTCTCTCACGCACAACATACACGCACCACATATACACACACGCACAACACACGTACATACATACACTAGGTCCTATTTCCCCACATCCTGGGTGGCACTGCCCTGCGGCTGCCGAGCTTTCGCTTAGAAGACACCCTGAAAATTCGCCCGCATGCGTGGCAAATGTATAATTGATTGGAGCAGATCTCTCTTAAGACGTTGCATGTGCGTACAAGACTTGTCACAACTACTCAATCCCCTTTTTCACCCTGTCCCGCCCTTCCCCCCCCCTCTCCCCCCTTGCCCCCCTCTCCCCCCCCAACCCAACCACTCCACACACTTCAACTTCCCCCTCTTCTACCCCTCCTTAGTCTCGCACCCTTCCGTTAATCCCCTCGATTCGCCTGGCCTCTCTCAACGGGAGGATCCGTCAGTTATGGCAGCGGTGTTGATTGTGTGTGTTTGAGCGTCCTACGGTGCCGTTGTTAGGTCCTCACGTTATGGCTCTGCGCAATAACTGCCTTTACCACAGAGCCAGAGGTGTCAGTAATTAAATTCTTAACGACCTCTACCTTTATGACGGTCTAAGAAGTTAAGGCGGAAGACGAGTATTACGGAGCTAAAACACGAACTCTACAGGATCGCCTGCCCTATACATTGTTTCGCTACAAAGCTTCGTCAAGATTTATTAAGTGATATTACGTTCATCTCGTTTATTACTTTTAAGTCAACATTGTTTTGATTTTGTGGAGTTTTCATGTATTTTGTGTGAAAGCAACTAAATGAATAAGGACTCTACCTTCGTAAGACACGTGTTGGTTTGGGAAGCTAATGTGGTTGTTATCAAGTTGTAGCCTCTCCAGCTCCTTTTCCAAGTTTAAAGTGTTTCACCGGTTTGTATTCATGTGTGCTTTATAATGTCAGGGTGGCCTCGTGGCGCAGTGGATTAGTGGCCAGTTTCCTATGCCGAAGGTCGCGGGTTCGATTTCCCGCAAGAGGCGAACGTATGTGACTTAGGTCCGAGACTATTGAGGTCACCGACGGTTTTCTCCGGGTACTTCGGTTTCCTCCATCCCTTCATAATTGGTATTGGATGCAGTCAGTATAAAAATTTCAAAAAGAAAAATGCCCTTTCCGTCTTGTAATAGCCTTTAGATATGAGTTGTGTTTGTGAGAGTGAGTGGAACATGTGAGCGTTTATGTTGGTACAGATCGCCGCGCTTTGAGCCTTATTGGGATTGGGAGTGGATGGGGGGGTGGGGGGGCAAGCGCGTACATAGCATCCAGCATTCTTATTAGCATTTTAAAAATCGTAGACAGCTCTACTACCATTGCAAGACACCTGTTAGTTTAAGAAGCTAATGCAGTAGTTGTTAAGTGGTATTATGTTCAGCTCCCGTACTTTGACGAGTTAATATGTGCGAGTGTGTTGTGTTTTGTATGCCAGCAATTACATTCTGAACGACGTCTGCCTTTGTAAGACAAGCGTCGGCCTAAGACGCTTGTGCCGTAGTTATTATGTTGTTCAACTCGTTCACTTTTTCAAGTGTGGAGGGGTTGATTGTGTGTGTTTTGATGTGTTTTGTAAGTCAGTCATTGCATGTTTAACGACCCTACATATTGTGAGAAACATGGCAGCCTAAACAGAGTTATCGTGCATTTGGCGTTTGTTTTACCCAGAGAAAGGGTTTCATAGAGCTTTTTCATTCTCCCGTCGCCTCATCGGGTTGTTTTTATCTTTACTTTATTTCTTACTTGAAGGTAATGTGTTTGCTTGGAGCTAACGTGGTAGTTAATAAGTTAAGCGTCTGTTCCGTTCTCTTCAAATTGATTTTTATCTTCTCTTTATGTTATGCATGATCCAATGTGTTTCTTGGAAGCTAATGTGACAGTTATATAAGTGCTATTGTGTTCAGTTCTGTTCGTTACTCAAGGGGATGTGTATATTGTTGTTTTATTATTGTGAAGTGCGCGATAGCAGCGTCTCTTTGAGCTAGTTACGTTTTGTTTTTGTTTTTATTTTCTAGAATCACATTGGGAGCGGAGGACAACATGTCTTTAAATAACACCAAAACGGATATTTTTAAAATAATTTATATTAAGGGATTATTTTCTTGAATATGGGTCACTGCTTTAATAATATTCTTTGGCTAATTGAAACTTTCCGTTAAAGTTTGTGTTTATATATGTACTGCTTTATGGTCATGGTAGATCTTTCAGTTGCAGTTATAATCATTTTACTTGTATTTTGTGGGTCACTCTTATGAATGTGTGATCATTGTATCATGAATACTTTCCGTTACTATTGTTAATTTTGTGTTTTATTATGTTGAAGTGCGCTAAATTTGGGGTTCTTTGTCTTCGAGACACATGCTTTACACTTTTAGATTTAAGAAAGATGCACTTTCTTGGAGGAAAGGGGGATCACTGACAGTAATTTAATTTAGTCCAATATGTTCATTATTAGTGCAAACTTGTCGAAGGAATGCATGTAAAATCACTGCAAAATTTATAGGCAAATTTGCCAAACAAAACTATTCCCAGGCCAATTTAAATTCCCACTGCAATTTATAGTGAACACTGTCAAAGTATTGCATATTTAAAATGCTACTTTAGTTTATATGTAAACTTGTCGAAGAACTGAGCATAAAAATAGCACCGCAAAATGTATAAGTACATTTGTCGAATCAAATTCTCTCACTGTCTCATAAATCGGTTCTGTATCTGGTCGGCTGAACAGAATGTACTATATTTCTCCTCGTAGATCAGTATCGTTGTAAACGTAAGTGAGATGGTTTTGCCCTGTAAGCCCAGTTTAGAACTTTGATTCTTTGGTGATAAAGACATGGCACTTTAAATTTGAAAGTGCTTTCAAGACTCGTGTGTATACAAAGCTATTTTGTTTGAAGGTTTCATTTAGTAGGAGATAGTGACCTGTCCTGTAAATCTTGTTACAAGATCGGTATCTCATTACGGAAATATTAACAGTCGCAAAATGTGATGTTATAGTATTTCTGGAATTTTTGGTTTATTCAATAGAAGAAGACGAAGTAGAAGAATGAGGAGGGACAGGAGAGGTGGGTGTCGTGAGTGGGGGAGGGAGGGGGGCTAATTTTGTTTTGAATGATGATTGAAAATAACAGTATACTACGTAAAAAGTTGGAAGCTTGAAGCCGTCTGCGCTTGGTATTTGCTTTGGATCCTATTGTCAAGCCATGGGTGGAAACTAGTAGGACTGACAATTGGACGTTTGTGGAGGAGCATGGTACAGAAGGGGGGTTATGTTGCAAAGGGAGGAAGGGGCTAAATCTGACATGTCTAGGATGATTGCTGGAATTGAGGGTTGGCGTGCATACCTCGTACTCTTGTGATGCAGTGCTCGCAATTATTCGGAAATAGATTCAGTAATCAATACAGGTCATGTTCGGTTCCAGAACGTCTATAGTTGTGTGTGTGTGTTTGTGTGTGTGTGTGAGAGAGAGAGAGAGAGAGAGAGAGAGAGAGAGAGAATACGAATAGGAATGTTTTATTCAGTATAAGGCCTTTGCCCCCTATTGAAGGGATGTGTACAATGAATTTACAAACAAGATAAACACATTTAACAAACACTCAATCAGAGGAAATAAATTAACAAAAACTGACGAAATTGCTATCTCCCTCATTTTAAACGCTTTATACAAAACTATACATAAATTTAGGACAGTTTCTTGGCTTGTCGAAGACAGCAAAATATTAAAGCAAATTGGTTTTGGGTTTCTAATAAACTTAGTAGCGATGATTTGTTTTTTTCAAATTTTCAAAAAAATGGTCAGAGTAATACAAATTGCACTTCGTCCTCTATTGATTCTTTACACAAAGGACATTACAACTCGCTGTCAGTCACTTCCTATAGCGGTAATAATGAACAGCTAGTTCTGACTCACCACAACGAAATCTCGTCATGGTAAATTTTATATTCCTATCTATATTCGATTGTAGATAAACTGATATATAATGCATAGAAATACTGAACATTCTATAAAAAGCAAATCTATCACTTTTATTAACATGTTCATTCTAGTTCTGCCACCTACAGAGGGGGAGGGAGGGAGGGAGACAGACAGACAGACAGACAGACAGAGAGGGGATGGAGGGCGGGGGTGGAAATGTGCTTGTGGTATTTTTAGCTGCTTGTCTGAGTTGTCTGCCTGTCTGTAGTTAGTTTTGCAAATACTCCAAACATTCCGAATGCAGTATAGAATACTTTCCCAATGAGAAATCTTCCTCAAACATAGAAGACAAACCAACCAACCAATGTAAATGTTCTTGCTTCTTTAAACTGTTCCTCTTTCATGTCCGTTATAGAATCAGTCTATGCAACAGCATTACAAATCAACATTGATTTAATAATCGATTAATCAATAGTGGACTGGTTTGACACTGAACGAAGCCATGAGGGTTGCTGAGAACAGAGAAAGATGGAGTACGCTGGTTAAACGATCACTTGTAGTGCCCCAACGACCTTTGAGTTACGGGATAGGGTAGGATAGGATAGGATAATCAACATTGATATAATAATCGATTAATTCTGTATGTCATTTCTCTTTTTTTTTTGAATAATTTGTTGTGTACATAAATTCCTTTGAAGTTTGTTAACAATGGATTGACAGTAGATTTACAATTGTTGAATAGGGAGGTGGAACATTAGCATATAAGTACTATTCTATTGCTATAGGATCTCAATCATTCTCTTACTACATTGGTGGGCACTTCCGGACAACCAGGGAATAAACATCGAGGTTTAAAGTATACACCCACCATTGGCGATATGGCAGACGGGGATAACCATCTTAAGGAAAATGGGTAGGGACCTAACTTCAACACTGAACCACCAGAGCAATCATACTGCTAAAATGGACAGTGAAAAATGGCCACTTTTTATATCGCCCACCACGGGTTTCGAACTTGGGTCATCGATGTGCCAGGCGAACGCTGCATCACTTGATCTACGGCGGTGGGAGAAAGCAGTGAGCACTAATGTTTTTTTTTTTTATATGGCGGTACGCACTGCGTAGATTGACTAGCCGAGGACACTTTCTCCTGCACTATTTCCACCCGGACCTTTTCCGTCTGTGACGTTTCTTTCCCGCGGGACTCTTCCACTCATCTCACCACCTCCGCAACCTCCCCCCCCCCACCCTGTTACTCTTTCCCCCCGTGCCTCTTTCCACCTATGAAATCCCATCCTGTTAGTTTATTCCTTCCCTCTATGACTTCCCCCCCTCCCCTCCCCCCCCCCTCCCCCGTTATTTTATTTTAAAATTTTGGTTAATGCATTTTTTGGGGTTAAAAATTATATTTATTCTTAAACATGTGTGGTTCCAACTTTGAATTCAATATCTTTGCTTTAAAACACGTACGTACACATCTAAAAGCATCTAAAAGAAAACATTGTATACAATTCCGAGTAGGTAGGTGGTCGACGTATCTGTTGTCATATGACCTAACGAGCTGCAAAGTGCGCTGGTTAGTGTCTTTGTATGTCCTTCCTTTGTGTGGTGGAGAATGACCAGCAACGTGTGGATGCACAGCATTGCTATTTTGCAAGTTAATGTTTAAAAAAATGTACCAGGGGGAAAAGTCCTATTAAAAAGAGTGCCGAGGGAGGGGGTTGGGTGGAATAGCTGTGAATAGGTTTTTGCTATTCTATTTCTGTCTTTTTTGTCATTTGTGTACATAGTTGTAAATAGTCTATTTCTGTCTTTTTTGTCATTTGTGTACATAGTTGTAAATAGTTTGTACCTTTACTGTTCCGTCTTTTGGTGTATTGTAGCAAAAGCGATGTTTTATCGTGTGCATGTATTTATATGTAATGACTATGTAAAGCGTGGTGAGTTTGGTCATAGGCTGGAGTACCCGCTATATAAAAATCCGTTATTATTATTATTATTATTATTATTATTATTATTATTATTATTATTATTATTATTATTATTATTATTATTATTATTATTATTAAAGTCACGGGAGGAGGGCGGCAGGGCGGAGGGAGGGGGGTAGGGGGAATCCGGGTGGAAGAATTCGGGGGGATAAAGTCAGGGGGGGGGGGGAGTCCAGGGGAAAGGTGTCCGGATGCGGATGTTAGTCTTCGCGACCGCATATCATTGCATCACGCGGCTTAGAAGGTAGCCCTGCTCAACGTCCACTAAGACTTGAGAGAGGGAGGAGGCATCGTTCAGTCTCAACCAGGCTGTGTGTCGTTGTAGGTTATTGCTAGTTTTTCTTTGTTTGGCGTATTGCGATAATGAGCGTGGTCTTGTATACCGTTGATATCTACGCTAGTATATAGAATGACCAGTGCGGTTTGTTTAGAATGGCTACTAGTACAATATCATTTCTACCTGCGTAATTGATGCATATACAATCGGATTTACATACCCAATTCTGATCCAGCGACTGCGATATCAATATTGCTAAATTGCTACAATATTGTTCCTGCGTGCGTAATTGATGCATAGGCTACTAAACATGGGTTTGCATACGTAGGCTGACTCAGTGACTGATTGACCAACCTTCATGAATAATGCATGAAGACAGTTACACTCCTTCAATATGTTTAATCTACGAATAGCATAATATAACGAGCGAGGCTTGTCAAAAGATAAAGTTGGGCAGACATATTTGGTAGTGCATTCTTGGAGATAGGTACCAGTTTTCTGGTAATCGTTCGGTCGTAAGGGGAGAGAGGCGTTAGAACCTTTTTTCTCAGGGACCGCTTAATGAGGCGGCATCTAGTTCATCTCCCTCGGTACGTAATGTGTCTCGGTTCTAAGTAAAACCATGCAGGTACTCTTTCATACCTGCGTGGTCTGGGGTGTGCAGTGCGCTGTTCCGCACTTTGCGCCATTCAGTAAACCTATATCCAAGTTCCAGCGCCGTCCCAGCTAATATTCAATTGACTGATTGTAACATTACTTGTTGGTTTATAATTTGTTACATTCAGGCGCAGTAATGTCGTGCTTTGGGCACACGCTATAGCAATGTTTCCTGTTAAGCAATGTCGGGAGGGGTTAGTACTTGGATGGGTGGTCGTGCTTGGAAGGCAACTATCAAGCAGCACAAAAAAGAACGAAACAAACGCACGAAGCACACCAGTCCTCCCACCTATGACTGGGTACCTGATTCTATTTAGGACCGGGGAAGGTAATTAAGCGAGGGAGAGGAGATAGGCCCCGCCATCATGAAGCTGGCTTAGAAAAAAGGGAAATCCCCACCCACCGAAAGGTTACGGGGGCACGTTTACCTTTTTTTTCATGCAGGCAATCCATATGACTACATACAAACTCAACAAAGCAGTGCACTAGCCGGACTTACCAAAATCTATTATCAGCTCATCAATTTGTGAAGAGTTGTGAGCGTTATGCAAATAACGATCTCATGGGAATTGATTTAACTATTATGAGCTCATCAGTATGTCGAGAGTGTCAGCGCTGTGCAAATAAATAACTACCCACTTTTTTTTTCCTAGTCGCAGTAAAGATATTTCGAAAGCTATCAACGGATCCACCGAGCGCATGTCTGCATGCCTATTACACTGATAACGCTTTGTTGAAGTTCAATTTTGAAAGCAATGGACAATGCGACACACCCACGGTGACAGTGTAAACTGAACACTTAAACCCCGATACGGTAGGAATTGAACACTTGATCTGTCTTGAAATAGAAATACCTACTTGTTGTTAAAGAAAGGTACAAAGGTGCACGTGTATTTAAAGTGCAAACTGGATTGCATTTCAGCGACCATTAACAGGCTTACAGAAATATACTGGTATTTTAACGTGCGACTGTAACGATAGATTCATTAAAGCTAGTGGATTCTTCTGAGGAATCTCTCCATCCCGTACGGGAATCTAAAACAAACATGCTCCAAATAGTTGTTTTTTATATCAGCGCCAAATTTACTTTATTATTTATTTACTTTGTTAGTTAGTTAGTTAGTTAGTTAGTTAGTTAGTTAATGTCTATTCACATCTGTGATGCATGTCTTCTTCTTCTTCTTCCCCTGCTCCTCCTACTACGATTAACTATTTGATTTGCTGACAATTTATTGAGCGCATACAAGTGCATGTTCACAGCACTGTGGAAGAGAGGAGAGTTGGGGAGGAGGCGGGGGGGGGGGGGGGGGGGATCAATAAACGTAAAGCCTAAAGGGCAAATTACTATACACATTTGTATTAATACTCGTAAAACAAACTGCTTGTCTTTTCTTCTTCAGCTTTGAAACGACTCCCTGCAGTCATGTTGTACAGACTTATCATTTAAATAGGTATAGACTGGGCGGTATAGAGCGGCGTGATCTCTGGAGATAAGCTCCCTGGTGAGAAACGGGATAGGCAAATGGACGATTGAAGTGAAGCACCGAGGGAAGACAGTAAATGGTCTCGTGTCATAAACGTCGGAAGAAGGACGATAAGACGTGGGTAAACTGATAGGTTAGATCGATTGTAAGATACATCGTAGCGGAGACTACACAAGCGAGAAAGAAAAGGCGCTGTATGGATAGATACTGTAAGTCACTCGACCTTATTATCTAGGATGGATCGAGAAACCGACTGGCAACCGTGCAGTAATGGAAAAGAAGTAGTTTGGTGTAGGGTAGGGATGGAATGGAGGTGGTGTTGGGCAGAGTGCGGCGCTTTACCGACTGTACCGCTCTATCGACTAGTAAGGAATTTGATCTGCGAAGATCAACAATCAATAATTTATTGAAGTGCTTTTTAGGGTATACTTGTAGTCCTACTCAAAAGCATTCCTTTTGAACAAAGTGGTACGTAAACATAGGCTTTTGGGTGCTATAATTTGGAGTCTGTCTATGTTCCCTCAAGTTTATTGTCCCTCGGGTCTACTGGGCTGACTCCAGGGCATATCGGCGTTCCCCTAGGCATATAACTATGTTCCCCCAGATTTATATTCCCTCAAGTCTAATGTTCCACCAAGGCTATATGTTCATCACGTCTTTATATTCTCCCAAACCCCACGACCCTTTCCTCACACTCTTTCTGCTTTATCTGCCAAAACCTTAGCAAAACAAGGCTTTACAACGGTGCCCTGTCAAACTCTCTATTCATTCTTTCTTGCTGTTGTTACGGAAGCATGCATAGTAAAACGACTCTTTCAGTCTTTGAAATTGAACATAGACAAGTTGGTGAATTGAATCTCGGTTGTTAGTAAAGAACTTCAGTAATGCTTCTTGGTCATGGTAAGAAAATGTAGGCTTGTGACATGACATACTGAATATGGGGTGTGAGGTGAATGTGAGGTGGGTGTGAGGTATAGGTGAGGTTTTAATCAAATAGCAATGGCTGACAGCAGCTCGCTACATTAGGGTGAACTTGACAGGATTAGCTCCCGTTCAGATGTCGCTCGTGGTCACCGGTATAGATGAGAATAAAATATTCCCTGTATTTTTGGCCCCTATGAATGGAGTAAAGCGAACTTTGGTGCCAGAAATATCATCCCAGCGCCACGGTGTAAAATGATATGGAGGATAGACCCAGTCTATGTAATATTTTATTTCATTTATTTCAATTGGTTTGGTGCCAGAAGGTTATTACAACGCAAAAGTGCAAATGATTAGAAATAGGGTCTACATCTGAAGTATGGCAACACTATTTACTTATTTGTTGTACATGTACATATACACAGTTATTTGGCTCCTCAATATCCTGTTCTTAAAACAAGGATAGCCAGCCTATGCATTTTATAAGACGTCAGTGTTTACGAATCTTTGAATGTTTTGTTCTGCATAATCATAGAATTGATACTAAGTTTGGCACCCCACTATGAAAGACGATCTCTGAAGCGTTTAGGGTCACAGTGTGAACACCATTGAGGACCCGTCCGAAACATTGCTGCCAGATTGGCACCCTTGTATTATTCTAGAACAATGCAGCTTATTTCATCTGGGAATTGGGAACAGAAAAAACAATCACCTCAATACCCCACCCCTTTTCTCCCCCACTCCACACGCAGCACGTTATCGCCTTGAGTTAGTGGCCGGCGCCTTGAGCAACTCTTTGAACCAGAAAAAAGCACAATACATGAACATTTCAATACCCCTATGACCCTGGTCCTCGATCATATCACCAACCTGTCTTCACAATAACAGTTGTCCTGGTTCAGAACGCACGGTATTGTCCCAGGATAGACCCAGACTTCTAGAGGTCTCTGTCTGTATATAACTGTGCAGGTAAATAACGCAGGTAAATAACTGTCGTTGTTCATGCTGTTCAACGATTTAGGACTGTGCGTGTAATGTTGTCAGGCTGAAAAGAGGCCCCCATTCCGATTAAGTCTAATGCATTATCCTTTTGATCAATATTTATTGTTAGATCTAGTGAAGAGTTTTAAACTTGTTAACTAAAGAGTGGATTGTGTTAGTAAATGATCGAACAGCTGGCGAATTGATATCGTGTAAATCCATACTATTATAACCTGTTGTCGTTCTAAAGATATCTCATCTCAGTTTACGTCCGTATTTATTGATGCTTGTTAGAGAGGCGTTATCAGGTTTAAGAACTGTACCTTTCTTTACAAGTATGTATACATCTTCTATGGAAGTAAACTTACCGATTCAACAATGGAGTGAGTCGTCTGCGCCAAAATGATCGATGGAACTATAATTATGTGTTTTCGATCTTTTCATAGTGAAATACGCATTTTAAGGAACTGTAGACGTTGTGCTACAGAAAATCTTCAACTTTACACCACAACTGTTGTGAACACAACCTTATTATATAGGCTGGATTCCATTCGCTGACATTTTAACACTTATAGTTCTTCTTCTTTACCACAGATTTAATTATTGTGAATTAATTTACCTTCTTAAATCACTTTTGGATGTACTGTGTGAGCGTGTGTGCATTTATTTAAATTTCCAGTTCAAACAAACTGATTATGCCTGACCTTGATAGTTCTATCCTAGTTATTATTTATTTATTTATTTATGTGTTTGTG
>CM072517.1:25282636-25287636 GCA_036898135.1 Oncomelania hupensis | reverse complement strand
CCAAAAAGTGGGAAATGTAAACATTGCTATTTTGAAAAACATGTAGTTTGGTCTTTCTAAAAATGCAATGTTGTCATTTCTATCATATCTCTTTGTTTAGATATTGACCCCTAAAGTTACGCAATGTAAGACAGTCGTGGCGCCTTCAGTCTTTGCTGTACTGATCAGAATAATCAAAAATTTCATAGCTTTTTTGTTGATTCATAGCTCTGTCACAATAACATTATCCAGTTTTATGGTTTTATGAAGTTTATGTTAAATGGCAAAGATCCAAAATTATATAATAATGAATGCAAAACATTAAGAAAAAATATTCACGCTCTGACGAACAGACACAAAATGTAAGAAACAGACACAAACTATTTTATACAAGAGGACTGTTACAATCAATCATGTATTATTCATGATAAATAATGACAGGACATCACAACAAGGTATTTTAAAAGCAATTACATACCTCAGGAATTGGTGTTTAATCCAAGAATACTATTACTAGAATAGACAACTTTGAAGCACTCGGGCTTGGGAGAGCTTGTTATAGTTTGTTTTCCCACTGCACCACCAAATCCTAATTGATACATGTACATGCTACTTAAATTCTGAGGTACGCACCTCACACAACACAGTTACTAAATGTCAATATCTGAATCGGAGTCGGAGTCTTCCAGATCCTGCAAATCCTCAGCTGGATGCTGGCGCTCGATATTTACACAGTTGTTGCACTTGCACAGCTCAGTGCACAGCAAGCCGGCCTCCTGGCAGCCACACCTACTCTGGGGAGTGCAGCCTGATTTGGCACATTTGCATGTCACCATGTTTAACTTTGGCATAGATGGGTTGGTCAAAGCACATGACCACATGTTGCAGTTTTAGCTCATCGGCAATCCGAACACCCCTCTGGAGTATTGCCAGAACTGTAGACATTTCAGTTGGACTGCTGTCTATCATGGGCAAGTATCCAATCTGAAACAGCAACAAAATGCGGAGAAATTAGGCAAAGTAAAAAATAAATTAAAATAATAATAATAAACAAGCACCACATTTGTATCGGCAGGATTAAGATAAAAGTTACAGTAACATTGCGTTATAAATTGCTTCGATCATTTTTCTTTGCTCTAACAAATTGACATAGATCTATAAACAAATTTTAAAATGTAAAAGGAAAAGGGCGCGTCTTAATTTGTTCAAACTCCGATGGTATGGCCACGTCACCAGATTATCAGGCCTTGCAAGGCACAGTGCAAGGCGGTAGAAGAAGAGGGAGACCAAAAAAGAGGTGGGAGGACAACATTCAAGAATGGACTAGCTTGACACTGAGCGAACCTATCAGGGTTACTGAGAACAGAGAAAGATGAGTACGCTGGTTAAACGATCATCTGTGGTGCCCCTAATACCCCCGAGTTATGGGATAGGATAGGAAAATTAAAAGATTTTTTTATTAGAAATTCTATCAGTCAAAATGACACTGACAACGAATAGGTGGCTGATTCATAGAACCACTTAAAAAAAATACCTTTGAGACTGGCGGCACAATTCCTTCCCTCAATGCAATGTTGAATCCTGTCCAACTTGGTAACACTTGACAAAGTTCTTCAGGCACCTTTGCGAGGCTGAAGAGCAGGTCTAGTGACAGCGACAGAAACTGAAACAATGAATACAAATTACATGTATTACTCATTTTTACTGCAAACTTTGACTTTGACTTTTTGTGCATACATCACTCACAGATGTGTGGATTCTCTGACTCATTATGATATGTTTCTTTATTTTCCCTTATCTCAACAATCCCCTGGAGATAAAAATATATATATTAATTTTTGGTAAACTGAATTTTGTTATACATTTGCCATCTATGTCTCCCTGCATATTACCTTGAATGAATTCGCACAGAAAATAAATGCAAAGCTACATACTTTCTCAAAAACTGCGCGAACAGTGCACATATACTGCAACCATGCATTCAGAGCAGACAAATGTGGTGTGTACATGGTGACAAAGGGCATGTTTTGCTTTAAGAGTATCCTATGCCTGCTATGTGCGCATTTGGTGTATGCATACATGGCACCATGCAGCATATTTGTCAGTGGTCAAAAACATTGCGCACTGTGTGTGCACATACACTTAAGATGTGCATCAACTGATCAAGTAATTCTGGTAATGATTTTGAATGGCTTGCCATCTTGTTCATATTAAAGAAAAGCTCAAAAACAACTTACCGACACATCCCTCCAAATGTCCATAGAGCTATCAATAGGATGTAAAGCTGGATCAGGACCTCTGCGTTTCCTCATTACATATGCAGGGATGCAGTCCTCGGGGACAGGGATGCTGCTGAGTCGTGCCTTCTTTGGTCTGCTAGCATCACCTCCTTCACAAGCAACTGGCTGCTGTACCACTCTGGAACTGCTGCTCTCTGTCTCCTGGATGATGATGCCTGAAGTGCAGTGTGTTGTCCCTTTCCCTGACAATGTCTCTTCATGGAAGTCACTGTTGTCAAAAGCGAGAGTAGTGAACTTCTCTTCCTGAAAATTGTCAGGCACCAGTGTGTTGCGGAGAAGCTGTTGGTTTGCAAGTGCAGTGTCAAGATCCAAAACATAGGTGTTTGAGACACAGTGGCCAAGCCCGTTTAGCAACGAAATCAGCCTCGCACATCCAGTCCAATGTCGCACAGTCATGGCTAATGCCACATGTTTAGGTGCTGTTTTCCGTCCACGCGAGTGTAGATACACCAAATCTTGGCAGATAGAGACAAGTTTTCTTTCCAACTGAATGTCCTCAATCTGTGCATAGTCATCAAAGACGGGATCTTCTGAGAGCCCTGTAATCAATGCCACAGTGTTGAACAGATGAACTGGGACCGAACACTTGGCAGCAGCAGCAGTTAAATCTTCCAGTTCAACAGGCCACTTCACTATAGATGGGTCTTGTTTCTCAAGCTCTGCCTTCAAGTGAAGGCCAGACATGTACAGCTCTTTTCTGGTGTTGATGTCACAAGACGCAGAGGATGAGGGCTCAAAAGCTGGGTGTTCATCCTCAGTCTCGGATTCACTGTCGCTTTCATCACTTGTGTGTTGTGAGTCCATGTACCTGCAAGATAAAAAAAAAGATTAAATCATCCAATTAAAACAAGAAAATGTGCTTTGTCATGGACTTTATTTCAGTCAGAAACACAAACAGCAGGACTATTATATTACTAAATGTCTTACTCTATTTCTGGGCATTATCTGTCAACACACCACCTTGTCCCCCCCCCCTCCTCGTCTCTTACCCCGCATCACACCCATCCTGCGTCTATTACTTCACACACAACAGGAACTCAAATTTCAATCAATTGATTTGTACAATAATATGTTGATAACTTCATTTATATTGATTAATTTCCTTATTATATGCAGCACTCCTACTCTAAAGGGTTCACAGTGCTTTCCACTGTACTACGTTTTAACACCAACAACAACAAATTGTGAACCAATTTGTACATACATAGATATATACATAATGGATCATAATCATTTTAATGAATAGAAGTTGTAACAATTACATGTATTTCCATACCTGGCTAGACTCTGTGAATGTGCATAGACGAGTTCACTCTTGTTTTTCTGATGTGGTTGGAAAAACTGCAGTCCAGGATAGCGTGCCCTCAAAGCAGACTTTAGATTCTGTTTTTTGGCATATGGGGCACAGCCACTTTGTATTGCATAGTCAACATGGAGTTGAAATATTTTACTGAAAGTCAACACACATTTGTCTTGGTACAGCTTTCCAGTTACAATGTCGGAACAAAATTGTTCAAAACCCTTCATCTGTGTCGCTTGTGACCGTTGCTGAGCTGCTGCCGACTTTCCTGGTGTAGGCCCTATAAGTATAACATTTCTTGTGATATTGTACCTCGGCAGCTGCCAGGTCAGTGCAGCCCCTGATGTGAAGAGCACATTTTCGTCTTGTTTCTCTTCTGCTGCTGCTTGTAAAGTTCGGCCATCTGTTTCGCACAGTGTGAGTTTTGCAATAGTGTAGGCGCCGTTCTTGTTTCTAGTGTATTGATCTTTTTGGCATATTATACAGATGTCTGGCAGGATGGCACTGTTTCTTGACTTCAATTTGCCAATCGCTGACACATTGGACTGCCTTGTCATGCGCTTTCTGTCAGTATCGTTCTCACGCACTTTTAAATCAACAGCAGTGGCTTTTGAAAGACGTTTCTCGGCTCTCTGAAGCGTTGTTTTGTTTGTCAGCCGCTGATAGCATTCGCGGTGAAAACCGAAAGTACCGCCGACGAACGATGAATTGCCGTGAGTTTCCAGCAGATTTCGAAAAGAGCTACTCACTGATTGCGCTTCTCCATCAAGAGCTATCCACTGGGAAGAAAATTCAATCACTCTTTGTAACGAAATGTCTGTAAAAGCACAAATATTCCCACCACACTGCACGTTGTGAAAGTGTAAACAACATTCCTGCGAGGCCATTTTGAAACCGCACCGGTCGGGCTTGAGAATTTCTGATTGGTCAAAAATCGGACTTTCTCGTACGTCAGCACGCAAGAGTTGTGAATCGGTTAAGCCCCTTGTCATAATAGTTTCACTATTTTAAATCAAATTTTCACTCATAAAGAGATATAAATTCGAGTGACAACATTTGAAAACGTTCTCAGTGATATTTTAACTGCCTATCTCAACAGTGTTTATGTTGCCCACCTTATTTAGTAAACGAAGTTGCACGATAGAGGTAGAGACCTTTAGGCCTACTGCTAAGGCAACAGATTTTGACTTGAATTGCTGGTATTGCAGCGTGATCTGGCCAAGCGGCTAGAGAGGAGGCTGACAGGGATGTACGACCCCAACTTTGCGGACGCGGAGGATGACGACGATGCACACGACAACAGGCACCACAAACATAGAAAGCCGGTATGTTGTTTTCCTTTGGGCTATTGTACAGGCCTATTGTACAGGCCTGGTGGTTGAAAAGTATCTCCCTATTGAACATCGTTGTACAACTTTTGT
>CM072517.1:25097636-25277636 GCA_036898135.1 Oncomelania hupensis | reverse complement strand
ATACTGGAACATTGGTACAAGCTGGATGAGAACACCAACCCTCCTGTCTTCAGGCTTCAGAACATCAGGTAAGCCTACAACACGCAAGGATTAGGTGTATCCTATTGTAGCCTAACTTGTCGACCATCTACAGAATAGTGTGCAATGTGCTTCATTTTAGGCTGGAACACTTTATCCGGCATAAACACATATAAAAGCGCGAAGTAGTACATTTCACACGACCTTGTTTGGAGTTATATTCCTTCTCTTATGGTTGGAACTTGTCGGCTGTGAATAATCATAAGATTCTGTTTGGCCGTGTGATGAAAAACAACGAAGGAAGTTAAAAATCATCCAGTATCTTTGAAACTGTGGTACTGCCTTTACCTTATATTTGATAAATGAAATTATGTTTTTTTTAGTCCAAATGACTGACATTCCGTTTTTTAACAGCACGGAGTTCAAGGAAATCACCAAAAATGACTGGAAGAAACTGGACTCGGCCAAAGCTCAATGGCGCGACACGGTTGATAAGATACAGAAAGTCCTGTGCACCTTTGCACCGGAAGTCATTCTGTCACCAATCGATATGAAGAAATATGTCACCTCAGGTATAGTATTCATATTTCAGTAGGGATGAGGATTGATGATGATGACTTCCACAACAACGACGACGACGACGATGATGATGATGATGATGATGATGATGATGATGATGATGATGATGATGATGAGATGATGACGATGATGATGGTGATGATGATGATGATGTTGAAAATGATGATGATGATGATAATGAGGATGATAATGATGATGCACCAGGTGTAGATGCCTTGTGAAGCAGCGACGGCTCTTGGTAGATGTCTTCTGGGCAGCCCTAACAGTTAAACGATCTATTCAGTATTTGTTAAGCTTACAGAATTATAGTGGCGACCCACCAACGGTAATTCCCGAAAATAGCTCTTAGGCCTTAGCAGCCCATTACGGTCGACATAAAGTCAGTTCGACTACCCGGGTTTTAAAAAAACGTGTTCGTGAAATGCAACTTTCGGCTCCTCTAGGCGACGACTTGGGTTAAAATTTCTGTTATCAAGATCAGTTGTCTTTTTCGAACCGTTTGTTGATGCCAGATAGCGTCCTCATTTGGTTTTATGCAATGTGAGGATCCAAGAAGTGAAATCGGTTTGTTTAGACGGAAAGAGCGCCATCTAGTAGAGAAACTTTCTATAATATATTTTACTCATTTTGGGGTGTTTCTGTCTCCCATCACAATCCTTTTCATTCCGTAGACATTTGCGCTTTTTCCGTAATAAACTTCTTTATCGAGCCCTATCCCAGCCCCTATAATTTATTTAATCATTCCCAGCCCCTACCACTGTCAGAAGGTGTCTCCCAGCATAGTCCAGTCAGCCGTCAGGGATGCCCAGGAGATATGTTCTTATAGCCGTCGCGGCTTCAGCAAACGTCAACAACAGGTGGTTGATGATGCTACCGCTGCTTTTTGATAATGATGAGGCGATCATGACGACATCCACTACGATACCGTTGCTACTCTTGACAACGAAGATGAATGTGATGGTGGAGATGACAACGACGAGGATGATGATTATCATGATAATCATGATAATGACGTTAATGCTAGTGACGACGATGCCGACAGCTAATAAGTGATGTTCTGTGGTGAACTTTATTACTGCATTTTTCATTGTTACATTAGGTGAATTGTCTTCTTGTTTATAATATTATATAATAATAACACGCATTTGTAAGGCGGGGTTCCCTAATATTTTGTGGGTACAAGGCTACAGCTACATGATGAAATTAAAAACTGTCCTTAAGAGACTCACGTCCATGATCAGTGTTCCCGATTACGCACAGTAGTGCGTCAATTACGCACAAAATATGAAAAATGACGCAGGAAAATTTGCATGTGTGCGTCCTGTGGTGAACGCACACATTTTTTTGGAATCGCTGAAGTCATAAATGCGACCAACGAGTGGCGAACTAATTCACGGCATAATCAGAATCAGAACCCAACTGAGACTGCCATTGCAGACGATTAAAGATTGTGTCGGGAGTTGTCGTCCTTAAAAATCGCATGCGCGCGCATTGTAAACTTCCTCCAAGCAATACATTCACTGAACAAAAGAAATCTTCGTTAATCCATTCTTTGATTCTATCATACACGATCATGTCACTTCTGGCTTGGTTGACTGGTCCCAAAACCCGTTCATCCACCGATTTGGGGACTCTCAAAATTGCACAAGGACTCTTAAAATTGTATACCTGGGAGTCCCAAGGACTCTCATTTTTTGTGTGTGGAGGGAACACTGATGATATTTGTCTTTTAGACCTGGAGATGGAAATGGAAGCTGCCATGGAGTCGGAGTACATGCGATCGCACACCCTTTGTGCCTTACGGACATTCAATGACGCCACCAGCCACATCCAAGACCCCGCGGCGGAAGATTACCTTGACGTCAAAGGCATCGGCAAAGCTCGCACTCTGGATGCTTCCGCTGCCAAGAGGATGCGGATTTTGAGAGAGGAAGTACTCATGCGCCAGGTAACTGGCATAGTTTGAATTGCATTGTTCACTTATATAGCGCCTTTTCAGTTCATAGTGTTGGCTGGAAATAGGATCTTACCCAAGATACCCAAAGCGCCATCTTGCTGCTTGATGCGAACCTTCTAACACCCACAAAACTAGGCAATGTCAACGGGGGAATTGGGCCTAGCGCTTAGTGTGTTTATGTATCTGGCACTCGCATAAATCAACATCGGGGTCTCCACTTGTATCCCTTCACCACATACACCAGCTCAATGCCTATGTGAGCAGCACTGTTTAGTGCCCCCACATTTTGCTGGATGCGGGCTATTTATAGCTTGCCTGCACCCTCCCTTCCAGTGAAAGGAAAGGAAAGGTAGCATCGGCGAAGCTATTTATAGCTAGCCTGGCTGACCTAACCTCAAAACTAAAAAGCTTTGATTGAGTCGGTGTGCACATACATTACGTGCTGATTTTATATCACTGAGAATTGTGTGCTTTAGATAAGATTGTAATGTTACTGCAACTTCGTAATTGTGATTGATTTTTTTAAAATGCAAGTGCAATGTTTGTTTAAAATCTGTGATATTTTTTTTATGTCTGACTGTTTGTGAACTCTTGTGATGTACTGTAATTGTGCTTTTGTATATCCAACGCGTTTGATTTTTATTCTTTTTATTGTAATCTGTATTGGCACCACGATGTCATTTCTCAGCGAGATATTAAAGCTATCCTATTCGTTTCCTTCTCTTCCAGATTCCTCTGACCGCCATTACCGAGTTTCCAGTGGCATGGAACCCTTACGGAATTCGGGAACACGGGATCCGCGATCACGTGGTTTACTTAGAACGGTTATGCAAATTCGTGTTGGAGACCGGGAAGCGTCGCCTAGCGGAATATTTGGAAGACAGCGACGACAAGACGTGGAAATCTGAACTCTTCAAGGAAGTCACTCAACATGTTCGCTTTTGTCACGAAAGGTCAGCTTTGTGAGGATTTGATTTGTAGGTCATGGTGGTGAATTTGGAATCAGTGGTTTAGCCTATATGTGGGACAGCGCCTTGAGAAGCAATCTAATTTTTAAAGTGCTCTGTTCACGGACAGCCTCTTTGGAAATGTAATGCAGGTGCGCCATGAATCGTAATGCACTGTAAGATATGTAATGTTCCATCCTTGTATTATTGTTATTGTTATTGTTATTATTATTATTATTATTATTATTATTATTATTATTATTATTATTATCATCATCATCATCATCATCATCATCATCATCATCATCATCATCATCATCATCATCATCATCATCATCAACAACAACATCAACAACAAATGCTATTTTAAAAAATGTTGTCGTCAGAGTAACGCAGTCAGGGCAAATGAGAATAAGTTCAGAAGAATAAATCACTGCGCAACAATCAACAATCTAAACAGATCACACTGCATCGTAAATATTTTATATCTCTGGGCCTGCCGCTACTGTGGCAAGGATGTCTGTCCATTATAGGCCTCGTCCTTTACTATGGGGCTGACAGCGAACAAGGTTTTTTTTTAATAAAAATTAAAATTAAAATCTTTGCTCTTGAAGCCATGCCAGAGAGAAGTTAAAGTTATTGTTTTTATCTGTTCTGCTGCGTATTACAGGGTAACATTGACCATCATTTTGTTATCCCAGGGTGAACAAGTTTCACGGACGAAAGGACATTCTGACACTCATCAAGTCCTACGCCCGGTCTGCCTCCCGACTTCCGCTGGTGCTTTATGGCAAAACCGGAAGCGGCAAGACTGCCATTTTGTCAAAAACAGCCAAGGAGATGAATAAATGGTTTAGAGGGTAAGTTACTGTTTGTCCGTCTATTTGTTGTCTATGTCTATATCTGTCCTATAAGGGCCTACTAATTCCAAAACCGAGAGTTACCATTATCACGAGATAATTGAAATTAACACGTGTTCTTTGTAATTTACAGAGATACCGGTAATCCACAGTGTTAATTAATAATTTTGAGTATTTGCCACGCCTTCCTAGTGCCAAAACATGATAATTACAAATATCTTGACATAATTACAAAACCATAGGAAAATTGCAATTATCAAGTGATAATTACAATTATCATTGAAAACTTACAAATATCTTCGCGTGATCATGTTTAATTTTCAGTTTTGGCTTTAGCAATCCCTCTGAAAATGGGCCAAAACCGAAAATTGTAATGTTCATTTGACAATTACAATTTTTACGTGTTAATTGTAAATATGTCGTTGATATTTGTAATTATCACACGATATTTGTAATTATCAGGTTTGGGCGCTAATAAGCTGTCATTGTAAAAATTGTAATTGTGAAGTGAAATTTGTAACTATTATGTGATAATTACAATGTTTGGTTTTGACTCATTTCCAGGCGGATTGCTAGAGCCAAAACTGAAAATTAAATATGATCACGCGAAGATATTTATAATGTTTCAATGATAATTGTAATTATCCCTTGATAGTCATGATATTTGTAGATATCAGGTTTTGGCTCTTGTAGGCCGTAATACTATCCGTTTGTCCATATCTTTTTCTCTGTCTCTGTCTGTTTCTGTCTGTGTCTGTCTGTCTGTCTCTGTCTCTCTGTCTGTGTCTTTCTCTCTCTCTGCCTCTCTGCATGAGAGCGATGTGGCCAAGTGGGCTAAGGCGGGACTAACTTGCCTTGTCCACAGGCCAGAAACCAATGGCGCCTGACAGGTGTGGGTTCGATCCAGCATCTGGGCGTTATGTTTCTCCGAATATTATTTACTTTCGACTCGGGCAACGTCTCGGGGGTTTTCTCCGGGTACTCCGGTTTGCTCCCTCAGCAAAAAATTCAAAATCACAACTAATGTAATGTTAGGTAGGTTGGGTTTGGGCGCGCCACAGGCTGCGACTACGCTTCCCCTAGGGGAGGCGGCCCAGAATTTCCCTATGGAAAAGGGACAATAAGGTAAATTAAAAAAATAGTTGTAATTATTCCATGATATTTGTAATTATTTCATGATATTTGTAGATATCAGGTTTTGGCTCTTGTAGGCCGTCATATTATTCGTTTGTCCATATCTCTGTCTCTGTCTCTGTCTCTCTGTCTGTCTCTATCTCTCTCTCTCTCTGCCTCTCTGCATGAACGTTTTCCGTGAATACCTGCGCTATATCTATGTCATCATCATCATCATTATCATCATTATCATCACCATCATCATCATCATCATCATTATCATCATCATCATTATCATCACCATCACCATCATTATCATTATCATCATCATCATCATCATCATCACCACCTCTCGCTTACAGCTTGTGGGCCTTCAAGTTTGTCTGGAAGGCGAAGCTAGCACTGTGACAGTCAATCAGTTCCGGTATTTGTGAAGGGTAGAAATGGGGGCAGGCTAGGGTATTTTATAGTTGCACCAATATTTATTCACCGGTTTAATTTTAAGTTGTGAGTGGGGAGAAAGAGGCGGGGAGTGTGATGGACGAAATTATCAACAATTTTTCAGATTACTCAATACTGAATCTGATTGTGGATGTGAATGCTGAAGTGTGTTTGCAGGCACGACCAAGACATCCGCGTGTTGATTCGTTTCGTAGGAGTGACTGAGGAATCCAGCAACATCAGAACACTGCTGTACAGTCTGTGTCTTCAGATGTGCCATGTCTTTGAAAACAACCCTTCAGAAGTGCCATCCGTAAGTAGTAGTAGCCTTTTTAATTCATTCACTGAGTCAGACAACCAATGCATCTATTTGTCAGTCAATCTGTTTTAGTCAGTCATTGATTCAGTCACTTGTTCTGTACGTCTGACAGTCGGATATTCAAGATTTGGTTCATGCAATTACTATTTTATTAACAATTCTTCAATGTTATAGTTGCCCTTTTAGGCTTTTATTCTGTAATCACCCCAGGCCAGCTACGCTTTATCGCTCCCCTCCACCCCCCTTCCCCCCTTTACTGTTGACTTAGCAGCCTCATAGTAATTCGGTCTCCCTCTTAAATATCGGTAGCAGTGTTAGTAATGTACCGCTTTCTGAGTCGGACAATGATGTGTAATATGTGCCGTGTGTGTGTGTGTGTGTGTGTGTGTGTGTGTGTGTGTGTGTGTGTGTGTGTGAGAGAGAGAGAGAGAGAGAGAAAGAAAGAGAGACTGTCAGTCTAGTGACAAATAATACATACATTATTTATGTTATATGTAATGCTATTTTTCGTGTAAGCGTGAGTGTGCGCAATAAAGTGTGCAAACATGAGCAACATAGGCCTACTATTTAACTACACACAATTTGTCAATTCTAGTCATTCCTGATGAGACATTGTGTTAATCTATAATTGATTTAACCACCCTAGTGTCGAAAGGTTGTATGCGGGCATATGTGTATGTATGATTGCGTTTGTCATTCAGGATTGCTTGCTTTTAATTGTGTGCTTTTCTTCTGTATAAACATAAGCGAATCACATATATAGGCCTACACAACTGAGTACCCCATGCGCACCAAGATTTCTTCGATGTAAAAGTTGAAGCGAAATAAAATGTCTTATGTCCTATGTCTTATTATTTCTTTATTCCCAGATCCACGTATGAAACATTACGCCTTGGCCTTGTCGTTAGAATCTTTCCTTTTTGCTTCTGTTCAAATTCTTGGTCTAAAATCATGCTTAGTGCGATTTTATTGAATGCTCAAACACCTGACCAATTAATAAGTGGATGATTGGATCTTAATGGAGAGATTATATTATTTTTATTGATTTGGATGGTTGGTGGTGAGGTTGGTTGGTTAATTGATTGGTCGGGTAATTGTGATAGCTCGATTGGTCTAATGAGATACTGTTCCCAACCTCAGGATTTCAAGGGCCTAGTCAACGACTTTGCCCACCGCATGTCACAAGCAAGCGAGGAGCGCCCCCTTTTATTGGTGCTGGACGGAGTAGACGGCCTTAGCGAGGAGCATGACGGTCGCAAGATGGCGTGGCTGCCTCGTGACCTTCCGCCGCACGTCAAGGTCATCGTCTCCACGCTTCCGGAAGAGAAACTGGAATGTCTTCCCGCCTTGAAGAAGGTAGACTGCAATTGCTCATATTGGATGTTCACATTTTAAACGCGTTTGTGGTTGACATTATTTTGATGTAAACATGCATTGTATTTTAAAAGCTTGTGATAGGTCTACTACTATTACTACTACTACTTAATAATAATAATAATAATAATAATAATAATAATAATAATAATAATAATAATAATAATAATAATAATAATAATAATAAATTAATTAATTAATAAATAAATTAATAAATAAATAATAATAATAACAATACAAATTCATGATTCAAGAATACTTTATTATCTCACAGAGAGATTAATACATGCTTTGCTGACAGTACTACAACAAATTGCAATAAATGTGTAAGAAGAGGCAATTGCAAACTCACTCATTAAAAGGTTGACAACTACATAGATATAACACAAAGCAACAGGCAACAATTCAATTCAATAATTTATTTTAACGTCTTTTCACTTATGTGATTTTAGACCATACAGCCATTCTCACGCATGTACACAAACATATAATAGAACAATTTAAAGTTGAACGATAATCATACAAAATATCTAACATTACTACAGAAGTTTGCCAACTGCAGACTTGTAAATTATTCGGGCAATATCTATTATTGCTGGACTATGCAACAAAATGTCAATTGATTCTTGACTATTTACATCGATATTCTTTTCCTTATATAACATAATTAAAATAGGACATTCATATAACAGATGTTTAACAGATATTGGTTGTAAACAAGTACAAACTACGTCTTTTGAAAACTTGGTGTTCCATGAATTTACTCTTAGTTTATTAATTATTCTACACAAATGTCTTGGACAAGCAAATTTTTCATTCTTTCCATTGCTAGGTAAATTAGAATATATATTCTTTTCTAATAAAGATATTAATTCAAATACTGAAGGCTTTATATTATTATATGTAATAGTATCACCTAATTTCATTGCTCCTCGTTTAGCCAATTTATCAACTATATTATTCCAATAAATGCAGGTATGAGAAGGAATCCAACAAAAGGATACTCCAATACCTTTAGTTATAATATAATGTATTAAAGACTTAATTTCAAATAAAATATCTGTCCTCCTTTTACATGACCAATATTTCAAAGAATATAAAACTGATTTTGAATCTACACATAAAAGAATATTAAATAAAGCCAATGAAGAATTACAAATAATATTTAAAGCCATAAGGATTGCATACAATTCTGCTGTAAATATTGAGATATTCTTACCAATATAATATGACTTTTGAATTTTTAAGTCAGGAATTGCAATTCCAGCACCAGCATGTGTTGTTTCTAAAACTGAGCCGTCAGTATAAATTTTTAAATGGTTAGAATATAGTTTCTCCATAAGCTCTCTAGCATCAGTAACAATTAACTGTACATTGTCACTTTTCGTGGTATCTGAGTAATCAATATGGAACATGGCGTTTCTATGCTCCCATTGCGGAATCTGAGGTGTAATTGGTAATATAGGAATAGAAGAAATGTCAATATTACAATTTGTTAAAATATCGTATGTATAATTTCGTATTGGTTGGAGATAAGATAAATGTCTAGCTCGTTTGGGGAAATCTACATTAGCATCAATAAATATTTCCTCTGAAACAGAATTTGAAACTGATAAACTTCTAACAACATATTTTGCTACTGATAATTTTTGTTGTTCAAGAAAAGATAGAAGGCAAGCTTCTTTATAGGATTTTATTGTACTTGAATGCACTGGAACCCCTAAGGCTATTTTCACTGCTTTACTGTCAATGCTTTGCAACTTATTCAACAATGATTTTGATGCTGAAAAATATACTTCTTGTCCATAACTAAGTACAGATCTCACTAACGATATTGCCAAATGAAGTAATGTATTTGTGTCTTGACTCCATGGCTGTACACAAAGTAGTTTCAAAAAATTTAATCTTTTGCTGGCTTTTGATATTAAGTATTGAATATGAAAGTTCCAGTTTAGTTTTGGAGTAAGATGTACACCCAAAAACTTTACATTTTGCTTATAATTTAAAACTTTTCCATTTAGTTCTAACTTAGGCAAATATTGTGAATTTGCCCCATTATTAAACAATATTAGACAAGTTTTTTCTGCAGACAACTGGAGACCATTTTCTATCATAAATGCATTTAATTTATTGAGTTCGTTCTGATATATCTTCTGCACATAGTTTACAACTCTTTTGCATGTATTCTTCCTTAAATTAGTATTAACCCAAATAGCTACATCATCTGCATATTGCACAATATTTGTGTGTTTGGACACAGCTTTTGGAAGATCGTATATAAGAATAGAAAATAAAATTGGAGCAACTATCGATCCTTGAGGAATACCCATGTCAATTTGTTTAAAAGAGGAATAGATCTTGCCAACACGAACACATATAGATCTGTGAGATAAAAAGTTCTTGAAGTATTGATACATAATTCCAGATATTCCTATATTCTTCAATTTATACAATAAACGTGCGTGCCATACACTATCGTATGCTTTACGTACATCAAAAAATGTTGCTAATGTAGACTTTCTGCGAGGAAAACTGTTTTTTTACATGAGATGTTAACTTAACTAAGTGATCCGCAGTACATCTTCCTTTCCTAAAACCTGCCTGAGTTAGTGGAAAAATAGAATTCTTTTCACAATAGTGAGTCACTCTATGAAGAATAATCTTTTCCAATAATGTGCCGACTTGTGAAGTTAATGCTATTGGTCTATAACTATCAACTGAAGATCTTGTCTTGCCTTGTTTTAGAACTGGAATTACAACTGACTTCTTCCAGATATCAGGAAGAGCTCCATTTAACCAACATTTTTGGTAAAATGAGTGAAGTAACTGTTTCCAAATATCAGGCAAATGGATCAACATTTGATAAGAAATACCATCAATACCAACAGCAGATTTATTAGATTTAAATGTATTTAGGGCTTCTAAGAACTCGTCGTATGTGATAAGCGAATTTATATAATGATCTTCGTTAGGGAGTGGATCTTCATAATCCTCTTTATTTTCTTCTTTTAATCTAAAATTTTGCTGAGATTTATCGAGTGTTGAAGAAATGCTATTTTCTGTAAAGGTTTTAAGAAAAAGCTTCAGCTTTAAGGAAAGAACTAGGAAAGGGATTATTGTCAATTTTTATAGTATAATTTTGAAGATGGTACCCATTTTTAATTTGCTTTACTTTTTTCCAAACCTTATATGTATCTTTCGATTCTGAAACTTCACATTTACAAAATTCTGTCCAATAGATCTTTTTAGCTTGTGCAATTATTCTGTTGCATTGAATTTTGGTGCGTTTCATTTCATTGTGATTTTCTGGTGTTTTGTTCTTTAACCACTTCTTAAAATGTTCTTTTTTCGTGCGTACAGCTTGTTCACAATCTTTATTCCACCATGCATTTCCTGAATATTTACGATTTTTCTTAAATGTACATTTGGGGATTGAGTATTCAGCTGCCTGTATTATACTATTAGTAAAATTTGAATAATATGTGTTAATATCTTCATTGTTAATGATGTCAATGTTGTGGAAGGTTAAGAATGTTTTAAAATCTTCCCAATTTGCACGATTATACTGAAATTGAGGAATTTTATCTTCAGTGCTGGAATCATCATCAATGATATCCTCATTTAATTCTATATTGATAGGAATATGATCGCTACCCAATGTATCATTTGTTGTAGACCATAAACAATTAACTGCAAGATCAGGGGAAATTAAAGATAAATCTATTGCAGTTGCTTTTTGAGTTGATACATCAGGAATTCTGGTAACTGATCCATCATTTAAAAGAAATAATTTAGAATCAATAATGTTTTCAAGAAATCTATTACAAGTTATACTTGTACATCCATTTTCCCAATAAGGAGCATGCGCATTAAAATCCCCCATAATCAACCATTTGTTACTACTAGATACATCAAGGTGTTTGATCCAATCTGAATTATCATCCTTTGGACCATTAGGATAATAAACCGAAAGTACATTTAATATAAAATTATGGTTGATTTTGATCATTGCGCCTGTTGCAAAAACATCATTAATATCTTTAGGCACAGGCATGGAATCTAATCTAGAATACTGTAAATCAGATCTTATGTATAATGCTGACTGAACCATCCCCGTATACTTATTATAACTATAAAGAGGGGGATAATAAAAAGTATTAATTTTAGGAAGTTTCTTCGGAGAAACGTGTAAAGACTGTAAAGCTAAAACACAATATGAATCTTTTAAAACATGATGCTCAAATTGTAATAAGTTCGTAGATATTGAGCGACAGTTCCATTGTAGAATTTTAACATTCTGTGATCGTTTCTTCATTTTATCAATCCATTAAACTTTTGTAGTCAACAAAAATGTGTAATAAATATTAAGGATAAAAATAAAAGAGTTAAAAGATGAGATTAAAATACAAATATCGCTGTTACCCTACAAAAGATAAACAATATAACAAAATTAAGTCCACAATACAGTTACGTAGAAAGCACCTAAAAGACGATCTGTACAAACAATAATTTGCTGTGACTGTCAACGTAAACAGACTGCTGAAATTGTGCACAACCTATTATGTTGGACCTTTATAGTCAAATCTAATCATTAGATTAAAAATCTAATAATTAAACAACACGTTGTATGGATTGTCCCACCAGGTGTAAGGCAGAGGTGCTGGAACAAAAGACCGTCGTGGTTTATGGAAAGTTTTCTTTGGGATGACCCACAACAACTGCTTTACACGTCTGCCAATGTTCCTGGCTAGGATGCTGCTGCCTTTGATTGTTGGGTGGATGCCATCTCGCTTAATTAATCTAGGATGAATGTTGTGATAAATGAAAGACACATTAGAATATCCGTGGAGTTCTGCAACTACAATAGCATTGAACAAATCAATCTTGTTTTGTAGATCTTTATTTCTGACGGTAGCTACTTTGCTTATAATGATCTTGGCTGACTTGCATCTGTTCGTAATGTGCTGCACTGCTTTGATGTATCGCTGAGCTACAGAGGACGGGTCATCCTTCTTCAAATCATTCACACCTGTGTGAATGATTATGGCCTCCACACGCCTTGGTTCCAGTTCCGCGTCCGCCGAAGTCGTAGCCGTCGCCTTCATCAAGCTGTCCTCAAGTTGCGTAACCGAGTAGACTTTCTGCGACACTAGTGAAAAGCCATACGCATTGCCTAAACGTCCAGGCTGCACCCCGTCCATCGTTGAGTCGGCCAGTAGAATCACTTTAGGAGCGTCGCTCGTCCTGTGATTCTTAGATTCTAAGTTAGATCTAGTTGACGAAATGCCATTTTTTTCCCTGATGTTTTCTTCCACGTGACGTGCATTCGTGACGTTTTCTTTGTTATTGACGACATTGTGTGTTCTTTTGAAAACATTCTCCTTTTTGTCGCTTTTCTTTTTCTCAGCGATACTTTGCTCCGCTTTCTCGGTTTTTGCTGCTTGAGACGCGTTCACAAGATTTGATTTAACAACTTGCGCGTAGGTCATGGGAGCAGGAATGAGCGGATCAGTTGTTTGGGTCTCCGCTGTCTTCTGATCCCGTTTCCGAGACAATGTCATCTCCATCGACGCGATCCGATCGGTCAAAATTTCGATTTTTCTCGTAAGCTCACTTACTTGATCACTGATGTTTGCATTTTCTTGAACTTTCGGAGGCTCCAGCAAATTTCTGAGGAGTGAAAAGGGCCACATGGTGCTGGTTGTGCACTTTTTCAGCTGCCCGTGTTTCAGAGGTTGCCAGTTATCGCCATCTTGATGACGTCCAACAGGCAACAATAAAGTAACAAAATACACACAGTTTCCAATAAAACACAGGTGGAGAGGAAACAAACTAAGACTATCCAACACACACACACACACCCTCACACACACACTCTCTCTCTCTCTCCCTCTCTCTCTCTCTCTCGCTCTCTCTCTCTCTCTCTCTTAGCACACCACAATACACTTCTAGTCATTTTGAGAGACAGGTATTAACGTTTATTTAATAGTTGGATGGATTTGGGGACAAAGCTAGATCTGATTCGTGCAGGGGAACACTTGGTTACAAGGAAACGGCGTTCGGATAGGAAACGTCATACTGTTTGGCCAGAACATGTGTAGTGGATCCAGCAATCCTAGTCTTTGGCACAACACGACAATCATACAACTCATGCAGACTCTTCTGCTGCTCACTTACTACTTTTCCGCACACTTTCACCACTCTGTCAAACACATTCTTGTCCTTCACACTCAAGCCACCAAAACAGGATATAAAACCAAATATATGAACAGACACAATAAAATACCTGTAAAAAGAGCAGAGGACGGACTTGTTCACATTCAGAGATCGGAGTTTTTAAAGACAATAAATTCGTGATTGGCATTTTTTTGTGACTGGAGGCAGTATTGGTATCAAAATTAAGTGTGTTGTCGATAACCGTTCCAAGATATTTGTACTCATTCATACGCTCCACTTTCACGCCATCAATAGGGATAATATGGGGGATTGTACGGAAGTCAATCAACTTTTTTTTGTTTTCTTAACGTTCAGAGCAAGGCAGTTTTCTTTCCACCAGGAGGAAAATCGTTGAACATCCTGAAAATAGTATGAGTCAGCTGGAGAGATCTTCGAGAGCCTTATCATTAGAGGAGATGCGTCACTGCCAGCACAGTCATTTGTATAGAGTAAATAGGACAGAGGAGAGAACTGAACCTTGGGGGGCAACGGTAGAGGTGTAGCAAGAGTCAGAAAGTGTTTTATCGAAACAAAATAAATGTGACCTATTGACCAGAAAATCGGTTAACCAGAGAATCAGTTTTGGATTACCTTCGACCTTCAGAAGCCATCAGATGAGGTTGAATGGTGTTAAAAGCATTGACTGATGTTGGAAAGTTGAACAGATTTATATGCATTAATGTACAGGATGCTATCACGGTGTTTTCTTAAAGACTAACTCAAAACGCGGCGATCTAAAGAAATCGTTATTACAGAACGTGGAAAAGATCTATCAACTGTGATGTTTGAAATGTAGTTTGACTGCATGCACTATCATGATTAAAGAATGTTTAACCACTGTGCAAACCCCTGATCTTTACGTTTTCTACAACAATTGTGGTTTAAGCGTATTAGCATGCCAAGAGTTGTTTTTTATGCTCTAAACATGCTACGTGCACCTGCTAGCACTGTATTCAAACCGTCATTTCAAATGTCGTTGCTTCAGATGTTGGACGGGAAGGCGGGAAGCCTGGTGGAGGTTCCAGAGCTGCCTGACGTGGACGCTGCTGCCATCATCAACCACTGGCTCAACACTAGCGGTCGGTGCCTCACCCAGCACCAGTCTGACGTCCTCATGGAGGCCTTCCAGAAATGCCCCGTTCCCCTCTTCCTCAAGGTAAGAGTACGAGACAGAATAAGTCAGTGAAGAGAATGTAGAGTGTTTGTTTAACAATACCGTAATAAATCGTCTGTTCGTATAGTGACTACTGTAACTTCAGTAGCATAAAGATTACAAAAAATGTAAAGATGTTCCCGTAACCTTGCGGTCGTTGAGAAGAGATGCCTTTGGGACCGTTCTATTCTCTATCTTATCTATCATATCCTATCCCATAACACGGAGGTCGTAGGAGAACCACAGATGATCGTTTAACCAGCGTACTCAATCTTTCCCTGTCCTCAGCAACCCTGATTGTTTCGCTCAGTGTCAAACCAGTCCATTCTCGAATGTTTTCCTCCCACCTCTTTTTCGGTCTCCTTCTTATTCTACCTCCTTGCACTGTGCCTTGTCACATAGGATGGTGACACGTCATTTCAGCGCCAACACTTCAGCGCCAACATTTCAGCGCCGTACGTTTCAGCGCCGTATATTTCAGCGCCGTACATTTCAGCGCCGTTCATTTCAGCGCCGTACATTTCAGCGCCGTACATTTCAGCGCCGTACAGTGAGAGAGAGAGAGAGAGAGAGAGAGAGAGAGAGAGAGGAGAGAGAGAGAGAGAGAGAGAGAGAGAGAGAGAGAGAGAGAGAGAGAGAGTTGTGAGTTACAAATTGTGATTTGAGTAATCGTTCACAAGAGAGAGAGAGAGAGAGAGAGAGAGAGAGAGAGAGAGAGAGAGAGAGAGAGAGAGAGAGAGAGAGAGAGAGAGAGAGGAGAGAGAGAGAGACCTACAAAAATGATGAAAATTTCGCAAAATTGATGAGAATGCTCCCGGGATTGGCATATCTGCCTCCTGGAGACATCGAGCATGCCTTTGAAACTGTCTTTGACCCTACATCGCCATTTTATGACGCACGTGGCCAACCAGTATTTGATTACTTTGAAGACACATACTTCGGCCGACCTCGTCGTTGTGGCCCCCGTCAATCACCACTTTTCGAAATAGAAATGTGGAATGTGCACGACCGAGTCCTTTCGGATGCAGCGAAATCCAACAACAGTGTGGAAGGATTCCACAACGCTTTCCAGAATCACGTAAGGGCGTACTCACCAGATTTGTGGAAGCTCATTGCGGTCCTCAAAAAGGAGCAAACTATGATTCAAGCTGACGTCACGCGTCTGATCGGAGGTCAGGCACCTGCCCCGAAGCGTCGAAAGTACAAAGACTTACAAAAGCGTGTCAAAACTATTATCTTGCAGTACAATGCAGGGGCTCGTTCTCTCATGAACACGATGGAGGGAATTGCTTTTGCATTCATGTTTTAGGAGAGGCACTAAACGATGATGGTGACCATTTATAGATGATGATAGAGCGCCATCCATCTATGGCGATGCATAGGCTAAGTCAGTGATTTAAATGGACACGAGGCACCAGGGTTTTATGTGATTTTATCATTAAAGTTCAATATGTTAATGTACGGCGCTGAAATGTACGGCGCTGAAATGAACGGCGCTGAAATGTACGGCGCTGAAATATACGGCGCTGAAATATACGGCGCTGAAATGTGCGGCGCTAAAATGTACGGCGCTGAAATGTTGGCGCTGAAATGTTGGCGCTGAAATGTCATGGAACCTTGCAGGATGGTCTTTGCAAGACTTGATGATCTGGTGACGTGCCCATACCATCGGAGTTTCCGTATTTTCACTACTGTGAGCAGGTCATCGTGTTGTCCAATGGCTTGTGTGATGGTCTGTTGGACTTCGTCGTTGGTGATGTGCTGGGTATAGGAAATGCCCAGAAGTCTTCTGTAGCACCTCATCTCCATGCTTTGTATTCTTCGTTGTAGATCTGCTGTGAGGGTCCATGTTTCGCAAGCATATAGGCAGATGGAGATGACAAGGGAGCGCAGAAGCCTTACCTTGGAATGTAGACTGATGGTCCTGTCTTTCCAAATTGAATCTTAATCTTAATGAGGGCGGTGCCTATCTCCTCAGTAGAGTACATTTGACAAAACGACCTGGTTCTTTAAGGAACTAAGACGTCACGGAAGGAAGAGGAACACCGTACGATGAACCGCGAGGCAAAATTAAATAATAACTCATGCCTACAGGAAGATGGGGATAGCTCCATAGATGTACGTACGGTGTTAGGCAGTGCGCAGACAAAAAAACACCAAGTTGACGTCTTGGCAGCTTGAATGTGATTTTGATATCAAACAACGCCATGAGCAGCTCCTTCGATGTAGTATATGAGCTATATAAGACCAGGGTTTTTAATTTTTCCTGTACTTTTGTCACCTCTTTGAATTAGGTGTTGGTGCAATATTAGAACAATATCTTGACACTTTTAACTGTATTTGTCGTTCCTCTCCAGATCGCCTACAACGAAACGCTACAATGGCATTCCTACTCTAAGCCTGAAATGTGCAAGCTGGCAGATGGCGTGAAAAAGCTGGCCGTTCTTCGTTTCGCGCGGCTGGAGCGTGAGCACGGGGAACCAATCGTACGTCGCGCCTTGGGCTACGTCACTGCTTGCAAGCACGGAGTTACTAGCAATGAGGTGATTCGGTTGGATAGTTGTATTTTTTTTATTTTTTTTTGGGGGGGGGGGGGGGGGATTTTGTTTAGTCAGACTGGTTCGTGTCACATATCTGTTTCTCTTTTATTCTTGTGCGGGCATTTGACATTTAGAAATCTTTTATAGAAACAATGAAAGCGGGAGAATGTTAGTCCTGTTGATGAATGCGGAACAGACGTGAGGTAATGACGAATATATTAACTCTATAACAGTAACACTGTAACTATATCTACTCAAAGTAGCAAATTTTAATTTCTAAACTTTGTAGATCAAAAACATACATCCACCGCTTCGAGGATAAAACTTTGGTGAGATACGAAGGAGACGAGCTCAGCCCTTACAAAGCTGGCTATGAAAATAGTGATGCCCTCTCGGGACGGAATGTTACGTAAGAATAAACCTTTGTCTTTTTTCTGATGTTACGCCTGTCTGCTTCCGACAGAAAAGGTTACCTTTATGTTTTCTTCTGATTGTGTTGTAGATGGAGGACCTTCTATCGCTGGATGACTTGGTGATGGATGATGTGTACAACACGTACAAACCGTCTAAACGTCGCTTGCCGCCCTTGCTGTGGGCAAGACTGTTGGATGACCTGCAGGATCTCCTTATTGAGTACGCTGCCGACAATGTCAAGACTCTGAGGCAAGCCAACATAATTTCTTCCTTGATTTGTACGTGTGCTAGAAATGGACAGGGTTATTTTATGGTGTTGTTGGTGGACAGGAGAGAGAGAGAGAGAGAGAGAGAGAGAGAGAGAGAGAGAGAGAGAGAGAGCATTTGCATATTGCTTGCGCTGTGCGGCATGGTACAGTACAATCAGCCTAAATTGTGGTTGTTCAGCAGGGTGTGGAGAGATGGATAGTGGTACTGATAGAACAAACATGTGAAAATTAGTAGATTTTGACATTGTTTTTGTAATGTACCAGATTTTTCTACCATGACTATAATTATTTTGTCCTTACCACATCCAAACCCATAGTGCGATGTTCTGATATACCAGGTGGGCCCACTCTCAATTCCACGAGGCAGCGAAAGAGAGGTATCTGGATCAGAGAGACAAGGCTCCATCCTATCACAAAGCACTGGCCGAGTACTTCATGGGTACCTGGGCTGGCAAACCCAAACCCTACACAGGCAACGAAAAAGGCGAGTTACTAGTGATCCTTCTAGTACTGGCGATTTTGAAACCGTTTCGCTGCTAGATGCGCCGCTCTAACGCCCCAGCTATCCCGAACGATCAAGAGGGAGTGCTGGGTGGTTATGTTTATGTGTCTGGTCCTCGCTCTTCTAACACATAACAATCAGGATCGTGAAAGGACGTGCGATGGAGTACAAGCATTCACAGACCAGAGCTCAGTGTAAACCCTTGTTTGAAGGAGTACGGACACTGCGTTGACTGAGTATTACATCATGTTCCCGGCCTACGATACGAACCGTTATCGGCGTATTTTAGCCGCCTTTTTACTCTCTGTGTTTACCTACATTGCAATGTCATAGCAGCTTTTTCTTCCCACTCGGTTAACGCGGCCACTATAAGAACACAACGGTCTAGTAGTATCTATACAGTGTTTAACTTTAATTCTCTTCCTTTATGATACCTTACTATAGGAGCCGACAGACTGGTAGCTGTTCAGGAGTACTTCGCGGAGCCTGAAGACACGCAGAATGACGGCACAGACCGGGTGTATAACCTGCGCAAGATCAACGAGCTGCCCTACCACCTCCTGCACGCCCAGCTCTTCTTGGAGCTCAAATCTTGGGCCCTCCTCAACTTTGAGTGGGTCTTAGCAAAACTATGTGGAACGTCTCTCAGAGACCTGCTGGAGGAGTACAGCACTGTAGTTACGGTAATCGTTCGTCTTTCTTCTTCTTTCTTATTCGTCATCGTCGTCATCATTATCATCATCATCATCATCATCATCATCATCATCATCATCATCATCATCATCATCATCATCATCGTCGTCGTCGTCGTCGTCGTCCTTATCCTTGTCGCATCATCGTTTTGTCGTCGTTGTCAGATGCTTTTTCTCCTTCCTTCTCCTTCTCGTTATTTTTATTATTGTTGTTGGTGGTGGTGATGATGGTTTTTGTTGTTGTTTTTGATGTTGTTGTTGTTCTTCTTCTTATTTTTCTTTTTGTACTTCTTCTTCTTCTTCTTTGTACTTATTCTTCTTCTCCTCCTCCTCTTGTTTGTAGATTATAGTCACACGACACTTTCGCATATAGGTGACTACTGGACCGATTTATACTGACACCAGCGGGCCAGTTGTTGGTAAAGGGGAAAATAATATGATCACACGTTGACCAATCCGGGATTCGAACCAGCGACCTTTCGGTTACTAGCAAGACGCTCTTACCAACTGAGCTACCCGGTCCCATTCCTCCTCTTATTTTACTCACTCTTTATATGTTGGCCTTATATTTTTCAGTTAAATCCAGACGATCAGGAACTAAAACTGATGTCTGATGCCCTTCATCTATCAGGGCGAGCATTGCGTCACGAGCCGCGGCAACTCGCAGGCCAGCTGGTTGGTCGACTGCAAGGCATTATTCTCCGCGACGCCCCGAGGGCGCCCGGAGATCCACGGAAATACCCGAACCTTCAAAAACTGCTGGATCAAGCTAGCAATTCTTCCCTGCCCGTGAGTAAAGTGATTATTATTAAAAGATGATAGCCCTCTAGCCGAGCGGGGAATGATATGTCGACAAAATATAAATATATCACTGCTCAGCGAACAGTAAGAGAGAGATAGAGACAGAGGGTGAGAGAGTGAGAGAGGGTGGAATGTGGAAGAGAGAGAGAGAGAGAGAGAGAGAGAGAGAGAGAGAGAGAGAGAGAGAGAGAGAGAGAGGAAGATCCCTTGGCATTATAGATAGATCATGTTTATGCCAGCGCTTTCAGCAGCTCTTGAAGTGGTGAAGCGCGCTATAATAAGAATTCCATAATATGAGTTAAGCCTATATATTCATCTTCAATGGATAGGTATGTTATCGTGTGTACACAATTTTGTGTTTGTGTACAATCCAGTCTCTGGTGCCGTCAGTCGAATGCCTAACACCACCTGGCGGTATTCTGTTCGACCTGCTGTCGGGCCACACTGACGAAATCACTGCCGTCACGCTGACTTCAGACGGCATGCGAGCGGTGACGTCATCGCTGGATGACAGTATCAAACTGTGGGACTTACGCACGGGCCGCGTGGTGAAGACGATGGAGGGTATCGGAGCCAAAATCACGGCTCTCAGGACTGCCAAAAATAACACGGTAGGTGGAGTTCGGAGCCATAAACACCTTTACCTGAATACAGACCCCAGGCCCATCCACTGCTTTTTGATTCCACATGCACTCACGCACATCGGTTTTCATTTGAAACTGGGACCCGATCAGAAGAGGCATGAATGTGGTACATTCCTTTTGAACTGACTCCAACATCGGTCGTCACTCCTTCGCATCTTTCTGCGGTTCACTTGAAAGTAGGACTTAAATTGTCAAACACTTTGTGAAGAGTATTCAATATAGCTGAACTTATGGCCTGATGGGGACATCCATATCTGAATGTTATGTCATTTAGTTGGGCAAAGACGAGCATATGTGATGTTCGCTCTCCTAGTTATATTTTCTTTTAAAAAAGAAAGAGATTTATCTTATATAGCGCACTTACAAGCTCAGAGAGCTTCTCAAGGCGCTGGCCCGTAATATCCAGCAATCACAAAATAGTTTGCTGAAGTCAGGATTCGAACCCACGTCGCCCAAGACGCACTCACACAAATCGTGCGCTCTGACCACTGAGCTATCCCTGCCGCCGTTTTATCGTCATCCGACTTGCCTGTAAGTTTTAAACAATAACAGCAAAACTCTTTTTCTCTTTTTTTATGACCGAGTATAGGAGTAAATCTCAAATTTTAAATATCAGAATTCTCTGCCTTGCGTTTCGCTTCACTCTCGTGTCTGTTTCTATCTTCTTGCTAGTCCACATCAGCCAGTGGCCCATCAAACATTGCTTTTTTTCTCCGACGTGTCTGCTCTTACCGGCAGGTGCTGATAACGGTGGAAGGGGCGGTGGTCAAGTTCTGGAGCATGCGTACCGGGGCCTGCGTTAAGACCGTGGATGACCGGCCTGATCCGGCGTCTGTGTGCGTCGCCCTGGAGGGTCAGGTGTTGGTGGTCATCAACGAAGGCACCAACACCTTCAGATCCTTCGACATGGAGAGCTTCAAGAAACTTTGCGAGGTGCGTTGACCGATTCGTACGGATGATTATAAGCCTGCTGTGTTTTCATTCATGCCGTCTCCATAGATAGTTACTCAGCGATTGATGATATTCGATACACACTTTGTTTATAAGAATGATGATGATGAGGATGATGGTGATGATGATGATGATGATAATGATGATGATGATGATGATGATGATGATGATGATGATGATGATGATGATGATGATGATGATGATGATGATGATGAATAATTACAGATGAATACAACTTGGTGTTAACAAGTATTACAATTTGTAGAACGAGGATTCTCATGTTAAGGATCATGATGAATGATCATTATCATCATCATCATCATATCATCATCATTATCATCATCGTCATCATCATCATCATAATCATCATCATCATCATGACGTCGACGACGTCGACGAAGATTATCGTGACAAAGGCATCGACAACGATTATAAAGACGATGATGTCGATTGAGATTTTCTGCTACTTATATAGATACTTCTACGAAGCATGCAAAGTACATTTTAACTCATCTTTCACAGGTTGATTCGCTGGAGGCAGTGCACATCTCGTTCTAAGCCAGCGCCTTGAATTGAAAACCATTATACAAGAGCAATTCATTCATTCTTTAATCTCCTGTTTAAACAGGTTGACTCTCAGGACGAGCGAGGTGTCCACAAGGACCGGTCTATCGTGGTGGCGGACACGGTGTACAACGAGTTTGTTCTGCACGCCTTCAGAAGCGGTAACACTGCCACAGTCCAGCACGCCAAGAACGGCAAAGTGTTGCGAACTCTCACCTGTAATGAAAAAGGTAGGAGTTACCATCTACAGCCCCGCTTTCTTGGTAAATTGATTGAATAATTAGTGTTCTTCAACAGCGCCTTACCCGTTCTAAGAGCTGCTCAAAGCGCTGACTGAAAACAGGATGTAACTCAAGACTCGAAGGCGCCACACCAACGCTAGTATATTAACAAAGTGGTAAGCTTGCGCAGTGACATTATTCAGTGACTTGTATGGAATACAAATCTTGTTTAAAACTTGAATTGAACTGACTTGATCTTCAGGCTCGTCTATTGCGGCTGTGGCCGTGTCACGCGAGTATCACGTGGTTTGCTGTCGCCAGCAGTACATGCAGCTTCACGAATTGCACGTGCTTGAACTGTTTGACATAAAGAAGGGGCAGTACCTGCGTTCCGTCAGGGGCTGCGTGTACGACAACGTGACGGCGCTTCATATCAACTTGGTCGGAAGCCACGCTATTGCCGTCTGCTCCTTTGAAAAACAACAGGTCAGTCAAAGAGAATCAAGTTCTCTGTGTAATTTGGCTTTTAACTCCCGGTGAAGCTTGTACGGAAATTTCATGTATTGTGAACGTTTGTAGTCTGCTGCGTTTTATCTGCTTTGTTCTCTGTCATCTCGTCTTGTGATATTTTCTAGATGTCGGACATCGCTGTGTGGAATTTGGAGACGGAGGACCACAAGCATCTGGCCAGACATCCGCTAGAGGCTACAGCCGCCGCCTGCCTGGATTTCAGATTCTGTCTCACCGCTGCCCGTGGCCAGAACGCCCTCAGAATATGGAACCTCAGTGGCAAGGTTAGTGGAGAGAAATAGGTATTCTATTGGTTTGCTGTTGTGTGTTATTCGCTTGCTTCCTATCTTGTCCTCGTTCTACAAATTGTAATACTTTCTAACACCAAAATTGTATTAATCTGGGATGAGTGGATGGATTGATCGATGGATTGTTGCAGTGATTCATGCATTGACTCATTGATGAATTAACTCATTCATTTGTTGCTAGGTCAATCAACCAGCGCCGAAACTAAAGAAGCAGCTGGGAATAGCGGAGGTGCTGCCCATGCAAGACAACCCGCGTTACTGCGTGGGGAAGGCCGTCAACCACGGACCAATCAGCGTGTGGAACGTGGCCAAGGGAAAATGCTTGCAGGCCGCCGTCAGAGTCGAGAGAGGCCTGACGGAATCTTCTGACGCCGTGGTGGTCAGAAACACCCGTCTGGTCATCATGACGGATCGAGGCTTTTCCAGCGTCTCCGAGGACTCCCGACCTGTGTTTCAGGTAGATTTATTGGTTAGTTTAGCTAGTTAGTGAATTTGATGATGAAAGCCAAATGGAAAAATAAACTAAAAAAAATTCTACCTTGAACAAGACACTACAAAACAATACAATGTATTCTGTTATTGTATTTATCAATTCGTTCTTCATTATTGTGAAAAGTTAATGTTAACAGTTTACTGTTTTATACAGCTAATTAGTTTAAATAACTAAGCGTAGTTAATTACTTCCTTCCTGCTTTCGTTCATGTATTCCTTCATTTCAGACGGTCCTGATCTACGACTTGAAGGCGAAGCGATATGAGCGCAAGTTAACTGGATGTTACATCGCCCCTGCGCCGTCTCATGAATACATTCTTCTGGATAACGATAGGATGCTAGGACCCTCAGAGACTCGCACGCACTTCATCATTTGGAGTCTCACGTCAGGACACGCCGACAAACGCATAAAGACCAACTTCAAAGAGATGGAGAGAAGGTTGGTGAAGAAGCTAAATAAATAAATATTTTTTTTAAAAATGTAATGAAAACAGTAAACCGAAAATAAAAACGTAATTTAAGAGGTGGAATAATGAAAGCTAACCAACTAACACCCAATGTTTTCTGGCTCGCCACCACTTTTCATACACAAATATATTTATACAGTTAAGTTGTATTGTACAGTCCTGAAACCATCACCCTCGCTCGACCCACGACTCCCTTCCTTCCAACACGCTCATACACTCCTTTCCCTCCACCTCGTCCCAGCTCACGACATGACCTGTAACTGTAACTGTAGATTATAGTCACACGACACCGAAGCGTATAGGCGACTACTGGTCACATTATTCTGACACCATCGAACCAGTTGAAGGTAAGGGGAAAATAATATGGTCACACATTGGCCAATCCGGGATTCGAACCAGGTACCTTTCTGTTACTAGTAAGATGATCTACCAACTGAGCTACCCGGCCCCACTTGACATGACCTTTCAGCCCGCGCTGTTTATCAACATTGCAGTTGCCTTTCAATCTTTGCAGAAGAATGGAGGCAAGCGCTCATGGTGTGACCCTCACAGACGCGACGCCTCGTCATGCCAAGACCCCGAAAGGCTCGAGCCCTGCCAACTATATGACTCCTTGGGACCGCAGAGCGGAGACCAAGTCTGCCCGAAGACGACGCTTGGATGGCGAGGCCGACATGGAGAGACAGAGGCTCGAAGACCTGAAGAAAGAGAAAGACAACGCCATTGAACAGTTCATTGTGAGTTGATCTATTACTAAGACTTTCCACCCATCGTCCTCTCCATTTTCCTCTGTCCATCGTCTCACCTCTTCCCCTTTGGTCTACCTGCGTACGTTTGTGTGTGAATATATAAAGACCGTATTGATGGTTAGATTAAGATGTTATTGTTATAAAATTACTTCCTTATGCTGTTGTTACAAAGCCCCAAGAGCAAGATGTAAAATGTACACGCCCAGTGCCTACTCGTTTAACCTTGTTACATTTTTGTTAAATCTTATCTTATCTCTCCGCTATCTCTTCATCTTCATCCTTTAGACGGCCTCAATCATCAGGTTGATTACTCTGCCGTACTGAACGGGGTTTGCGTGGTGAGAAAAAAAAAGTTGATAGGAAGCGACAGACCTAAGACAGATGAGAATAAAATCTGCACTAAAAAGGGCACCTACTCTAAGTGGGTTTTACTTGCAGGGTACTACTTTTCCCTCTTCGCTCCAGGGAGCTAGCAAGTCCCAGTATGTCCTAACACAAAACTGGGCCCAAAAAAACAACTCTCTTTCCCTATTTGACGCTTTTGTATGTCGCCCTCCGTATAATTTACTTAAAGTCAGATTAGCAACACATGAGGCACTCACACTGCTGGATTCATGGAAACAGAATGATGCTTGTGTTGTCCTTGGATTACAGACTATAGCAGGTTGCAGCAAACGATTTTTAGAACGCTGGACAAAGATATTTGGATTCCAATATCAGACAATGTTGGCATGATTAGTATTATCATAATGTTAGCAGATCATGGTCTCTTGGCGCGATTTAGTCGTTTATAAATGTTTTGGCATTTTGATCATATAGGGTTCAACCTCACGGTTCTCTGTCTATGACATCCACTGACGTTCTATAATATCGTGAACTTTTGAATGTTCTTGGTTTATGATAGCTAAAAGGTTGTTATATTCTGCACAAAGGCAAAAGTGTCCGTCTGTTTGTTTTTTATTCAAATTTGACGAAATTTACCTCGCAAGGAAAAAAACAGTTTTAAAAATCGTGTTTGTTACTTTGTTTTTTGAACGTGTTATTCTGCTTTGTCAACGTGTTACTCTGCCTTGTCAACGTGTTACTCTGCCTTGTCAGTGTGTTACTCTGCCTTGTCAATGTGTTACTCTGCCTTGTCATCGTGTTACTCTGCCTTGTTAACGTGTTACTCTGCCTTGTCAACGTGTTACTCTGCCTTGTCAACGTGTTACTCTGCCTTTGCAATGTGTTACTCTGCCTTGTCAATGTGTTACTCTGCCTTGTCAACGTGTTACTCTGCCTTTGCAATGTGTTACTCTGCCTTGTCAATGTGTTACTCTGCCTTGTCATCGTGTTATTCTGCCTTGTCAGCGTGTTACTCTGCCTTGCCAATGTGTTATTCTGCCTTGTCATCGTGTTATTCTGCCTTGTCAGCGTGTTACTCTGCCTTGTCAATGTGTTACTCTGCCTTGTCATCGTGTTACTCTGCCTTGTCAATGTGTTACTCTGCCTTGTCAATGTGTTACTCTGCCTTGTCATCGTGTTACTCTGCCTTGTCAATGTGTTACTGTGCTTTGTCAATGTGTTACTGTGCTTTGTCAACGTGTTGATGTGTGCGTATGTTCAGATAAGCGGGGATCAAAAGAGGATCGTGGCGTCCTTCTACGCGCACCACTTGTGTGTGTTCGACATCGAGCACCAGAAGCACACCCAGACTTTGGAGAATGAGAACTCGCTGCTGCTGCTGCACGTCGCCGCTCTCACCTTTGACGGCTCGCATCTCGTCCACGCCAATTACGATGAAAGAGACAAGGTCAGTCTACAAATAACTTGTTTTAAGTGTACTTTGTAATATGTGCTGCAGCATTGACCATATGGTATTCATTTTCTTTAAATTTGGAAATGTATTTTTATTAGCTGCTTGTATAAATAGCTTCTTCTTCTTCTTCTTCTTCTTCTTCTTCTTCTTCTTCTTCTTCTTCTTCTTCTTCTTCTTCTTCTTCTTCTTCTTCTTCTTCTTCATCATCATCATCATCATCATCATCATCATCATCATCATCATCATCTTCTTCTTCTTCTTCTTCTTCTTCTTCTTCTTCTTCTTCTTCTTCTTCTTCTTCTTCTTCTTCTTCTTCTTCTTCTTCATCTTCTTCTTTAGTTTTGTTTAGTTTATGATTTAGTTGTTATACGTGTTCTACGTTGATTGTACTCAACTAAGCGCACACATTTGTATGGCCTCGCCAAAACAGGTCAGCTATGTCACGCTGTGGGACTGCGGCACTGGAGAGGTGAAGCGGCGCCTGAAGCGCGAGACTGACGTATGCGCTTTGGGCATCACGAATGACGCGGCGCGTGTCGTCATCGGCAAGGCGCCCAATCAACTCCACATCTGGGATCCCATGAAGTCCAACTCGTTGCGGCGGGCGCGAGGCTACGACGGTCTGAGATTCACTGTTGGCTCCAAGATCTTCATGCAGGATGACGTGTCCCGGGCTGTCGTCTTCGCTGAGGACATCTCGCTGTGGGTGAGTACGACGTGACAGATTTCTTCTAGTTCCAATTATACTTGAGAGTGAGATGTGATAGAAGACATAGCCTACCTAGTCCCCTATAGAAGACATAGCCTACCTAGTCCCCTATAGAAGACATAGCCTACCTAGTCCCCTATAGAAGACATAGCCTACCTAGTCCCCAATAGAAGACATAGCCTACCTAGTCCCCAATAGAAGACATAGCCTACCTAGTCCCCAATAGAAGACATAGCCTACCTAGTCCCCAATAGAAGACATAGCCTACCTAGTCCCCTATAGAAGACATAGCCTACCTAGTCCCCAATAGAAGACATAGCCTACCTAGTCCCCTATAGAAGACATAGCCTACCTAGTCCCCAATAGAAGACATAGCCTACCTAGTCCCCAATAGAAGACCATAGCCTACCTAGTCCCCTATAGAAGACATAGCCTACCTAGTCCCCAATAGAAGACATAGCCTACCTAGTCCCCAATAGAAGACATAGCCTACCTAGTCCCCTATAGAAGACATAGCCTACCTAGTCCCATAAAAAGCTGAGAAAATGAGATCCCTAAAGCTAATCTACCCTACCAGCAAAAGCTGTTAATAAACTTACCTGTGATTTTGCATTCATTTGCACAGTATAAACTAAATTGAAAATTAATCCCGATTATTTGAAGTACTGTGGCATGTTGTGCTCTATCCATCAGACGCGTGAAATGTAATGTAAGCTTATCGGGGATTGGCCTAAGAGTATACGCTGGTAGGCGTTTTGTGAACGAATTTGAACTTGCATCCCTCCCTCTGTTACCGCGTTTGTTGGAGGGGGTTGGGGTGAAAGGATGGCGGCCGCGTATTGGAGCGTGCATGGGTGTTTGGGGTTTGGGAGAGGCTGTAGGTACGTGGGTGCGTGTGTTTAGGGTGTGATCGTTTCGAGATTGTCTGGTTTGAGCCCTAACCCACCAACACCCTCTCCCTCTCCTCCTACCATCAGCCCTCTCAAATGAAAGAGCATTACCTTGACGAAAGTGAAGGATCATGTCGCTACTCTTTACGTTGTGAGTTGTTGGAAATATGTAGGCCTCTGTATTTTGTGATGTACCCTGTAGTTTACCTTAGTTTTAGCCCTTGAATGAATGAATGAACATTGAGGTTTAGCGTCTACACTCACCATTGGCGATATGGCAGAAGGGGATAACCATCCCAGGGAACAACGGGTAGGGATCTGAATCAACACTGAACCACCAGAGCAATCATACTGCTAAAATGGACAGTGTAAAATGGCCAGCTTTTATTTGGCCCACCACGGGATTCGATTAGTCATTGTTTATTGGGTCCAGCGGACTACTAAGAGCCGAATCAGGACAACAACCTGGTTGAAAGAGGGTTCACCCCTGATCCGTATAGAAGGTCTGCTGCTGAAACAGCCCTAATGGTAACACTGAAGGCATTCCACCGGCCGATCACTTTGCAATAAAGGCATCCCATGCAGGGGACGCTGGAGCTGTTCTCTAATTTATCTAACCCCCGTTTACAAAAAAACAAAATAGAATATAAACATCATTATAAAGTATGAACAGAACACATACATATAAAATGCCTACATTGCTAACTAATAATACCATAGGAAGCACTAATGACCATTTGGCGGAAAGCGTCCAATATCCCCAAGCTGACCCAAAACACCCCATACACAAATCAGAAGTTTTTGGGGAGAGTTTTCAAGGAAAAGGGTAAGGGACTGGACTAGCGAAGAAGATTGTAGTTTGTAAAAACAGAATAAGAACGAGAAAAAAAAATTAATGAGAATGACAGAAACAGTGGTAATTTAAAGCATTCAATTTCCACAAGGTGGGGATACTATTTATACAGAAAACCCCGGCACCCCAAAGGGGGGCTGTAGTTTAACTGAGCCTCTAGGCTGTACTTCCCGACGCTGTTGCAGGATCTGGACAAAGCTGTGGCCCTGGCCGTGTTCACGCCTGACACGCGAGTTCTGTGTTGCCAGGCCATGCTCAACGGCCAGCTCATCGTCTTCGGGCTGTACGAGCGTCAGGAGCTCATCGCCCTCAAGCTCTGCGGCAAGGCCGTCTCTGCTGTAGACGTCACTGGCGGCGTTGAACTCTTCGGCGAGACTACTGGCGACACCGACGACGACGACGAGGAGGAAGAACCTGACAAAGGATAAGAGGAAGAAGGAAAAGGAGGACGAGGAAAAAGGAGGAGGACAAGAAGATGAGAAGAAAAAAGAGGAGGACAAATAGAAGACACAACAACGATGATGATGATGATGATGATGATGATGATGATGATGATGATGATGATGATGACATAATAATTACAATAACAACAACAGCAATTATATTAATAACTTGATCATAACCTCATCACAGCAAATTATGACTCATTGTATGAAGTCAAATATGCAAAATAGACCTTTTCTATTTTTTAAAAATGTTGTGTGGGTGTGTGGGTGTGTGTGTGGGTGTGTGTGTGTGTTAAATTTAAAAAAAACCATTATTAATGTTATTATTTAAAAATAATAATCATCATATGTTTTGTTAAATGCATTTTGTTTATAATTCAATATGTTGTCTAATATCACAAATGTGAATAGACTTTAAAATAAATAAATAAATAAATAAATAAATAAGATGATGATGATGATGATGATGATGATGATGATGATGATGATGATGATGATGATGATGATGATGATGATGATGATGATAAAGTCGACGGTTGTGGTGGTGATGATATTGAACTCATAAAGATAATGAGGAGAAGAAAAAAATAATAAATTCTGTAATACCATTTTTCATTTGAAAAAGGCAAGGCAACTACCACCTGTGTTGTACACAAACTACTTGTCTTCCTTTTCCTTCAAACGATGAGTTGTACCTCAGGTTGTCTCCCCTTTCATTGAAAGGACGAGTTATAGCTCTTATTAATACATTTTGAGCGACTATTGTTATGGTGTTCTCTTGTTATTGCTTGTTGTTGTTGTTGTTGGTGGTGGTGGTAGTGATGGTGTTGGGGGTGTTCCCGTTGTTGCCGAAGACACTAATTTTTGTACTTGTCTTTTGTCGCTAGTTTGTTATTTTCGATTGTGACAGCTTGTTGATCTTGCTGCTGTTCACCTGTGGCAAAACAGTCTTTCAGCAAGGTACTTTTGTTGGCTATTGTTTTCCACATGCTATTGCTGAACAAGTATTGAACTGCTTTGCTCATAATGCACGTTGTCGCCGCTGTTCCATTGAAACCACAGTTGTACCAAATTCAGTCCGTCCAATTTATTATGTAATTTAAAAAAAACCATATTTTATCATTCTTGGAAACGGCGTTTTAACAAAAACAAATGTTTAAATAATACGGGCTCCCAAAAAGCTTTAATATTTAAAATTATAGTAAACAAAAGTTGGTACAAATTGTTGATTTCGCAAAAAAAATAAGGGACCCAAAACGCTGTAAATATAGTACATTGTGATACTATTAATTATAATGAATGTGTCTTTGTGATAAGCATTTATTATTGGTATTTTTGTGATAAACATCGTTGCTATCTTTGAGATAAACATGCATTTGCATTATTTTTGTGATACCTATTTATAATATTATCTTAGGGTTAAAGCATCTTTAATATTACCTTCGTGAAAAGCATACATTGTCTTTGTAATTGGCATTCATTATTTTTTTTTCATTATTATTATTATTATTATTATTATTATTATTATTATTATTATTATTATTATTGCGATAATCATACATGGCTTTTATCTTAACTCGCTTTGTGTGCAATTATCATGATCTGTCTTTAGAACCTAAACATGAAAGGTGTTTTATCAGTCTGAACATTGTTTTAAATTTGCCTATTGGACGTTTACATGCAGAACCATCGTAATTTTCTGAATTGAATGTTAATGTGTTATGTTTCGGTGCATGTAAGTGTGTGTGTGTGTGTGTATGTGTGTGTGTGGAGGGATATATCGTTGTGTGTGTATGAAGGTCAGTTTGTGTGTGAGTGTGTGTGTGTGTGTGTGTGTGTGTGTTTACACTTTGAGTGTGACAACTATGCAGAATTGTTTCTGGAACCAGTATTACTAGTAATATCTGCTCAAACCTTGTGTTGTTTGCTTTTTCTGCAATGTTTGTTTTTAATTGTGTATTTACTTTTTTAATTTAAAACTAAGAACCCTTGCTTTACTGATAACAGTGAAATACAGCATTCAACATGATAAAAAGGATTATGATCAAGATGTACCCCAATTCCCTTATTTCGGGCTAGACTACCTGTACTTCGAGAATTTTGCGGAACATTTTGTCTGATAGTGATAGAATCTAAAATTTGGAGACATAATTTCAAAAAGGGAAAAAACATTTTGCATTTTAGTAGGATAGACCTACTTGTATTTAGAACGTCATGTTTGGAAGACGTGTGTGTTGCTGCACAAATGCTCAACGTCTCCTTGTGCTGCACGGTTTTTCTAAAATTAATAAATACCTTCAACTGTATTATTGGTATTGGCAATTGTCGGGTTAACTTAAATAACCAATCTTGTTCTCCCCCACTCTTAGTTGCCCTAATGTTGGCTTTAGTGTACATTTATTTTTAGGTATTTATAAGTTTTTATTTATTTAGTTTTGTTTATTTATTTATGTAAGTGTTTTGTTGTTATTTATTTATTTTTAAAATATTCAGGAATTTATTTAGTTATTTAGGTATTTAGATATTTATTGCTGTTTATTTATTTCGTATTTATGAAGTCATTTTTTTTAAGGTACACTTTTAGATGGTTTTTGTTTCGTTTTGTTTGTTTGTTTTTGTTTGACTCAAAAATTTTTATTTTAGGGTAAAATGTTGATTCCAAGAGCCTAAAGCTCAAATCTCAAATTGTATTTTGTTTATTCATTCTCGCAGACAACCTTTTGCCGCTACCACCACCTCAAGCTCCGTTCATTGTGTTTACCCCGCATCTTTGTTTCATGACTGATTTAAGCAATCTAGCGCAATTTTGCCTTAAGTCTAAGCATTATAGTCCTGCTGTGTTTTAGAGTATAGTTTTAAAACAATAGTGTGATATTATTAAACTGTGTAACCAATATTCGTGTGTGGACTGTTGTTCCATAATTATTAGCTTCTGCCATTTTCTATTAACGGAACGCTATGCATATTTTTTTTAAAGCGTTTGTTTTAAAAGTTATTAAAATTCAATTTGTTCAAAGTGTGCAGTTGTTTTGTTTGTGGTCTTAGGCCTGTAGAAACGCCGTTGTTTTCAGAAACACTTGAAAATATACGTAAGCTTACGTTGTTTTGACGGTCCCGTTATTTTGGCGTCAAAACAATGTTCCGTTAGGATTAGGTCTATGTTAGGCTTGTGTGTGTGCATGTATGTGTGTGTGCGTGTGTGTGTTTGATTGTGCGCTCACGCGCTTCTGTGTATTACGCGTGACCTAACCTCTCGCACTCTCTCTCTCACTCTCTCTCTCTCTCTCTCTCTCTCTCTCTCTCTCTCTCTCTCTCTCTCTCTCTCTCTCTGTCGCTAAATAACTACACAAGGGGATATTTACCGTGCAGAAAGAAACTAATACATGTAATAACAATCCCCAAATTGCCTCCCCTGTACTACGAGCCTTAGCAGCAGACGTGCCACAAACGGGAAAACCAATCGCTCAGAATTAAATTAATCATCTAAACAATATAAACAATTTGAAGGGGCTGAACCTTTTTTTGTTTAACGGGTCGTGGGTGAAGGGGAGGTATTTTTTTTTAACTGTGGAACAGCACTAACTGTGAGTTTGAAAACGATCCGTGGCTTGAAAGTGAATCCCTTTAATAACAATAAAATAAAATATATTTTTAAAAATATAATAATAATAATAATAATAATAATAATAATAATAATAATAATAATAATAATAATAATGAGGATATTTATAAGGCGCTTTTCCTAGTAAGGAACAGCTCAAAGCGCACCCTTACACCAATCGCACACTCATTACACATTAGTACAATACATAAATGGCAGAGAGCAGGCCAAATCAAAGCGGACTGGGGATAGAGGCAATAATAGCCGAAGTGATTCCCTACACACGCACACACAAACAGGCATATACACACACGCACATACACACACAGGTGCGCGCGCACGTACACACAAAAAGGATGAGGCAATTTAAAAGAAACAGTTTGAAGACGGAACAGATCAGGAGAAGACTTTAGAGGAGAAGTGAGATTTGGGGCTTGCTTTGAAGGTGTGAATATTCGGTATGCTGCGTAGAGAAAGTAGTGATTAATTTCAGGCAGTTAGTCCAAGGACAGAAAAAGATCTAAAACCAACAGAAGTTAATTTGTGGCGAGGTATCCTGAAAAGAAGTGTGTCGGATGAAAAGCGCAAGTTGCGAGAGGGAGTGTAGCGTTAGACATCATCGGAAAGGTATGAAGGAGCGGAGCCATGGAGACACTTGTAACATAAAAGACAGATTTTGTAAAGAATTCTTTGCGGTATGGGAAGCCAATGGAATGAGCGAAGAAGTGGAGTGAGTTTGTATATATCTTTTTTTACGAATGAGGCGAGCGGCAGCGTTTTGAACACCTTGCCAGTGGTGAATGGAAGAAGCAGGCAGATCTAAAAGATCTCAAAACTTCAAACATGTTGTGTTCAGTACTCACAAATTAGCTCTTACGGTCTGTTTGCAATATTTATGGCATAGAATGAGTTGCATTGTACTGTACTTTTATCTCCATAATTACACAGAAGTCTGCTAGTTGTGGCCTCGTTTTTATTAGTGATAGTGTTACGTTGAAACGCGCACGAAAGTATGTCTGAAACGCGCACGATAGATCTAATCGTTTCGTTTTGCAAAGTATTCAATAATGGAATTTATTTACCTTTGATTTGAGTTTGCATTGTTGTTAGGAGAGGCTTTGTATAACGTTGATAATTTGCGTTAGTCGATATTATTGGAGAATTTTCTGGATCTGCGTGTTTACTCTCGATAGAAGTTTCCCGATGGATGTCGAGGTGAGAGAACGTTCCGGGTCTGTTTAGAGATATGTGTGACGTAAGTCAGTGATGACGATCTTTAATTCTGATTGGTTGTAATGCGTCATTTCTAGAACGACCTGTCGTCATCTCGAATGAGAGAAAAAATTATAAAATGGATGCCCTGTGTGTGGTTAGTAGTTGTTGTTGATAGTGAGTTGGAAAGTAAAATTTGAGAGTGGAAAGGCGATTGAGCGTTTGTATGCAGTTGTTGATGTGTGCTGAATAAAAGTGGAAAACTTCAAACGTCGACTTTGTGACTTGTATGCTGATTGAGCAGGCTGCGTGGATAAACGAATCTGAGTTACACCTTATCAGGAATTCAGCATTGGGGCTGAATCAGATACTGATAAAGAAAAACACCATCATCAAACCGAGTGTAACAGATAGCCTTCCCACCTCCCCAACCCACTTATTTTATATATGCATGAACGTGTGCAAGCGCGAGCGAGCGTGTCTTACCCGCGCACATTTGTGTGTGTGTATGGTGTATGTACGTGCGCGCGTACGTGTGTGTATGCATGTGCGTCTCTCTCTCTCTCTCTCTCTCTCTCTCTCTCTCTCTCTCTATCTCTCTCTCTCTAGTAAGTAACTCTAGATTATAGTCACACGACACCGAAGCGTATAGGCGACTACTGGTCACATTATTCTGACACCAGCGAACCAGTTGATGGTAAGGGGAAAATAATATGGTCACACGTTTGCCAATCCGGGATTCGAACCAGGTACCTTTCGGTTACTAGTAAGATTCTCTACCAAATGAGCTACCCTGCCCCACGTCTCTCTCTCTCTCTCTCTCTCTCTCTCTCTCTCTCTCTCTCTCTCTCTCTCTCTCTCTCTCTCTAAGCCATGTAGCTGCATAAGGGGAGGTGATCCGTGCAAAAATAGGAGAAATATACAAACTAACCTCAAACTTGCTTCCCCTACACCAGCCTGCATTACTTCTGCTAAACGCCTAGGGAACAAAGGAAAGGGTTTTTTAACTGTTACAGAAATGATATTGAATGAATAATGATTGAGTTAATTCAACATTTGGAACTTTGCCCTTTTATTAAAAAAAAGAAGACACAGACACACAATGCCAAGCATAAGGCAAGGCTCATAGCCCAGGGCAATGACGGTAGAACAATAAGGCGGGCAACTCCTTCTATTATACTAATGAAGCCGAGGACAAGGACTAGGTTATTTCCCTTGGCCTGTAGACGTAAAAGTTCATTAAGGAATACAAGGAACAGTGTCATTATAGTATTAAATTCATGTGATCGTGCATGCTGTAGTATATTTAACAACTGTTGATTTTTTCTAATAATAATAATAATAATAATAATAATAATAATAATAATAATAATAATAATAATAATAATAATAGTATTATTATTATTATTATTATTATTATTATTATTATTATTATTATTATTATTATTATTATTATTATTATTACTATTATTATTATTATTATTATTGTTGTTTTTTGTGTCTTCTATAAAATGAAATAAAGTTCATGTTTGAAAAAAAAAATATATATATATATATATATATATATATATATATATATATATATATATATATATATATATATATATATATATATATATATATATATATATATATTGGATGCTATATACGCGCCTTTCCCCAAATCAATCAGGCTCAACGGCAGCGATCTTTTCCAACATACATGCTCGCCTGTCTCATCCACCCTCACACACACACAACAAATACACATCCACCACTCCAACAGGTGGTGTAAAGGCACGAAGATCGCTATTGTAAAACGGAAAGAAAATCCGAATTTTTATTTTTGAAATTTTATAATGACTACGTCCAGTACCATTATTGAATGGAGGGAGGAAACCGGAGTGCCCGGAGAAAACCCTCGGTGATCTCAATAGTCTCGTATCTAAGTCACATACGTTCGCCCATTGCGGAAATGGAACCCGCGACCTTCGGCATAGGAAACCGGCGACTAATCCACTGCGCCACGAAGCCATATATATACAGAGAGAGAGAGAGAGAGAGAGAGAGAGAGAGAGAGAGAGAGAGAGAGAGAGAGAGAGAGAGAGAGAGAGAATACGAATACGAATACGAATCTTTTATTCCAAAAATTAGGGCATCGCCCCTTTGGAAGGGTATGTACATGAAAAACAACAAACATTGAATATATAATAACTTACATATAAATACAAAACAGGTAGCGATACATTAAATATATAATAATAGGTACTCCAAACTGAATTTTCAAATTGTGCCAAGCTTTAAAAAAACATATTGAATTGAAAGAACTTTTTATGCTGATTCCAATGGTATGTTTCTTTTCTTTGTACAACAATTTGATCACAAGTTATGAATTTTTATTGATTTAATTTTCGTCAGGGTTTTTGGCACAAAATCAAAATTGCATTTTCCTCCAACTTCTGACCCCCATAGAGTACATCTGATAATGCTGTTTGGGGGTCTTAATGAATTTTTCTGAGAGTTTCCATCATATGTAATAAGGAGAATTTTCATTAGCCTTAAAAAAATAGAAATAAATGTTTAAAAACCACCTCTGAAAACGGAAAAAAATGCAAAAAATCTCTGTAGTCGGTGTTTACAAAACGCTAACACAAAATGTGTAAATTGTCAAATTTGTATAACTCGGCACCTAATTGGGCTACAGAAAAGTATCACATACCAATGGAATTAGCACAAGGAGACAAATGTAATGAAATACCTTTTAAATTAAGCAGACAACCAGAAATGTTCAAATGTTGCATTTATGTTTTCGAAATTTGTGAATATGCAGCGGCAATGTCGTTTACGCCAGTCACGTGCCAGACTCGGAGGTCATTGCTCGCAGGAAGACACTCAAAGTCCCACCTGAACACAAACTGTGCACTAACATCAGCAACATCTTCTCTGTTTGGCCAGCGAAACAAATCTTGACGGCCTTTTGTGTTCTCCAGGAACTTTACTGTTGCATCATCACCATTGTTCTTCACATCAAGTACTTGGCCTAAATAAAACTGCTCAAAGTAATAAACAGCAACCCACTGGCCTTGGTTGGTGAACTTAAAAGGTGAATCACCTACATAATCATCGGCTAAGTCTTCAGGAGGTGGTGCCTCATGGGTAACGTCTTCAGGAGGTGGTGCCTCATGGGTAACGTCTTCAGGAATTTCGACTGGAATGTCTGGTCGTAGTGGAGCTGAAGACAGATGCTCTTCTAATATTTTCTGCAGCTCATTCACAGTACCACTAAGTTTTAAGGTTCCTTTCTTTTTGACAATTGTCTTTTGAAAGCGCACTTCATCTTTTAGAGTTTCCTTGAGTCTTCCCTGAGAAGCACCTGCCCTTTGCTGTCGACGAATTAATCTGGCCACATCTTCCTTCTTCTGGCAAGGACCACCATGGGCAAGAACACGTCTTATGAGTGCAGATCTAACTTCTGCGAGTTTGGCTTCTTTGAGACGCTTTTTGTGTCTTGTTTCCAGCAACTGTTCGCGGATTTTCAGGCGAACAACTTGTTCTTGTCTTCTGTGTTGTTCTCGAAGACTGTTTCCTTTCCTCCTTGCAACTGCCATCAGCCTGGTACTGTCTTCGTCATCCTTTTGGCAAAGCCATGATGATGTCTTGTTGAAGTTTTGCATCTGATTTGATGATCGGTGATGGAATGTAGCATGCTTTCTTCTGTTTATGTCGAAATCAAGCTCTCCAAATGCATTCTCGCCAAGGAGATTGGTAAGATGGCAGTGCTGTAAAGCAGTCTGAATGTCTGGTGACTGAACTTGACCATATTTCCCATCAAGAAGAAAGTCAGTAAGCTGGAGATTAGTTACAACCAGCAGGTCTCTCATGATAACTTCCACAGCTGCTTTTACCTGGTTATGTTCAGCAGCAAACTTCAGTACAGCAGGTTTCAGATCTGTATTCAGCTGAAACTGTCCATCAAATACACTCTGAAACTCAGGATTTAGCATGTCACTGCTATCTTCTCGCCATCTGTCAAAGCTGGCGTGAAGCTTCTGGATGTAAATGTGGAAATCCCCATATGTGACTTTGCTCTGCAGAAGTTCCCAGAATGGACCAGTCACGTGTATGTAGATCAATGCCAAAGCACAGACAAAGGACAGAAGGGTCTCATCTTGAATGTCAGCTGCCACACTGTCTATCTTGTTGTTTAAATGGCTGAGGTGCTCTCTCAAAAACAATCTTAAATGTTCCAGGTGATGGATTATAGCAGCTGCTGACAAGAAGAAGCAGTTAAACCTGTTTGAACGATATGAAGTCACATGACTCTTCAGACCATTCTCTTCACAGTAGGCCAGCCACTCTGACCGACATCCATTTTTGTCATCCCCCCTTGGTCCAACAATGTCACAGGTCAGCCTGATAACACGTGATGTCGCAGTCTCGGTCTTCTTGTAGCACTGAAATTTTGGCAGAGAATCTCGCCCAAGTTTTCTTCCTTCTTCTTCTTCAATGAGCTTGAAGGAATTGTCACACGAGCGACTCAGCCCTAACAGGAAGTGTGCATTACAATGCAGGAAATGAAGTGAAGTCTCTTGCCCTAGTTTTGTCTTTTAAAAGTCACGAAGGTTTGAGTCAAAAAGCTTCATAGTTGCTGCTCGGTCAGTCATAACGCTTGTCAGCCTTGCCAGTATCTCGTTGAATTTGTGCTGGCCCTGTGCCTGTATTTCCTCTCCTTCACAATACAGGTCTGTGATTTCTTGAAGTAGAGTTATGGTGACCTCAAGCATTGTAGCAGCATCTTCTTTCGCAACTGTAGTAAAGCCCAAGCTGAATGACTCACCACTATCTACCGTAACCTGGTGACCAACTATCTTGACTCCTCCCCTTGAAGTACCATCAGTATGAAGGGTAAAATTGTCGCTCTCAAGTAGTTTTTCTGCTACCTGGATTTTTGAAAGGACGTGACCCTCGTTGCAAATGTTCAGTGAGGTCTGTAGTGATGGTAGTTCCCTCTCTGTAAACTCTGTCTGAAATAAATTCTGAGCAACGACTTGAATCGCAGTGCTGCACTTCCCTGCTGGGACACTACAATCACTCTGAAGTTGCATTACTGTTTTACGAACAGTGTCAACAAAGCGATTTTTCTTGGTTTTCAGTTCAGTTGGCATTATGTGCTCGACTACAATGGGTTCTTTCTCAGCTTCTAACTGAACTACCTTTTTCTGCAGCTTTTCTATCTTTGCATTTAGCCTACTGCGTTTTCTCTTGCTAGTCTCCCGTTCTGTAGCAATCTTCTGTTTCAGCTGGCGGTTTTCCATCTTCATGTGATTAAGTCTTTCTTTGTTTCTCTTTGCTGGACGTAGCTTGTCCTTTAGTAGGAGGTTTTTGTTTGTCAGGTATCGCAGTCTGTCACTATCAGGTTTTAAATCTTTCAACAACTTACTTTGTCGCTTCACAACACCAGTAAGTCTATCGAGATCTTTCCGCAGCTTGATATTCTCACTAGCTGTCTTCATCAAATTCATTTTTTCATGACATAGTTCTTGAACCGTTTCTTTGTACATGTTTACTTTTTCTTCCAGTGATTTAACCTGTGCTTGTAGATGATGGTTTTCCTTTATCATATTTTGACGTTCATGCAAGTCTGAACCAGATGTGCTGGAAGATGCTGTGTTTGAACCAGATGTGCTGGAAGATGCTGTGTTTGAACCAGATGCGCTGGAAGATGCTGTGTTTGAACCAGATGCGCTGGCAGGTGCTGTGCTACAACTTGAAGAGACAGAAGATTTATCTGGGAGTTGTAGTACTTGGAACAGTGACACCAAATGGGAGGACAGCATTCCATGTTGATCGGAGCCCCTATTCATGCTGAACTTTCTGTAGCAGTTCAGACTTTTCTTTATGCTGTAATTAACATCTTTATCTACTGTTGCTCCAGTCAGCTTCTTTACCCACTGTGTTGTGAACTGTTCTTTGAGCCTTTCCTTCTTGCGAAAATTTTCAAGATCAATAACAACTTGATGGGTTACCTGATTTGACAGGAAAGGTCCAGGGGGGTGTGGCAGTTCACTAGTCAGATGTCCTCTCTTCAGGCCTAGAGAAGAGAGTGAAGAAGAAACAGAGTCAAAGTCTACTTCACTTTCTAATAATGCAGTCAGATCTTCACCCCTGGCATGCATTTTGGTCACCATCTTCTTCAGACGATCAAGGGATCCACTCAGACGGCACACAGGATAGCATACTGAAGGGAAGAGTTTCTGGAACCAAGCTCCTACCTAGAACAGAAAAGAAAACAAAATAACAGAGTAATGTTTACCTGAGAGAAGAGTCGGAGAGAAAAACAAAATAAGAAAATGTGTGTAAACAGGAATGTGTATGGTGACAGAGAGAGAGAGCTTGTATTAATATGTAAACATTGCTCATCCTAAGTAAGTATACAATGTGTGTGAACAGGAATGTGTATGGTGACAGAGAGAGAGAGAGCTTGTATTAATATGTAAACATTGCTCATCCTAAGTAAGTATACAATGTGTGTGAACAGGAATGTGTATGGTGACAGAGAGAGAGCTTGTATTAATATGTAAACATTGCTCATCCTAAGTAAGTATACAATGTGTGTGAACAGGAATGTGTATGATGACAGAGAGAGAGCTTGTATTAATATGTAAACATTGCTCATCCTAAGTAAGTATACAATGTGTGTGAACAGGAATGTGTATGGTGACAGAGAGAGAGCTTGTATTAATATGTAAACATTGCTCATCCTAAGTATACAATGTGTGTGAACAGGAATGTGTATGGTGGCAGAGGGAGAGAGAGAGCGAGAGAGAGAGAGCTTGTAATATTGTAAACATTGCTTATCAAAAAAATTATAAAAATTGGCATTCTGTAACCCATCCACCCCACCCCTCTCATATAAAAAAAAAACAATTAGAATAAAAAATGTAACTGTTTAGCTGTTTAGTTTAGCTTTAGCCCCAGAGGTAGTGGGCTTTTGCGCTAATAAAGACAACAATAAGGTGGAAAGCCCCATAAATGTTCTCCCATTCAGAGGTCCTTTTTTCACTACCACAAGTTCATATTTTTACTTGAAATAAATCTAATAATAAAATGTTCATGATAAGACGTTTATTTCAACTTTAAAAAATTAGTTTCGCAGCCATCATACTTGTTTAAAAAAAAGAAAAGAAATAATAATAATAATAATAATAATAATAATAATAATAATAATAATAATAATAATAATAATAATAATAATAATAATAATAATAATAATAATATTTATATAGCTCTTTTTCCTAAGGAACAATATCAGTTCAAAGCGCAGTGCTCACGCATTCATTCTAAACATCCGGCTTCATACAAAATAAAATCAGGCAAGTCACTTGCTAACAAATAAGAGACGAGGGAGGGAGGGAGGAGAGGAGAGCTAAGAAGGGGTGATGGGGTGGGTAGTGGCGGTAGTCTGAATCACACACACACACACAAAATGACGACGACGATTATGGGAGGCAAGATTCCAGATCTGCAATTCGAAACCGTTAGATATATAAGGCGCATTTATTGGGCCACCAATTGAAAATTCATGTCATTGTATCAATATATACCTAATGAGACTGACTGCGAAACCGACTCGGAGTTGTTTACGATTTTAACTTGACAATTCTTATTAAAAAAATATTTGTTGAATAAGAAACCGCTTCATAGGATTCACAAACACAATTCCTCGGTCTTAATCATGTTTTCTCAGTTACTATGTAGTCAATCAACATGGTCATATTTAATTCATGGCATAATTTCAGCAACAAAAACATAAAAAGAACAAGTACTATTAACAGAATGGGAAAACAATTACATAGGACAGAAGTTGGTGTCACCATGTACGTTCATACTAATCACAGCACACATTCATAATAATCATACTTTAATATAACAACAAATTATGCCTGATGTGCTGTTGAAAAAAAAGCTGCAGAATGGCAGGGACAAATTTAGCAAGATGAACAATCTTAGCTAATTTGACCTTCTTGTTTTAAACCATGTTTTATTTATTAATAACTTGCTTGGCACACAGACGTGCGACTTGATTGTGCTGTGCACGACACAGTGGCAGCAGCACCTCAAAACTTCCGCCACATTATTGTCAGAATCCTTCTGAGTACTTCCACCAATGTTGGTGACGATGCAACAGTTTGACTGTCATTAGTAATAGTATCAGAGTACATATCTATCCATGACGACAGCAATATTTCAAACAATTTATTCAGTTATTCCATATACCATAAGAGATACTTACAGAACAGAAGATTAGACTATCAGCCGAGGAGTCAAAAAGATCAATCACTGGCAACCTGCAACAGCAAAAACAGGTTCCATATTATTTGCTGTTTAGCTGTAGAACGCTGTCACTACTCACTGTATATCAGCCTTCTTCCAGTAAAGAGTTCAGTGATTGGACTGAATGCGTTAGTGTTCTGATTTAGCCTAACAAACAAAAACACATTACATAGCCTACTAAATACTAGTGAATGTCTATTTCCTTTTATTTGTCCGGCTGTAGTTAGTAAACAACTTCTTATCTTAGTGCCTCAACTGAAGTTTCTGACTGTAGCCCAAGTAAAAAAAATGGCAAAAGAAATATAATCTATTATGGGATTTATTCATTATTTTGTACAGCTGAATCAAATCACCTCTGCAGCGTTTGTACTTTCAAGTTCAATTATGGATGGCAGCTAGTTAGTTAGTTATTCAATGCTTACAGTAGGTACACCAAAGTGATTTTGATTTTCTGTAACTCAGTTTGGACACTACAGTATTTACATAGATCTTTTTGTTCTGAACACAGTGGTATATTTTTCCCCCATAGGACAAAGAGTTATTAATGTTTGAAAATGGTGAATGTTGGTGTTTTTTTCGCAACTTTTTGGAATTGAAGAAATTGACAACTTTGGAGTCTCAAAGTGAAGCCAATATTGATACCAGAAAGCTGGCCTGAACCCCTTCATATAATACTCCAAGCCCAATTTTAGTCAGGCCTATCCCATGTAATGTTCAGTTGTGTTGGTGCTTCAAAGTTGGGAAATCATCAAATTCGCAGTGCGTGCCGGCTTAACTACCCTCAGCACTCGCTGAATAGGCCTACAAGTTACAGGTCGGTGATGGCAGCAAGATAACCGTTTGTGTACTTTTCTACGGCAAAGAGCACCGCGATAGAGTAATGCACAAATTAATAAATACCCTAGTTTTATAAAGGAAAGTCTGCTCTTTATTTCATGCTAATTTTTAAAATTCTAGTTAAAATCAAACTTACATTAAAATCGCTTTAACCACTTTGGCTCTTTACAACTCTTTCACACAATTCTGTCAACCGCCATATTTGATTATTGATATGTAAATGAAGCTAAGTATCCGAACTTCTCATTGGTTCTTATTTCTATTCCATCCAATGAAACGAGCAACATCGCAGGGGATTACTCAAAAGTTGTTTTCTACGTTGGAATGAGTCTCCTCTCTGAAAATCCTTATCGGGAAGAGAGGGGACTATAAACTGAAAAAAAAAACAACAAAAAACAAAAAAACTTTGGAATCTTGTGCGGGGACGTTAATTTTACTTCGGAATCTAGAGTGTATATTGTCCCCTATACGCACTGTGTCCGAGGACGTTAATCTAACCACTCGGAATCTTTCGCATAAACATGCATTAAAAACGACACAGATGTAAAGATAAAGCTTTCAATTTTTATTTGAATACAGCCACTGTTCGTTTTGATGCAGTTTTACATTAATAACTGCCGAGGGGACACGTGCCAATGAAGACTTTGGAGTACCTACTTACAGGGTCTAGCGGACTGCAAAGAGCCGACTCAGGACCACAAAATCAAGATCACAACTTCGATGAAAGAGAACTCGCCTCTGATCCGAATAAAAGATCTGCCGAAACAACCCTAGTGGCAACACCGAAGGCACTCCACCAGCCGGTCACTTTACAATCAAGACATCCCACGCAGGGGACGCTGAGGCTATACTAATTTATCAAACCTCCGTTTACAAACTTAAAATGGAATACAAATATCATTATAAAATACCAACAAAACACATACATGCCTACATTGCCAAATAATAACATCATAGGAATCCCCAGTGACCATTTGGCAGCGTCCAATATTGCCAAGCTGCATGCGTGAATCAATGGCTGCTGTTTTTGTTTAGGGGCAATTTTGAACACAATCTTTTTGGATATTACTATCAGCAGCGTACAGTATAAATTTGAATTAAGTATAATTTATGAAATTTATATTGGAGAATATTATTCTTCAATTTAAATAGGTTTGCAGAGCATATAGACTGGTTTTTGAACCTTGTAACTAATCTTCTCACTGAAGGTAGGCCTATTCGTTACGATTCTATTATAGTTTATACTGATACACAATACTGATTTGTTTTGATGGTTACTGCTAAGTATTAGTATTTATTGATCATTGCAAATTTTGGCAGTATTCTAGGCTAGTTGGTTTAAATCTAGGTCACATTAGTACTAACAATGGCTGAAAGAAAAAACAGTGGCACCAAAATTGCCACTAAAAAGAATCAGAAAAACACTTGGGGGCATGTACCTTGGGTGTGTTTGAAATGTGATGATGCTATTGATGATGGGCAAGGTGACATAACCATACAATGTTTCCTCTGTAAGGAATTTTGTCATAAATCTTGCAGTGGGTTGACTAGTAATGCACAGTTCAACTGTTGTAGGGGTGCTAGCTCTATTCAGTGGACTTGTGATGGGTGTGGAGAGAAGGAGGTGATAGTGAAATCACAAATAGAGGCTAAACTTGATGGCATTTTTCAACTGCTGCAAACAATGACCACGAGACTTGAACAATTAGAAATGAGGCATGACCAGGAGGAACACATAGAACAAATTATTGAAAAGAAGGTGGAAGACTACTTACGTGAGACAGAAGAGAAAGAAAAATGGAAGCTGAACATAATTGTTGTAAATCTTGCTGAGAGCACAAATGAAACTTCAGAGGAAAGAAAGATGGAAGACAGACAGAGTAAGAGCACTGATTAGCCAAATTCCAGAAGTGAAGGCTGAAGAGGCAAAAACCCAGTGAGGTTGGGACCATTGAGAATAGGGCAAAATGTAAAACCAAGGATGCTGAGAATGGAGGTGGGAAGTGAAGAGACACAAATCAAAATCTTGAAAGGCATTTTCCAGCTAAATAAAAACAAACCTCCCATGGAACGTATTTTTATAAATACTGATAATACACCAAAGGAGAGAGAAAAAAATCAAACAACTTAGAGCTGAAATGAGCATGAGGAAAGAAGAAGGGGAGACTGATCTTTGCATTGACTATAGAAAGTTTGAAATTGTCAAGCGGCAAGTTAGACCTGACCAGCGTCAAGGAGCTGCAGCTCCACAGACGCAGGGGAATTGAATTAGAGCCGATACTGAGGTGCATGTAAATAGTTTTAATCATTCTACACATTTTTGTACAGTAATGTGGATTCACTATTGAATAAAAAAAAGTGAATTACTTCTTCTGATTGATGAACTAAAACCTGATATTATCGGGATTACAGAATTTAAGGCTAAAAATCAGTTTTATGTTCCCTTGGACTTGGAATATGAGGTTCCAAACTATGACTTGTTCATGAATAAAGACCCTAAAAGAGGTGTTGTGCACACTATATTTTCATAAAAAAACTTAATGCTAAAGAATACTGTTTGCTGGGAAATACGAAGTTTGAGGAGTGTGTTTGGGGAACATTTGTTGGCGGAAAGGGAGAAAGGGTACTTATAGGTTGTGTATAGAAGCCCCAACTCATCAGTCGATAGTGACGAACTTTTATTTGAATTACTTAAGAATCAAGACATACAGAAGTTCGACAAAGTCTGTATTACTGGTGATTTTAACTTTCCAAATGTAAGATGGGATGGTGAATGGTGTGGAGATAAAAATAATACATTTATTGAATGTATCAGGGATGCATATCTTATGCAGAAAGTCAACAACCCTACTAGGCATAGAGAAGGACAAAAATCAACACTAGATGATCTTATATTGGTAAATGATGATCTTTTAATATCAGATGTAATACATAGAGCTCCAATTGGTAAGAGCGATCATGATGTGTTGATATTTGAACTATACATCCCAAAGTGTACAGAATTGCTATAGAGAAAGTTCAAAAAAGGGCAACAAAGTTACTTATAGAATGTAGAAAAATGTCCTATAAAGAGCGACTTTTTTTTCTTGGTTTACATTCAGTTTCCACTGTCTGATAGGAGATTACGAGGTGACCTAATACAAGTATTCAAAATTTATAATAACATTGATGACTTAGAATGGAATGACTTGTTTGCTAATCCTCATAGTAATACGACACGCTTATCTGAAGGCAAAATCTTTGTTAGACACTAACACTAATATTAGGAAATTCTCTTTTTCATATAGAACTGTAAGACATTGGAACGACCTTCCAATGTCTTTAAAGAGTGCTAAAACTACTAATCAGTTCAAAAGCCAGTTGGATGCAATTCCAAAATTTATAGACTTATTTTAATTTTTACAGCTATGACTAATATGTAGGCAAATTGCATGCAAGGCAGACCATTGTAAATAAATATAAAAGATGGGACGTTCAGAAAGGCTCCACGGCCTACATCTGTCCCTACTACTACTACTACTACTACTACTACTACTACTACTACTACTACTACTACTACTACTACTACTACTACTACTGATCCAACAGACCTCACACACAAAAAGTATTATACTGAAACCCCCGGCACCACCATGGGTGGGGGTGGGTGGGGGAGATGGTTGCACCGGCCTCTTTAACTAGGTTTGCAGCACATCTCTGGACTCGATTCAACCCTTGCCTACACGGAAAATTTATCCTTGGCTGATTACTCTGCACTAAAGTCCAGGCAAAAATACATCAATCAAAATACTTACATTTCAATCTCCCCGCTCATTTCCATTTCAATCTCCCCGCTAATTTCGTCTGTGGCCATCATGTAATGTTCAGCACCGCACAGAATGATAGTTACGCGTTTTAAAATTCCTCTAAAATCAGCAAAAGGATTCTAGACGCTTACAGTTATATCTGGGAACTTCCTGATTTTAAATGAGTTCAAGAAATAGAATACTTGTAATTTAGAATCATAGTTCACATTTTCGAAAAACGGTGCTACGCTCTCACTCCCTTGCTGGCGAAAGTCAAAAGTGCATGTGGCTACGACGAATCTACTTTTTTTTTTGCATAAAAACGGAATGGGACAGAATGTTGAAAATGCAAAATTAGAATCTTGACTGTGGCCAGAGCATGTAGAACTCATTTGATGAAAAGAATCCTCCCCAAAAATTAGTTAATTTGATATAAAATGTTGTCGCTGTAATCACGGTTTTTACGGAAGTCGCCCTAATGCTGACAAAATTGAAGGGCATATTTCTCCAATATAATGTATCTAAGAACAGTTCCAAATCGTTTCCCGCCTAGGTCATGGAAAGGGGTTCACGATGGCGCGGTGGATAGGGGAATATCAATGCAAGGGAAGAAACTGTGGGCCAAAATCATAGGGCGACGCGTTTTGGTTCGCCCTATCAACTCAGTACTGAATTTTCATACATTAGGAAGACAAAAAGTGGCCCTAACTCGTCTTAGTACTAATATATATATATATATATATATATATATATATATATATATATATATATATATATATATATATATATATATATATATATATATATATATATATATACAGTGTTTCCCACAAGCTTCAAATCAAGGGGTCCAAGGGACCCTCTGTTGAAAATTTTGAGGGTCCTTTTAAAAATTCTGAGGGTCCCTTCCATGTGTGCATACAAATGTGACTAAAGTCAATAAGATAAAGTGTAGTGCTTATACAATGTCTTATACAGTACTCCTCTCTTAAGGTGACCCCCCACGGGACCAAATTTTTGTTTGATCTTATCCGAGGGGCACCCTAAACAGTCCTCTGATAAGATCAACTACCAGTAAAAAACTTCATCTTATACGAGGTGCTAAATTTTTGTGTCGTGTGACAGTGTGTGTGTGTGTGTGGGTGTGTGCGTGTGTGTGTGTACATGTGTGCACGTTGGTGCGCGTGTATGCATGTATGCATTACTTTATATGTATTTTTTGTGCGTGTGTATGATGTATAAGCACACACTCAAACACTCAAACGAACGGATGCAAGCATGCATACACATACACACACTCTCTCACACACACACAAACACATTGACGCGCACGCACGTGACAGACTTACCAGCACCAGGCTATGTGAACAGTAAATGACATCATAAGGAATATATGACATCATCTCAAACCAGGAAGTGACCTCATAAATGACGTCATCTGTGACATCAATTTCTCTTAAGCAGCAGTCTCCTCCATTTGGGAACCAAAACGGGGTTGACGTTATCAATAAACAGCACAAGAACTCTATGCCGGTGTGTGTGTGTGTGGGGGTGTGTGTGTGTGTGTGTGTGTGTGTGTGAGCGACGTCCACTGTGATAACGTGGGGGTACGACACTTTCGCTGGGCGCAACAACGTGTGCGTCCGTGGGACCCTCTTAATCAAAATCTTTGCGTCATCTTCCGATTTTTATGCGTGAATTACGCACATATGTGCGTAATGGGAAACGCTGATATATATATATATATATATATATATATATATATATATATATATATATATATATATATATATATATATATGAAACAAGCAACCAACTAGTCAGAGAATTTATTTTCCTGGTGGAGCTTGAACCTCTTATAGGGAAGATGGCCAAGACAAGAAGTGGACACAAGAAGATGAAAATGATCAAGAAAAGAGTCGAGAGCACTGACGCGACCTCCGTGTTAATACCGTCTGAGGAGAGATTGGCAGCCGTTGAAAATCAGGACGACGGTACCAAAATGGAGTCAAGGGCAAAAGATGCTCCCACATCTGACAGCACAACATTCGCTACTACCACCACAGTGAGTGAGATTCCCTACAAGTTATATCTGTATAAAACTGTACTGCACTAACTGTATATAATGTGGTGGGAATACCTAACTGATCTGGACTGTCCAGGGACTATGAACTTTATCTTCTTGCGATTCGGCCTCGCGCATGTGCGTACACCCATTTAGTGCCACGAGATCAACATTATGATTGTGGGCGCTCAAGGAAAGACACCAATCATGTTGAAGAAAACCACAGTTCCCCTGACGACAACGGCCTACAGATAATAGACGGTGAACATCAGCAAGAAGATTTACAAAGTGAAATAAGAGCCCTAAAAATGCTGGTGAAAGGTCTTTATGACAAAATAGAGCAAACAGAAAGATCTGTGAAGGAAACAGGAAAGGAGAGAAGGGAAGACGAGAAAGAAAGTCAATCGACGTCAGTGCGGCAGACAAAGGAAATCGGCGTTCAGGTGAAATTTACTTACGCAGAAGTGGTAATGTCGACTTCATCAACGGTATCGACGAGTACCAAGAGTAACGATACACCGAAACAGAGGCACAAAACGAAAAATGGAAAGAAACTGGCAAAAGAACAAAATGATGACAAAAGCAGCAAATGACGTCATGTCAAAAAATGACGAAATAAAAAATGGCGGAAAAAAAATGACAAAATTAGGCCTCTCTTACCTTCAGCATCTTTGCCATCAGTACTGATCGCCAGTGACTCTGTGATGAATGGAGTAGACCCAAAAAAGATTAGGAAAGTCTTACGGTTTTATGACCAATTCAATCAAAACCTACCGCATAGGGGAATTGAACAAACAGGTACAATCGTTTTCTCGTCGAAGTCACTCACGAATGGATGCTGTAGTTGTTCACTGTGGGGTGAATGACATTAAACATAATGATCCAAAGCACACATTTGGTGAAAGCAGTTAAAGAACTGTCAGCAACTTACCGTACAAGCAAGATCGTCATCAGCAAGATAACACCTGTAAGGAACGAGGAGTTGGAAAGAAAGAGAGCGGTGTTTAATGCTTTAATAGAGGATGACCTGGGCGACATGAACAACATAACATTTGTCAACCATGAAAATGTACCCTTACATCTTTTGAGAGATGGCATTCACCCAAATGCAAGAGGGGCGTCTATTCTCGCTCGAAATTTGGGGCGGCATATCAGAAGCCTTCTTTGGGAAAATCAGCGCAGAAGAAGTGGAAGACCTACGCATTACCAAAGAAGTTCATGGTTCAGTCGTCAATTTCCCTTGGTGCAGTGGTACTGACTTGTGAACTGTGCATACACTAATGTTATTACAACAATAATACAGAAACAGAACCAAATATGAACAACTGCAATAAGAAACAAACAAAAAGGATAATAATAATATCTTTAATTATTAAACTATTAATCGATTTAGTCTTAGGAAAGATGAAGAAGTGGGTATTATGAAATAACAGAATCGGGGTGAAAGTGTCTTCAAAACGTTGGGTCATATGTTTTTTATTTGATGGAGATTGGGGTATGTGGGACTTGGGAATGGTTAGGGGTGGGGGGTGGGGGGTGATGTAATCATAAACTATTAATAAAAATTTAAAAAAAATAACATAACTATATGATTACGTCACTTGATATAGTACAATAGAGTTTACGTCATTAATTCGTCATTATCCTCTCTCCTTTGGGAATGGGGGAGGGGTGGGTGGTAGGAAAGATTTTTGTATTAGAGATTTATGTATTGTTTTTTATCCTTTTATTGCATTATGACCTGATGGTCTATATTAATTGTTAGTTTTTCGACCCTCGTTAGCTGGAATAATCAAAGGTTACAAAGTGTGTCGAAATTACGATTGTGATGTCATCTGCACATGAAGGACATATATGATGTTTATTATACTTAAAATGGAAGTACAAAAAAAAATAAGAAATGTCATTATTCATTCATTGATCTGAGATATCTGAAAAATAATAGTTAAATTGAGTTATGCGTATGCTATTTGAGGTTTGAGGTTAGAGAGAGAAAGAGAGAAAAAAAAGTTCATTATTTTATGTGTGTGCAAAACATTGATCAGCGGTTTGCCAGTGATGCCAATAACAACAGTAACAGATGTAAATTAACTTTAATATAAAATGATAATTGTATTAGAATTACTTTAGAGTAAATGATAAATATTTTGTGTTATATGCTTTGTGGTGACCTTGATGTCATAATTTGATAATAAATTTTGACTATTCGAGGTGTTTGTATTGTATTTGTAAGATTTGAACACACTATTTAGTATTGTATGCTCTGTGGGTTCGGGCATTAAATAGAATAGACCCAACGTTTCCCGACGTGTCGTACGAGGCGACTAACAGGGGTGATGTTAGCACGGCATCACTGGGCGAAAGTCTTCTACACAGAAGTCACCGGCCAGGGCGGAGGAACCTCACGTTACTACAGGTTCAACAACCATGTGCTCAGGGCCAAGGCGAGCCACACTGTATTCGTGGATTTCGGCTGTAGCCAACAGCCTGGAGAGGATTGGGCACCGCCAGGTCTTTTTTGCCCAAGACACACTACATGATGACACAATCCACTAATTCCATTCCGGATCGGTCGTCGCCCGGCACAAGGACCGCGCCTTCCGTTGGCCACCAGGACGGAGGTGTTAAGTATGCTACTGATGGACAATTAAGACAATTTAGCAAGATCCGCACGAGAAACAACATCGTCATAGGAACCTGGAATGTCAGGACCCTAACTGCGGAAGGAAAATTAGAAGAACTGGCCCACGAGTTGGACCACTATCGATGGAACGTTCTAGGCATCAGCGAACTGCGCTGGAAAGGCCTAGGTGAAACAACGACCGACAAAGGCCACAAGCTCTATTTCAGCGGTAGAGATGACAGGCACGAACACGGCGTTGGATTCTTGGTCCACAAGAACATTCTAGCCACTGTCATGGGTTGCCGCCCAGTCTCCAGTAGACTCATTACCATCCGCCTGAGAGCAGCCCCTTTCAACATCACCATCATCCAGGCCTATTCCCCAACATCAGACTATGACGACAGCGAAGTGGAGGGTTTTTATGAAAATCTACAGGCGGTCCTTGACCAAGTGCCGAAGAAGGACATAGTCATAGTGCAAGGCGACTGGAATGCCAAGGTTGGCCAAGATGCGCACCACAACTGGGGAGACACATGTGGACCACACTGCAACAACGAGACAAATGACAGGAGTCTGAGACTCTTGGAGTTTGCCAGATACAACAATCTGGTACTGGCAAACACGCTTGGTCTCCACAAAAACTCCAGACGATGGACATGGCAGTCCTGGCAGGGAGCATGACAACCAAATAGACTACATCATGGTCAAGAAACGCTTCAGACCAAGCATCAACATTGGCAGGACACGCACTTTTCCAGGAGCAGACATCGGAAGTGACCACGATCTCGTGATGATGTCTTTCCGGCTCCACTTGAAGAGAGAAAATACTGCAAAGTGCACTAGACTGAAGTTCGACCTGGACAAACTGCAAGACCCAGAGGTGGCAGAACTATTTCAGGCCACAATTGGAGGGAAATTTGCACCACTGCTCATTTTTGGGGCTGGTGAAGTAGATGTCAACACCATGACCACCACCTTCAACTCAGCTGTGTCAGATGCCGCCACTGAGATCCTTGGCAAGCACCGACCAAAGAAGAAGCCGTAGATCACACCTGAACTTTTGGATCTGTGTGATAAACGAAGAGAGATGAAAAAGAAAAAGAACACCTCACAGGGAGCTGATGTCTACCGAAAAATCAACAATGACATCCGAAAAGGCATGCGCACAGCAAAGGAAAACTGGATAGAAAATCAATGCCAGGAAATAGAGAACAGTCTAAACAAGAAAAACAGCAAGAAGGCCTACCAGACAGTGAAGCGGCTGGCAAGTGTCAAACAGCCCAAAGTCTCCACGATCCAAAGCAGGTCTGGCATATGCCTTACAGAAGAACAAGAAGTCTTGGACAGATGGACAGAGTACTGCTCTGACCTTTACAACCATACACCAAATGGAGACCCATCAGTTCTAGCATGTCCCGAGAACAGAGAAGAAGAAGAAATCCTCCCAATTCTCCGGGAAGAAGTTGAGGCAGCAGTGCAATCGCTAAAGAAAGGGAAGTCAGCGGGAGTGGGCAACATACCCGCGGAACTGCTTCAAGCAGGAGGAGAAGCGATGATTGTTGCCCTCACCATTATCTGTAACAAGATCTGGCAGAGTGGGGAGTGGCCTATACCATGGACCCAGTCGCTTGTCATCACTCTTCCCAAAAAAGGTAACCTTCAGGAGTGTGAAAATTACCGGACCATCAGCCTCATCAGCCATCCCAGCAAGGTCCTCCTGAAAATAATACTCAACAGGTTGAAACCCCAAGCTGAACAGATCATAGCTGAAGAACAAGCAGGATTCAGGGCAGGGCGAAGTATTACTGAGCAGATTTTCAACCTCAGAATAATCTGTGAGAAATACCTACAGCACCAACAACATCTATATCATGTGTTCATAGACTTCAAGAAGGCGTTTGACCGAGTCTGGCATGCAGCTCGATGGCCAACAATGAAAGTGTACAATATCAGCCCTAAAATTATTGAAGTCGTCAGTATGACAAGGCTACCAATGCAGTCCTCCACAACAGCGCCATCGGGAACTGGTTCAGAACAACAATCGGTGTGCGTCAAGGATGCCTACTCTCTCCAACACTCTTCAACATCTTCCTAGAGCGCATCATGTCAGATGCTCTTGCAGACCATGAAGGCACAGTCAGCATAGGGGGTAGAGCAATCTCCAATCTTCGTTTTGCAGATGACATTGATGGATTGGCTGGAGAGGAACAAGAACTTGAACAGCTGGTACAGAGGCTTGACACCACCTCCAGAGCCTATGGAATGGAAATAAGTGCAGAGAAGACCAAAATGATGACCAACAACACTAATGGCATCAATACGGACATCAAAGTCCAAGGCCAATCCCTCAACACAGTGCATAGCTTCAAATATTTAGGAGCCATTGTATCAGACAATGGGTCCCGACAGGAAGTCCTCTCCAGGATCGCACAAACAACTGCTGCCCTGACAAGGTTGAAGCCCATTTGGAAAGACAGGACCATCAGTCTACATTCCAAAGTAAGACTGCTGCGCTCCCTTGTCATCTCCATCTTCCTATATGCTTGCGAAGCATGGACCCTCACAGCAGATCTCCAACGAAGAATACAAAGCATGGAGATGAGGTGCTACAGAAGACTTCTGGGCATTTCCTATACCCAACACATCACCAACGACGAAGTCCGACAGACCATCACACAAGCCATTGGACAACACGATGACCTGCTCACAGTGGTGAAGAAACGGAAACTCCGATGGTATGGCCACGTCACCAGATCATCAGGCCTTGCAAAGACTATTCTGCAAGGCACAGTGCAAGGAGGTAGAAGAAGAGGGAGACCGAAAAAGAGGTGGGAGGACAACATTCGTGAATGGACTGGTTTGACACTGAGCGAAGCCATCAGGGCTGCTGAGGACAGAGAAAGATGGAGTATGCTGGTTAAACGATCATCTGTGGTGCCCCTACGACCTTCAGGTTACGGGACAGGATAGGATAGGATAGGATAGGATTTAGTATTGTATTAGTACGGTTTTTATTTAATTTGTTAATTAATATTTGAATGTTCTTGACATTATGATCGACTTGTGCTATGGGACTGTGCCTGGTGCATACAAATCTAAGCCTATGCCCTCGTTTGGGAATTCGTATCATAATAGTGTTTATCTGGCGCCTGTGTATAAGCCTGTGTTTCATCGCTTGCCTCGCGTTGTGAGGTCTGTGAAGTGTTGGACAGCCGATAGTATTGAGTGTCTGCAGGATTGCTTTGATTGCACGGATTGGACTGTTTTTCAGAATGCGTGTGAATTTGTGAATGAATTAGCTGACGTCATTTCATCCTACATATCTTTTTGTGTTGATTCTGTCATCCCAGTGAAAGAAACTGTTGTTTTTCCTAATAATAAACCTTGGATTACGAAGGAGTTGAAATCTGTGTTAAACAAAAAGAAGCGTGTATTTTTTGAAGGGACTAGCCATGAGAAGAAGATAATTAATAGGGAAGTTCGTGACTGCATTAGAAAGGCTAAGAGAGTATATAAAGATAAAATAGAAGCTAAGTATAGTGGAGGTGACCTTCGGGCTGCCTGGCAAGGGATGAAGACTATGTCGTCTGTCAGTCAGAAGGTGGACTCTTTTAGAAAAAGTACTGTCAAACTTGAGGGCGTGAGGGACATGGATGTACCCAATGTTTTAAATGCTTTTTATAATCGTTTTGAGAGGCTTGATTTTTCTGCTGATGTTTCGGATTTTAGACACTTGTCCTAGACCCAATGCATGACATTGAGATTTCTCAGGAGTGTGTTACTAGACTGTTTAAGTCTATAAATGTTAGTAAAGCTCCTGGCCCTGATGGAATTTGTGGTAAAACACTGCGTTATTGTGCTGATCAACTTGGAGGCGTCTTTCAGCCCCTTTTCCAGCAGTCTGTAAATTCTGGTCAGATTCCTGATATTTGGAAAATGTCTAATGTCGTGCCTCTACCCAAGAAACCCAACCCCAAACAACCCAATGATTTTAGGCCTGTCGCTCTCACATCTCTTGTTGTGAAAACCTTGGAGAAAATCCTTAAAACCCTCATTCTTACTGCGACTGGTGCCGCTCTTGATCCCCTTCAGTTTGCATATAGGGCTGGGAGGGGGGTGGAGGATGCCAAGTTGTTTATCTTGAACACTCTGTATACCCATTTGGAGAAGCCTAAGGCGCATGCCAGACTGCTTTTTGCAGATTTCTCCTCTGCGTTTAACACTATGCAGCCTCATATTCTGGTTGACAAACTTGTTTCTGATTTTAAACTCAGTCATCAACTTGTACTTTAAACTTTAAATTTTTTTGACTAATAGACAACAGAGAGTCTGTGTCAATGGTTCTTTGTCAGATATTCTGGTTACTTCCACAGGTTCTCCACAGGGTTGTATTCTGTCGCCATTATTTGTTATAATGTATACTGACAGCTGTAGAAGCACTGCTGAAAATAGTTTTCTGATAAAAATTTCTGATGACTCAGCTTTGTTGTCTTTATTTCAAGGACCAGGAGGAGATCATGATTTTGCCCTCACGAACTTCGTGGATTGGTGCGATGATAATGTTTTTGGATATGAATGTTACTAAAACGAAAGAGATGATTTTTTACTTTAGGAGAGTCAAAGAGGTGGTCCAGCCAAGTGTTATTCATAATGAAGATGTTGAGATTGTTGACACATATAAGTATTTGGGCACAGTTTTTGACAGCAAGCTTAAATGGGATGTGAACACACAGTGCATTGTCAAACGGGGCCAACAGCGATTATACCTTCTCCAGAAACTGAAGTCTTTCTCTGTGGATTCTAAGATTCTCAGCTTGTTTTATCAATCTTTCATTAAGAGCTTGCAGACTTTTTCGTTTGTTTGTTGGTTCCACAGCCTGACTGTGAGGGATAGGAATAGCTTGTCCAGCATTGTCAATGTCTGTTCAAAGATCATCGGTGTCAGGCAGAGAGACCTGGGTTCTTTCTGCGATCGGCAAATCATCAAGAAGGCGAACGGAATTATTTGTAGACCAGAGCATGTTCTGGCGGGCGAATTCTCAGTGCTACCATCCGGGCGCCGTTTGGCCTTACCGGCCTGTAAGGGTAATCGCCGCTCCCACAGTTTTATTCCTTGCGCAATTCGACTGCTAAATTTGATGCGATCATCTCCGCTTTAACATTTTCCCCACCGCCCTAATGCAAATTTATTTATTTATTTATTAAAAAAATAAATGCTCGACGATGGCCCGATTCATGGATTGATTGATTGTTTATCGACCGATTGATTTTATGATTCATTTGTGATATTCTTACCTTATTTTCTTACCTTCATGTTTTTATTTGATTTAACTGTTTAACTGTCGGCTGTGAGTGTTCATGACATGCGTGGTGTGTGTGTGTGTGTGTGCGTGTGTGTTTGGTTTATGGTTGTATGGTAGGACATGTGCTTATGAAATCGTGTGATAAACTTTTAAATTTTACAGTTTGTTAAACTTCTTTATGTATTTATTTATTTTAATAATATGAGCTGCTTCTAAATCTTGTAATTGCCCTATGTGGATAAATAAAGTTGTATTGAATTGAATCGAATTGAATTGAATTGAACTGTTATTAAGCAGATTCATTTCAAAATTACTTGGTAATTTATAAATTAATATGAAGGATGGTGTAAGAATCCTTCAGTGGAATTGCAGGTCAATTAATACAAATTTATTACATCTCGAAAAACATATATCAGAGCATAATTACAGTGTATTAGCATTACAATCTTTAAATGTTGATGTATATAGATTACCTAAATTAACATCGTACTATTATCCACCACTATATACTTGTGGAAAAGAAAAGAAGAAAATTCAAACCGCTTTATATATAAGATCTGATTTACAATATAACGTCATTCATCCATCACCAATACCATTTGATGCTGAAGGTGTATTTTTTACAAGCGCCACAATTAAATTCAACAGTCAGTCATGTCTGTTTATCTCCCTAATGGTCCAATAGAAGACAATACGGATTGGATTAAAAACATTGATTGGACACAAAATAAATGGATAATACTTGGAGATTTTAACGCTCATTCTTCACTTTGGGATAATGAAACTATTACTGTGACTAGCAATCGTTTAGTTGAAAATATTGTAAATTCTTCGTTAGTTTTATTAAATGACGGTTGTATAACTAGGATACCAGATTTGATATTGCATAAACCATCTGCAATTGATCTTTCACTTATTAGTCCCGATTTAGCAACTCACGTTAAGTGGTTTACAGAATTAGATACTTTAGGCAGTGACCATTTGCCAATTATACTTAATCTACATGAAATAATTATTGATGATGATTTTAATAATAGTTCTGAAGATAAAATTCCTAAATTTAAATATGCAAGAGCTGACTGGGAAACGTTTCAGCATATTTTGAATTCATATGATCGTAGTAACATAGAAAATGATAATAATAATATTTTTTATTCAAACTTTCCAACAGCTGTTTAACAAGCTGCGGAATTATCAATACCAAAGTATAGGAGATTTAAAGCAGGGAAACATAAAGGAAATTGTTGGTGGACAAATGATTGTGCTGAAGCAGTTTAATGTAAAAAGGAACATTTTAAACAATGGTTGAAGAATAAAAATGATGACAATTTCACAAAAATGAAAAGGGCCAAAATAACATGTAATAAAATAATAGCTCAAGCTAAAAGAAATTATTGGAACAATTTTTGTGAAAGTGAAATAACTGAATCAAAAGACTTATTTAAAGTTTGGAAAAAAGTTAAAGAAATTAAAACTGGCTATAATTTGCCACAATATCCGATTAAATTAGAAAATAACCCATTTCCAAACTCAAAAGAAAAAGCGGAAGCTTTTCTTCATGCATTTTCTATGAACAGTTTGTCATCCTCTCTGGATTCAACAGTTATCAAATATAGAAATTCTGAAGAACTCAAAGAAGAATACAGTGATCCTCTACCTAATAATACTCATTTTCTAAATTCAGATATAACATTAAATGAAATAATGATTACATTACAATCTTTTACTAACAATAATATTACGGTTGGCGTCGATGGTTTATCCTATCAAATGCTAGTTCATTTGCCTTTGACTTGGAAAACGATATTAGTTTCATTTTATCAATACGTTTGGAAAAATGAAACTTTTCCTTCAATCTGGACAAAGTCAGTGGTAGTACCTATTCTAAAAGAAGGCAAACCTAGATCTTGTGTTAATAGTTATAGACCGATTTCGCTAACTTCTCATGTTGGTAAAGTAATAGAGAAAATTATAAATAAACGGTAATTACATTACTGTGAAAAGAATAACATAAAACCAATTAATCAAGCTGGATTTAGAAAAGGTAGAAACACATGTGATCATCTTGTTAAATTAACAAATCAAATTAAAAAAAGCGATTCGCTAGAAGAAAGAGTATTTTAGCAACTTTTTTGACGTTAAAAAGGCATATGATAGTGTATGGACTTCTCGTTTATTATTGAAATTAAAAAACATAGGTTTAACAGGGTACATGTTTCAATATATATTGATTGATTGATTGTTGCTTTAGGTCTTTCAATATATAAGGAAAACTTTTTATCCGACAGATTTCTATGTACAAGAATAGGCAAGATATATTCGGAATTCAAAAAGGTAGATTTAGGGATTCCACAAGGATCGATAATTGCTCCCATATTATTCAATATTCTAATACACGATTTACCAAAAGTATTATCAAAGCATACGAATATTGTACAATATGCAGATGATATTGCTATGTGGATTAAAACAACGTTAAGAAAACATACAAACAAACAAACTATAAATTATAATTAAAAATCTTTTTATATCAAAATGAATTAAATCTGCTTTTTAAATATATGAAAGAGAATGGATTAGAATTATCAAGGGAAAAGACTTATTTAATGTTATTTAATAATTTACAACATCCAAAATGTTACCAAAATTCGAATTAAATGGTATTACATTACAATATAAAAAAAGTATCAAGTTTTTAGGAGTATATTTGACTTCCAAACTAAACTGGCGAACTCACATTGAATATTTAATTACAAAAGCAAGAAAACGAATAATTTTTTTGAAAATTGTAAGTGCACAGCCATGGGGAAATAATACAAAAACATTATTTCATTTAGCTATTTCCCTTGTTAGATCTTCATTAACATACGGTCAGGAAGTTTACTTTGCTGTTTCAAAAACTTATATTAAGAAATTTCAAAGCACAGATTGTAGAGCAGTAAAATTGGCTCTTGGGGTTCCAATTAGTACAAGTATAATTAAAACTTATAAAGAAGCAGGGATATTATCTTTAGATGAGCAAAGACAATTATCATGTTCTAAATATGTCAATCGAAGTTTGTCAGTAAACAATTCAGTATCAAATGATATCTATTTTGATTGCAAAGAATATCCAAAAACGATCAGAAAAAATTCCTTATCTTCAACCAATAAAAAAATTACGTAAATCAAACAATGACTGAATGTAATATTAATTTATTAAATATACCCATTTTACCATTAATACCTCAGATGCCATTTTGGGAACACTTAATTGCAAATTTTGATGTAGATTATTCTACAGTTACTAAAGGTGAAAGTATTAATGTTCTTGTAAGTGAAGTAAAAGAACACTTGGAACAAAAATATTCTTTTCACTTAAAATATTTACAGATGGTTCAGTATTGGATTGACTTGATAGCGGGTCAGGATTTGTTATACCAACTCTAAAAATAGAAAAATCGTATTATATTGGAAAAGGATTTTCGATATTTACCTGCGAGTTATATGCCATTCTAATGGCATTACAATATATTGTTGAATCATACTTAGATATATTTAATATATTAATTTGTGTTGATTCAAAATCAGTTCTACACTCTATACAAAATTGGGAGAATAAGACTAGATCAGATTTATTATTTGAGATCAGATATTTGATACATGTAATTATTAGTAGGGGGATTGGTGTTAACTTTTGTTGGGTTCCATCTCACTCCGGCGTGTGTTGGAATGAATACGCAGACACACTTGCAAAAAGAGGAGCTACACATGTAAAGTCGATAAGTAATTGTAATCTGAAATTATATAGTCATGAACTCGTTTCATTAATGGAAAAACATTTTCAAAAATTAGTAAATAAACAAATTATTTTATCATGTTCAAGAAATATTGCAAAAGTTATTTATAAAATGCGCTTGGATTCGTGGTTAACAAAATATGTAAAAGATATTAAATGTATATGTCAACAGCCAGTTTCTATAAAACATTTATTATTTGAGTGTACATCTTTGTTACCATTGTACACAGCAAAGAATGTAATGCTAAAAAACACTGATGATATTAGTAATATATTGTATAATCAAGCAATAATAGAAACTATAGCAAGTATTATTTTAAATACCGATTTAAAAGATATTTGTTGATTGTATAGATAGGCGCGCGCGTGTGTGTGTGTATGTGTGTGTGTGTATGATCGTCTAAAATCATTGTATGAAATGAATAGACGTTAAATAAAAAACTGAACTGAACTGAACTATCAACAAAACACATATATATAAAATGCTTACTTTGCCATATAATAATATCATAGGAAGCCTCATTGACCATTTGGCAGAAAGCGTCCAATATTCCAAAGCTGATCCAACAGAGATCACACACAAATGAGGAGTTTTGTCCCGGAAGAGTTTATAAGAAAAAAAAAGGTAGGTGACTGGTCTAGCGAAGAAGAAGATAGTATAGTAGATTGATAGAACAGAGTAGGAATGAGAAAGAGCAAATGAGAAAGACAGCGATAGTGGGAATTTAAAGCACTACATTTTCCAGAAAGTGGGGATACTATTTATACTGAAACCCCCGGAACACCCACGAGGTGGTGGGGTGGGGTGGGGGTGAATCAGGGTTAAGTGATAAGTCTTAGGATTCAGAAATAGCGGTGCCTGGTTATACGTTATTACAACATCACAGAGAAAAAGATAACGAAACAGGGTTATTAGTTTATATAAGTGAAACAATGAAATACAAGCGTCTTTATCTTCTTGAACAGCATCTATTTGGATTCAAATTGACATAAAACATGCAGCTCCCATTATCACTGAATTTCTATACAAACATCCAACTGAACATGTTGACGGATTTAATAACTTCAGTTCTATGCTTGATGCCGTGTTATAAGAATCCTAATCGCTTTTTTATATTGGGTGATTTTAATATTGATCTGTATAAATTAAACAAACACTGGACAAATATTATTCAACTTTGTAATATTGGACGATTAATAACAACGCAAACCAGAGTAACCGCTGATATTAGTACACTCGTAGATCATATTTACATAAGTAATAAAGTTCATGTACCAGAAATGTGTGTACCAGTATATATGGTTGCAGTGACCGTTACCCAGTATGTTCTACAAGAAAAAAGAAGGAAGCTAAAATACCTAAACCAGGTCATAAAATTATAACATATAGATCATTTCTAATTTAAAGAAGATGATTTTCTATAGATCTTCATAATAGCAATCTCTCAACTGTATATAAATTTACTAAACCAGATGATGCTTTAACATACTTGTATAACACATTTATAAATATATATAACAAACATGGTCCTATTGTTACAAAAACAGACCAGTCACCTACCTTTTTTCTTGAAAACTCTTTCGGGACAAGACTCCTTAATTGTGTATGAGGTCTGTTGGATCAGCTTGGGAATATTGGATGCTTTCTGCCAGGTTCTATGGCTTCCTATTATGTTATTATTTAGCAATGTAGGCATTTTATCTGTATGTGTTTTGTTGATATTTCATAATGATGTTTGTATTCTATTTTGTTTTTGTAAACGGGGGTTCGATAAATTAGAGTACAGCCTCAGCGTCCCCTGCGTGGGATGTCTTTATTGTAAAGTGACTGGCTGTTGGAGAGCCTTCAGTGTTACCACTAGGGTTGTTTCAGCAGATCTTTTATGCGGATCAAGGGTTGTCCGGTCCTGATTTGGCTCGGAAGAGTCCGCTGGACCTAAAGCAATAATCATGTAATTTAATGTAATATATTGTAATGAAAGTTAATATAAAAAACAGAGAAGTGCAGTAAGTTCACTCAAAGGAATGAAAATATGTATTAACAATTCTATATTATCCAAAAACAGTTCGAAAATGATTTGGAAAGCACCTAATCATTTAACAAAAAAATCACATTCATTTACAGTAATTAAACATATTTCTCCTGAAATACTGAATTTACATTCCGTCAAAACGTCTGATAGAATTGTAACTGCTGACTAATCAAAAGGAAATAATCTACATAAATTAACAGAATTTTGTCAGTCCAAACACATTAAAAACAAAACTTATATTCCTTTTTTGTCAACTGAATTTGTTTATAAAACACTAAAAAACCTGAAGCAAACAAATTTAAGAGGAGTTGATGAATTCGATGGTAAAATATTAAAATTGTGTTATTACTGAAACTTTAACTTATATATGTATGTATATGTATATGTAGAGGAAAATGGCCAGCAAAAAAAATCTTTGCTTGGTTTTATGATTGCTACATAATATTACTGCGTGCTTTTAGTAAATGTAAAACTGAGCACTGAAAATTAAATGTGTTAAGATCGTAAGGTGGATTTTAATCAGTCAAATGCGCGAGTCATGCCTAATTGTTGAATTACAGTTTGTAGTGATCTTTTTTATTTTAAATAATGGATACCTTTTCTAAGTTCACAATATGTATGTGTTTATCAATCAGTACAGAATGGATAAAGAACACTATAAATACATGCTGTTGCAGCCTATAATTCACTTAGTGATATAGTCAGAAAGTAAAACCAACAGTTATGGGGCTGTATGTTTGCGTTTTTATGTTAATATAACTAAAATTTCAAATTATCAATGATAGTAGTTCCTATGTGCCTGTTAAATATATTCATGCAATTTGGTTTCTACTGAGTGTATTAAAATATTGCATGGCTGTTTACAGGAGACAGTTACCACTCACTAAGCGTTCTGTACCGAATTGGACGATCAACTCTTAGCACCCTTATTCCTGAAACCTGCAGAGCCATCGTTCAAGCACTTAATAACTACCTGAAGTTATGTCACTGTAGTGTTTAGTGCAAATGCAGCGTTTTTCAATTTATTAAGCTGGTAAAACACACACACGCACACACACACATACGCACACGCACACACATACATGCGCTCAGAGAAGGAGGGAGAGATACCAAACCATTGAAATGCAAATTCAAAACCATATGTTGAGCACAACTAACTATTTTGTTAAAAAGAAAACTATTTGACAAACAATTAAAAGTACAAAATAGCGAACAGGCAAAGAACACATTTTTATAAAGTAAATGCCATTCTTTTAAAATACAGTGGAAAATAAAATAGGAAAAAAAATCGTTTTCTACACTTTAACATTGACTTTAGAAGGTTGTGAAATAAGTTCCCAGTCATTTTACAATATTTGTGGATACAAAAACAACAACAAATAATAATAATAATAATAATAATAATAATAATAATAATAATAATAATAATAATAATAATAATAATAATAATAATAACTATGTGTCAATTACACTATCGTAGCAATGTCAGTTTTCAACACTATTTGTTGTCACAATTAAACCACTAGCACGCACAACTTATTCTGACACATCAGACTCTATCTCCTTTCTCACCATTTTGCACACTAGCTCATCGATCTGCACTTTCAGCAGCTCTCTTCTCTGATTATTTTTAAACCCATTAATTCGCATGACCAAGTTTTTTGCCCAGATAATGTCAGGGTCCTCTTTTGGGCAAACGCTGTGTTGCATCTGAAACTGAGCTACGGAAGCTTGCAACTTTTGGCTTTCTTCTCTCTGAGCGTCATCACCTTTTCCCCTTAGATAACGCCCATACGGCCGAGTCGTGATTGGAGTAAGCCTCCCTTCACTGGCCTCGGTAATCTCAGAGTCAAGGCTGGTTGTGGCTCCTTGGGAAGCTGCAGAGGGCTCGGTATCTTGCCCCTGCTGAATGTGCTCTGGTTTTTCTCCATCAATGGCTTGGTTGGCAGGTGCCGCATCATTCTGTGACATAAGGCATAATTATAAAACAATAATTTGCATTTTCATTATTTTAACTTGAGAAATCTTTTGTTTCAAGTACCTTCAACTGTGGACGAGTGGCTCCAAATTGCATCAGACTTCAATACCAAAATGGCAGTTTCCACACTGCATTGGGGCCATCGATGGCAAGCACGTGGCAATAAAGGCACATCCAAACAGTGGGTCAGTCTACTATAACTACAAAGACTTTCACAGTATCATCCTCCTCACAGTAGTTGACGCACAGTGCAGATTCACATGGTATGATCTTGGAGCGAATGGTCGCCAAAATGATGCTGGTATCTTTGCGAACTCAAACTTTGCCAGAGCACTGCAACAAAACACCCTGAACTTTCCGGATCCGAGCCCACTGAGCAGCAGCAGTCGTGTAAATGTACCATTTGTGCTTGTAGGAGATGACGCCTTTCCGCTAAAGAGCACACTTGTGAAGCCATACTCTCAAAGAGGTCTTGCCGACGATGAGGTCATCTTTAACTACAGACTGAGTCGAGCTCGACGAACATCTGAAAATGCCTTTGGCATTCTAGTCAACAGATTTCGGGTGTTGTCATCTGCCATCAATCTTGACCCACGGATTGCTGTGCATATCACCGAAAGTTGCCTGGCTCTTCACAATTTCCTGCGCACTGAGAAGGATGTTCCCTACAACAAAGAACTACAGCTAAGTGATTGTTTGCAATGGGCAGGAAGAAATTAGCCATTCGATGAAGGCAACAACAGCACTAGAGTGGCCAGGGACATCAGGGATGAGCTCAAGCGCTATTTCTGGAATGAAGGGGAAGTGTGTTTTTAATGGAAGGACATAGAGGGTGTCACAGCACGACAGACATCATGAGGGCATTTGCAATGAAGTAAAGTGGCCTGTAAGCTGTTGGTGGAGAGTGCAGAACCAGAACAATGCATCTTGTATAAAGTGATCAATTCTGAACAGTCTTTCTCTTTCTATGAAGCAATAGGGATCTTTCGGAAGCGGGTGAAAGTGAAAGTGAATGTGAATCGGGACGTCAGCAATTTATGTGACGCTTTTACTTCCCGTGGTGAAAGGTCACGAAGTCTGCCTACCACAACGAATAAAACTTCGTGGAAATCAGGTTTTCCACGAACTAATGTTCGTGAGTACATTTTGGTTATTAAATCGTTTGTAAAATGTCCAAAAATGATTTGAATTTGTGTATGGTACATTACTCAACCATTTTAGAAGTAATAATGGGGATCTAAACTCGGTCTCAGACTTAAAACGTATTTTCAAACGAGCTTCTGAAAAGAGTGCCCAAACCCTCATGCCGTCATGGCTGTCTAGAATCTATCTATTCTGTATCACCAATCAGCAGTCTAAAAACTGTTTTATGTGACAAAAATGACACTCGAAGCTAGAATGTAAAATATCTTCAATGTTAGAGCACTAATCCATCTTTAAAGTTCAACCTAATCGTTACATTCGTGTCAAATCATGATTTGTTAGAAGAAGCCTTACGTAGGCATAATAGTAATAGTAATCACAACGAAACTATGTGCTGGAATCGAAAGCGCACAGAAACACGTTCGTTTCGTTTCGTAACGCGGCGTAAGAATCAGCGGCGTGCCTCTCGTTGGACGAAACGAACACACAATCACTTTCACTTTCACCCGTTCCGAAAGACCCCTAATATAAATTGGTATTTATTTTTTTACATGTAATATTTCGTATATAGCGCTTGTCCAGCTCAAGAGCTGCTCAAGGCGCTGGCCGATAAAGGCGTCCACAGATAACCATTGCCCGCGTAGTATGACACCCAAACAGATTACCACAAGAAATAACCTAGTGCGTGCGGGGCACGTTCTATGTATGTGTTTTGTTGATATTTTATAATGATGTTTATATTTTATTTTGTATGTGTAAAATGTGGTTCGATAAATTAGAGTATAGCCTCAGTGTCCCTGCGTGCAATGCCTTTATCGTCAAGTGACCGGCTGGTGGGTTGTTTCATCGGATCTGTTCTATAGATCAGGGGTGAGTCATCTTTCAACCAAGTTGTGGTCTTGATTTTGTGGACCTGCTTCGGCTCTTTACGGTTCCCTGGACCCGTTAAGCAATGAAGAACTAACAACTTGAAATGTTTGAATGAACTGTACCGTAATATAACAAAACAATATGTGTGAATGTATAAGTGGTCAATAAAATCTCGCTTTGCATTGCATGCTTTTTTTCTGGATATTTTTCCAATTTTTTGTTACATGTTGGGGATCAATGTTTATCTCTGATAATAGGGTAAAGTAGACTTGACCTTTTTTTCTGACTTTGACAGATGACTGGGCTTCAGTGCTTAATATATAAATATTACATTACATGGTTATTGCTTTAGGTCCAGCGGACTCTTCCGAGCCAAATCAGGACCAGGCTTAATACATACATGGTTAGTCTGTGCACATTTGAACATACAAAATCAGCCTCCACAAAATTCAATATTCTTAACTAGTAAATGTGTAAGTAGATTCATACAAATAAACAGAAACATTCAAGCAAATAATGAACTACATATTAAGGCTGATACTGGTAAATCGGTGTAATTACGTCTGAGGCTCTATATCCAGAATAAAATAGACCCCATATTCCAGTCATCCTTGCATATGCCGCTCAGTTGTGAACAGCTCCTATCTTATCCTATCCTATCCTATCTTGTAACTCGAAGGTCGTTGAGGCACCACAGATGATCGTTTAACCAGCGTACTTCATCTTTCTCTGTCCTCAGCAAACCTCATGGCTTTGCTCCGTGTCAAACCAGTCCATTTTCGAATGTTGTCCTCCCACCTCATTTTCTGCCTCCTTGCACGGTGCCTTACAAGATTATCTTTGCAGGTCTGATGCTCTGGTGACGTAGCCATACCAACGGAGTTTCCGTTTCTTCACCACTGTGAGCGGCATCGTATTGTCCAATGGCTTGTGTGATGGTCTGTCGGACTTCGTTGTTGGTGATGTGCTGGGTATAGGAAATGCCCAGAACACTTCTGCAGCACCTCATCTCCATGCTTTGTATTCTTGTTGTATCAGGCAAACTCCAAGAGTCTCAGACCCCTGTCATTTGTTTCGTTGCAGTGGGGTCCACATATGTCTCTCAGGTGTGGTGCGCATCTTGTCCAATCTTGGCATTCCAGTCACCTTGCACTATAACTATGTCCTTCTTAGGCATTTGGTCAAGGACAGCCTGTAGATGTTCATATAGAAATCCTCGACTTCGCTGTCGTCATAGTTTGATGTTGGGGCATGGGTATGAATGATTGTGATGTTGACGGGGGCTGCTCTCAGACGGATGGTAATGAGTCTACTGGAGAATGGGCGGCAACCCATGACAGTGGCTAGAGTGTCTTTGTGGACTAAGAATCCAACGCCGTTTTCGTTCCTGTCATCTCTCCCGCTGAAATAAAGCTTGTGGCCTTTGTCGGTCGTTGTTTCACCTAGGCCTTTCCAGCGCAGTTCGCTGATACCTAAAATGTCCCATCGATAGTGGTCCAACCCGTTTGCCAGTTCTTCTAATTTTCCCTCCGCAGTAACTTAAGGTCCCATGTTAAGGTTCCAGGTTCTTATGACGTTGTTGTCTCTCGTGCGGATCCTGCTACTTTTTCCTTCAGGAGCACACTTATCACCTCCGTCCTGTTGGCCAATAGAAGGCGCGGTCTTTGGTTACCCGGGCGACGACCGATCCGGTATGAGTGGTTCTTTTAATCATTCGGTGTGTCTTGGGCAAGAAAGACATGGCAAGGCCCAATCCTCTTCAGGCTGTTGGTCACATCCGAAATCCACAAGTACAGTGTGGCTCGAGTTGGCCCCGAGCACGTGGTCGTTGAACCTGTTGTAACGTGAGGTTCCTCCGTCCTGGCCGGTGACTTCTGTGTAGAAGACTTTTGCCCAGTGATGCCGTGCTGACATCACCCCTGTTAGTTGCCTCTTACGATACGCCGGGAAACGTTGGGTCTCTTCTATCCAGTGCCCGAACCCATAGCTCAAAATGACTTTGTTAATGCAACAGTCTCTTGTCTTGCAGGAGGCACTGTGGCCTAATGGTAGTGCTTCGGATTGCGGATCTAAAGGTCCCGGGTTCGGGCCCTGGCCGGGCCATTGTGTTGTGTCCCTGGGAAAGACACTTTACTCCTGTTTTCCTACTCCTTCGGATGAGAGTATAAACCGAGGTTTAGTCTGTGTGTCGCATACATTCCATCATAACGGACTTTAAAGATCCTGACGCTCATGTCCTAGACGGGTGAGTGCCGGTAACAAGGACACACCCAGCATGCATTTGGTCCTTCTCCCCCATCCCTGGCTGTACAGGATTGTGCTCAGTTGTCCGGGCGTCAGACCATGCGCCCAAAGGCTGCGGGTGGGTGTTACGTTGAGACGCGCATGATGGTGGTGCGTGTGAAATGCGCACTATAGTATGTGTGACGCGCGCGATAGATCTGTTCGTTTTATTTTGCAACGCATGCAGTAATAGAGTGTATTTATCTTTGATTTGATTTTGCGTTGTTATTCGTAGAAGCTTTGTGTAACGTTGGTGTTTTTAGTTGGTCGATATTATTTGAGAATTTTCGAGAATTGGTTGTTTACTATCGATCGAAGCGTATGGATTGTTCTGTCGGTAACCATGGAAGCTTCCATTCCAAATAGGGTTGTGTAACGTGAGACAGTGATGATGAAATTAATTTTGATTGGTTGTGGTGTTTTATATAGGATATTCTCGATTGTTACCGAGTATGTAGAGACTATATAAGTGCCGCATTGTTTCAAAATAGGGTGTTGTTGTTGATAGTGTTGAAAGTAAAAAGTTGAGAGTGGAAAAAGCGATTGTATGCAGTTGTTGATGTGTGCTGAATAAAAGTGGAAAACTTCATACGTCGACTCTGTGACTTGTATGCTGATTGAACGGGTTGCGTGGATAAACGAATCTGAGCTACACTCATCAGTACTTCAGCATTGGGGCTGAATCTACTACTGATAGAAAACACCAACATCATACCGAGTGTGACATTTTGGGGGCCAAGCTGGGATTCACGCCATAGCCAAGGGTTCAACTGCTACAACAAGCGAGTCAGCGTTACGAGAGGCAGTCATCGAGGGTAGCCGCCAACAAGTTGCTTCGGGAGGGGCCAACATACCTGGACTACATCTCCGATAGATTCGGGTTGACTGCAAAGGCGTGTAGTCGCCGAAGAGTTGCTTCGTGAGCGAACAACAGAGCGGGACTACGTGGCTGCCGCAAGATTACGTCGAGGGACAGTCTCGGAGCTACATCGCCAGTATTAGAGAGAGCGTCTACTTCAGCACAGGAGCGTGTACATCAACATCAGCGTGGTGCAGCATCGCATACGACGAGGACAGCGGGGCCTGTCAGCGAAGACGACTAGTGGCAAGCATCAGCCTACTGCAGAAAGCGTGCTGTTCTAGAACAGTCTAGAAAGGTACAGCACAGTAAAGAACTTTCCAGAAAAGCATCAAGATGGCTGACTTCTGGCAGAAAGGAGTTGAACTAAATCTGAAAGGCAAGCAGCTGACGGAGTACGTCAAGTCTCAGGAGAGAATACAAGAACGAGAATTAGAAGAGCAGCGACGCCGAGAAGAAAAGGAAGAACAGCGTCAACGGGAAGAGAGAGAAGAACAGCGTCGCCGTGAAGAAAGAGAAATTGAAGAGCAACGTCACCGAGAAGAAAGAGAAGAGCGGCGTCAAGAAAGAGAGATGGAAGAGAGACGACTTCAGTACCAGCTAGAGTTGGCGCGTATCCAAAATAATCAGCATGCGCCACAAGTCATCAACGACCACATGGCTCCAAAATTGCCGGCGTTCGTCGACGGGAAGGACCAGATTGACAGTTATTTGGCGAGATCCGAAAGGTTTGCCGAAAGCTCTAACTGGCAACCTCAAGACTGGGCAATTCGACTTAGTGCACTTCTGACTGGGCAAGCACTCGAAGTTTACACCAGACTGTCGAACACTGACGCCAAAAACTACGACGTTTTAAAAGAGGCCCTATTGCAGTGCTACAACTTTACAGAGAAGGGCTACCGTAAACGCTTCCGTGAATGGCGGCCTAAGTCAGACGAGACGCCAAAGCAGTTTGTAGAGCGCCTGTCGTCATATCTACACAAGTGGGTGGAATTATCAGGCGAAAGGAAGTCTTACGACAGTCTCCATGATCTGATCGTGAAGAAACAATTTCTCAATGCCTGTCAAAAGGACCTGGCGACCCACTTAGAATTACAGAAGCTGCAGACGCTTAATGATGTGACCGAGGCTGCTGAAAGATATCTCCTCTCTCACGGGAAGACGCTGGGGCCACCCCAGGCGACGAAACATTTTCAGAAGACTGGAAACCATGGGAACCAGATCCAGGGGGGGCCAGACGAGCCAGAGACAGACAGATTCCACGCCACCTCCCAGGGAAGGGCATTCAAGAGGCTGTTTCACCTGCAACGCTACAGACCACAGAGCGGCTAATTGTCCTCAAAACAAAAGTAACGGACAGCGGAGCAATACGGACAATGCAGCGGCGGGCAACCGGCAGAGGCGGTTCTCAAATCAACGGCAAACTAGTAGATCTGACCATCAAGTGTGCGGCGGGAGCGTCATTCTTCCGAGTGAGACCGAGAGCACAGCTACTCCTGCGGACGTGCAAGAGTGCATGACTAATGCCCAACTCCTCCTTGCCAACGGAAAATCCATCCCCGTCGTCGCCAGCGCAGCTGTGACCGTCCAGAACATGCCTGTTTCCAAGGGACGCGTCGGAAATCATGAAGTGACTGTTCTAAGAGACTCTGGCTGCAGTGGAGTCATCGTAAGAGAAGACCTAATCGCTAAAGAACAGTTCACTGGCGATTCAAAATGGACACTCATGGCCGACAGCAAATGTGTGAAAGCGCCAGTTGCGAAAGTTCATGTCAGCACCCCTTTCTACATAGGCGAAGTCGAAGCGGTTTGCCTGAAGAAGCCGCTGTATAATTTGATGATCGGGAACATCGACGGCGTGAGACGACCCGATGACCCCGATCCAGAGTGGAGTCCTGCCTCAACTCAACACGTCGAAGTTGTGGAGGAGGATCCATTGCCATTTCCGGATGGAGACCTTACAGAGCTGTTACGGGACAATGTGGCTACTCCGGCTCAGCCCTGCCGACCAGAGATCGTCGGTGCCGTTAATACAAGGGCCCATGCCAAGAGAGACAAGACGACTACGCCACTGAAGGTCGCCGGCAACTCCAAAGCTGCCATCGTGGACAGAGATAAGCTTATCCAGCTCCAGGAAGCTGACAGCACTTTAAATAAGTACAGGAACCGCCAAGACCACGTGACCAAAGGCAGTGGCACGGTCTATTTTGAGGTGAAGGCCAAGATCCTGTACCGAATCTTCCAGCACCCGAGGGTCAACGGAGGGAAACCACTACGTCAAGTCTTAATACCATTACCCCTAAGGCGCCAAGTGATGGAAGTAGCTCACGACTCCATCATGGGAGGTCACCTAGGCATCAAGAAGATGTCAGACAGAATCCAGGCGGTGTTCTACTGGCCAGGACTTCATGCGGACGTCAACCGTTTCTGCCGATCATGTGACATTTGCCAGAAGACCATACCTCGAGGAAGGGTCCCGAAAAAGCCTATGCAGAGGATGCCTTTGATCGACCGACATTTCAAGAGGGTGGCCTTAGACTTAATCGGCGAAATAAGACCTCCGAGTGAAGAAGGTCATCGATGGGTACTGACCTTAGTGGACTATGCGACTCGGTACCCAGAAGCAGTGCCACTGAAGAAGATTGACACTGAAACTGTAGCAGAGGCACTGGTGGACATGTTCAGTAGACTTGGAGTGCCTGAGGAAATTCTGACAGACCTCGGGACGCAGTTCGTCTCTGACTGCATGAAGGAGGTCAACAGACTGCTGAGCATCCGGCATTTGACTACGACGCCTTACCATCCGATGTGCAACGGGCTTGTCGAAAAGTTCAATGCTACGCTGAAGTCCATCGTGAAGAAACTGTGCAGCGAGCAGCCCAGACAATGGCATCGCTACATCAACGCCTTACTGTTCGCCTACAGAGAAGTGCCGCAGGAGTCCACCGGCTTTTCTCCGTTCGAGCTGCTGTACGGAAGAACCATCAGAGGGCCGATGCACATCCTGAAAGAACTGTGGACGAAAGAAGTAGAGACCCCAGAGGTGAAGAACAGCTACCAGTACGTGTTTGAGCTACGGGAGAAGCTGGAGCAGACTCTCGAGATAGCCAGAGAAAACCTGAAGAAATCCCAGGACTGTGAAAAGCACTACTATGATCGTAGGGCTGTGAACAGGAAGTTCAAACCTGGCGACAAAGTGCTGGTGCTGTTACCTACCGATCATAATAAGTTGCTGATGCAGTGGAAAGGCCCGTACGAAGCGGAGACCGTGGTGGGAATCAACGACTACAATGTGAAGGTCGGCCAGCATTCCAAGATATACCACGCTAACCTCCTTAAGCTGTACGTGGAAAGGCCACCAGAGACTATGCACGCAGCAACAGCAGCTGTGATCGACGACAGCTTTGACAGCGAGGAACTATTGGAACTCGGAGACTTCCACAGCAAAGAAAACATTGATGATGTTAAGCTAGGACCGAGCTTGACGGAAGGTCAAAAGATAGAGCTCAAGGACCTTATGGGCGAGTTTCCCCAAAACTTCAGCGATGTCCCAGGCTCTACGACTTTGGTCGAACATGAAGTCCACCTCACTTCAAATATCCCCGTTCGATCCAAACCCTTCCCGATCCCTTTCAAGGCCCGTGAATCCTTGAAGAAAGACATCGACGAAATGCTGAAGATGGGCGTCATCAGGGAGTCCAGTTCCCCCCTACGCGTCCCCTGTCGTGGTCGTGAAGAAGAAGGACGGGAGCAACAGAGTATGCATCGACTACAGAAAGGTTAATAAGATCACCGTCTTCGATCCCGAGCCGATGCCTACTGCAGCAGACCTCTTCCGCCAATGATCGGGGAGTAAAATGTTCTCAAAGATTACAAGGGTTACTGGCAAGTCCCCGTGCGTCAACTAAACATACCAAAGACTGCTTTTGTAACTCCTGATGGGACGTACGAATGCCTGAGGATGCCTTTTGGCATGGTCAACAGCGGTGCTACCCTGAAGAGAGGAATGAGGAAGATGCTCAAAGGGATGGGCAACGTCGTGTGCTACTGGGACGACCTGCTAGTCCACACCCACACCTGGGAAGAGCATTTGCAGATCTTGAGGGAGCTGTATCACCGTCTAACAGAAGCTAACCTGACCGTGAGACCCAGTAAGTGCATTCTGGGAATTGACAACGTCGACTTCATCGGACGTTCGATGGAAGAAGGAGACAAAGGAGGATGCACTGATTTCAGGGAAGCCCACAAGATCATTGTCTTTGACCCTGGGCCGATGACAACCGCAACTGACGAGGGCGCCGTTTCCTTGCGGATGAAAGAACATTGACTTTGTGTGTATGAACTGTGAACATTGACAGTGTCTGGACGGACTGAAATAAGTTTTGATTTTGGACTTTGTTTGTTCGTTGCGTCTCAACGTTGTTGAAAGAAATTAAGTAAATTTCTTCTTGAGTGGGGGGTTATGTTACGTTGAGACGCGCATGATGGTGCGTGTGAAATGCGCACGATAGTATGTGTGACGCGCGCGATAGATCTGTTCGTTTTATTTTGCAACGGATATATATAGGATATTCTCGATTGTTACCGAGTCTGTAGAGACTATATTAGTGCCGCATTGTTTCAAAATAGGGTGTTGTTGTTGATAGTGTTGAAAGTAAAAAGTTGAGAGTGGAAAAAGCGATTGTATGCAGTTGTTGATGTGTGCTGAATAAAAGTGGAAAACTTCATACGTCGACTCTGTGACTTGTATGCTGATTGAACGGGTTGCGTGGATAAACGAATCTGAGCTACACTCATCAGTACTTCAGAATTGGGGCTGAATCTACTACTGATAGAAAACCAGGGATGGATTTAACCGGAAATTACCGGTATTTTACCGGTTTGAGAATAAAAATACCGGTTGAAAATTCAGTAGCCGGTACAGCCTACCGGTTCTTATTTTGTTTGACTGGTTTCAAAAATAAAGGAAAAGAGAAAGAAAAACAAGAGAAATGAAGAGGGAGACTCTGTTAGTAGGCTTTATGGTGAGCAATGAATTAATCACTGCATTCGTCGGCAGATTTTCGGTGGCAAAAATAGTTACGCATTAAGCTTTGCTATGGGTCATACCGGTTTCCGTGACTGGCCTACCGGTTTGCGTTCGAGTGGGTTTGTTTACTGTGACGTCGTACCGGTTTTGCAAATCCCTAGGACGATCACTGAGAAAACACCAACATTATACCGAGTGTAACAGTGGGCGTTTCGGGTGGTTTGAGTTAGATCCTGTATCGGCCAGCGCCTTGATCCTTAGGCTAAAGCCCTTCGCACACTAGCGTCAACGCGTCAAGTTTTGGTCCGTCGCGTTAAGTTTTTGGCGCGCTGCTCTGTGTGCGAGACTTCCTCGCGTCCGCGACTGCTGCGCGCGTTCGGACGCGGCGCGTCACCGCAAGAATAGAATCCATCCTATTTCCAAGCGGCAAGGCGCGCGGCTTGACCAATCAGAATGCAGCTTTCGCTCGTTCTCAAAAGCAAATATGGCGGATTTGAAAGAAGATGAGGTGCTGTTGTTGATTGAATTATTTCAGAGTCAGGAGAACTTGTAAAATTCAGGGTTGAAATCATACCATGACAGGGATAAGAACAGGGAGAGCATGGTCTACATCGCCTGTGGGGCCGGGTAGCTCAGTTGGTAAGAGCGTCTTGCTAGTAACCGAAAGGTCGCTGGTTCGAATCCCGGATTGGTCAACGTGTGATCATATTATTTTCCCCTTTCCAAACAACTGGCCCGCTGGTGTCAGTATAAATCGGTCCAGTAGTCACCTATATGCGAAAGTGTCGTGTGACTATAATCTACAAACAACAACATCTACATCGCCAGTGTCATGAACAAGGGCTGGAGTGGTATACTAAGTGGATGACCAAATATTTTGCCGATGTTGTCTCTTTGACTTGAAGTTATAAATCTATGTCAGTGTGTGGATAGGTTCTGAATTATCAGCTTGTCAGTACGTAGTGTCGGATATTATTAGGCCTTGTGTGACCACAAATTTAAATTGTAAATGACGAACATTATTATTGTCACATTTAATCCCAAAACAATACACAAATCAGCATAAACAGCTTACACTCAGCAGAGAGTTCCAGATCCTGGCGATACGCCATGTTGGCTGCCGAACTGTCTCCCTGCCAGCCCCACCTTTGTGCAGAGCACCACATTTCTTTTGTTGGTTATCGTCTGAAAAGAAAAGATAAAGCCAAACCGACATTTGCAATAGTAAAAGTTAAGTACTAATGCTAGTACTACTTCTAGTTCTTCTAATATGATTATGATGATACGGATGCAGGAAACGATACAAATTCATTGTCTGCAACTGCAAAATACTGCTTTTATCTCTTTTCTACTTATAGCACTCATACAAATTACAAAGCGTAAAAGTTGTTTTATTGTAGCTGGCATGGAATAGCACATGTCCTATCATATTCGTAAGCATAATCTAACAACAAATATTCCTGAAATCAAACATTATGGAAGACGCATATAGATAGAAGATAGATAGATAGATAGATAGATAGATAGATAGATAGATAGATAGATAGATAGATAGATAGATAGATAGATAGATAGATAGATAGATAGATAGATAGATAGATGGATAGATCGATCGATCTAGATTAATACAATGTGGATTGCAATCTACTTTAACTTCCACCAATCTTATTGATCTATTCTCTACTTTAACTTCCACCAATCTTATTGATCTATTCTTAGATCTATTCATCGTTTCAACAAATTTCGTTTTTGTTTTTTCGAACCCAGACATGTGGAATGAGCGGTTAAGTGGAAATATAGGTATGCTTCTGTTCTATTCATTATTAATCTGCATTTCTTGTTGGGAGAGGTTGGGAAAAGAGGTGAGAAAACTCGTGCATGATGTTGTGTCTATGGTTATTTGTATTTATTTATATTGAAAGATGTATTGCTATAAAAGGAGCTTCCGGTTTGGAATGAATGTAGAGGTGGCAACGGTCAATTCTGGCCTGGGCTCTATTTGAATATGTGAATGAGTGCGAGACACAAATATATCAAATAGACGTAACAGATATTTTATATTTTAACAGATATTTTATATATTTTTATATTTTAACAGATATTTTATATTTTATAATATTCTGATATTTTTGAGAAAGCAGATATATCTCCACAAAATGTTTTCAAAAAATTAGCAAGCCCATCGTTGCCTCCATGGGAATTCTGTAAAGCTAAATTTGATACTGAATACACTACACTGAAAAAAGATGATAATATTAACTTAATTGCATCAGATGCTCGTATACACATAGAAGAAAATTATCATAATTATTTAGAAATATATACGGATGGTTCCGTTTTAGATTCAGGGGAATCTGGCTCAGGATATGTTATACCATCACTCAAAATAATTGAAGGTTATAGGTTAGGGAAAAAACATTCAATATTTACAGCTGAACTTATCGCGATTTTAATGTCATTACATAAAATAATAAGTTTACAAAGAGCATTCATCGATTTGTTGATATGTGTAGACTCTAAGCCAGTTTTGTATGCATTGCAATCTGACAATAATGATGCTAATTCAATAATATATGAAATACAACACCTTGTTAACATTTTAATAAGGTCAGGAACTGGTGTCACATTTTGTTGGGTTCCTTCACATAGCGGTTTATTGTATAATGATTGGGCAGATCGACAAGCCAAACAAGGAGCAAAAAATGAACATGTTATTTCCATACAAATACCATTATCACAAAAAGAAATGTGTACAATTATCAATCAACAATTTAAATCAGAATCAAACTTGAACATTATAACAAATCAAGCAATCCATTATTCTCGTCCTATTGTTATTTTGGCCAATAGACTAATTCTTAATTCTTGGAAAACAAAATACTGCAAAGAGGTAGTATGCCAATGTCAAGCAAATATAACAATAGATCACATATTACATGATTGTAGTGCAATACAACAACTCTTACCTGCAAATATTTGCAATGCTCAAATTATAACATATGATTGTTGGCTGCAGATTGCAAAGGCGTTGATTTTTAGCCCTATAGGTTTTTTTTGTTGTAATATTTGATATTATTTGTTGGTATTTATGATTCGGGAATGTGCTATACTTTTCCTTATCTATGGATGATGAATGGAATAAGAAATATTGGATAATATGTAAATAGGGACTGCATTCAGGACGGTAGGAGGGGTGGGAGAGGCAGTTATCCGTGGGAGAATGGAGAGAAATCTAACTATACCTCTTCACGTAGGATTGTTTTATCTCGCCTTTTTTGCCTTTTTTGTATGTAGTCTCTATGCTTTGAATATTATGAATAGTATAAGTGATTGTTGCCTGTCTCCTTTATTTGTGTTTTAGTTGTATTTTAATTTACTGTTGTTTAATGTTGTCTAAAATCACTTTTAAGTGAAAAGACGTAAAATAAACAAACAAACAAACAAGACGTAACAGAATGGCGACGAGGATGCTGACCGATCTGTCTGGACGACCTAGACCCTTCGAAGAGACGGGGGATGCACACCAAGTGAGTTTGAAGTGGACAGCTTGGTTGGAGGAATTTGAGGCATACGCAGACAGCATCGGAATATTTATTTCGGAAGACTCGGATGACAATAAGCAACAACGACGTGCAATGCTACTATACGTGGCTGGAAAACAGGTCAGAGATAGTTTCAAAATTTTGCCGGATCGGGGAAGCGAAAAAGAATATAAAAAAGCAATTGCAGCGTTGAACAAACACTACGTCATCCGACCCAATACAACGTTTTTACGTCATAAGTTTCAAAAGATGACGCAAATTCCGGGAGAGACAATTGCACAGTTTGTAACGCATCTGCAAAAAGAAGTCGATGGATGCGATTTTTCTGATGCAAATAACCAGATTAGAGATCAAGTAGTGGAGAAATGCATATCCGATCGCCTTCGACGGAAATACCTTGAGAAAGGAGATAGTCTGACTCTCGAAATGATGTTGAAAATCGTTGCAACATATGAAGCCGTTGATGAACAAGCTAAAGAAATGAGCAATAGTACCACTTAATAGTAAATAATAATTAAAATAGTACTGTAAGAGAGCAGCAGGTGGCTCGGGTGATGAATAGACACAGACCCAAACAGGGAGGGAACCCAAAGGGAGAGTGTTACCGCTGCGGCTCCGCACATCATTATGGAAAAGATCCGTCTTGCCCTGCCAGAGGCAAAGAGTGTAATGGATGTGGAGGAGCAAACCATTTCGAGAAAATGTGCAGATCAAAGAAGAAGAAAGAAGATAAAAAACAAGAAGCTGTTAGAAGACCCAATGATGGTGGGAAAAGCCAAAAACAACCACACCAACACCGACGACGTCGAGTTCATCAGCTTGAAGAAGACTCGAATGAATGCGACAGTGACTTCGAATACGAAAGCGAACAAGTGTTTATGAACACATCATCATCAAGCAAGAAAAACAACGTCATTCCTGTATCAATCGGTGGAGTGAAAACTGACGTCATCATTGACTCGGGATGTGACACAAACGTCGTATGCGAGAAAACATGGAGACAACTGATGAAAGAAGGCGCAAAATGTACGACTAAACGTTGCATAAAGAAATATACCCATACACATACAATGTTCCACTAGAGACAGTGACATGCTTTGATGCTATAGTCCAAGCTGGCGATAAAGAAGTGAATGCCGAGTTTGTGGTCATCAAGGAGAAGGGATACACGTTGCTAAGCAGCAAAACAGCTGTTAGTCTGGGAGTTTTGAAAATTGGGCTCAATATTCAGAACATATCCAGTACAGAAACAGGTGACAACAGCGACATCATCAAGGACTTCAAACCATTGTTCACAGGTTTTGGAAAACTTCGAGGTCGACAAGTAAAACTAACTGTGAATCCTGAAATACGACCCAAAGCTCATCCTTTGAGGCGAACACCATTTGGTCTTAGAGAAAAGGTCAAGAAGAAAATTCAAGAGCTGATTGACAAAGACATAATCGAACCTGTGGAAAAACCAACTGAGTGGGTGAGTCTCATAGTCATTGTACCAAAACCCAACGGCAACATACGAATGTGTGTCGATATGCGTGAGGTCAACGAAGCCGTTCTAAGAGAACGTCATCCTATTCCTACCATCGATGAAATACTGCAAGACATGTCAGGTGGTAAGGTATTCACCAAGCTGGATCTCAAACTGGGATACCATCAGCTCGAGCTGCATGAAGACTCAAGAGACATTACCTCCTTTGTAACTCATTGTGGCTTATATCGTTACAAGAGGCTCGTAATGGGAATAAACGCAGCATCTGAAATCTACCAACATGAAATACAGCGAGTTGTACAGGGTGTCCCTGGTGTAGCCAATCTTTCCGATGACATCATTGTCCACGCTCCAAATCGTGAAGAGCACGACAAACGACTGCGTCAAGCATTGCAGAGACTACAGGACGCAGGACTTACCTTAAACGCTGAGAAATGCTTGTTCCGAAAGAACCAAATCGAATTTCTTGGACACAAACTGACAGCCAAGGGAATTGACCCTGCCAAAAGCAAGGTGGATGCAATCATCAACGCGCGAAAACCACAAAACGTGAGCGAGGTTCGTAGCTTTCTGGGCTTGGTCAACTATTGCGCCAGATTTATCCCGAACTATGCAACACTGACAGAACCCCTGCGCAGACTGACCAAAAAGAATCAACCATTCATATTCGGGCCAGAACAGCAAACAGCTTTCAAGTCTCTGCAGGAGGCGCTGGCAAGCGCAAAAACCCTGGGATACTATGACATAAAGGCAAAAACACAAATCATCACTGATGCTTCACCAGTAGGGATTGCTGGAATCCTGGTTCAGATTCAAGATGAGGGACCAAGAGTCATCAGCTACGCTAGCCGAAGTCTGAATGATGTGGAGAAACGTTACTCTCAAACAGAAAAAGAAGCGTTGGCCATAGTATGGGCCTGCGAGAAATTTCATCCTTACATCTACGGGCTGGAATTTGAGCTATTAACCGACCATAAACCACTGCAAACAATATATGGTCCACGTTCAAAACCAAGCGCACGTATCGAGCGATGGGTGCTGAAACTACAAGCATACAAGTTCAAGGTGATCTACATTCCAGGAAAAACAAACATCGCAGATTCGCTGTCTCGACTTCTGCAAACACCACAATCCTCAACGACATCACCAGAGCTGGCTGAAGAAGCAGAAGAACACGTTCGTTTCATTGCGACCAGTGCTATGCCAAACGCTGTGACAACCAAAGAGCTGGAAGACACATCCAGAGAGGACGAAGAACTACAAGAAGTACGCCGTGGCATTGACACTGGCAAGTGGTATCCTTGCGACAAGCTATACGCTGCAATAAGCTCTGAACTTTGCAAAGTGGGTGAATTGGTGTTGAGAGGCAATCGTATCATCATCCCGAAGAAATTGCGACCACGAATCTTAACACTAGCACATGAAGGACACCTAGGAATAGTAGGCACAAAGCAGAATTTACGCACCAAAGTTTGGTGGCCAGGCATGGAAAAGGAGGCGGAAAAATTCTGCAAAACATGCTACGGTTGTCAACTTGTCAGTCGTCCTAATTCACCGGAGCCAATGAGAAGCACCAAATTGCCAAAAGGACCGTGGGAGGACATAGCGCTAGACTTTTTAGGCCCACTCCCATCTGGTTACTCCATACTGGTAATCATTGACTACTACAGTCGATACTATGAAATCGCCATAATGAAATCAACAACCGCTGAAAAGACTGTAGAGATGTTAAAGATTGTCTTTGCTCGACATGGACTGCCGCTGACAGTTCATACTGACAATGGTCCACAATTCACATCACAAGTCTTCGCTGACTACATAAAAAACATTGGGGCTAAACACCTCAAAGTGACACCACGATGGCCGCAAGCAAACGGAGAAGTGGAACGACAAAACCAATCATTGCTGAAGAGAATGAAAATCGCCCAAGCTGAGGGGAAAGACTGGAAACAAGAAATCTTGTCATATATTACCGCATACCGAGCAAACCCTCATCCTTCAACTGGACTTAGTCCAGCAGAGTTACTATTTGGCCGCAAAATCAGAACAAAACTACCACAGCTGAACGCTGACATTGTCGACCAAGAAACCCGCGACCAAGAAGTTTGCGACCGGGATGCAGAAAAGAAAGGTCTATCCAAACTCTATGCTGATGAGAAACGCAACGCGCGCATTTCTGATGTCATGCCTGGAGATGCGGTATTGTTGCGACGTGAACAAACTGGCAAACTAGACACTCCGTTCATACCAGAACCTTTTCAGGTGATAGAAAAAACTGGCAGCAGAGTAACTGTAGAATCTCCCAGTGGTGCGAGATACGTTCGCAACTCATCTCGCGTAAAGACATTCATCCCGAGAGAAGGAGAGAAAGAGGATGGAGCTGACAACCTGGAGAAACCAGGAACAACATCAAACACAGAACAGTGCCAAGCTGAAGAAATCACTCATCAGGCCGAGAAACCATTGCCGACGCCCGAAATGGTGAACCTAAGACGATCCACCAGAGAAAAACATTTGCCGAAAAAATTCAATGACTATGTCATGACAGGCAAAACCTAACCAAAACATTGACAAAGAATGTCATAAAGTGACTAACCAAAACATTGACAAAGAATGTCATAAAGTGACTAACCAAAACATTATCAAAGTGATAAAGTGACTAACAAACAGCGATTTAATTTTCAGAATTTAACTGGAAATTAATAGATAATATATAATCAATTTAGTTGTAACTCAAGATGATAAAGATTAATTTGTTAAGTTTAGTTTCGTTTGCTAGAGTTAAAAGTTTACAAGTTAGAGTAAAAGAAAAAATTTTAAGAATGGAGACAACAACAGTGAAGATTAATTAAAAACGGCATAATCTTACTTCAGTTTATTGGATGACAATAAATACAAATGTATAAGGAATACGTGTAATGATATATTGGTTTTAAGTCCCAAGTTTATTTCCAAGGAAAGAAGGGATGTTGTGTCTATGGTTATTTTGTATTTATTTATATTGAAAGATGTATTGCTATAAAAGGAGCTTCCGGTTTGGAATAAATGTAGAGGTGGCAACGGTCAATTCTGGCCTGGGCTCTATTTGAATATGTGAATGAGTGCGAGACACAAATATATCAAATAGACGTAACACATGCAGCAACGTCATGTTTTAAAGCCATAAATATGTATAACTTCACGAACCTAGGCAGCCTAGGTTGATCGACCATTAGAAGGACCTATTCAATAACCCTGGGTACTCGGGTTTGGTACTGTTTCTGTACAGGGCTCGTCTAGCATGTATACAAAACACGATCCACCGAATAAACACATGCATGTGGATTCCTGCGCCAACATGGCGGCCGTAAGTTTCTAACTGTTTTTTGCGGAGGAGAAATGTGCTGCTGAACAGATAGAAATATGACAAAAGCCAGAAGAACAATGATGACAAGATCTGGATCAACTATGGGAAATACGATGATGCACGACAAAAGAGAAGAAAGTGAGGAAGGACAGAGGACAACACAACAGGAAAGCAAGAGCGCGAGCACTGCACTTATGACCAAAGACGCACAAACACAAACCAAAAGGATTGATATACCAGCATCTATCAATGATCTAAAATCGATGATCGTCTCACTGCCCGAACGATTACGTGCACTGGAAACATCCATAATAAAAGAGCAGTCAAGCGCTTCCATGAAGGAAACCCAGGTACAGCGAGCTCGGGAAACGATAGGCCTACCGGTTCTCTCATACGCGGGCGCGGTGAAACAAACCGATACTCGTTCTCGGCGGCCTAGTATTTCTGGCGTATCCAAAGCTCCTGAAAAAGACTCCGGGCTTCGGATTAATGTTTCCAGGCGAGACGAGCAGGATAAGACGCAGAAACAGGACCAAAAACCAAGAAAAGAACAGCGTGACGTAGACATACAGAGAAGATGACATCACGGAAAAAAACAATGATGTCACTTTCCAAACTTGAGCTCCTATTGTCAGGTTTACCCATAGGCTGTGAAGTCCGTAGGCCTCGCCTCAATTACATACTATACATAGAAGGTCCACCACTCCTTGAACGTCCGGTTTACGACTGACCCCCCAAAAACGCCTTTCCTACCTTTTGTGTCCACTTCAAACTCAAACGGAGGGGCCAGACGAATCACAAACACTCATAGCAACACATTCGTATCACTTCCAACGATGTCGGCTCCAAATTCACTGCGAATTTGTTAAAAAAACGCAGTCACAAAAGCTGGTTCGAATTTTGACACAACGCCGCGAGTCGATCCCAATATGTATAGCAACTGCTTTACGACCTTTCATTGGTCGCCTAAGAATACGCGCTGTTAGGTAATGTAGTATCCATGGTTAGGCCTAATGAAGGGCAGACCACTCTAGCGATTATAAAGTCTCCAACGATCATTTTGTTGATATCACTAGAGTAGTCCGCCCTTCATTAGGCCTAACAGAGAGTATTCTTAGGCGACCAATGAAAGGTCGTAAAGCAGTTGCTATATTGGGATCGACTCGCGGCGTCGTGTCAAAATTCGAACCAGCTTTTGTGACTGCGTTTTTTTTTTTTTACAAATTCGCAGTGAATTTGGAGCCGACATCGTTAGAAGTGATACGAATGGGTTGCTATGAGTGTTTGTGATTCGTCTAGCCCCTCCGTTTGAGTTTGAAGTGGGCACAAAAGGTAGGAAAGGCGTTTTTGGGGGGTCAGACGTAAACCGGATGTTAAAAGAGTGGTGGACCTTCTATGTATAGTATGTAATTGAGACGAGGCCTACGGACTTCGCAGCCTGTGGTTTACCATGATTCTGTCCTTAGCGGAGTCATTCCACGTAAACTCGGTCACACCACTGGATCACAGATTTCTGGGGAACATCTGCTCCGGACAGTTGTATCAGAAACTGACAATGATTCGGTCGCGGACGTCGTGATTCTTCACTGCGGAGTGAATGATATTCGCAACACAACAACATCAATGTCAGCTATAGCCTGCTCCTTTGATACAAGCTGTACAACACATCCGCAATCACCATCCTAAAACCCATGTTGCGATTAGCAGAATTGCACCTGTCAGTGATCCCGAACTACTAGCAAAACGAGATCTTTTTAACGCACATATCTTTTCAGAAATCTTGTCACTAAAAGATCACAAAATTACGATTGTAGCTGCTCATGATAATATGTTTAACAGTTCTATGAGACAAAGAGATGGATTACACCCGAACAGAAAGGGATCAGCTGTCCTTGCCATGAACCTAGGACAGCATGTCAGTTTTGTTCTCTGGCAACAGCCAAGGCACCCTGGTCGCCTTCGTACCTTTCAGTCACATAAATGGGTAGACTGGCGAGGGCAGGAGATCTTTTCCCAAGCAAACAATCCCTGGTATTAACAATTTCTACGCATAGATGAATCATATGTACAAACTAACTTGGCGAACTAACACATAGGCCTACTGATGAGGATGATTTATAAAATCATGTTGTAAGAGTGGATGCTCAATAATGGTTGGATGTGGGAGAGGGTGTACATTGTGTACTATTGACTTGGTTGTGATATGGATAAGGGAGATCTACAGTACTCCTCTTTTAACGTCACTACCGTTTAAGGTCACAAGGCGGATAAGATCAATCAGGTTGTTGGTCCCGGCCAAACACCTTCTTTATACCATTTAGAATTCCTTGCTTAGCGTCATCTCGCATAAGGGAAAACCTCGGAAAACGTCAACCCGGTTTTGGCTCCCAAATGGAGGAGACTACTGCTTAAGAGAAATTGATGTCACAGATGACGTCATTTATGAGGTAACTTCCTGTTTTGAGATGGAATTCCATCCCAGAACACCTGTCACGTCCAGCCAGCATCCGCGTTATGCGACACTCTGCAATACACACGGGAACCACTTTGACAGAGTGCGAGCCATGGGCGGTGTAGACAGGTGTAACTGTGATCTGCCGTGTCCCCTCCTAGCGGGATGTATTGCCACAGTGGACCTTACCCTGAATTGACTTCATTCACTAGCGATAAAGCATGTGCCGTGGCGTAGACAAAATGAACAATTCGTTAAACTTGTGTAAGGTTTTCTGCAAATACACCCAGTAACTGTCTTGGTGCATACTTTTTATTTTTTATTCTCATTTGCGTGCGTGCGCGTCAATGTGTTTGTGTGTGTGTATGTGTATGCATGCTTGCATCCGTTCATTTGAGTGTTTGAGTGTGTGCTTATGCATCATACACATGCACAAAAAATACATATACAGTAATGCATACACGCACCAACCTGCACACATGTACACACACACACACACCCACACACACACACTGTCACACGACAAAAAAAGTTAGCACCTTGTATAAGATCAAGTTTTTTTACTGGTAGTTGATCTTATCAGAGGACTGTTTAGGGTGCCCCTCGGATAAGATCAAACAAAAATTTGGTCCCGTGGGGGGTCACCTTAAGCGAGGAGTACTGTAGATCGTGTATTCGTCTCTTGCTGTGTACCTAGGTCGGGTCTTTTGGGCGTACACTGATCGCACTGTATACTTGTAGATGTGAATAAGGGTGGGTTGCGTGACTCTGCTGCTTCGGCTTTGGGTTGCGGTAGTTGGTTTTGTGCGGTGGGTGTCTACGCTCGAAATCGCCTTTAGTGTCTTTCGGTGAGCTGGTCTTGAACTTGACGCTTTGGCATGAGGTAATATGGCGTCCCGGTGGGACACCCGCCCGCCCCTATCTTATTTCACTCGCTTCCCTTCTAAAATATACACTGTCACAGCAGACGTAGACAGACTGACTGAACGTAGGGGATAGAGGGGGAGGGAGGAGAGAGGTGGTGATTGGTGGTGGGATTTTGTAATGCCTTGTCCTGGGGTATGGTCGGATTTTGTTTTTCAGGAGGCGCTGGGGGCGATTTCGTTGGGACAATCGCTATACGGGGCTAGCTCTTGAAGTCCTGGATCGGGGTGTCCGATTCTTGTGAATGTTCATAATCATTGCGTGCAAGCCATTTTTGGATTCAACATGGTTCTATATGTACTAGACGTGATGGTCTAGGCTTTCCTCTGCATTCCATAACAATACAACATGGTAAATAATGTTTATTATGTGCGAGTTCGCTTTATGCAGCCTAAAATGTGATGATCTTCAAATAAGACAATACAATTTTAATCTGAAAAAGCGCCACAATTTCACGTAGGTGCTATTGATTGAGTTCAAGTGAGGTTTACAGTAATAGTTCACCTGTCAATTTAAAATAACAAATAAATTGTTATATTTTAAATTTCATGTCAGGACCCATTGTCTGATACAATGGCTCCTAAATATTTGAAGCTATGCACTGTGTTAAGGGATTGGCATTGGACTTTGATGTCCGTGTTGATGTCATTGGTGTTGTTGGTCATCATTTTGGTCTTCTCTGCACTTATTTCCATTCCATAAGCTCTGGCGGTGGTGTCAAACCTCTGTACCAGCTGTTCAAGTTCTTGTTCCTCTCCAGCTAATTCATCAATGCCATCCGCAAAACGAAGATTGTAGATTGCTCTACCCTCTATGCTGACTGTGCCTTCGTGATCTGCAAGAGAATCTGACATGATGCGCTCTAGGAAGATGTTGAAGAGTGTTGGAGAGAGTAGGCATCCTTGACGCACACCGATTGTTGTTCTGAACCAGTTCCCGATGACGCTGTTATGGAGAACTGCACTGGTAGCCTTGTCATACAGGCTTTTGATGACTTCAATAAGTTTAGGGCTGATGTACTCTTTCATTGTTGCCCATAGAGCTGCATGCCTGAAGCGGTCAAAAGCCTTCTTGAAGTCTATGAACACATGATATAGGGGTGATATAGGATATATTTGGGGTGTCGGATAGTGCAGTGGTTGGAGCACTCGCTACTGTGTCGAAAGTGAAGCACCGTCCAGTGCGGTTAGCACTTGGATGGGTGACCGCTAAGGTGTGAAGCGACAAATAACAACGCCCCCAGTTGACTCAACTGTGATTGAGTACCTACTCTCTTGAGGGTGGGGAAGGTAAAGCAGCGAGGGAGAGAGTTGGGCATCACCCTCATTACGCTGGCCCAAGATAAGTGTGATCTCCAACATCACGCTCCCCTACGGCCACAAGGCTATGGGACTACCTTTACCTTTACCTTTACCTGGTGCTGTAGGTATTTCTCACAGATTTTTCCGAGGTTGAAAATCTGCTCAGTAGTACTTCGCCCTGCCCTGAATCCTGCTTGTTTTTAAGCTATGATTTGTTCAGCTTGGGGTTTCAACCTGTTGAGTATTATTTTCAGGAGGACCTTCCTGGGATGGCTGATGGTGCGGTAATTTTCACACTCCTAAAGGTTACCTTTTTTGGGAAGAGTGATGACAAGCGACTGGGTCCATGGTGTAGGCCACTCCCCACTCTGCCAGATCTTGTTACAGATAATGGTGATGGCATCAATCATCGCTTCTCCTCCTGCTTGTAGCAGTTCCGCGGGTATGTTGTCCACTCCCGATGACTTCCCTTTCTTCAGCGATTGCACTGCTGCCAGTACCAGATTGTTGTATCTGGCAAACTCCAAGAGTCTCAGACCCCTGTCATTTGTCTCGTTGTTGCAGTGGGGTCCACATGTGTCTCCCCAGTTGTGGTGCGCATCTTGGCCAACCTTGGCATTCCAGTCGCTTTGCACTTTGACTATGTCCTTCTTCTTACCTAAAACGTTCCATCGATAATGGTCCATTTCGTGGGCCAGTTCTTCTAATTTTCATTCCGCAGTTAGGGTCCTGACATTCCAGGTTCCTATGACGATGTTGTTTCTCGTGCGGATCTTGCTACTTTGTCCATCAGTAGCATACTTATCACCTCCGTCTTGGTGGCCAATGTAAGACGCGGTCCTTGTGCCGGGCGACGACCGATCCGGTATGGAAATAGTGGATAGCTTCATCATGTAGTGTGTCTTGGGCAAAAAAGACTTGGCGGTGCCCAATCCTCTCCAGGCTGTTGGCTGCAGCCGAACTCCACGAATACAGTGTGGCTCGCCTTGGCCCTGAGCACGTGGTCGTCGATCCTGTAGTAACGTGAGGTTCCTCCGCCCTGGCCGGTGACTTTTGTGAAGAAGACTTTCGCCCAGTGATGCCGTGCTAACATCACCCCTGTTAGTCACCTCTTACGACCCTCCTGGAAACATTGGGTCTATTCTATTTAATGCCCGAATCCACAGAGCAATTCCTCTCCAGGATCGCACAAACAACTGCTGCCCTGACAAAGTTGAAGCCCATTGGGAAAGACAGGACCATCAGTCTACATTCCAAAGTAAGACTGCTGCGCTCAGTTGTCATCTCCATCTTCCTATATGCTTGCGAAGCATGGGCCCTCACAGTAGATCTACAACGAAGAATACAAAGCATGGAGATGAGGTGCTGCAGAAGACTTCTGGGTATTTCCTATACCCAACACATCACCAATGACGAAGTCCGAAAGAACATCACACAAGCCATTGGACAACACGATGACCTGCTTACAGTGGTGAAGAAACGGAAACTCCGATGGTATGGCCACGTCACCAGATCATCAGGCCTTGCAAAGACCATTCTGCAAGGCACAGTGCAAGGAGGTAGAAGAAGAGGGAGACCGAAAAAGAGGTGGGAGGACAACATTCGAGAATGGACTGGTTTGACACTGAGAGAAGCTATAAGGGCTGCTGAGGACAGAGAAAGATGGAGTATGCTGGTTAAACGATCATCTGTGGTTCCCCTACGACCTCATGGTTACGGGACAGGATAGGATAGGGATAGGATTTTAAATTATAGGGAACTATGAAAGATAATGTAAGACTAGTACAGTGGAACTGCAGGTCAATTTGTGCAAATTTCTTACAACTTGAATATTACATATCCAAAAATACAGTATATTAGCATTGCAATCATTGAATGTTGATGTATATGTGACGGTGGGTCTATTGTTGCTGGGCTCTGCACAATGGAATGCTATTACCCACTCGTCTATTGTCGATGGGGATCGCTAGTGAATCTCCCTGTGACTTAACTTAATACATTTATATGTTTAGCTCAGTCTGTGTTTAGGCTGGGGTACAGAGATAGAAAGAAAAATGGTAAAAGATAACTGTCACAATAGCTCTCACACGGCTATGAAACATAGGTAGTCCAGCCACTTGATAACAGTAAATATCACACATTTATTTCTTCTACTTTGTTCATGATCTGCGAAGTACGATACTAACTTAAAAGTTCAAATGTTAATGCGAATGGTTCGCTCTTGATAGTTCTAGGCAGCTATTTTATCATCATCAGGCACTGGATACTTTCTGCCCTAATGGTCAGAGTTCTGGAAGAGTGGTCTACTGTGGTCCGTTGATACAGGTTTGGTGCACTGTTTCGATAGGCACTTAACTAAGTGTTCAAAGAACTGTGTTGTGGTTGCTTCCTTGATAAACTGTTTTGTTATGGAGTCTTCTCCTTGTTACTAGACTGGTGGGCTCTCGTTGCTCATTGCTAGAGATGCCTCGGCAGGCCAACTTGCAGGAAAGACTGTTTCTTGTCTTTCGCCTGGTTGGGCTCACGATACGATGCCTGCTCGTCTGTAACATATGAGACGAAATTCTGCACAACCCTGTATACTAGGTGTGTGCAGAGCGACTCACTGAAGGCCGAAGTAGCCCTCAGTGATTAGCTCCATATCTCTATATATAAGAGAAGAAAATTCTGCTAAGTCCGTGGTCCACTTGAATCTCCACTCTAATTTCCTATACATATATAAATATAAATCATGGCTAACTATACACATAGAGAAAGAATTAATATTATACACATTCTCTGGTACAGCCACTGGTCTGCAAGCATACATATAGGCACAAGTATATCAACAAACAAGTTAGCATCTCTCTTCTATGTCTCTATCGACGTGCGCGTACAACCGATTGCTTCCATTTACATGCTTTGAGCTCCATAGAGCGTCATCGGCCTGAAATAACTTTTTAGAAACTTCAAAACCCAGGGGAATTATGGGTAGAGAAATCCTTTTCTGAAATAACGTCGGCTAAATCCTCCTTTAGTTTCTTTGCTCGAGCAAAGGCAACCTCATAGGTATGGAGCACTTCGTCCATTATAACTCCATCGCTGATAATACTGCTGACAAGTTTCTGCCTTTGTTCACTACCAGAAATATGCAGTTCCTCTCCCAACTTTCGTTTCATTTCAGCGAGCACATCTTCGCGAGAACAGATTTCCCAGAATTCTCTATTCTATTTTTAGGTTTGGGATATCCCCGTTTCAATTTGTGGCTAAACGGGACCACCGCACGTCGACTAGGGGCAATACGAGATACTAACTTGTTAGTTGATATACTTGTGATATAGGTTAAACAACAGTGGGTCCGTACGGAATACAACATGGCGTCAAACCCGGTCATGTTCGCCACGTGGTCACGCAACGTTGGACTAACAATTCAATTCTAAGCATAGCAAATTTTACAAACATAATTCAACAATAATATCAATACCTCACGATGAAACAAAAGTATGTTCATTTACCTTTTTGACAATGTCAGGCCGTGGCCAACTTGATTGAATCGAGTTTTTAACAAGTCCTGCTTTCTAGTCTTACAGTGGAGAGATCTCTAGAACGTAGCTGTGTACTGCTTGCAGCTTTCAACACGAATGGCTCTCTTAGCTGTCTCCCTGAACCAGGCAGAACTAGTCTATCTAATCTCGCTCTGTTCGGATTGTCTGTAAATTCTGCTCTATCCTTAAGCTGGATGATGTCACAATACAGCGCGCGCGTCAAGGTAGCAGAGTGTAGCACACATCAGTAATACCTCTATCGTCTGCTTTAGAGTAACCTTACCCTTAGTGTTACAACTGACTAAACAAGGCAAAAGCTTAAAATGGGCTGTGTAAACTGGCCTCTTGTTACAGTATACAAGTTACCTATTCTAACATCTTACTACTACCCACCACTTTATACTTGTGGGAAAATAAACAAGAAAGTACAGACGGCCCTCTACATCAGATCTGACTTACTATATAACCTTATATATCCTTTGCCAATTTCATCTGATGCTGAAGATGTTTATTCCACAAGTGCAACAGTTAAAACTAATAATCAGGTAACCCTTAATGTAATGTCTGTTTATTTTCCAAATGGACCTAAGGAATATAATTCTGACCGGATAAAAAATGTAGATTGGACAAGAAATAAATGGGTAATTCTTGGAGATGTCAATTCTCAATCTCCACTTTGAAATAATGAATCTGATACTGTAAGTAATAACCGAATAGTTGATAAAATACTACATTCTTCTTTAGTATTATTAAATAATGGAAGTATAACCAGAATTCCATATTTTATTATGCATAAACCTTCAGCAATTGATCTTTCGTTAGTCCTGAGTTAGCTATAAACAGCATGTGGTTTACAGAGGAAGATTCATTAGGCAGTGACCATTTACCTATAGTAATAGATTTAAATGACATAGCAATTGTTAATGAGTCTAATAATAATTCTGAAGATATAATCCAAAAATTCCAATATACACGTGCTAATTTGGAAACTTTTCAAAATGTTCTGAATGCGTGTGACACCACTAACATAGAGAATGACGATATAGATATATTTTACGCCAACTTTTCGACATAATTTTAACAGCAGCTGAAACAGCAATTCCCAAATGTAAATCACGTAAAATCGGAACTCATAAAGGAAATAGCTGGTGGACTAATAAATGTGCTGAAGCAGTTGCACATAAAAAAGAGCATCTTAAAACATGGTTAGGAAATAAAAATGATGATAATTTTATTGCTATGAAAAATGCCAAATTAAAGTGTAAAAAAGTAATAGCTCAGGTAAAAAGATCTTATTGGAATTTATTCTGCGAAAAAGAAATAACAGAATCAAAAGACTTTTTAAGGTGTGGAAAAAAATAACAGAAATGAAAATCGGGTATACTTTACCTCAGTATCCGATTAAAGTAAACAATAACATATTCACAAAATGAACAAGAAAAGGCAGAGGCATTTCTTGATGTTTTTGCCAAGAATAGTTTAACTTCCACTTTGGACACAACACTTACTAATTATAGAAAATTGGAAGAACTCAAAGAAGAATATAAAGACTCTTTACCTAACAATAGTCTCTTTGTCAATGCTGATATAACACTAAATGAATTATTACATCTTGGCCACACTTGGCATTCCAGTCGCCTTGCACTATGACTATGTCCTTTTTCGGCACTTGTTCAAGGACAGTCTGTAGATTTTGATATAAATCCTCCACTTCGCTGTCTGATGTTGGGGCATAGGCCTGAATGATGGTGATGTTGAAAGGGTCTTCCCTCAGACGGATGGTAATGCTGAGTCTACTGGAGACTGGGCGGCAACCCATGACAGTGGCTAGAATGTTCTTGTGGACCAAGAATCCAAAGCTGTGTTCGTGCCTGTCATCTCTACCGCTGAAATAGAGCTTGTGGCCTTTTTCGGTCGTTGTTTCACCTAGGCCTTTCCAGCGCAGTTTGCTGATACCTAAAACGTTCCATCGATAGTGGTCCAGCTCGTGGGCCAGTTCTTCTAATTTTCCTTCCGCAGTTAGGGTCCTGACATTCCAGGTTCCTATGACGATGTTGTTTCTCGTGCGGATCTTGCTAAATTGTCCATCAGTAGCATACTTATCACCTCCGTCCTGGTGGCCAACGGAAGGCGCGGTCCTTGTTGAGCCGGGCGACGACCGATCCGGTATGGAATTAGTGGATAGTTTCATCATGTGGTGTGTCTTGGGCAAAAAAAGACCTGGCGGTGCCCAATCCTCTCCAAGCTGTTGGCCACAGCCGAACTCCACGAATACAGTGTGGCTCGCCTTGGCCCTGACCAAGTGGTTGTTGAACCTGTAGTAACGTGAGGTTCCTCCGCCCTGGCCGGTGACTTCTGTGTAGAAGACTTTCGCCCAGTGATGCCGTGCTAACATCACCCCTGTTAGTCGCGTCTTACGACACGCCGGGAAACGTTGGGTCTATTCTATTAAGTGCCCGAACCCACAGGGCTGCTTCCACGACATACACCTAAGAAACTTCAAAGTTTAGATTGTAGAGCAATGAAATTGGCACTTGGAGTTCCAGTTAGTACAAATACAGTTAAAAGCTATAAAGAAGCGGGAATCTTATCATTAAATGAACAGGGACAATTATCAATCTCCAAATATGTAATTCGAAGTTTATTAGTAAACAATTCAGTGTCCGATGATATTTGCATTGACTCTAAAGAATATTCTAAACGCGCTGAAAAAATTCCTTATCTCCAGCCAATTAAGAATTTTGTAAACACAACAATGACTGCATGTAACATTGATATTTTGAATATTCCGATTCAGCCTACCTCAAATACCATATTGGGAACATTTATCTGCTAACTTTGATATAGAATATTCTATTACTAAAGGCGAAAACCATAATGTTCTTATAAGTGAAGTGAAAAAAACACTTTGAACAATATTATCCAAATCACCTAAAAATATTTACAGATGGATCTGTACTGGAAGCATCGAATAGTGGTGCAGGGTTTGTTATACCAGCTTTGAAAGTAGAAATTCGTACTATATTGGAAAAGGATTTTCTATATTTTCCTGTGAATTAAATGCCATACTAAGAGCATTACAATATATTCTTGACACATCCCTGAATATAGTTAACTTGCTCATTTGTGTCGATTCAAAGTCAGTTTTACAATCAATTGAAACTGGGAATATACTACTAGAATATACTACTCAGCCCTCTGTCCCACAACCCCTTGGTAGACCATTCAGTGGCGATCCCCTAGTATCGTTCACCCCTGTCACTGAATCAGACGTCAGGAAGATCGTGACCAGTTCAACCCTTAAAACCTGCGATCTTGACCCGATCCCGACCCCCCTCCTTTTTGAGTGTTTAGATGTAGTGCTCCCCACCCTGACTAAGATCGTAAACGACTCCCTTGCATCTGGAACTTTTCCGGACGTCCACAAAACTGCTCTTGTCACCCCACTGTTGAAGAAACCTTCGTGTGATCACAATGAGTTGAAAAACTTTCGTCATGTCAGTAACTTGTCATTTGTCTCTAAACTAATAGAAAAAGTTGTCCTGTCCCGGCTCTCTGATCACCTCACATCAAACCATCTGTTCAACCCCCTGCAGTTTGCGTATAGGTCTTGACACAGTACGGAAACGGCTTTAGTGAAAATTGTAAATGACCTCCTACTTGCCTTAGATCAAGGAAAAGTTTCTATTCTAATGCTGCTTGATCTATAAGCCTCTTGCTGATGTCATGGCTGCCCACTCAGTTCTTCATCATTCCTATGCAGATGATACTGTGACGAGCGGACTTATTAGTCTGTGGCCCCTGCTCGCGGTAATCCTCCCCACTTGCCACTGACCACGCGCTCCAAGCCCCGCCCCTCAAGTACAGTCCCACGTGACCCGCGGCCGGACTTTTGAAAAGTTAAGGCATAGCTTCGTCAGTCCACTACTGCATGCCCAAGACAACACATCGCCTGCTTGAGACACGTCTGCCTTCGCCGCGACCCCTGAGCTCAGCTAATACTCTTGTGTTCAACCCGTTCTTTGGTCAAGGTGAGAGGAGTGATTTATCTCATATCAGTTAGCTACCCATCACCCGTCGATTTCCCCACGTGTTCGTATGTCTTGTAGATACTTACGTCTGTGTCTGTGCATCGTTGTGATGAATTGCTTGATATCTCATTTTGCTCTATGTGCTCTTTGTCTGTAGTTTGATTGATGCACATAACCATGCCCAGGCTTAGATTTATACATGTATATATGCATATCTATATTTCTGTATAATTCCCCATGTCATGATTGCCCGGTTGTATAGACTAAAGTACATAGCTAATCCCCATTGCATATAATAGCCATTGCCCATGTATTTACCCCCCTTTTTCTTCGCCCTAACCAGAATGTTTAAATATCCACCCCTGTTGTTAGTAACCCCTCTTAGGCGCCGAGACTCTCATACGTTATCGGCCGCTGTTAAATTCTCCCAACTCCAACGAAAAACCCCTGGCAGTCATTAGTGTTATAGATGGACAATTGGAAAGTAGCCTACTGGTCATTCCTGACCAGTGCTCCCAAATTCAAATCTGATTGGCATGCGCGCTGAACAGCGCGGCATCCAGAATGTGGGTGCCCTCCTGACACAGAGAACTGATCATTTGCAGAACGGTTCTTGTACGGGCCCCTGCCGGACTCAACCTCGCTGCGTGCCTCCCGTATAACTGGTTGGCACTGGGACGCGAGAGACTGACTCACCCAGCCTAGAAAAGGACGCTACCGGTGCAACGCCACGCTACTGCACGCGGCCCGACCCAGTGACCTATATGAGTCACACCACCCACGCTCGCCTCTGACTGATCGCCGCAAGTGACCATTGCAAGCAACCATCCAGATTCCAGCGGCTACAACAGCCGACTAAACTGAAGCTAAGTGTGCCCTCCGCGCACACCACAACTCTTGAACTATCTGGTTGCCCACGCTTGGTCAACCAGCTATCCCGTGCCACCTGATGAAAGCAGTCCATACTCGCCCCTATTGACTTTCTTTAACTAGACCAGAATAACTCCAGACTACTCTGTACTTCACTAGACCATCACTTGTGATCCATTTGTAAACCAACCAACTATAGTTGGCCTACGTCCACTTAATAAATTGTTGATATGGTATTATAAACCCCTGCTTCCCTTGTCTAAGTTCTTCACTACTGTTACCCCTCGTCTGTCCTTATAACTCTCTAGCACTCCTTCGCACTCCCAAGCATTACCCCCTGAATGTCATCGCACATCGGCCTATAACAAGGGAGGAGATACAGCGTGGGGGAGTAATTGCTTATCCCACACCCCCACACCCCCTATATTCGTGACAGATACCCAGCTACAGAAGTCTGCCGATCCTAAGAGTTTTGACACTCTGGTGCGCTCAATGCAAGAATGTATCATGGACGTTAAATCCTGGATGGCATTTAACAAGCTAAAACTAAATGATGAAAAAACGGAAGTCATGGTTGTCTCTTCTCCACGCATGTCTTCCTCCATTCAACTCCCAGAGTACATTACCATAGGCTATGCTATTGTCCCTTTCTCTGATACAGTAAAGAACCTAGGCGTCACGCTAGACTCCCACCTTACTATGCATGCACAGGTACTGAGCATCATTCGTGCTGTCAACTTTGAACTTCGCCGTATTGGTTCGATTCGGCACTATCTGTCTGAGCAAGCTGCAAAAACTCTTGTCTCTGCGTTCATATTGTCTCGTCTGGACTATTGTAATGCCTTGCTGCATGGCTGTCCCCAGTACCTCCTTATCAGGTTACAGAAACTGCAGAATAATGCTGCCCGCCTAATCCTGAGAATCCGCAAGTCTGAGCACATTTCCCCCCACCTTCAAGCACTTCACTGGCTTCCTATAGAGACACGCATCAAATACAAAATCGCATGCCTTACTTTTGGTGCATTTACACAAACGGGACCCGCATACCTCACAGATATGATTCAGAAATACACACCATCCAGAACACTCCGCTCCTCGGCAGACACCTCCATTCTTTCCACCCCTAGAGTTAACACTAAATCCTTTGGTGAACGCTCTTTTACCGTTGCTGCTCCTCTCGTCTGGAACTCTCTCCCTGCCAGTCTTCGTCACTCTCCCTCCCCTGACTCTTTCCGCACAGGCCTAAAAACTCATCTTTTCCCACTTGCATACACATAAACATTCCTCCCCCTCCCCCCGCACCCTTCCACCCCTCATGTCCGTGCCTGCATCTCAGTGACTTACTTTGCCCGCGAGTATGCCCTGCTTGTGTTTTGTCATGTATGTTGCTGATTATTTACGTGTGATATGCTAATTGTTTGTATGGTTTAATTGTTATGTTGTTTAATTGTCTTGCTCTGATTATGTTGTACTATGATTTGCTTGTATGTTTAGTGTTTTTGTCTTTATGACCCTGTTGTTTGTACTGCCGTGGTTTAACTGTGTGCTTGTATATCCTTTCGCGCTTTGTATGTATAGCTATGTTGTTGAGGTCTTGCTTGGTATGCTTTGCTTGCTTGCTGATGTTGTTTTTAAATATTGTGCTTTCTATGTGTAGCATGTTTGTGTAAATGGCTGTTATTGTAAAGCGCGTTGAGCATTTATAAGAAAACGCGCTATATTAAATATACATTATTATTAAATATAAATTATAATCTAATATTTGAAATTAGGCATATAATGCATCAAATTATTAGCAGAGATACAAATGTTGATTTTTGTTAGGTTCCGTCTCATTCTGGCGGGTACTGGAATAAATAGTCGGACAAACTTGCCAAAATTGGAGCTAAAAATACAAATTCCATATCAAATTGTAATATAACATTAACTAGGCATGAACTGATTTCATTAGTAGAAAGACATTTTCAAAAATTAGTAAACAAACATAACATTTTATCATGTAGTAGAAATATGTCAAAAATCATATATATAAAATGCGTTTGAATTCATGGAGCACAAAATATATTACTGATATTCATTGTATATGCCAGCAAACAATGTCTGTACAACATTTATTATTTGAATGTACAACATTATTACCATTATACAAGGCAAATAATGCTCGATCAATGAAACCGATAGAATGACAGATATTTTACATAATCATACACTTATTGAAAAAATCGCTTACATTATCTTACATACTGACATTAACACATTTTTTGATTAAGTACATAAATATGCGTTTATGTTTATGCATGTGTGTTTGTGTGTATGTCTATGCAAATATATGTTTGTGAAAGTCTAATATCATTTTATCAATGAAAAGACTTTAAATACAAAAATCTGAATCTGAATCTTACAAACACATGTCCTACCTGTAGCCTACACTCCATTCCTGTCATCAACGTGAAATTCACTCTAACGCTGGTCCACGCAGCTTTCTTCATCTGTAGGTTTTTGTATTCTGCGCTTCTAATGTCCCATAACATTCATGGGAGTGTATGATCTCTATTAGATTACACGTATTTTGAACTGTCAGGTTACCAAGCGGGCCGGTTTTGGTAGCCATTTTCCAATAATCACGTGCTTAAAGTAACACGTCCCCCTTGGGGTCATGAGCAATCTTGCCACTGTAGATTGTTCTAACCTATACAGGGAAAAGTGAAAGCCCCAGTTGAAAACCTGTCTTTCCTTTATAGGCATGACCGATTCACTGCGGCAACAGTACCCCCGTTGGAGTGCCGGGGGTTTCAGTATAAATAGTACCCCCACTTTCTGGAAATTTAGTGCTTTAAATTCCCACTGTCGCTGTCTTTCTCATTTGCTCTTTCTCATTCCTGCTCTGTCCTATCAATCTGCTATACTATCTTCTTCTTCGCTAGATCAGTGACCTACCTTTTTTCTTGAAAACTTTTCCTGGACAAGACTCCTTGTTTGTGTATGAGGTCTGTTGGGTCAGCTTGGTAATGTTGGACGCTTTCTGCCGGGTGGTCACTAGGGCTTCCTATGATGTTATTATTTAGCAATATAGGCATTTTATATGTATGTGTTTTGTTGATAATTTATAATGATGTTTGTATTCTATTTTGTTTTTGTAACCGGGGGTTTGATTAGTTGGGGTAAAGCCTCAGCCGTCCCCTGCGTGGGATGTCTTTATTGTAAAGTGACTGGCCGGTGGAGGGCATTCAATTTTCCCACTAGGGTTGTTTCAGCAGATCTTTAAAGCGGATCGGGGGTTGTCCGGTCCTGAATTGGCTCGGAAGAGTCCGCTGGACCTAAAGCAACAATCAATCAAAGTAGCACGTTTCATTGGTTTACATGCTGAATGACTCGCAATCAGCGTCGAAATTAGGGCATGTTCTAAACGTGACAAATCATCACAAATCACACTGCGAACTGATTTGACTGAGACGACTTGGTGTATAGTCTCAGGAAATCAGTGACTCAAGTCATGATTTTTCCTATGATTGCAATTAAAACGTTCGTCGTCAGACCTAGCCTTAAGCGTGTAACATTCTGAAAAGTAGAGGCTGATGTAATCGTGTTCAGACTACTTTCAATTGAACTTGAAGAAAGATTGATAATGAGAAAGTTGTGCACCACACGCTGCGGATTAACGCTGCGATAATAAAGTTATTTTAACATCTGAAAAAGCACTTTTACATTATTGGTTATACATTAGTGGCATTATGGTCAACAAGTCAAAGACAATGAAGCAAAACTCTCCAATACCAAGACGTGCAATTTTACAGAGATAAAAAAGATCAAAGAGATTCCACTGGCTACAGAAAAACACTAATGAGAGATACACTCACCCAATGATCGAACTTTGTCAAAAAAAGCATCCCGTGTAGACTCTTTATCGCTTGCCGTGTTGTCAAAGACGACGTAGCCCTTGCGAGCTTTTTTCAACACTGTCTGCAGCTCTTCGCACACCTTGGTCAGTTGCTTTGTGATGTCCTCTTTCTGCCGGTCGCCGAACGTGAAGGCTATCATCAGACGTTCATTAAAGTAAGAGCCCAGCAACACCTTGAGCTTCTTGTAGATGGCGAACTCTTCGGCAGTGTAGCGAACGTCACATCGGACGCACAGGACAAAAACGTTCGCCTGTCTGCATTGCAGCTCCTCCCATCTTTGGATTTCATTCTGTTCTTTATCTTTGTCCATTTCGCTAATGTCGGGAGTATCGATCACCTGCCGGGAACAAAGGTACTGTCGATTACTACGTCGATATCAATAACAAACAAAACAGTGTGCGAACAAACTGAATACTTCAAGCAAACACACACTTACAGCGATCCAAACGAAGATTGAAGGATCATCATCATCATCATCATCATCATCATCATCATCATCATCATCATCATCATCATCATCATCATCATCTTCTTCTTCTTCTTCTTCTTCTTCTTCTTCTTCTTCTTCTTCTCCTTTTTTTTCTTGTTCTTCTTGTTCTTCTTCTTCTTCTTCTTCTTCTTCTGTATACGTGTCTATACATGTATGTACCTTGTACATTTTCCCCTGGTATGTCATTTGGTGGAAGGAGACCGTCTGCGTGGTAGACCGCATGCCGACGCCAATTTCAAAATGATCTGTGTTTTCTTGTTGATGGTGGGGGTCCGATGTGTCGATCACTTTGGCTCCTAAGATAGTGTTACCCACGCTGCTCTTCCCGTTGCCCGTCTTGCCAATGATCAGTATAGTTGTCATCGGACCTTCTGAACGTGTCGGAGACTGGGTTTGGCCAACGTCTTTCACACTCTCTGTACTACCCATGTTGCTGCCGCTTCCACCATTGATAGCATCCGCCATGTCAAGCTGGTTTTTGACGTCAAAATAACAGGGCCGTAAAAAAAAGTCAAAATAAACCATGTAGAGTTTCAAGTGTATGTCAGAGTAACGTCGTTTCTACATGCCCCCCCCCCCCCCCCCCACACACACACACACACACACACACTCACACATTTTTGTAGAAACGACGTTCTGATGACTGTTGTGAAAAAAAAAACAGGGATTATTTTGACACACTTTCCATTTCTGTGACATTATTTTGACATTTTCAAATTTTTGAATCTATCACTAACCCTAACCCCTCACCCTAACCCTAACCCTTAACCTAACCCTAAAACAGCTGTAACTCTACGGAGCACTATTTTTACGTCAAAATAACGGGGCCGTCAAAAAAAAGTCAAAAGAAACCATGTAGAGTTTCATGTGTGTGTCAGAGTAACGTCGTTTCTACATGCCCACACACACACACACATTTTTGTAAAAACGACAATCTGATGACTGTTGTGAAAAAAACAGGGATTATTTTGACACACTTTTCATTTTCGTGACATTATTTTGAACCTAACCCTAACCCTAACCCAAACCCTAACCCTAATCCTTAACCTAACCCTAAGCCTAAAACAGCTGTAACTCTACCGGAACTCTATTTTGACGTCAAAATAGGGCAGCCTTCCCAAAAAGTCAAAAGAAACCATGTAAAGTTCCATGAGTGTGTCACTGTAACGTCGTTTCTACATGCCCACCCACCCACCCACCCACACACACACACATACACCCACCCACACACACACCCACACCCACATTTTTGTAGAAACGACGTTGTGATGACTGTTGTGAAACTCTACATACATTTTTTTTAACACATTTTCCATTTCTTTGACATTATTTTGACATTTTCAATTTTTTGAAGCTATCCATAACCCTAACCCCTAACCCAAACCCTAACCCTTAAGTAATAATAATAATAATAATAATAACGTAAATTTATATAGCGCAGTTTCCTGAAAAATGCCCAGGCTCACTGTGCTTCACAATTAAAACTTAATTTAAGAATATGTAAAAAAACACCTTATCCTACGTAAAAATTTCACACTTAAAAATGAAGTCATAAAAGTAATACAAGAGCAGTGACAAAGCCATATATAACACAATAAAAACAATCAGGACATATGTGCGGCACACACTAAAATCATTGACAATGACACTACATGTATACAAACCCTTAACCTAACCATAATGGTAAAACAGCTCTAACTCAACGGAGCACTATTTTGCCGTCAAAATAGTACGGCCTTCCAAAAAAGTCAGAAAAAACCATGTGGAGTTTCATGTGTGTGTCATCAGAACGTCGTTTCTACATGCCCACACGCACGCACACACACACACACACACACAGCCGAGGGTACACAGTATTATCATGACTTTCCTGAAACGCCACTTACGTTGTGCTGACAATGGGTCATATTTCGTCCCCCTTTTTAAGTACTTTTAAGTGTTCGAACACTAACCCTAACCAAGCCCTAACCCTAACGGATCATTGTTCTGACATCAAAACAAGTAGGTCTGTCAAAACAAGTTATGTAGATGTTCACTTGTGTTTCCAGATAACACTGTAAGTGTGCCCACACATGAAACACGTTACCGAAATTACGCGCCGTCTTACGTCATAGAATGTTCTACAACCTTCGAAGATGTGATCATCTGTCACGAGGTAGATCTGGAATTTTATGGGCCAACGTTCATCCGGTTGTCGGTCGGTCCGTCACTCCAAATTTTAATTCTAATACTTTGAAATAGTCGGTCTGTCGCCACTCGGACGGTCCCAGTCAACGGATTTTAACCAAACATCAACGGAAAATTACCTAGGGTAGTGGCCTGAATCCACGCGTGCCATCATATCTTCTGTACTGCAAGATCAAAGTCATCAGGTCATTTTGTTCCTAAACACGTTTTGCTCAAAATCGCGAAAATAGATTAAGTGATTTTCTTGAGTTTTGGTATATTGGTACTTTAAATGATGGGCCATCCCTAAAAAGCAGTCATATTGAAGTTCACTTTTTAAAATATGTTTTAAAAACACACGTTTTGCCAAATCTCAAGAATAACTGAACCGAAATTCATCATTTTTACTTTTGGGATACTTTTACTACTGCTAAGCCTGTTAGACGATTCGTATCGAATGGAAAGTGTGTCAAAATAATGTCTGTTTTTTCACAACAGTCATCACAACGTCGTTTCTACAAAAATGTGTGTGTGGGTGTGTGTGTGTGTGTGTGGGTGTGTGTGTGTGTGTAATAAGAAGTGCTGTCTGCGTGTCTGGGTGTTCTTTGAAAAGTGAATTTGTATGCATTTGTTGATGCTGTCTGCGCTGCATCTTTTGCTGAATAAGGCTAGAAAACCTTATTACGACGACTCCTGCCTTATTACTGAGTGAACGTGCTGCGTGGATAATGAATTCGAGATACACAAGATTCAAGCATTGGTGCTGTATCGACCATTGCCGTGTAACACACACACACACACACACCCACCCCCGTTGGTGTGCCGGGGGGTTCAGTATAAATAGCATCCCCACTTTCTAAAAATTTAACTAACTAAAACTAACTAACTAAAAATTTAGTGCTTTAAATTCCCACAGTCGCTGTCTTTATCATTTGATCTTTCTCATTCCTGCTCTGTTCAATCAATCTGCTATACTATCTTCTTCTTCGTCTCATACCATTTTTCTTGAAAACTCTTCCGGGACAAGACTCCTTATTTGTGTATGAGGTCTGTTGGATCAGCTTGGGAATATTGGACGCTTTCTGCCAGGTGGTAACTAGCGCTTCCTATGATGTTATTATTTAGCAATGTAGGTATTTTATATGTATGTGTTTTGTTGATAATTTATAATGATGTTTGTATTCTATTTTGTTTTTGTAAACGGGGATTCGATAAATTAGAGTACAGCCTCAGCGTCCCATGCGTGGGATGTCTTTATTGTAAAGTGACTGGCTGGTGGAGAGCTTTCAGTTTTACCACTAGGGTTGTTTCAGCAGATCTTTTATGCGGATCAGGGGTTGTCCGGTCCTGATTTGGCTCGGAAGAGTCTGCTGGACCTAAAGCAATAATCATGTAATATAATTCAATGCACACACACACCCTTCTTTCCCCTCTCTTAAATCTGAATATTAATGGTTAACAGATTGAACAAGTTTCAGAGCACAAAGTATTAGGTATAATTATTGATCAATATTTTACATGACACTCCCATATAAATAATATATGTAAGAAGTTATCCAAAAATCTCTTTCTTCTTGCTAAACTAAAAGTAAAACCCTACATTGAATCTTCTGCCAGAAAAATTGTCTTCCAAGCCCATTGTCTTATCACATATCAACTATGCCTCTGTTGTATGGTCTAATGCTTCAGCAAATCAACTAAAAAGACTTAATCATCTGCATAGACGTGGGGTTAGATTAATCTCAGATAATCGAGAATTAACAACAGATGAAAAATTAACAGAACTTAAAATACTGCCTTTACAACACAATTCAAGTATAATTTAGCCATACAGATGTTTAAAGTAAAAAATAATAAAGCGCCTTCTTACTTCCTATACAATACCATTCTGAAAACTACCGACTTCCAAAACCACGAATTGACAATTTTAAATCTAGCTTCTCTTTTAAAGGCCCCCTGTTATGGAACACTCTTTCTTTAGAACTAAAACAATGCACATCGTTAAACAGCTTCAAGTACAAGATTTACAACATATTTCTTAATAATTTCAAAAATCTAGCATGCATCAATTGATTTTCCTCTTTCATCCCTCCCCCCCCCCCTCTCTTCCCACTCAGTCCGTCAAGCCGCTCTCTCTCTCTTTATTAAATTAAATGGTTCCAGTTAAATGTGTTATATTCAGTATTGTTAGTTTCCTTGTTACGAAGTTAGCTTGTTTATTCCTTTAATTTCAAATCAATGTTTGTCTTTGCATGAATGCGGATAAATGATTAAAGTAAATGTGTGAGTGACTGAAAGAATTACTGATTGTAAGATTAGCAAATTAATGCTAAAATCATTTTCTTCTTGAAATAAACTATTGAATCTGAATTTGAATCTCTCCTCCCTACTATATCAAATTATTCTCTACTATTTCAAAGTATTCCCAGATAAGTCTAGAAATACAACAATCATCAGCATCCATTCACACTTTCATGAGAACTGTGTTTAGCAAGGAAGTGACCTCAGCGACGACCTTTAAGCCATAATAATTGCAATAACAGGAACGATGTCCGCTACAACTGGGAAGGGCTTTATAAAATTTCCAACAATTTTAACACAAAAAAGTGGTTACTGCAATGTGGCGTGAAACGAACTGACTGACTGACTAACTGACTAACTGACAGAGTGACAAATTCTGGGGTTTTCAGTTTTCTGACAAAATATTGATTTTATTTTCAGGTTAAATCAAAGTATTCACATATAGTATTTGCCCGGTAAAAATCATCCAGGTCGGTCAACATGTTTTTAATAGTAAAATCAAATACAAAACAATGAGAACAACAAATCTATTTAAAACATTATAATTGGCAAACCGACCAACCAACAAACGTACTTTTACAGAGAGTATATTCACAAATTAAAGTCGGAATAACAAATAGACTCAAATCAAAATCAATTCAGTCGGATTTTCCTGTTGTTGTTTTGTTGTTTGTTGTTGTTTAATTTACCCCCAGCGGCCTTGGATTTGACAGAGCAAATGCAATGGCACAGAAGGCTGCCTACCAAACCAAGTATTGTTTCTATGAAGTTAATCTGTTACGTGATTCGTGAAAATTGACGCACTAGGTGCCGACACACTGACAAACGGATATTTAGCTCGTTCTGATTCCTACTAAATAAATATATTATCAGATACATCTAAGAACACAAAACGCCCAATAAGTCAATAAAAATAAGAAAACGTATTTTAGAAAGCAATCAACATTTGAGTAAATGAAAACAATAAATATGGGAAATGTCCTACCTGAATGTCATGAACTGTCTCGCGCTGAACTTTCGTTGTCGTAGCAACAAGTCCAACTCCTGTGGAGAATGTATCTTGTACCAAAAGATTGTTACCAACCGTGCTTTTTCCAAAACCTGATTTTCCCTAGATCAAGATGGTTCGCTTATAGTTTGGTTCTCTGCCGACACCCTTTGTGTTTTGCTCTGCACCAGCCGCCAAGTTGGGTTTTGCACACAGTCGACGATTAATGTGCAAAGTGATTCAAATCAGGGACAGTTCCAACCGATAACAGAGAAATATGACACAACACGTAAACACTAACTGCGACGTTGTGAAAATAAATCAAACCACGACTTTGGACGAAAGTTGGTAGCAAAGACAAGGGCAGTGTGGTGTGATGGTAATGCCTCAAATTGTTTGAATATGTATGAGAGGTCCACGCGCGCCATGCGTGGACCAGCGTCGTCAGCCAATCGGCGCGGATTGCTTCACATGCACACCACACTTACACAACAAATGAACTATTACAGTCAGATTACTCGATAACGTATTGATTAAACTTGCCCGTTCCGCAGCAAAGATATGGGTTGTTTTATTGCTGTTAATGCCGTTGTAAAATATTAAGGTTAGAGGGAATACATATGAGCGACACAATACCAATTCAATATCTCCCAATCTTTGATGGGAATAGCCTACCATAAATCAGTCCGCTGGGGGCGTGTTTCGGTGACAGCGCACACAGGAACGAGACCTGATAATTTATAGTAGTATGTTTAGAAAAGGTGAGGCTAGGAATGACAGTCTATAACAATGCAATGAAACCTGTCGTACTCCCTATCTTCTTTTTTGTAATTAATGTGACTCTTGTTTAACGAAAGAAGTGTGTTTGTAACACAATTAATCTATCTTTCGATGTCTTTCAGTCTTTGCTGCAGGTAGTGGATTGGTCGACCGTTCGTTGCTGCCTTAGGCTTACTACACCATTGGTGCAGACCACAATCTGTGATCGTCCACAGCGCTTAAGCAGACTCTTTGAGAAAGAGTGGCACTATATAGATAAATACTTTCGGGTAGAGCAGAAATAAAGTCCAAGTAAGTAGACTTGAAATGTAGTTTTTTTTCTCAATGGGATTTAAATTAACCTGATGTATTTCATCACATCATTGTTCGTGGTATTATGAACTGCATTTTATTTGTACATTACCTTCAAGTTAGAGTCATTGCATCGAAGGTTTGTATGTAATTCATAGTTTAAATATTCGGAATCTTATGGTTGATTTTTTTTATAATGGTATGGAATATTAAGAAATTATAATCTATTTAAGGAAAGTGTTATACCAATGCAGATTCAGCCCCGATGTTCGACGTTGAACTGTCGAGTTCGTGTCCATTCAGCTAATTCATACACAAACTAGGCAAAGGCGTCGTTTAATTTCTCCAACTTAATTCGGCAAAAGACGAAATTAGCATCAACTGCTTTCAAACTTAATTTCACTGTACGTTTTATTTATATACTCTGATATAACATGAAGTTTGTAAAAGTTTCTTTGTTTTTGAGTGTAACATTTGAGTCTTTGTAGATATTTCTTTTTTTTAATAAGCATACCGAAATATTTTTAGCACGCATATTGTTAGCACCACGTTTAGCGGCTCTATCAGCAATATCATTGTACTTAAAACCACAAAGTCCGAGAATCCAGTACAAGTTGATTTCAATGCCTCTGATAACAGCGTCATCGGGAACTGGTTCAGAACAACAATCGGTGTGCCAACTCTCTCCAACACTCTTCAACATCTTCCTAGAGCGCATCATGTCAGATGCTCTTGCAGATCACAAAGTCACAGTCAGCATAAGGGGTAGAGAATTCTCCAATCTTCGTTTTGCGGATGACATTGATGGATTGGCTGGAGAGGAACAAGAACTTGAACAGCTGGTACAGAGGCTTGACACCACCTCCAGAGCTTATGGAATGGAAATAAGTGCATAGAAGACCAAAATGATGACCAACAACACCAATGGCATCAACACGGACATCAAAGTCCAAGGCCAATCCTTCAACACAGTGTATAGCTTCAAATATTTAGGAGCCATTGTATCAGACAATGGGTCCGGACAGGAATTCCTCTCCAGGATCGCACAAACAACTGCTGCCCTGACAAAGTTGAAGCCCATTTGGAAAGACAGGACCATCAGTCTACATTCCAAAGTAAGACTGCTGCGCTCCCTTGTCATCTCCATCTTCCTATATGCTTGCGAAGCATGGACCCTCACAGCAGATCTCCAACGAAGAATACAAAGCATGGAGATGAGGTGCTACAGAAGATTTCTGGGCATTTCCTATACCCAACACATCACCAACGACGAAGTCCGACAGACCATCACACAAGCCATTGGACAACACGATGACCTGCTCACAGTGGTGAAGAAACTGAAACTCCGATGGTATGGCCACGTCACCAGATCATCATGCTTTGCAAAGACCATTCTGCAAGGCACAGTGCAAGGAAGTAGAAGAAGAGGGAGACTGAAAAAGAGGTGGGAGGACAACATTCGAGAATGGACTGGTTTGACACTGAGCGAAGCCATCAGGGCTGCTGAGAACAGAGAAAGATGAAGTATGCTGGTAAAACGATCATCTGTGGTGCCCTTTACGACCTCCGGGACAGGATATGATAGGATTAAGAAAAAGAAATAAAGAAAGAAAATAAATGTATTACGTATTTAATGTCATCAATTATCTCCGATATTTCTTTAGAGTTGGTTGGTGTCAAAGCTGATAGAACAGACTGAGAATCAACACACAAAAATATTTTAATAAAATGTTTGGGCATGATTGCTAAAATATTGAGCGCCATACGTACTGCTTCTAATTCTGCAGTGAAAATAGAAAAACCTTTATCAAGGAAATACGATTCTTGAATGCTTAAATAAGGAATTACAAATCCGGATCCAGCCATCCCATTTGTTTTAAAATTACGGACCAATCAGTGTATGCTTGTAGACTTTCATTTTAGACTAGGCATATGAATTCACGAATTATATAAATAAATTGTTGTTGTTGTTGTTTTTAATCAAGTTTTGATATATTGATATTTGCTTTGTTCATCGCCCATGAGGAAAATGGTGCAGTAATTAATGTTTGGACACATGAAATTGACTGATCTTTACATCTTCACATAATTTTATGCGTGTTTTATGTTGTCATTGTTTGTATAATGTGGGTGTTGTTTTACCTCTTTTTGAAAATTCAATGCTTGAACTAATCTTATTTTATGTATTACACTGGTTGATAGCTATCGAACGAGTGATAGTACAATGAGCTACAGTCCAGACTCAAACTTTTTGTGCACTAGCCCTAAAGAGCCAATCGGCACCACTATGATTTTTGTTCGGAATTCTGTATCGTTTAAAGCATTACACAAAGACAGACACTTCTGAAATTTCTAGTGATAGCAGATGTTTATGAAATGTTTATGTTTACGCACACACACACACACGCACACACACATAGGCACACACACACACACATAAAGTAGAATATCACTTCATAAAAGGAACTCCCTCTTACCACGCCCCCTCGACAGTTCCTTTTAACATTCACAGTGAGTTTTGTCCCACTAGCTTAAAACAAAACACATAGCTTTCGAAAGTATATGTAGTGGTGTTGGAGAGAAGATAATAAAGTGATGGAGGCTTGGGTGATGAAGAATTCTCACACATTCTCTCTCTCTCTCCCCAACGCCCGTTCGTTGATGACCGTTGAAAGTTTTATTCTCGAAGTGCATCATACAAAAAGGCAATGCTCGTACTCGATCTCTTCCGTGCCGGCCGTGTGTGTCTCCAAATATTTGCACGTCCGAGCTTTTATGTGTGCGCGCGGACCGTACTGAACCTGAGGCTTAACGCGCGCTGCGCGCCGCAGAATGTTCGTCTCTCGCGGTAATTTGTTTTAGTTGTTAATCTTTATTTTACACATAAGGCTTGAAAGGCAAACGAATACTATACAAATTATATATGGGTGGAAACGCGTATCTATCCGCTGCGAAATAAAAATAATACGCAATTTAAGAGGGAGTTGCTTGCTGCTCTTAAGCATTTCACAACTCTAAACTCATAATAACTCTTTAATTTAATACAATTATAAATAATAATAATAATAATGACAAAGAAAGAACAACGTCTCCCCTTTCCAACGATATACAATATAACATGGTTACTATTATGGGTTCCGACCATGACGGAATAAAATAGAAAACACCTAACACAACAATATTTACATCTATCCTCTTCTTACAACTTTTCCTCTGTTTCTCTTCCGATGTATGTCCCTATAAAACTAATATTTAATTTAAGTATATACTATTAAAGAATGAACTAACTAAGGCATCGGAAAATATCACACTTACATGTAAGGTGCTACAGTGGAAAATCTTTGCTATTGCCATCATCGACAATTTTGTCCTTATCATGTGTTAATATACGATTACACGGCGGGAAGGCTGAGGTGGCCGGCCAACAGTAAGCCTAAGCTGCTGTTTAGCCGATATCAGCGGTGGTGTCGCATACAACAGCGCGGTGTCTTTATCACCGTGATAGGCATCGCGCTATTCTAAACATCACGCTCTCCTTTAAAATTGCTACATAAATCACAAATAAAGTTTATATACTCTACTAGAGAATTTAATGCTGCGTCTAACGATTATATGCTTTAAGGGATCTGAAAAGTATATATCAAATTATTGCATACAGCTAGATTAAACACAACAGAGAACAGAGTGAGGCCTAAGTATCGTAATGATCAGAAATTCTTTGTAGCCCAACCCGGCTATATTTAGATAAATTTAAATGAATAGGTTTGTGTGTCTATTGATAGCAACCGGTATCTACCACTCTTGCGCTAAAAAAAGCATCTATACCAAAGCTGGTATCCCAGACAATTCGTTAGAACTGTGGTGAATGCAAGTTAGGTGTGAGATAATGTATTCCATCTTTTTTTTAAATTTATTGATGTATAAGCCTGTGGGTTCGGGCACTGAATGGAATAGACCCAACGTTTTTCGACGTGTCAAAAGAGGCGACTAACAGGGGTGATGTCAGCATCGCATCACTGGGCGAACGTCTTCTACACAGAAGTCACCGGCCATAACCGAAGAACCTCACGTTACCATAGGTTCAACGACCACGTGCTCGGGGCCAAGGCGAGCCACACTGTACTCGTGGATTTCAGCTGTGGCCAACAGCCTGGAGAGGATTGGGCTCCGCTAGGTCTTTCTTGCCCAAGACACACCGTATAATAAAAAGAACCACTCACTCCATACCGAATCGGTCATAGCCCGGGTCACCAAGGACCGCGCCTTCCTTGGCTACCAGGAGGGAGGTGATAAGTAAGTTACTGATGGACAACTTAGCAGGATCCGCATCGTAATAGGAACCTGGAATGTCAGGACCCCTAACTGCGGAGGGAAAATCAGAAGAGCTGAACCACGAGCTGGAAAATTTAGGTATCAGCGAACTGCGCTGGAAAGGCCTAGGTGAAACAATGACCGACAAAGGCCACAAGTTTTATTTTAACGGTAGAGATGGCAGGCACGAACACGGCTGTGGATTCTTGGTCCACTAGACATTCTAGCCATTGTCATGGGTTGCCGCTCAGTCTCCCGTAGACTCGTTACCATTCGTTTGAGAGCAGCCCCTTACAACATCATCATGCTCCAGGCCTATCCCCGATATCAGACTATGACGACAGCGAAGTCGAATATTTCTATGAAAATCTGCAGGCTGTCCTATGACATATTTATAGTGCAAGGCGACTGGAATGCCAAGATTGGTCAAGATGCGTACCACAACTGGGGACAGACATGTGGACCCCACTGCAAAAACGAAACAAATGACAGAGGTCTAAGACTCTGGAAGTTTCCCTGATACAACTATTTGATACTGGCAAACACGCAAAACATCCAGACGATACACCTGGCACAGTCCCAGCGGGGAGCATCACAACCAGATTGACTACATCATGGCCAAGAAACGCTACGCACTTTTCCAGAAGCAAACACCGGAAACAAGTTCTGTGTGGAGGTCATGGATCTCTGCCAGAAAAGGGTGTGATATCTTTCTCGTGGAAAGAGCCTGAAGTGCTGACAGTGAATCAGACAGGATTAAAAACGAGGTTCTTTTGGATTGATAAACCTGTTTCAGAGCTAGATGAATTGCCTTGAGCTCAGCTGTATAAACAGAACAAAAATCAGGTAGACGCAGTTGCAAATGCTGGTCTTGGTGTCTTCCTGAGACCGACGAAGCAGCAACTGAGTCTCTTTTCTTCGATACCTCTGTAAAAGGTTTGTCATATCCTTTATACAATGAACATTGTTCGAGACAAAGTTGCTTATAAAAAGCTTCGGAAGTTTCGGTCTTTTTGAAGTTGTTGTTGCATCAAGTTTTTAACATAAGTTGTTCATAAGTTGTCCTTTTTGAAGGATGTGAGACTGAAATTGATAATAGGGTTGATGAGGTTCCAAGGGGGAAGTAGAGTTAGAAATTGATCATCATTAACAGAGTAAACATCTATGCCTGCAGTGTCAAAGTGATGACGTATTCTGATACCAAAAGGAGGAATTTCTGTCGGTTTGTTGGAGTATTTAAGTGTAAATAACGGGTTTAGAACACAATCATAAGCGGGATTTTCAGGGTTTGCTTTAAGTTTGAGAAAATAATTCATGGCAAGCTGAAGCCTGCAGATCTCCAAGGGAGGTTCGCCAGCCTCAGCGTAGAGACTTTCCTTTGGTGAAGTGCGAAACGCCCCCAGACAGATCCGAAGACCTTGATGATGGATTGGATCCAAGGCTTTTAAATAGGCTTTCCTAGCGGAACCATATACGATGCTACCATAATCCAATTTAGAGCGTATCAGAGAACGATAGAGGAGGAGCAGAGTTTGCTTGTCTGCTCCCCAGTCTGTGTGGCTGATAACTTTAAAAATGTTAAGACCTTTCTGGCAGCTTTCCCTCAGGTATTTAATATGTGGCAGAAACGTAATTTGCTGTCAAAATGTAATACCCCAAAATTTTACTTGTTTAGAAACTTTGATGGGTTGTCCATAAACACGTAGAGAAGGGTTCAAAACCTGGTTCTGTTTGCGATGAAAATGAATGCATTTGGTTTTAGAAAGCGAAAAATTGGAAGCCGTTTTCTTCTACCCACCCCTGAATTTTATCTATGCAAAGCTGAAGTTGACGCTCCACCCAGCACAGGGGGTAGAGCAATCTCCAACCTCCGTTTTGCAGATGACATTGGCTGAGAGGAACAAGAACTTGAACTGCTGATACAGAGGTTTGACACCACCTCCAGAGCCTATGGAATGGAAATAAGTGCAGAGAAGACCAAAATGATGACCAACAACACCAATGACATCAACACGGACATCAAAGTCCAAGGCCAATCCTTCAACACAGTGCATAGCTTCAAATATTTAGGAGGCATTGTCTCTGGGTCCCGACTGGCGATCCTCCCCAGAATCGCACAAACAACTGCTGCCCTGACAAGTTTGAAACCCGTTTGGAAAAAACAGGACCGTCAGTCTACACTCCAAAGTAAGACTGCTGCGCTCCCTTGTCATCTCCATCTTCCTATACGCTTGCAAAACATGGACCATCACAGCAAACCTACAAGGAACAATACACAGCATGGAGATGAGGTGCTACAGAAGACTTCTGGGCATTTCCTATACCCAGCACATCACCAACGACGAAGTCCGACAGACCATCACACAAGCCATTGGGCAACACGATGGCATGCTCACAGTGGTGAAGAAACGGAAACTCCGATGGTATGGACACGTCACCATAGCATAAGGCCTTGCAAAGACCATCCTGCAAGGCACGGTGCAAAGGAGCAGAAGAAGAGGGAGACATAAAAAGATTTGGGAGGAGAACATTCGAGAATTGACTGGCTTGACACTGACCGAAACCATGAGGGTTGCTGAGGATAAAGATGGATTACGCTGGTTAAAGGATCATCTGTGGTGCTCCAACGACTTTCGAGTTAGGGGATAGAATAGGATAGGATAGGAGCAACAGCTGAGGAGCAATTGTTTTTGGCTCTGTCCGAAGATTCGTCCGTGCTCACTTTTCTCTAAAACTAATAAACCGATTTCTCTGAAACTTGGTATGCATTTAGAACATAATAATGCCTACTAGATGACACTCATTTATGGATACCGGCTGAAGTAATCATGGTGACGTTTTATTTTTTTTTCCTTTTTAATCGCATTTCCTCCCAAACTACTGGAAGGATTTGGTTCAAATTTTGCATGCACTTATACTTTATTTATTCCTCCAACCTAAAACTAAACCTATGAAATTAAGTGATATAATAATGGTGACCTCTTTGAAAAAAAACCTTTACAATTCGTATGTAATTAAAGAATACAGAAACTTTGATCCTAAAACAAAACTTATGTATATCCAGTGGCGTCATCATGGTGTTATAATAGTTTTAATTTACATTTCATTTAAACTTTGCATGTAAATAGAGTGTACAGATGCCTTGAACCTAAAATATAAATTATGTATATCAAGTGAGGTCATCGTGGTGACGTCGTTTAAAAAGAAAGTTCCTTTTTACATTAAAAAAATGTCCTTTAAACTTCGTATGTAATTAGAGTGTACCTAAAACCAAACTTATATATATCGAGTGATGCCATCGTAAACGATGGCATAATTTGTAAAACAAACTTTCTTTTTGTTTTGTTGTTAACTTTTATATGCAATTAGAGTATACAGATGCCTTGAACGTAAAACCAAAATTATGTATATCCAGTGACGTCAAACAAAAAGGCAGTTACAAAATCAATAGGTACATTTACAGTTGCTTTCACATAAAACCAAACTAATGCATAGCGGAGTGACGTAATCATGGTGACGTGATCTGTCTGGTTTTAAAAAAAAAATTAACAAGTCCATGAGTCACTGCGCCCTTACTCATTTGGATGAGAAAATAAACCGAGAATTCCATTACAATCACTATGAAGATCCATAAGCTCATGTCGTAGACGGGTAGCAGCCGGCAACATAAATACACCAAGCAAGCACTGTGCTCAGTTGTCTTGGCGTCAGACGATGCACCCAAAGGTTTCTAGTGGACACCTCAGCTTGAGTTAGATCCTGTATCGGCCAGCGCCTTGAGCAGCTTTTGAGCTAGAAAAGCGCTATATAATAACGATTACATAAAATAAATAAACTTGTTAAAATAGAAATCATGTACGCAAACGTATCTAACAGAGTTTTTGACACATGACTGTTTAACAATATGTCGGATGAGAATATAAACCGAGGGCTAGTCTGTGTCGCATACATTCCATCATTACGGACTTTAAAGATCCTGACGCTCATGTCCTAGACGGGTGAGTGCCGGTGACAAGAACACACCCAGCATGCACCTATGTCCTTCTCCCCCATCTCTGGCTGCCCAGGATTGTGCTCAGTTGTCTGGAGCGTTATTACGATGCGCCCAAAGGCTACAAGTTGGCGCCTCGGGCTGCTTGAGCTAGATCCTGTATCCGCCAGCGCCTTGAGCAGCTCTTGAGCTGGAAAAGCGCTAAATTTTTTACGGCCCACCGCCGTAGCTCAATTGGTAGAGCGTTCGCCTGGCACACCGATGACCCAGGTTCGAATCCCGTGGTGGGCGATATAAAATGTGGCCCTTTTACTGTCCATTTTAGCAGTATGATTGCTTTGGTGGTTCAGTGTTGATTCAGGTCCCTACCCCTCTTTCCCTGGGATGGTTATCCCCGTCTGCCATATCGCCAATGGTGGGTGTAGACGTTAAACCTCAATGTTCAAAGCGCTATATAAAAATGATAAGAATGATTAAATAAATAAATAAATATCAAAGCGTATAATTAAACGTTGAATTAATTTTTTGTGTACACTACCGGCTAATAAAAACTTACATACTGTGGATTTTGGAGAAAGTCCAAAATTGTATGAATCTAAAAGTTGCGCCAAGAGCTGAAAATAATTTTGAGAGGGAAACGGGTTTCAGGAAAATGTCATCTGTTGGCCGCTGGTATAACTATTGTAATGGTAAAATGTTTTAAAAGTACCGAGATCGGCGGTTCTTTAAAGCGCAGAGGTCATGCACTTTTGTTTAGAACTCTTGTGGTCCAGAAAAATGCAAATAACTTTTTGTACCGATCTGAAAAGTAAAATTGCTTTAAAGCATGTTAATTTGGGTTGAATTCGTGGTCCAGACATATTGTATATAATCATAGATTTTCTGTGCGATCGCTAGACGAGAACAGCGTACGGGATACTTCTGAACCTACCCATAGACTTAAGAAATATGCACGCACGCACGCCATTGCACGGGCTTTAAATACCATGACCCTCATTTCCTAGACAGGTGAGTACCGGTGTAACGTGCCGAAAGCGTCCCTGGCCCAATTTAACTCCCGGCAGTAAAACCAGGCCGTCCCAGATTTACTCCCGGGAGTTATTCTGGTCCTGGACCAGATTGACCCCCAGTCTGTTCCAAAATCACTCTCTCGGGTATGAAGATTACATAGGAACAATTGATGTTATGCACTCTACTTTGTTCCAGATCAGCCTCCCGGGAGTTAGTTTGGCGCACATTTTTCAGTACCAGAATGACTCCCGGGAGTTAAAGTGGGTCTGTCCTAAAACAGCCCCCCTTGCAACAGAGAGTAAATCTGGGACTGGCCCAGATGCACTCCCGGGAGTCATTCTGGGACAATTTTAGATGTGCCAAAGGGGGGGCTAATCTAGAACCGATGAGAGTCAGATTGGGTCAGGCACAGACTGGCCCCCTCTAGCCTATTAAAAGGAGCAATTGATACTTCTGCTATAAATCATCCATTAACATTAAATGAATTACTTCAAGCTATTAAAGGTGTTGGTAAATTAACAGTATCTACAGGCATTGATCCAATTTCATATATCATGGTAGAACACTGTCACGTGGGGTTTATGGGCTCTGCACAATGGAATTATGGACCCTCACGTTTATTCGGTGGGAACTGCTAGTAAGTCACCCTATGAATTACTTTAATAAATTTATTTGTTTAGCTCGTTCTGTGTTAAGGTTGGGGTACAGAAATAGATAGAAAAATGGTAACAGAATACTGTCACACTAGCTTTCACACGGCTATGAATCATATGTAGTCCAGCCACTTGATAACAGTTAAAATCACACATTTATTTCTTCTACTCTATACAAGATTCTCTAAGTACTAATCTAACTTAAAAAGTCTCTTTCAATGCTAATAGTTCGATCGCTGATAGTCTAGGCAGCTGTTATATCTTCCTCGGGCACTTGCTATAATATTTCATGTAGATTTGGACTACTGTGGTCCGTTTTACAGTTTCTGAAGAGTTGGACTACTGTGGTCCTGCTATGATCAGTTTAAGTGCACCTTCGGAGATTACACTTAACTTTCTGATGGTGCGGTCGAAGTCCTTCTGTGAGGTAGCTTCTGGTACACCTTTGTCGTTGTGTAGTTGGGTTCCCTTGCCACGCTGTGGGGTCTGACAGGGTGTTTCTTCGGGTAGCTCTGTCCGTCTTGTGCGGTAGAGTCTCCTCAACCAACTAGTCGTTTCTGTGGAGTGGGGTGCACAGGATAGCTCGGGATAGCTCGGGATAGCTCGCCTGCTCGTCTGTAATATAAGAGACGAAATTCTGCACAACCCTGAATAATCGGTTTGTGCAGAGCGTCTCACTGAAAGCCAAGTAGCCCTCAGTGATAGCTCCACATCTCTATACATAAGCGACGAACATTCTGCTACTTACGGGGTCCACTGGAATCTCACTCTAAATTCCTATACATACATAAATATCAATCGTGTCTAACTATACACATACAGAATTAATAATAATATAAACATTCAGTGGTACAGCCACTGGTCTGCAAACATACATATAAGTTAAACAACAGTGGTTCCGTACGGGATACAACATGGCGGCGCAACCGGTCGTGTTTCGCCACATGTTCGGCTGTTCCACGTGTTACGGCAAATTCGGATTAATAATTCACATTTATGCATAGCAAATTCTTCCAACATAATTTCAACAATAATACAAATATATCACGATGAAACCGAAGGGTGTTCATTTACCTGTTTGACAAGTTCAGGCCCGTTGTGACTTGATAGAATTCTAAGATTTCAAAGTCCTGCTTCCTGGTCTATGAGTGTAGAGATTTCTCTAGCTGTGGAGATGTTGACTCTACCTCGTCTCACACACGACTGATTCAAACTGTGTTAGGTTTTGACACAGTCAAAACTGCTCTACCCACTGAGCCTGCTCTGATTGGTTAACCACGGTCAGATTCAAAGCTCAAGTGCTGACTCACTGCGATGTGGGTGGCTCGCTCGCTGTGTGTGGTCTGCTGTGTAATATACTGACTCTCTCTGTTACAATTACTACACATGGATAAACAGTCGATAAGCAGAGTTAACACTAGCCAGTTCGTGACAGGCTCCCTCAACTGAAAAAAGGCGATGACTACTGGATTCGACCTTTTTCTACTACAGAGCCTAGTTTAACACTGCACTATCCTAGGGTCCTATTTACACACTAGTTAAGTTGCTCTACCTGAGCTGCAATGCTGTGCCAGGTAGCTATGGACACTAGTGACAGGGTATTACTGGGCGGGGACGAATTCTGGTGCTGTGGCCCTTAGTTGTGTTGGGTGGGCGACAGCTGCTGTGTCCTCCACGAGATGGCGACTGAGGTAGTCGGCTCCGTGGTTCTCTTTGCCGGGGATGTACTCGATCTGGAATGAGTACGCCTGAAGGGTGAGTGCCCATCTCATCAGGCGAGAGTTCAAAGACTTGGAGGCTGCCAGGAACGATAGTGGTTGGTGGTCCACCTGAACTGTGAAGTGGGTCCCATACAGGTAGAGTTGGAATTTCTGTATGGCCCAGACTAGTCCAAGGCATTCTTTCTCCGACGTGGCGTAGTGGGTCTCGGCGGGTCTCAATTTTCTGCTGGCGTAGGCGACAGGGAATAGCGTCTCTGCATTCTTGGGGTCGCGCTGTAGCAGTACTGCTCCGAGGCCTAAGTCGCTTGCGTCGGTGCGAAGAACGAATGGCTGAGTCAAATCGGGTAGGTGGAGTACTGGCGCCGATGTCATTCTGTCCTTGAGTGTTTGGAATGCTGTCTCACATTCCGCTGTCCATACGACTTTGTCCGGGGCGATTTTCCGGGTTCCATTTGTCAGTGGTACGGCGATGCTGTTGTAGTTGGGGATGAACTTCTGGTAGAAGCCGCAGAGTCCTAGAAACGACTGCACTTCCTTCTTGGTCTTGGGCCTAGGAGCGTCGAGTAGGCGTTTCACTGTCTTTTCTACCGGTCGCAGGCTTCCTTGACTGATGGTGTGTCCCAGAAATTCTAGTTCTGTGAATCCAATCTGACATTTGGTGGGTCTTGCCGTCAATCCCGTGTCTCTGAGGCGGGCGAGTAGTTGCTGTAGGAGCGTGACATGTTCCTCCCACGTAGGTGTTGCGATGAGGATGTCGTCCATAAACGAATGTAGGTGCTCGCTGCTCAGGGGTGCCAGGAGTTTTCGCATCATGGCGCTGAAGATGCTGGGTGCGTTGTGGAGTCCGAATGGAAGTACATTGAACTCGAAGTGTCCTTCCATAGTGCTAAACGCTAGGTACTTTCGGACTTGTGGTTGTACTGGTATCTGGTAGTATCCTTTGCTGAGGTCGATGCGTGAGAAGTACTTCGCTCGCTGTAGCTTGGCAAATAGGTCGGTCTGGTCCGGGAGTGGCTCTGGCTGGAACTGCGTTACCGCATTCAGGAGTCTGAAGTCGATGCACAGTCGATGCTCTCCGTTGGGTTTTCGCAACAATACCGTGCCTGCGCTGTAGGGTGAGGTAGACTCTGAGATGATTCCGGCTGCCAGTAAGGTGTCTATCTCTTCCTTGATGGCTCGCTGCTGTGACAGTGGCATCGGGTAGAGCTTCTGGCGGACGGGTGTTGGGTCGGTCACCGTTAAGGTTACTTCGACGAGGTCTGTCCTCCCTGGTCGGTCTGTGAGCACAGTCTGATGTTGTCGAATGACCTGTCGTACTTGCTGTTGCTGTTTAGCGGCTAGGTCTCCGTTGAGTATCACGTCTTTGTAGGTTTCTTTGGAGTGCAGGGGATACTCTACTGCATTGGTCTCCATGCTTTCTCCTTCTTCCGCGATGGCGATGGCTAACAAGTTGTGAGTGCTGGGAGTCGCTGGTCGGTCCGTGTATTTCTTGAGGAGATTGATGTGGTGGTATCGGGCTCTCCCGTTCACCTCTACTTGGTAGACTGTCTTGGATTTCTTGGCAGTCACCCGATACGGTCCTCTCCAAGCGATGTCCAGCTTGTTGGTTCCACTTGGAAGTAAGAGTAGCACTTGATCGCCGACTTGCAGTTCTCTGTCCTTCGCGTGGCGGTTGTAGTACTTCGCCTGACGGGCTCTTGCCTTCTTCAGTGCTTCACCAGCTTTCTTCCACGTTGCTTTGAGGGTTTCCTGCAGGTCTGCGACGTACTTGGTGGCACCTCTTGGTGTGTCGTCTATCTTGGCTTCCGTCCAACTTCTGCGTAGGGCTTCTAGCGTTCCTGCTAGAGGTCTGCCGAAAAGCAAAGTTGACGGGGTGTAGCCTGTGGCTGCATGGGGCGTTTCTCTGTATGCGAACAGTGCCGCATTCACGTAGGTGTCCCACGCTTCTGGATTGTCGTCGGCGACTTTCCTGAGGATGGTGAGAAGGGTTCCATTCAGTCTTTCTACTTGTCCGTTGCTGGCGGGGTGGTATGGTGGTGTGCGAATGTGATGAACTTGTATCAACTCGAACACGTCTTGCATCAGGCGGCCGGTGAACTGAGATCCGTTGTCCGTTCTAATGCTGTCCGGGAATCCGACTCTGGTAAAGATGGCGATGAGTGCATCTGCAATCTTCTTGGTGTCGATCGCTGGCAACGGGACTGCTTCGCACCACATCGTACATGCGTCGACGAGTGTGAGTAGAAATCTGTTCCTCTTCTTGGTCATGGGCAGTGGTCCTACTATGTCTACTGAGACTTGCTGGAATGGCACGCCGACTACTACCGATGGTCCTAAGGTAACTGGTACGGTGTGATGTCGCGGGGAATATCGTTGACATTGGTGGCAAGATTTCACGTAGCGCTTGACATCCTCCGTGATTCCTGGCCAATAGTAGTGTGCGCTGATTCTCTGCACTGTGGCTCCAATTCCCATGTGTCCGCTGAGTGGCATGCTGTGGCCTAACTCTAGTACTTGGGCTCGAAGGGTGGCTGGTAGTACTAGTTGGGTGTGATCTCCATCTCCTTGTCGATGAAGAATTCCCTCTTCCATGTAGAAGTCTCCCTTGTGCGGGGGTGTGTGCGCCTTGGGTAGCTTCTGGAAGCACTTCGCTATCGAGGTGTCTTCTTTCTGTGCTGTTTTGATCTCTTCGAGTCCTGGATTCGGAGCGAACTCGGGCTGGGGTGGTTGGGTTTTAGCTTGGGCCCTGGTTTGCACTGCAGCTATCTCTACAGTTTTAGGGGGCGTGCCTAAGAACACATACCTACAACCTAGCACTAGATCATACAGGGGTTTCTGTAAAACAGCTGCTTGGATTCGTCCTGTGACGTACCTACTCTCTACTTCTATCCATGCTATTGGGCAAGTAGTCGTCGGTTTCGTCAAGTCTGCTCCTTGTAAGTCGACTGTCTTGTCCGTCAAGTCCGCGCGCGATACAAGAGATTCGCTAACTATCGCGTCGTATGATAGACCTGTGTCATACAGACAGTTCGCTTCTTTTCCGTTGACCTTGACCGTGTCTGTCACCGATGGGTGATCTCCGATTGTGTGTGGCTTGTTACCGCTGCTTTGAGTTAGAACTCTGTGCGCTGGCCGGCTTTCGCGCTCTTCCCTACGTTGTGCGGCCAACTTGAAACATTCTGCGGTGGAGTGATTGTTTCTATTGCAGAACGAACAATACCGTCTCTGTTCTGCGGGACCTCTTTTCCCGAATTCCGCGTTGGGTCCTTTATTTTGCCCAGGTCTGGGGTTATTCGGCTTATTCGCGGTGCGCTCTTCTCGGTTAGGGCTTCGTTTCTGTGCCTCTTTCCCGTTAGGCTTTAGGTCTCGCCTGAAGCTCTTGGCTTCTCCGTGTGCGGCCACGTACCTATCTGCGACCTTGACCAGATCTTCCAGTCTTTCCGCGCCCTGCTCTACTGAGAATGTTCTCAGCTCGGGGGTCATGGTTTCCCGTAGCTGTTCCCATACTAACAGTTCTGTCAGTCCATCATACGTCTTAGCCGTGGCTGACTGGCTAATCCACTTATCCAGCATTGTGGACAACCGATCCGCGAACTGCGCATAGCTCTCTCCTTTCACTCTCCGGTTGGTGCGGAATTTTTGCCGATAGCATTCTCCTGTTAGTTCGAATCCCGTTAGGAGTGCCTCTTTTACTTTGTGATAGTCAGTCACTCTGTCAGTCGGTAGCTTACTGTAGATGTCATAAGCCTTTCCTCTAAGCCCTTGACTAAGCTTAAAAGACCAATGAGTAGGATCTAGTTTGTACTCTGTTGCTAGACGCTCGAACCTAGTCAGATAGAGATCTAGACCTTCTTCTCTCTCATTGAATGTTCCCAGTGGAAATGACATTCCTTGTACAGGGTTGGATGCTACCTCTAGCTGATCTGAGTGGGGAGGGGTTGAGGAAGAACTTGAAGCTCCTGATCCCAATCTTCTTAGCTCTAACTCATGCTGTCTTTCTTTTTCCTTTTCTTCCCTCTCTTTTTCTTTTTCTGCCCTCTCATACTCCCATTTCCTAACTTCTGCTTCTCTCTCTGCTGCTAATGCTGCCTTCTTCTGTTCTCCTTCTAATTCTAATTTCTTCTGTTCTCTTGCTGCTTCTAACTCTGCTTTCTTTTGCTCTGCCTCTAATGCTAGTTTCTTCTGCTCTGCTTCTAGTTCTGCTTTTTTCTGTTCTCTCTCTGCAGCTCTCTCTGCCGCTTCGAGTTTCTTCGCCTCTCTCTCTGCTGCTCTCTCTGCCTTAGCCTCCTGTTTCTCTACCTCTGCATTGATATACGCAATTAGGTCTCCCCCTGCTAAGTGTAAAGCTTCCCCTAATTCCTTGAAGCGCAATCTCAAGGCCACTGGGTCCGACATTGCCAAACGTGTCTATGAACAACCTCTGAATCACGTGGAATACCAAAACACTAGCAATATTGCAAATCAATAACAACAATGCAAAGACAATCAAATTCGTAATCAATAATAGAATAAAACAAGAGTCAAATGGCATACAACAGTTATTTAAGCAAAACCTGCAAAAGAACAATGCAACATACAGGCACAAAAATATTTGAAGCAAAAAAGTTTTTACTTAAAGAATAGTGCACCCAACTGATCAGTCCTTGTTACCACTATTCTAAGTTATTCTACTACTCCTACTGTTATCTAATTTTATTGTACTTAGGTCCGGTTATACCCAATTCCTATTATACACAGATCCTAGCTAGGCTCGCCAATTAAAGTGTCACGTGGGGTTTATGGGCTCTGCACAATGGAATTATGGACCCTCACGTTTATTCGGTGGGAACTGCTAGTAAGTCACCCTATGAATTACTTTAATAAATTTATTTGTTTAGCTCGTTCTGTGTTAAGGTTGGGGTACAGAAATAGATAGAAAAATGGTAACAGAATACTGTCACACTAGCTTTCACACGGCTATGAATCATAGGTAGTCCAGCCACTTGATAACAGTTAAAATCACACATTTATTTCTTCTACTCTATACAAGATTCTCTAAGTACTAATCTAACTTAAAAAGTCTCTTTCAATGCTAATAGTTCGATCGCTGATAGTCTAGGCAGCTGTTATATCTTCCTCGGGCACTTGCTATAATATTTCATGTAGATTTGGACTACTGTGGTCCGTTTTACAGTTTCTGAAGAGTTGGACTACTGTGGTCCTGCTATGATCAGTTTAAGTGCACCTTCGGAGATTACACTTAACTTTCTGATGGTGCGGTCGAAGTCCTTCTGTGAGGTAGCTTCTGGTACACCTTTGTCGTTGTGTAGTTGGGTTCCCTTGCCACGCTGTGGAGTCTGACAGGGTGTTTCTTCGGGTAGCTCTGTCCGTCTTGTGCGGTAGAGTCTCCTCAACCAACTAGTCGTTTCTGTGGAGTGGGGTGCACAGGATAGCTCGGGATAGCTCGGGATAGCTCGCCTGCTCGTCTGTAATATAAGAGACGAAATTCTGCACAACCCTGAATAATCGGTTTGTGCAGAGCGTCTCACTGAAAGCCAAGTAGCCCTCAGTGATAGCTCCACATCTCTATACATAAGCGACGAACATTCTGCTACTTCCGGGGTCCACTGGAATCTCACTCTAAATTCCTATACATACATAAATATCAATCGTGTCTAACTATACACATACAGAATTAATAATAATATAAACATTCAGTGGTACAGCCACTGGTCTGCAAACATACATATAAGTTAAACAACAGTGGTTCCGTACGGGATACAACATGGCGGCGCAACCGGTCGTGTTTCGCCACATGTTCGGCTGTTCCACGTGTTACGGCAAATTCGGATTAATAATTCACATTTATGCATAGCAAATTCTTCCAACATAATTTCAACAATAATACAAATATATCACGATGAAACCGAAGGGTGTTCATTTACCTGTTTGACAAGTTCAGGCCCGTTGTGACTTGATAGAATTCTAAGATTTCAAAGTCCTGCTTCCTGGTCTATGAGTGTAGAGATTTCTCTAGCTGTGGAGATGTTGACTCTACCTCGTCTCACACACGACTGATTCAAACTGTTAGGTTTTGACACAGTCAAAACTGCTCTACCCACTGAGCCTGCTCTGATTGGTTAACCACGGTCAGATTCAAAGCTCAAGTGCTGACTCACTGCGATGTGGGTGGCTCGCTCGCTGTGTGTGGTCTGCTGTGTAATATACTGACTCTCTCTGTTACAATTACTACACATGGATAAACAGTCGATAAGCAGAGTTAACACTAGCCAGTTCGTGACAAACACTTTCCTACTGATTTTATGCAAAAACTTGTAGATTTCTACCAGATGTGTTGGGAAAAGTGAGCTATTCCTTCTGAATGGAAACATGTTACTATTACACCAATATTAAAACATGGAAAACCAAAATCAAAGCCTGAAAGATATCGACCTATCTCATTAACTCCTCATCTTGCTAAATTATATGAAAGGATGATAAAGTTTCGTTTAGAATATTATTGTGAAAGTAAAAATATTTTCCCAATTTTTCAAGCAGGATTTAGAAAAGGTCGAAGTACAACTGATCATTCTGTTCGATTATCATCACATATTAAAAAAGCCTTTGCTAAGCGAAAATCAGTCTTAGCTACTTTCTTTGATATACATAGAGCATATGATTCAGTTTGGCACTTCAAGTTATTGTGGAAATTAAAAAAAATTGGTGTTAAATGTAATTTATATATGTTTATTAAAAGCTTTTTATCAAACAGAACCTTTCAAGTACGCGTTAAGGGTTCATTATCAGAGTCAAAAACAATAAATATGGGTGTTCCACAAGGAAGTGTTATAGCTCCTATTTTATTTTCTATAATGATTAATGATATGAAAAATATTGATTCTAAAGATTTCATAATATCACTTTTTGCTGACGATATTGCTTTATGGAAAACTGTTTCATGTAAGTTTCATACACAAAATAGAAGAACAAAATTTATATTAAAGGAGTATCAATATATGGTTGATATTATTATAAAATATATGTTTGAAAATGGATTCTGTTTATCAGGAGAAAAAACTGTTTTTATGATATTTACCAACAAATCTATTGATTTTAATAGTAATACATTTTTATCAATCAACGTAAACAATATCCAAGTTTATCCAAGCAAATCTGTTAAATTTCTTGGAATTGTTTTCCATTATAAACTTTTGTGGAATTGTCATATTACACACTTAATTGACAAAGCAAGAAATAAAATAAGTTTATTAAAAGTGCTATCTAAACAACCTTGGGCAAACAACTCTTCATGTTTGATCTCTATAGCTATTGCTACTATTAGATCTATATTAAGTTATGGCAAAGAAGTATATTTTACAGCATCAAAATCAGCTTTAATTAGGTTGACTAGCATTGATTCCATGTCTTTAAAAATAGCTCTTGGCATACCCCAGTGGTCTTCAACTTCAAAAACATATAAAGAAGCAGGAGTACTACCATTTCTTGACCAAAACCGGTTACAAACTGCACAATATGTTACACGGGCAAGATCAGTTGTAAATTCTACAACAATTGAGCTAGGTGAAAATATTGAAATTAACAAAGGATTTAAAAATAAAAGTGTTTTTATGTCAATTAATGAATATTTATTTCCTTTAACAGACTCCACACCAATTGATACAACCTCACCATGTGTTATTCCATGCAGCCCATATCCGCATTGGCTTCTTTTAGCTCCGGAGATAATTTTGGATTATGGAGATATTTCTAAAAAAGAAAATCCTTTATTATTGGCAACAATTGCACAAGAGTATATTCATTTGTATTCTCAAAATTCGTTACAAATATATACTGATGGATCAGTTTTAGAAAACGGAAATGTTGGAGCAGCATTTTATATTCCTGATTTTAAAATATCCCGACAATATTTTTTACAGAAAGGTAGTACGATTTTTACAGCTGAACTAATTGCAATATTAATGAGTCTATCTTTTATAACTGATTTTACTAGTATTCCTTTAAAAATTGCAATATTTTCTGATTCAAAATCAGCTTTATCGGCTTTGTCATCTTGGTTTAGTAAGGAGCGACAGGAACTGTTAACAGAAATAAAGCTTTTATGTCATCAAATCATTACCAGGGGATCGGATATTTCATTTATTTGGATACCTAGTCATTTAAATATATTAGGAAATGTCATTGTTGACCATTTAGCAAAGAGTGCTGCATCTTCGGACGAATCCATTAAATTATTTGTCAACCTTACAACAAATGAAATTAATAATCAAATAAAACGATGTGCTTGGAATTAATGGAATGAGAAATACAAGCAAGAGGTCATTGAAAAACATTACTTGGATAATTCACCCGTATCAAATAACGTTATGTCTATTTCAAAATCTTTTTATATTAACAGTTTATTTCACAGACTAAGGCTAAATGCTTGGCGTGCTCGTTTCATAAATCCTCCAGTTCTTTGTAATTGTGGTATATTTTTTAATGTAAATCACTTAATATTTGAATGTCAACAAAATTATAACCATTTTCAGCCTTTACTCATTAGATTACATAAATTAAAGCTACCTATGTCAATCTCAAGTATTGTATATCCAGAAGATCATTCTGATTGGTAATTGAGCTTAATGCTCATAGATTTACTTAGAAGTCATGAATTATTCAATTTTTTCTAAATATCTTCTAACAATTAGTTTAGTAATTGTCTGTTTATTGTTTGTACCTAATTTATTTAATTAAGCATTATTAGTTTCAATAAATATATGTTATTTATTTATTTATTTATTTTTGGATGGAAGGGAGGGAGGGTGGGGGGAATTATTAATGAATTTGAATTTGTTTTAGTTTTGATTGATTATTTTATCATTTTTCTTTTAGTTTGTGTATGGGGTGTGCGGGGGGGAGGGGGAGTTGGGGTGGGTGGGATGGAAGGGGGTGGGGGGTAAGGGCCTGGAGGCCTAACTTCAACTTTCTGTAAGACGCAAAATAACATTTATAAGTACTTCGTTCTTCACAGGTGAAGATGAAAGTTTTTATGTTTTTTTTCCTTTGTGTGTTTCTTAATCAATGAATTGTTACAAGGGAATGAATGTATGTTGTTAAAAGTGTATGTGTATGTTAGTAGTATGATGATTTCTATAGTTTGATTAATTAATTACTTAATTTGGAAAATATCTATGATGTTCGCATGTTAGATTTTGTAAATTGTTTATGTTACATCAGTACTACTTATGTTAATCTGATGAATAAAAATTGGTGCAACAACAACAACAACAAGACTGCGTCAGTAATCTCATCAGACAAAATCATGGGAGTAAAACGGGGACAAGACCAAAACAGATCCCCTAACAAAATGCATGTAAAATACAATGAAAGGGGAGTCAAATGGGGACAGGACCAAAATCGCCCCCCCCCCCCCCATCCATCAGATGCAAAAAAACACTGCAAAGGATAGTCAAACGGGGACAGGACCAAAACCGCCCCCCAACCCATCAGATGCAGCAAATACTGCATAGGGGAGTCAAACGGGGACAGGACCAAAACCGCCCCTCCTACACAATTAGTTGTAACTACAAAACACTGCACAAGGGAGTCAACCGGGGACAGGACCAAAACCGCCCCCCTACCCACCACATGCAGCAAACACTGAACAGGGAAGTCAAACAGGGAAAGGACCTAAACCGCCCCCACCCCCCATACCCATCAGATGCAGCAAATACTGCATCGGGGAATCAAACGGGGACAGGACCAAAACCGCCCCCACCCCTACCCATCAGAAGCAGAAAACACTGCACAAGGGAGTCAAACGGGGACAGGACCAAAACCGCACCCCCCCTACCCACCACATGCAGCAAGCACTGAACAGGGGAGTCAAACGGGGACAGGACCAAAACCGCCCCCCTACCCACCACATGCAGCAAGCACTGAACAGGGGAGTCAAACGTGGACAGGACCAAAACCGCCCCCCTACCCACCACATGCAGCAAGCACTGAACAGGGGAGTCAAACGGGGACAGGACCAAAACCGCCCCCCCATACCCATCGGATGCAGAAAACACTGCACAGGGGAGTAAAACGGGGACAGGACCAAAACCGCCCCTCCCTCCCCCTACCCATCACATGCAGCAAACACTGCACAGGGGAGTCAAACGGGGACAGGACCAAAACCGCCCCTCCTACACAATTAGTTGTAACTACGAAACACTGCAGAGGGGAGTCAAACGGGACAGGACCAAAACCGCCCCTCCTACACAATTAGTTGTAACTACAAAACACTGCACATGGGAGTCAAACGGGGACAGGACCAATACCGCCCCCCTACCCACCACATGCAGCAAACACTGAACAGGGGAGTCAAACGGGGACGGGACCAAAACCGCCCCCCCCCCCCCAACCCATCAGATGCAGCAAATACTGCATAGGGGAGTCAAACGGGGACAGGACCAAACCCCCCCCCCCTACCCATCAGATGCAGAAAACAGTGATAAGTATGCTACTGATGGACAATTTAGCAAACGGGGACGGGACCAAAACCGCCCCCCCCCCCCCCCAACCCATCCGATGCATCAAATACTGCATAGGGGAGTCAAACGGGGACAGGACCTAAACCGCCCCCCCCCCTACCCATCAGATGCAGAAAACACTGATAAGTATGCTACTGATGAACAATTTAGCAAGTTCAACATCGTCATAGGAACCTGGGGACCCTAACTGCGGAAGGAAAATTAGAAGAACTGGCCCACGAGCTGGACCACTATCGATGGAACGTTCTAGGTATCAGCGAACTGCGCTGGAAAGGCCTAGGTGAAACAACGACCGACAAAGGCCACAAGCTCTATTTCAGCGGTAGAGATGACAGGCACGAACACGGCGTTGGATTCTTGGTCCACAAGAATATTCTAGCCACTGTCATGGGTTGCCGCCCAGTCTCCAGTAGACTCATTACCATTCGTCTGAGAGCAGCCCCTTTCAACATCACCATCATCCAGGCCTATGCCCCAACATCAGACTATGACGACAGCGAAGTGGAGGATTTTTATGAAAATCTACAGGCGGTTCTTGACTAAGTGCCGAAGAAGGACATAGTCATAGTGCAAGGCGACTGGAATGCCAAGGTTGGACAAGATGCGCACCACAACTGGGGAGACACATGTGGACCCCACTGCAACAACGAGACAAATGACAGAGGCCCGAGACTCTTGGAGTTTGCCAGATACAACAATCTGGTACTGGCAAACCCGCTTGGTCTCCACAAAAACTCCAGACGATGGACATGGCACAGTCCTGGCGGGGAGCATCACATCCAGATAGACTACATCATGGTCAAGAAACGCTTCAGATCAAGCATCAACATTGGCAGGACACGCACTTTTCCAGGAGCAGACATCGGAAGTGACCACGATCTCGTGATGATGTCTTTCCGGTTCCACTTGAAGAGAGTAAATACAGCAAAGTGCACTAGACTGAAGTTCGACATGGACAAACTGCAAGACCCGGAGGTGGCAGGACAATTTCAGGCCACAATTGGAGAGAAATGTGCACCACTGCTCATTTTGGGGTGGTGAAATAGATGTCAACACCATGACCACCACCTTCAACTCAGCTGTGACAGATGCCGCCACTGAGATCCTTGGCAAGCACCAACCAAAGAAGAAGCCGTGGATCACACCTGAACTTTTGGATCTATGTGATAAACGAAGAGAGATGAAAAAAAAAGAAGAAAAAGAACACCTCACAGGGAGCTGATTTCTACTGAAAAATCAACAATGACATCCGAAAAGGCATGCGCACAGCAAAGGAGAACTGGATAGAAGATCAATGCCAGGAAATAGAGAACAGCCTGAACAAGAACAACAGCAAGAAGGCCTACCAGAATGTGAAGCGGCTGACAAGTGTTAAACAGCCCAAAGTCTCCACGATCCAAAGCAAGTCTGGCATATGCCTTACAGAAGAACAAGAAGTCTTGGACAGATGGACAGAGTACTGCTCTGACCTTTACAACCATACACCAAATGGAGACCCATCAGTTCTAGCATGTCCCGAGAACAGAGAAGAAGAAGAAATCCTCCCAATTCTCCGGGAAAAAGTTGAGGCAGCAGTGCAATCGCTGAAGAAAGGGAAGTCAGCGGTAGTGGACAACATACCCGCGGAACCGCTACAAGCAGGAGGAGAAGCGATGATTGATGCCCTCACCATTCTCTGTAACAAGATCTGGCAGAGTGGGGAGTGGCCTACACCATGGACATAGTCGCTTGTCATCACTCTTCCCAAAAAAGGTAACCTTCAGGAGTGTGAAAATTACCGCACTATCAGCCTCATCAGTCATCCCAGCAAGGTCCTCCTGAAAATAATACTCAACAGGTTGAAACCCCAAGCTGAACAAATCATAGCTGAAGAACAAGCAGGATTCAGGGCATGGCGAAGTACCACTGAACAGATTTTCAACCTCAGAATAATCTATGATAAATACCTACAGCACCAACAACATCTATATCATGTGTTCATAGACTTCAAAAAGGCGTTTGACCGAGTCTGGCATGCAGCTCTATGGGCAATAATGAAAGTGTACAACATCAGCCCTAAAATTATTGAAGTCATCAGAAGCCTGTATGACAAGGCTACCAGTGCAGTCCTCCATAACAGCGTAATCGGAAACTGGTTCAGAACAACAATCGGTGTGCGTGAAGGATGCCTACTATTTCCAACACTCTTCAACATCTTCCTAGAGCGCATCATGTCAGATGCTCTTGCAGATCATGAATGCACAGTCAGCATATGGGGTAGAGCAATCTCCAATCTTCGTTTTGCGGATGACATTGATGGATTGGCTGGAGAGGAACAAGAACTTGAACAGCTGGTACAGAGGCTTGACACCACCTCCAGAGCTTATGGAATGGAAATTAGTGCAGAGAAGACCAAAATGATGACCAACAACACCAATGGCATCAACACGGACATCAAAGTCCAAGGCCAATCCTTCAACACAGTGCATAGTTTCAAATATTTAGGAGCCATTGTATCAGACAATGGGTCCCGACAGCAAACTTGTTTTTTCCAACCTAGTTCCATTCATTCGCCCAAAAAGGCAATCACCGAAGTCGAACGAAGCTCTCCGATGTGTTACGAAATGATGCTTGCATGACTACGACATTAAAAATGATCGCTGTTGCTTCTAATTTTGTTCGATTTACACAGATTAGCATTTCGCAACGGTATACTTTGTTAATATGAGCATAATCATTATCGACCATATTTATTAGTTGCGTTCCTTGCTTTACATTTTGTTAGTTCTCAGCAGTAGGCTAATAATAGCAATCCCCATTTCCTGCCTAGAACAAAGTAGACACTGTTATACAGTATACATAGTCTTAATCTACATTATATATTATAAGTTAGTCTCCGCGCAGCGAAGAAGCTCACTAGCTAAATATAATTATTAGACCTGTATTGTTTGTTTTATACGTAAATAAATGTATAAACTATATCTAGTCTAATTAATAATAATTAGGCCTATACTTTATAATATTCGAATCTTTAATTTTCCGGAGAAGGACGAGTAGGTTAAGCGAATTATTTTTTATAACTCGAGATCAGAGTTAAATTAATAGCTAATTAGTTATTCATTGCTTACAGGGTCCAGCAGACTGCAAAGAGCCGAATCAGGACCACAAAATCAAGACCACAACTTCGCTAGTAGCAGTAGTAGTAGTAGTAGTAGTAATAGTAGTAGTAGTAGTAGTAGTAGTAGTAGTAGTAGTAGTAGTAGTAGTAGTAGTAGTAGTAGTATAGTTATTTAGTTAAATCTTTAATTTATTTTTTTTCTTGTTTGTTTGTTATTATTATTATTATTATTATTATTATTATTATTATTATTATTATTATTATTATTATTATTATTATCATTCCTATGTTACAAAAAAAAGAAAAAAAAGAATAGTGTGCTGCTGTGCTGCTCAATGGTGTAAATATGGTCAGTGACGTTTTGTTTGTTTTTGCTGAAGTTGAATGAAAATAATACTCAACAGGTTGAAACCACAAGCTGAACAAATCATAGCTGAAGAGCAAGCAGGATTCATGGCAGGGCGAAGTACCACTGAACAGATTTTCAACCTCAGAATAATCTGTGAGAAATACCTACAGCACCAACAACATCTATATCATGTGTTCATAGATTTCAAGAAGGCATTTGACCGAGTCTGGCATGCAGCTCTATGGGCAACCATGAAAGTGTACAACATCAGCCCTAAAATTATAGAAGTCATCAAAAGCCTGTATGACAAGGCTACCAGTGCAGTCCTCCATAACAGCGTCATCGGGAACTGGTTCAGAACAACAATCGGTGTGCGTCAAGGATGCCTACTCTCTCCAACACTCTTCAACATCTTCCTAGAGCGCATCATGTCAGATGCTCTTGCAGATCACGAAGGCACAGTCAGTATAGGGGGCAGAGCAATCTCCAATCTTCGTTTTGCGGATGATATTGATGGATTGGCTGGAGAGGAACAAGAACTTGAACAGCTTGTACAGAGGCTTGACACCACCTCCAGAGCTTATGGAATGGAAATAAGTGCGGAGAAGACCAAAATGATGACCAACAACACCAATGGCATCAACACGGACATCAAAGTACAAGGCCAATCCCTCAACACAGTGCACAGCTTCAAATATTTAGGAGCCATTGTGTCAGACAATGGGTCTCGACAGGAAGTCCTCTCCAGGATCGCACAAACAACTGCTGCCCTGACAAGGTTGAAGCCCATTTGGAAAGACAGAACCATCAGTCTACATTCCAAAGTAAGACTGCTGCGCTCTCTGGTCATCTCCATCTTCCTATATGCTTGCGAAGCATGGACCCTCACAGCAGATCTCCAACGAAGAATACAAAGCATGGAGATGAGGTGCTACAGAAGACTTCTGTGCATTTCCTATACCCAACACATCACCAACGTTGAAGTCCGACAGACCATCACACAAGCCATTGGACAACACGATGACCTGCCCACAGTGGTGAAGAAACGGAAACTCCGATGGTATGGCCACGTCACCAGATCATCAGGCCTTGCAAAGACCATTCTGCAAGGCACAGTGCAAGGAGGTAGAAGAAGGGGGAGACCGAAAAAGAGGTGGGAGGACAACATTCGAGAATGGACTGGTTTGACACTGAGCGAAGCCATGAGGGCTGCTGAGGACAGAGAAAGATGGAGTATGCTGGTTAAGCGATCATCTGTGGTGCCCCTACGACCTTCGGGTTATGGGACAGGATAGGAGGATAGGATAGGAAGTTGAATGTAACCCGAAATATTCAGATGGTGTTACTGGTTATTTTTTCTTATAGATTAACCAAAGTTTTCAGATGATTTATGGAAATTTCCGCCTGCCACGCAACATTTGTTTGATACGTGTTTCTCATTAAAATACATATCATTGAAATACATATAACAAATTTACTGTATCAGTTAAAAAGAATAATATTAGTTAAATAAATAATTGCTTTGGTGCTTGCAATAAAAATGTCACTGTTTTTGAGACCATTATAAACTTGCTTTGCCTTGTTGTGCTGAAGGGACATCAACGTATCCATAGCGCTTTGAAGTTTTGTCATGGTTTTATTGTTGATATAGATGTGAAATCGTTGTATGTGTGCATTATGTGTTATGTATTACTTTTACTCTTTATTACTAATTGTGTCAGTATATTAATCATCATAAAATAATAATAATACTAACTGCTTCAAAATGCGAATCTCGACTTGACTTACAGCTTGAAGCTGTGCAGATCTAAACAGAATTAGATCTAGAAGCAACAGCGGCTATTTTTATGCACGGGTGTTTCACCACAGGCTCTGAAGTCTTTTCTTTTGTCTTTGTAAACTCGTGGGCCTCCTACATACGTACGTAGTATAGTATGTAATTGAGGCCTACGAAAGACGAGACTTGCCTGTGATTTCACGTAGTCCTGCCAGCATTCGTTCGTAAAACATCGGATAGCTTCGCTCGACTCGGAGAGCTTCGTTCAACTTCGGTAATTGCCTTTTTCGGTGATTGACTGGAACTAGGTTGGAAAAAACAAGTTCGCGTCCCGACAGGAAGTCCTCTCCATGATCGCACAAACAACTGCTGCCCTGACAAGGTTGATGCCCATTTGGAAAAACAGGACCATCCGTCTACATTCCAAAGTAAGACTGCTGCGCTCCCTTGTCATCTCCATCTTCCTATATGCTTGCGAAGCATGGACCCTCACAACGGATCTACAACGAAGAATACAAAGCATGGAGATGAGGTGCTACAGAAGACTTCAGGGCATTTCCTATACCCAACACATCACCAACGACGAAGTCCGACAGACCATCACACAAGCCATTGGACAACACGATCACCTGCTCACAGTGGTGAAGAAACGGAAACTCCGATGGTATGGCCACGTCACCAGATCATCAGGCCTTGCCAAAACCATTCTGCAAGGCACAGTGCAAGGAGGTAGAAGAAGAGGGAGACCGAAAAAGAGGTGGGAGGACAACATTCGAGAATGGACTGGTTTGACACTGAGCGAAGCCATCAGGGCTGCTGAGGACAGAGAAAGATGGAGTATGCTGGTTAAACGATCATTTGTGGTGCCCCTACGACCTCCGGGTTACGGGACAGGATAGGATAGGATAGGATTCTTATGCCGAAGGTCGCGGGTTCAATCCCCGCAAGGGGCGAAAACTTTGTGACTCAGGTACGAGACTTTTCTGGCCACCGAGGGTTTTCTCCGGGTACTCAGGTTTTTTCTCCCTCCCATCAAAATAGATACAGCCAACAAAATTTTAAAATACAAATCAATTTTCCTTTCCATAGAAATTTTACTATCGACCTGCCACCACGTGCTTGTCTGTTCTGTTTCCGTGTTCCTGTCCCCGTTTGACTCCCCTATGCAGTGTTTTCTGCATCTGATGTGTAAGGAGGGCGGTTTTGGTCCTGTCCCCGTTTGACTCCCCTGTGCAGTGTTTTGTAGTTATAACTAATTGTGTAGGAGGGGCGGTTTTGGTCCTGTCTCCATTTGACTCATCTGTGCAGTGTTTGCTTCTTCTGATGAATAGGGGGTGGGCGGTTTTGGTCCTGTCCCCGTTTGACTCTCCTATGCAGTGTTTTCTGCATCTGATGTGTAATGAGGGGAGGGGGGCGGTTTTGGTCCTGTCCCCGTTTGACTTCCCTATGCAGTGTTTGATGCACTTGATCGGTAGGGGTCGGTTTTGGTCCTGTTTCCGTTTGAATTGACTTCTCTACTTACGTTGATTAGCTGAGGGGGCGATGTTGGGCCTGTCGGTTTTTAACTCCGATATTAAAAACTAAAAATACATTAAAAAGACAAGAGAAGTTGGGGGTCTGTTTAGGTCCTGTGATCCAGTTTTATTCCCGAGAGTCATTTCGGAACAGGCTGGGGGTCAATCTGGTCCATGACCAGAATAACTCCCGAGAGTAAATCTGGGATGGCTTGGTTTTACTTTTGGGAGTTAAACTAGGCCAGGGACGCTTTCAGCACGTTACACCGGCTTTACAAATACACCCAGCAATGGGGGTCCTTTCTCCCCCATACCCGGTCGCCCAGGATTGTTCTCATTTGTCTGTTCGACAGACTATTTCCCAAGTGGGCACCTCACGCGGCTTAAGTTAGCTCATGTTTCGACCAGCGCCTTGAGCAGCTTTTAAGATAGAAAAGTGCTCTATAAGAACGATTAATGTATTTTCTTCGAATCCTCCTCCTTCCCCACCCCACACACCCTTCTCTCTCTCTCTCTCTCTCTCTCTCTCTCTCTCTCTCTCTCTCTCTCTCTCTCTCTCTCTCTCTCTCTCTCTCTCTCTCTCTCTCTCTCTCTCTCTCTCTCTTGTTTTCCCTTTTCCTCCTTTTCCTGAACCTTGCGTCCAACCTTTCTTTAATTTCTACAGTGTAGTGCCTGCTATATGGTCTTAGTGGAAACTTTGATAAAGGCAAGGATCAGCATGAAATAGAGTGTGATATATTGCCTTCCTCTTTAGCAGGTTAGTTTGGAGACCAGGTCCACTCCAGAAATATAGCATCCGTGGGTCTAACCATAATCAAACAAAACTGGGTATGTCAATTTTAAACAGCTTTATTCTTCACCCGCTGGGTCGATTTTTACAAATGAGACATAGTTTGGAAGGTATTTTCTTATGCACTTTTGTTTTCATATTCGATTTTGAGTTATTGTCCGATATACAACAAATGCAAATTTCATAACTTTTCCCAACCCCACTGTATTGCCCCCATGTTAAGGACCGAAGTATTAAAATTGTGTATCAAAATAGAAAGGTTGTTTTCAAAAAGATGAGCTACAAACGTCAAAATCCATAAACAATTTTAACCTTAAATTACATAATTAGTTAGTTTAGTCATTGTTTATCGGGCTTAGCAGACTGCAAAGAGCCGAATCAGAACCACAATTTGGTTGAAAGAGGGCTCACCCCTGACCTGTATAAAAGATCTGCAGCAACAACCCTAATGGTAACACTGAAGGCATTCCACCAGCCGGTCACTTTACAATAAAGGCATTCCAAGCAGGGGACGCTGAGGCTATACTCTTCATTTATCGAACCCCCGTTAAACAAAAAACAAAAAAACAAAAAAAGTAAAAATCATTATAAAATATTAACAAAACACATAAATATAAAATTTCTACATTGCTAAATAATAATACCATAGAACGCCCTAGTGACCATTTGGCAGAAAGCGTCCACTATCCCCAAGCTGACCCAACAGACCCCATAAACAAATGAGGATCTAGGACATTTGGGAGAGTTTTTAAGAACAAGGTAGGTGACTGGTCTAGAAAATAAGATAGTAGATTGATAGGGTAGGAATACTATTTATACAAAGAACCCCAGCACCTCTACAGGGGTAATTATCTAGTCATTAACTCATGTCATTAGCGGATAGAAATTTTCAAAAAATTAGTAAATAAGCAAAATATGATGTCCTGTTCAAGAAATATTTCAAAACTTTATATACAAAATGCACTTGGATTCGTGGATTACAAAATATGTAAAAAGTATTACTTGTATAACACACCAGCAAACAATATAAATAATGTGTTATTTGAGTGTAAATATTGTTGCCATTTTATAAAGAAAAAGATTTAGTGTTAAAAAAAAACACTGTTCATATTAAGAATATATTGTACAACTAGATAATAATAGAAAAAATTGCCACCATTATTCTTAGTACTGATTTTAGGAACTTTGTTTTTAATTTATAGCGTGGCGTGTGTGTGTGTGTGTGCGTGTGTTTGTGTGTGTGTGTGTGTGTGTGTGTGTTTGTCAATATCTAAAATCATTCAAAACACTGAACTGAACTGTTGTTGTCAAGGCCGATTATGCATGCAAGCCCTCCCCAAAAGGCATAATTTATTAGCAACATTCGTCTCTGTTGTGTACATTTCTTAAGTCTGTGGGTAGATTCAGAAGTAGGCGGATCTCATCTAGTGATTGCACAGAAAACCTATCATATATTATATGTCTGGACCCACAATAACATGCTTTCAAGCATTTTGAATTGTAAGACCGGTTTTTTCTGGACCCCAATAGTTCTAAACAAAAGTGCATGGGCCCTGCCGTAAGGAATCGTTGATCTCGGCACTTATAAAACATTTACCATGACAATATTCATACCAGCGGCCTACAGAGGACAATTTCTTATCAGGATCTGAAACCCGTTTTTCTCTCAAAATGATACATTTATCCAATTTTCGACCTTCTTAAAAATCCACTAATAACTTTTTATTTGCCGGAAATTATTCTTCGGAGGCAACTTGTAACAGGAAATTTTTGTAGAACAGTTTCTTTAAAGTGCCCATTTATTTTCTACAAAGTGGTCGACTTCGTTAGTTATCCCACACGGTGGCGCAGTCTACATAAAGATGAAACTTTGACAGGATTATCTCATGTCCAAGTGTCGCTCAATTGGTCGAAACTTTCGCAGGATCCAAAGGCACTCATTAGAATGTTCATATCATCAACTGATACTTTGTAATAATTTGTTTAAATGTTCATTTATTTATTTATTTGAATAAGGTACTAAAACATATATAGATAAGCAAAATGGCGTCAATAAAATACATTTTAAACATTATTTGTTTGCAGCTGTGGTTACCGTTCCTGGGTAGTTTTTAACAGGAGAATATGGCAGGTACGTTGTTTTCAATGACTATACAGTTCACTCATGATTCAATTCGTAATTATACTGTTTATATCTAAGCTTATCGGTGTTTACACGGAAAGACAGTAACGTCATCATTATTACCATGAAGATTTTGCTTCAAACTTGTACAAATTTGTTTCTGGTTCTGTATGCTGTACTCTCGGCCAACCACTCGCACTGATATATAGGATATCCAATGAATATATTATTTTGCCCCTTAGGACGAGGAGATTTACCAGCCCTACGAGTGGTTTTACTGGGCAAGACTGGATCAGGGAAGAGTTCTCTGGGGAACACGCTGCTCGGTCGTGGCGAAATTTTCCATGTTGGGCGTGGAATGTGGTCCCAAACCGATACATGCCAATGGGCTGACGGAGTATTCGAAGATCTTGGAATCACATTGCAGGTGAAGCCGTGGCTTTTCTTTATACACGATTTGACTGATTATTAACTCCCTATGTGCATCAAACTGTTGTGTAGCTGTAACAAGAGGCCAGTTTTACACAGCGCATTAGCTTTTTGCCTTTTTTAGTCAGCTGTATAGTAGGTTAATGTTACGCTGAAGCAGACGACAGAAGTTACTGATATGTGCTACACTCTGCTAGGCTGACGATAGATCGCAGTAGGCAGTGACATCATCCAGCTTACGTTATAGCAGAGTCCAGCCAATCGGGACAGAGAGAGATTAGGTAGACCAGTTCTACCTGGTTAGGCAGAGGCTATGTAGAGAGCATTCTCCGTTCAAACTGCCTAGAGGACAGAGCTCGGCTCTAACAGAAATCTCTCCACCGAAAGACTAGGGAAGCAGGACTTGTTGAAAACTCTATTCAATCAAGTTAGCCACGGCCTGACATTGTCAAAAAGGTAAATGAACATATTTTTGTTTCCATGCGATGTATTGATATTATTGTTGAATTATGTTTGTGAAATTTGCTATGCTTAGACTTGAATTGTTAGTCCAACGTTGCGTGACCACGTGGCGAACACGACTGGTTTTGACGCCATGTTGTATTCCGTATGGTCCCACTGTTGTTTAACCTATATGTATGCTTGCAGACCAGTGGCTGTACAAGAGAATGTGTATAATATTAATTATTTATCTATGTGTATAGTTAGCCATGAGTTATATTTATATATGTATAGGAAAGTAGAGTAGAGATTCCAGTGGACCACGGACTTAGCCGAATGTTCGTCGCTTATATATAAAGATGTGGAGCTAATCACTGAGGGCTACTTCGGCCTTCAGTGAGATGCTTTGCACACACCTAGTATACAGGGTTGTGCAGAATTTCGTCTCATATGTTACAGACGAGCAGGCATCATATCGTGAGCCCAACCAGGCGAAAGACAAGAAACAGTCTTCCCTGAAAGTTGGCCTGCCGAGGCATCTCTAGCAATGCACGACGAGAGCCCACCAGTCTAGCAACAAGGAGAAGAATCCACAGCAATACAGCTCATCAAGGAAGCAACTACAACACTGCTCTTCTAACATTCAGTTAAGTGGGTTTGGTAACAGTGCACCAAACCTGTATCAGTGGACCACAGTAGCCCACTCTTCCAGAACTCTGACCCTTAGGGCAGAAAGCATCCAGTGCCCGATGATGATGCAGTAGCTGCATAGAACTATCAAGAAGCGAACCATTCGAATTGACATTTGAACTTTTAAGTTAGTATTGTACTTAGCAGATCGTGTATAGAGTAGAGGAAATAAATGTGTTATATTTACTGTTATCAAGTGGCTGGACTACCTATGTTTCATAGCCGTGTGAGAGCTAGTGTGACAGTGATCTTTTACCATTTTTCTTTCTATCTTTGTACCCCAGCCTAAACACAGACCGAACTAAACATATAAATGTATTAAGTTAAGTCACAGGGAGATTCACTAGCGATCCCCATCGAAAATAGACGAGTGGGTAATAGCACTCCATTGTGCAGAGCCCAGCAACAATAGACACACCGTCACAGTAGCTATAGTGGTTTGGAAGAGATCGGACACAACACTCACGCTCTTAATAGTTAAGGTCACTCCTATTTCATAAACAATCAATTATACCATAAAAAATAAATGTAAAAAAAAGAGTAGTAGATTTGTCGATTTTGACCAAATAAAGTATTTTTTATATATATACAGGGTGTCTCCAAATATATATATACACATTTTAAATAAATGTAAACTTGGTTTTTTATTATAATTTTATTATTTTAAAAATGTAAAAATATTTACAAGTATCAGTTTATTGTTTTTTTACGCCATGAAACCTGCAACAGTTGCTGAATTGAGAGAAGCCATTAGAAATGAATGTGCCCAAATACCAAGGGAATTGTTTCGTGGTCCTGATTTGGCTCGGAAGAGTCCGCTGGACCTAAAGCAATAATCATGTAATGTAATGTAGCTAAAAACGCACTTTTGCTGTTCATGATGAGGCGTTGGTTCTTTTGCCCTCCGAAACAAATAAATTACTCATGAAGTGGTTGGGTCCATACATAGTACAAGAAAGCATGCATCCTGACTGCAAGATTGTTGTCAAAGGAAAGACAAAGATTTTTCACGCAAACATGCTACAGCGGTACTACCGTCGTCCCAAACACGTTGTTGAAGTTGAGGTGTGTGTGGATACAGTTGTTTGTGAAGGACAGGGGTGGTAGAGTGGGATGATGTGATCTCGGACAGGTTTTTTGATGTTGACAAGGAAAGTGTTTTTCATCATAGACACGTCGGTTGTTGTTCGGAGGGTTCGGCAGTGTTGAGTTCTGAGGTGGTGCGTGAAGAAACAACAAGACACATTTTGGTGCCTGTGGGTGTTGTCCAGGATGATGAGGATGATGATGTTTTTCTGCCAACTCTGCCTTTGGCATCTATGACAGATGAGGACATTTCGTCAGTTGTTTTTGATGAGTTACTGCCTGCATAGGATCGTTAGAATCTCTTTTTTGTTTTTTTCTGAATATCCTGATATTTTGACAGCAAAACCGGGTTAATTTGAAGGGGGTATGTTTTTGGATGTTCATTTAACATCTGATATACCAGTTCGTAGTCGGGCTTACGATCTGCTGTTTGCTTCTCCTCAGGTCGTTGAACGAGAAATTCAGACGATGTTGGAGCTTGCTGTTATTGAGAGGTCCAGGTCGACTTATTCTTCGCCGGTGGTCTTGGTGCAGAAGAAAGATCATTTGTGTCGACTCTGCATTGATTAAAGGCCGCTGAATAAGGTTACTCTTTTTGACGCCGAACCTATTCCAGATGTCACCGAGTTGTACACAAGACTTGCCGCCAGTGTGTTTTTCACTCGTATTAATTTGGGAAGGGGGTACTGGCAGTTCGTCGTAAATCCTTGGAAAAGGCATAAGACTGCTTTTGCCACCCACATAGATCTGTTTCAGTGGGTTAGGATACCTTTTAGTTTGGTTTCTGCTCATGTTTTTGCTCGTGTGATAAGGGGTGTTGGAACTCCAAGACGTTTCGGCCATGAATTTTTTTGACGACATTCTTGCGTATAGCGAAACTTTCCAACAACATCTGGTGGATGTAAGAGGTGTTCTTCAAAAACTAAAGCAGTACGGTTTTACGGTTAGGAAGATTGCTGCTGGTTTTCGCAGTCTGGAGTTTCTTGGACATGTGGTTGGTGAAGGAATGTTGCGGCCTGAGGGGAAGAAATTTGAGAAAAATTTGGCCATCCCTACATCTACAGCCAAGGAACAGGTGCGTTCGATTCCGGGGTTGTTAAGATTTTACAGATGCTACATCCCCAATTTTTCTGCAGTGCTTGCACCCATTTCCGATCTTACGAAGGATTAAAAGGTCAGCAGAGTCTCCTCTCTGAAAATCCTTATCGGGAAGAGAGGGGACTATAAACTGATACATATGATATATGTGGTCAGCTGAGTGTGATGGAGCGTTGACTGCGGTGAAATATTTGTTTTCTACTTCACCAGTCTTGGAGTTGCCACGGTTGCAGGAACAGTTTGCACTTCGTACAGATTCTAGTTCTTTTTTTATTAGTGCTGTCTTGATGCAGGAGATGGAGTGTGTGACGGTGGGTCTATTGTTACTGGGCTCTGCACAATGGAATGCTATTACCCACTCGTCTTTGTATGTGGGGATCGGCTAGTGTAATCACCTTATGACTAATCTTAATACATTTATAAGTTTAGCTCGGTCTGTGTGCAGATAGGGTTATAGAGATAGGGAGAAAATGTATAAAGATTCACTGACACACTAGCTCTCGCACGGCTATGAAACATAGGTAGTCCAGCCACTTGTTAACAGTAAATATCACACATTTATTTCCTCTAAACACTCTATTCTAACTTAAATGTCCAAATTCACTTCGAATAGTTCTATGCTGCTACAGTTTTTGCTATTTGCTAATGTCTCATCATTGGGCTATTTGTTCTGACTGTCTTATTGTTGGTTTCAGGAGAGTGGACTACCGCACAGTCCTTCTATGTCAGTGTGGGTGCATGCTTTCGGTGTCACTTAACTGCAGTTTGAGGTGTAGTGATGGTGTCTCCTCCTTGGTTGTAGACTATAGGGCTATCGTAGCTCAGTGCTAGATGCTCCACTGCAGGCCGAACGTCAGGGTGGACATTTAATGGTCTTCCTCCTGCCTCGGGCCAACGATGCTTTCTCGTCTGCAAAATATGAGACGAATTTCTGCAACGCCGTGTTTACTAAGGGTGTGCAGAGCGTCTCACTGATGACAGAAACAGCCCTCAGTGATAGCTCCACTTCCTATCCTATCTTGTCCCGTAACCCGGAGGTCGTAGGGGCACCACAGATGATCGTTTAAACAGCATACTCCATCTTTCTCTGTCATCAGCAGCCCTGATGGCTTCGCTCAGTGTCAAACCATTCCATTCTCGAATGTTGTCCTCCCACCTCTTTTTCGGTCGCCCTCTTCTTCTACCTCCTTGCACTGTGCCTTGCAGAATAGCCTTTGCAAAGCCCGATGATCTGGTGACGTGGCCATACCATCGGAGTTTCCGTTTCTTCACCACTGTGAGCAAGTCATCGTGTTGTCCAATGGCTTGTGTGATGGTCTGTCGGACTTCGTCGTTGGTGATGTGTTGGGTATAGGAAATGCCCAGAAGTCTTCTGTATCACCTCATCTCCATGCTTTGTATTCTTCGTTGGATATCTGCTGTGAGGGTCCATGCTTCGCCAGCTTATAGGAAGATGGAGATGACAAGGGAGCGCAGCAGTCTTACTTTGGAATGTAGACTGATGGTCCTGTCTTTCCAAATGGGCTTCAAACTTGTCAGGGCAGCAGTTATTTGTGCGATCCTGGAGAGGACATCCTGTCGGGACCCATTGTCTGATACAATGGCTCCTAAATATTTGAAGCTATGCACTGTGTTGAGGGATTGGCCTTGGACTTTGATGTCCGTGTTGATGCCATTGGTGTTGTTGGTCATCATTTTGGTCTTCTCTGCACTTATTTCCATTCCATAAGCTCTGGAGGTGGTGTCAAGCATTTGTACCAGCTGTTCAAGTTCTTGTTCCTCTCCAGCCAATCCATCAATGTCATCCGCAAAACGAAGATTGGAGATTGCTCTACCCCCTATGCTGACTGTGCCTTCATGATCTGCAAGAGCATATGACATGATGCGCTCTAGGAAGATGTTGAAGACTGTTGGAGAGAGTAGGCATCCTTCACGCACACCGATTGTTGTTCTGAACCAGTTCCCGATGACGCCGTTGTGGACGACTGCACTGGTAGCCTTGTCATACAGGCTTTTGATGATTTCAATAATTTTAGGGCTGATGTTGTACACTTTCAATGTTGCCCATAGAGCTGCATGCCAGACTCGATCAAACGCCTTCTTGAAGTCTATGAACACATGATATAGATGTTGTTGGTGCTGTAGGTATTTATCACAGATTATTCTGATGTTGAAAATCTGTTCAGTGGTACTTCGCCCTGCCCTGAATCCTGCTTGTTCTTCAGCTATGATTTGTTCAGCTTGGGGTTTCAACCTGTTGAGTATTATTTTCAGGAGGACCTTGCTGGGATGGCTGATGAGGCTGATGGTGCGGTAATTTTCACACTCCTGAAGGTTACCTTTTTTGGGAAGAGTGATGACAAGCGACTGGGTCCATGGTATAGGCCACTCCCCACTCTGCCAGATCTTGTTACAGATAATGGTGAGGGCATCAATCATCTCTTCTCCTCCTGCTTGTAGCAATTCCGCGGGTATGTTGCTCCACTGATATATATATATATATATCAGCCCTGAAAATGACAAAAATGTCCCACTAGCCTTTGGCTAGTAACTTAAAAATTTTACTAGCCAAACTAAAAATTTTACTAGCCAAACTAAAAAAAAGTTCATTTTAGCGCACTCACATTTGGCGACTAAAGTTTTTTTTTTAGTCGCCAATTTTTGTTTCCACTAGCCATGGCGACTAAATTAGTCGCCATTTTCAGGCCTGTATATATATATATATATATATATATATATATATATATATATATATATATATATATATATATATATATATATATATATATATATATATATATATATATATATATATATATAAGCCACGAAATATCTTCTATGTCCGTTGTCCACTAGAATCTCCATTCTAATTCCCATACATATACACATCATGGCTAAACTAAACACATGGAGACGTAATTAACAAGATACACGTTCTCCGGTACAGCCGCTGGTCTGCAATAAGACACATAGGAGAAACAACAGTTGGGCAGTAGAGGCTACCTCATGGTGGCGAACCCAGTCGCGTGTCCGCCACGTGGTCACGCAAAGTTTGACTAACATTCACAGATCTAAACTTGGCAAAACTTCACAAACATAATACAGCAATAATATCAATAAAGCGCGATGAAACAAAAGATAGATCATGTTCCTTTTTGATAATGTCAAGCTGTGGCTATACTAGGCTGAATTGAATTTCACCCGTCCCTGCTTTAGTCTTCTGCTAACGATCTTTCAGAGCGTTGTTCCGTCTCGTGTGAGAGTTAGGCCCAGAATGACTGCCTAGCCTTGCGGTCAGCAAAAGCCCGCGAAAACTAGACTTCAAGTGGCGCCTCCAGCGGGTGTCTCTGGCCATACGTCAGCTGAATGAGGTCACTGCCTAACTGAGCCAGCGTTAGCGTACACATTCTTAGCACACAACTGACTTGCGTCGTCTGTTTGTCATCGACTTTAATTTACAGGCTACAGCAGGCTGAACTATTTAAGGTGAGAAGTCTTCGTGCAGGGTCTAAATAGCTTTCTGTGACACAAACCTACCTCCTAGCACTAGATCATACAGGGTTTCTGTAAAACTGCTGCTTGGATCCGTCCTGTGACGTATCTGCTCTCTACGTCTATCCAAGCTATTGGGCAAGTGGTCGTCGGTTTCGTCAAGTCTGCACTGCTCCTTGTAGTTCGACTGTCTTGTCCGTCAATTCCGCGCCCGCTACAAGAGGCTTGCAAACTATCGCGTCATATGATAGACCTGTGTCATACAGACAGTTTGCTTCTTTACCGTTGACCTTGACCGTGTCTGTCACCGATGGGTGATCTCCGATGTGGTGTGGATTTGTACCGCTGCTTTGAGTTAGTACTCTATGAGCTGGCCGACTCTCGCGCTCGTCTCTACGTTGTGCTGCCAACTTGAAACATTCCGCGGTGGAGTGATTATTTTTGTTGCAGAACGAGCAGTACCGTCTCTTTTCTGCGGGACCTCTTTTCTCGTTAGGCTTTAGATCTCGCCTGAAGCTCTTGGCTTCTCTGTGGGCGGCCACGTACCTATCTGCGACCTTGACCAGATCATCCAGCCTTTCCGGGCCCTGCTCTACTAAGAATATTTTCAGCTCGGGGGACATGGTCTCCGGAAGCTGTTCCCACACTAATAGTTCCGTCAACCCATCATATGTCTTAGCATTTCCTGACTGGCTAACCCACTTATCCAGCATTGTTGAAAGACGATCTGAGAACTGCGCGTACATTTCTCCTTTCATTCTCCGATTTTTGCGGAATTTTTGCATGTAGCATTCTCCTGTGTTCGAATCCCGTTATGTAACAGCAGAAATAGTGTCGACAAAATATAGTAAATTAGCTTAGCGCAAAATAGATATCATCGAATGAAACTTGACGTTAATTCACCAGTTACCTAAAGAAAAGCCCACACATGTTAAATTAACTCTCTTAAGACAGTCACACCGCCAGCCTCTCCAGATAATATCTAACAAACTTAGCAACCCAAGACTAGTTAGCTTACTTGCCGAACTGACCAAAACGTCGTCTCCGTTAACTAGCCGTGCACTTCTTATCGCAATTGAATCTATCCTACACTCTGCCTCTGACACTCCAATTCAAGGATAATTATACGTGTCTGATAAATAGGGCAGGTGAAGGAAAATATTCAAATAAAAACGAATAATCCCGTATATACGAGATTAACTAAAACGAGAGTTAAACGATTGGTCAGAAGACTATAGGGAGCCCCTGCATGTCCTTTGTGGCCCAACCTTAGCTCGTCAGTCGAATACGAAACAAGAAGCTGCGAGGGTCAAACCAAGGAACAAACTGCAGTGTGCGCCTATCTCCACCTCATTAAGAGAGTGCTAGAAACTACAACAGACGGTTTCATGAATCCCAGAGTCTAGAAGTAAGATAACATTAGTAGTTTTGATATGTATATGTTTATTTTATAATGATTGCCATGTATTAATAATATGTTCATGAGATATATATATAGTTACAGAAACAGATTATTGTTTCTGACACATTGTGCATGTGGATTGATGTATCTTAGCCTTAAGATTCGGATCGAAGTGTGCATATGGGAACCTTGCAGGTGTCTGATGCTATGGACACTTTGCAGAGGAGGCCGCACACTTATATCTAACGAGAATATTGTAGCCAGAGATCTGACTTCTACTGGTCAGCTCTGGGACGGTTTGTGGGGACAAACGCATGACGCTTTTGCTCCAGTGGTACAGAAGGAGAACAACCAAGATTCTACCTCTCCACGTCCGAACCTCGCAGCTACAACACACTCAACCTGAGAGGCAAGACTTCTCAGAAGGACCCAAGCACACTCAACGACAGTGCAGCTAAGTCACCCACAAATGCAAACTGAGTTCTACCCTCGAGAAAATAGTCAACCAGTTGAATATACTCACGTAGCATAGGATGAAGAAAACCTGCTGACAAACTTTCCCAGCACATCGAACTCTTAGAATTATTAATTTACCTGTTTAATGAAGTACATGTAAAAATTGTGTTGAATATATAAACAAGAAATTACATACATACGACTGGTGTCATTCTATTTGTATTGTTGTGTAGCTATTAGTTTTCTTCTCTCGAGACATAATACTCTAGTCTTTTGATTAGTAATCAGCGTTTCTCAAGTTAAGCCAAATGATACTAAAAAGCCCGAGAACAAATATAAATTTTATGTGACCAAGCGCCGTGATCTGTCTCTCACATAGCTCTGGAATTCTGGTAAAAGAACGATCGATAGTGGTAGCCCAACGCCCTCTATCAATAAGTCTTACCCCCTAGTAAGATAAACGTATCTTCCCCAGAATATCATCACACGTTAGGAGTGCTTCTTTGACTCTATCATAGTCAGTCGCTCTGTCAGTCGGTAGCTTACTGTAGATGTCATATGCCTTTCCTCTAAGAACTTGACTAAGCTTAAAAGCCCAATGGGTGTGTTCCAGTTTCTACTCAGTTGCTAGGCGCGCAAACCTAGTTAGATAGAGATCTAGACCTTCTTCTCTTTCGTTGAATGGCCCCAGTGGAAACGACATACCTAGTACTGGGTTGGGGGCTATGTCTAGTTGCGCTGATTGGGGAGGGGTTGTGGCGGAACTTGAGGGCCCAAATATTAATCTCCTCAATTCTAACTCATGCTGTCTGTCTCATTCTTTTTCTGCCCACTAATATTCCAATCTCCTACTTTCTGCATCTGCTCCATTTTCTTCGCTTTTAATCGCCTAACATCTGCTTCTCTTTCTGCTTCTAGTTTCTTCTGTTCTCTCTCTGCTTCCATTTTCTTCTGTTCTCTTTCTGCTGCTCTCTCTGCATTAGGATCCTGCTTCTCTACTTCTGCACTGATATACGCAATTAAATCTGCTCCCGCTAAGTGTAATGCTTCTCCCAATTCCTTGAAGCTCAATCTCAAGGCTACTGGTTCTAACATTGTCAAAAGTGTCTATGACCAACCTCTGACTCACGCAGAATACAAAAACACTAGCAATATGGCAATTCAATAAAAGTAATGCAAAGACAACAAAATTCGTAATCATTAATGGAATGAAACAAGAAATCAAATTGCATACAATAGTTACTTAAGCAAAACCTGCAAAAGAACCCAGCAAAATACATGGTTCACCAACACTGTCTTCTTCCTACACTTACAATTATTCTAATCTATAATCTACCACTATTATTTTTCCTATCCTATTATACACAGATCCTGGCAGGCTCCCCAATTAAGATGTGATGGTGGGTCTATTGTTACTGAGCTCTGCACAATGCAATGCTATTACCCACTCGTCTTTGTCTGCGGGGATCGGCTAGTGTAATCACCCTATGATTAATCTTAATACATTTATAAATTTAGCTTGGTCTGTGTGCGGATAGGGTTATAGAGGTAGGGAGAAAATGGTAAAGATTCACTGACACACTAGCTCTCGCACGGCAATGAAACATAGGTAGACCAGCCACTTGTTAACAGTAAATATCACACATTCATTTCCTCTACTCTATACATAATTCTCTAAACACTCTAATAACTAAATGTCCAAATTCACTTTGAATAGTTCGTTCCTTGATGGGTTTATGCTGCTACTGTTCTTGATATTTGTTAATGTCTCATCATTGGGCTATTTGTTCTGTCTGTCCTATTGTTGGTTTCAGGAGAGTGGACTACCGCACAGTCCTTCTATGTCAGTGTGGGTGCATGCTTTCGGTGTCACTTAACTGCAGTTTGAGGTGTGGTGATGGTGTCTCCTCCTTGGTTGTAGACTATAGGGCTATCGTAGCTCAGTGCTAGATGCTCCACTGTAGGCCAAATGTCAGGGTGGACTCTTAATGGTCTTCCGCCTGCCTCGGGCCAACGATGCCTGCTCGTCTGCAAAATATGAGACGAATTTCTGCAACACCGTGTTTACTATATATATATATATATATATATATATATATATATATATATATATATATATATTATATATATATATATATATATATATATATATATATAAGCGACGAACAATCTTCAATGTCCGTTGTCCACTGGAGTCTCCACTCTAATTCCTATACATATACACATCATGGCTAAACTAAACACATGCAAAAGTAATTAACAATATACATATTCTCCGGTACAGCCACTGGTCTGTAATAATACACATAGGAGAAACAACAGTGGGTCCGTAGGGGATAACTCATTGTGGCGAAACCGGTCACCTGTCTGCCAAGTGGTCAAGCAAAGTTTGACTAACATTCACAATTCTAAACATGGCAAAACTTCACAAACATAATACAGCAATAATATTAATAAAGGGCGATGAAACAAAAGATAGATTATTTACCTTTTTGACAATGTAAGGCTGTGACTATACTAGGTTGAATTGAATTTCACCCGTCCCTGCTTTAGTCTTCTGCTAGCGATCTTTCAGAGTGTTGCTCCATCTTGTGTGAGAGTTAGGCACAGAATGACTACTACCACTATGGTCTGCAAAAGCCCGTGAAGACTAGTACAACAAGTGGCGCCTCTAGCGGGTGTCTCTGGCCATACGTAATCTGAATAAGGTCACTGCCTAACTGTCACGAATATAGGGGGTTGTGGGGATGTGGGTTAGCAATTATTCCCCCGCGCTGTGTCGCCTCCCTTGTACTAGGCCGACGTGCGGTGACGTTCAGGGAAATAATGCTTGGGAGTGCTAAAGAATTATAGATAGTTGTAAGGACAGACGAGAAGTGTACAGAATAAACTAGTGGAAAACTTGAACAAGGGAAGTATGGTAGTATAGTACAATATAGAACATGTTACGTTGAAACGCGAATGGTAGTACGTCGGAAACGCGCATGATAGATCTAATCGTTTCGATTTGCAAAGTATTCAGTAATAGAGTTTATTTACCTTTGATTTGAGTTTGCATTGTTGTTAGGAGAGGCTTTGTATAACGTTGATAATTTTCGTTAGTCGATACTGTTGTAGAATTTTCTGGATCTGTTTGTTTACTATCGATCGAAGTTTCTTGATGGTCGTAGATAATGGAGAACAATCTTTTGGCAGGAAGAGAGAAGTATGACGTAAGTCAGTGATGACGATCTTTAATTCTGATTGGTTGGTTGTAATACGTCATTTTCTAGAACAACCTGTCGTCATCTCGAAGGAGAAAAAAAATTATATATTCGATGCTCTGTGTGTTTTGAAAAGTTGTTGAGTTGAGTTGACAATTGTATGCAGTTGTTGATGTATGCTGAATAAAAGTGGAAAACTTCATACGTCGACTTTGTGACTTGTATGTTGATTGAGCGGGCTGCGTGAATAAACGAATCTGAGTTACACAACTATCAGGAATTCAAGCATCGGGGCTGAATCAGATACTGATAGAAAACTCCATCATCAAACCGAGTGTAACATTTTGGTTGGTCCTGATTTGGCTCGGAAGAGTCCGCTGGACCTAAAGCAATAATCTTGTATTGTATTGTAACATCTTGGGGGTCAAGCCGCGATTCACGCCATAGCCAAGGGTTCAACTGCTACAACAAGCGAGTCAACGTTACGAGAGGCAGTCATCGAGGGTAGCCGCCAACGAGTTGCGTCGAGAGGGGCCAACATACTGGGACTACATCCGATAGGTTCGGGTTGACTGCAAGGGCGAGTAGTCGCTGAAGAGTTGCTTCCTGAGCGAACAACAGATCGGGACTACGTTGCTGCCGTAAGACTACGTCGAGGGACAGTCTCGGAGCTACATCGCCAGTATTAGAGAGAGAGCGACGAGCGGACGTCGCGTCTACTTCAGCACAGGAGCGTATACATCAACACCAGCGTGGTGCAGCGTCGCATACGACGAGGACAGCGGGGCCTGCGTCAACGAAGGCGACTAGTGACAAGCATCAGCGCTACTGCAGAAAGCGTGCTGTTCTAGAACAGTCTAGAAGGGGGCAGCACAGTTAAGAACTTTCTAGAAAAGAACTTTCCAGAAGCATCAAGATGGCTGACTTCTGGCAGAGAGGGATGCAACTGAATCTAAAAGGCAAACAGCTGACGGAGTACGTCAAGTCTCAGGAGAGAATACAAGAAAGAGAAGAACAACGCCAGCGTGAAGAAAGAGAAGATGAGCGACGGCGTGAAGAAAGAGAATTAGAACAGAAGCGTCTAGAAATAGAAGAGCAACGTCGCCGGGAAGAAAGAGAAGAGCAGCGGCAAGAAAGAGAAGCTGAGCGTCAGCACCAACTAGAGTTGGCGCGCATCCAGCAACAGCAGCATGCGCCACAAGTTATCAGTGACTTCAAGGCTCCAAAATTGCCAGTGTTCGTCGACGAAAAGGACCAGATCGACAGCTATCTGGCGAGGTTCGAAAGGTTCGCCGAAAGGGCTAAATGGCAACGTCAAGACTGGGCGATCATACTCAGCGCACTACTGACCGGGAAGGCGCTCGATGTCTACAGTAGACTGTCGAATAATGACGCCAAAGACTACGACGTTTTGAAAGCGGCCCTATTGCAGTGCTACAACTTTACAGAGAAGGGCTACCGTAAACGCTTCCGTGAATGCCGGCCTAAGTCAGACGAGACGCCAAAGCAGTTTGTGGAGCGACTGTCGTCATATCTACACAAGTGGGTGGAATTATCCGGCAAAGGGAAGACTTACGAGAGTCTCCATGATCTGATTGTAAAGGAGCAATTACTCAACGCCTGCCCTAAGGACCTCGCGATCCACTTGGAAATACAAAAGTTGGAGACGCTAAAAGACGTTGCTGAAGCTGCTGAAAGATATCTCATCGCTCATGAGAAGACGCTGGGGCCACCCAGCGCGACGAAACATTTTCAGAAGACTACAAACCATGGGAACCAGATCCAAGGGAGCCAGACGAGCCAGAGACAGACGGACTCCACGCCTCCTCCCAGGGAAGGGCATTCAAGAGGCTGTTTCACCTGCAACGCTACAGACCACAGGGCGGCTAATTGTCCTCAAAACAAAAGTAGCGGACAGCGGAGCAGTACGGACAACGCAACGGCGGGCAACCTGCAGAGGCGGTTCTCCAATCAACGGCAAACCAGTAGATCTGACCATCAGGTGTGCGGCGGGAGCGTCATTCTTCCGAGTGAGACCGAGCGCACAGCTACTCCCGCGGACGTGCAAGAGTGCATAACCGATGGCCAACTTCTCCTTGCCAACGGAAAATCCATCCCCGTCGTCGCCAGCGCAGCTGTGACCGTCCAGAACATGCCGATTTCCAAGGGACGCGTCGGAAATCATGAAGTGACTGTTTTAAGAGACTCTGGCTGTAGTGGGGTCATCGTCAGAGAAGACCTAATCGCTAAAGAACAGTTCACTGGTGATTCAAAATGGACACTTATGGCCGACAGCAAATGTGTGAAAGCGCCAGTTGCAAAAATTCATGTCAACACCCCTTTCTACATAGGCGAAGTCGAAGCAGTTTGCCTGAAGAAGCCGCTATACGATTTGATGATCGGGAATATCGACGGCGCGAGACGACCCGACGACCCCGATCCAGAGTGGAGTCCTGCCTCAACCCAACACGTCGAAGTTGTGGAGGAGGATCCATTGCCATTTCCCGATGGAGACATTACAGAGCTGCTACGGGACAATGTGGTTACTCCGGCTCAGCCCTGCCGATCAGAGATCGTCAGTGCTGTTACTACCAGGGCCCAGGCCAAGAGAGACAAGACGTCTACGCCACTGAAGGTCGCCGACAACTCCAAAGCTGCCATCGTGGACAGAGATAAGCTGATCCAGCTCCAGGAAGCTGATAGCACTTTAAACAAGTACAGGAACCGCCAAGACCACGTGACCAAAGGCAGTGGTACGGTCTATTTTGAGGTGAAGGCCAAGATCCTGTACCGAATCTTCCAGCACCCGAGGGTCAACGGAGGGAAACCACTACGTCAAGTCTTGGTACCGTTACCCCTAAGGCGCCAGGTGATGGAAGTAGCGCATGACTCAATCATGGGAGGTCACCTGGGTATCAAGAAGACGTCGGATAGAATCCAGGCGGTGTTCTACTGGCCAGGACTTCATGCGGACGTCAGCCGTTTCTGCCGATCATGTGACATTTGCCAGAAGACCATACCTCGAGGAAGGGTCCCGAAAGTGCCTATGCAGAGAATGCCTCTGATCGACCGACCTTTCAAGAGGGTGGCCTTAGACTTAATCGGCGAAATAAGACCTCCGAGTGAAGAAGGTCATCGGTGGGTACTGACTTTAGTGGACTATGCGACTCTGTTACACTCAGTTTGATGATGGTGTTTTCTATCAGTATCTGATTCAGCCCCGATGCTTGAATTCCTGATAGTTGTGTAACTCAGATTCGTTTATTCACGCAACCCGTCCAAACAGCATACAAGTCACAAAGTCGACGTATGAAGTTTTCCACTTTTATTCAGCACACACCAACAACTGCATACAATTCTCAACTCAACTCAACAACTTTCACAGCAACTCTCCAAATCACTATCAACAACTTTACTATCTCCCAACAACAGTGCGGCACCCAATTTTATAATCTCTCTTTTCCGGAAGAATTTCGAATACGGTAGAAATGACGCACTGCCACCAATCGAATAAAAGATCGTCATCACTGACTTACGTCATTCATCTCTCCACACATACCCCGAACCTTCTCTTACTTCGACAATCGTCCCGAACCTTCGATCGATGGTAAACAAGGAAATCCAGAGTATTCTCCGACAATATCGACCAACGAAAATTATCAACGTTATACAAAGCCTCTCCTAACAACAATGCAAACTCAAATCAAAGGTAAATAAACTCCATTATTGAATACTTTGCAAATCGAAACGATTAGATCTATCGTACACGCTTCCGACATACTTTCGTTCGCGTTTCAACGTAACATAACCCCCCACTCAAGAAGAAATTTACCCAATTTCTTTCAACAACGTTGAAACGTAATGCACAAACAAAGTCCACACTTGAAACTAATTTAAGACTTTCTGAATACTGTAATTGCGCTCAGCTTATCTACACAGAGTCAATGGTTTTCATCTTCAAGTCTATCTGGATATTGTCAATGTTCACAGTTCATCCACACAGTCAATGTTCTTTACTCACACACTCTGCTGAGGAAGTCCGCACCAACATTGTCCGATCCTTTGATAGATTCTACTCGCATGTTAAAGTTCTGCAAGTACATAGCCCATCTCATGATCCGACTGTTCACAAACTTGGCAGAGTTCAAGTAAGTTAGCGGCTTGTGATCAGTCTGTAGCACGAACTTCACTCCTTGAAGGTACAGTTCGAACTTCCGGATTCCCCATATGATGGCAAGGCACTCTTTCTCCATGGTCGAGTAATTTTTCTCAGCCCTGGACAGCTTCTTGCTGGCGTAACTGACCGGAAATAGTTTCCCTTCGTGTTCTTGCATCAGTATGGCGCCGATGCCTTCGTCCGCTGCGTCTGTTCTTAAGACGAATTCTTTGGAAGTGTCAGGCAGTCGTAGCACCGGATCCTTCGAAAGGAGGTCGCGCACAGTCTGGTATGCCCTCTCCTGAGACGGTCCCCACTGCACTTGGTTTGGACAGCCTTTCCGCACCAGGTCCGACAATGGTGCTGTGATGGCGGAGTAGTTTGGTACAAACTCCCTGTAGTATCCAGCCAACCCCAGGAAAGATCGCACCTGCTTCTTGGTTTGGGGACGTGGAGCGTTCAGAATCTTGGTGACGTTTTCTAGTAGAAGCCCCTTTTGTCCTTCTTTCAGCGAATGGCCGATAAAGTCTACGTTGTCAGTCCCCAGAATGCACTTACTGGGTCTCACGGTCAGGTTGGCTTCTGTGAGACGGTGAAACAGCTCCCTCAAGGTCTGCAGATGCTCTTCCCAGGTGCGAGTGTGGACTAGCAGGTCGTCCCAGTAACACACGACATTGTCCATCCCTTTGAGCATCTTCTTCATCCCTCTCTTCAGGGTAGCTCCGCTGTTGACCATGCCAAAGGGCATCCTTAGGCACTCGTACCGTACGTCCCATCAGGGGTTATAAAAGCAGTCTTTGGTATGTCCTGTTGACGCACGGGGACTTGCCAATAACCTTTGCTGAGGTCAATCTTTGAGAAGATTCTACTCCCCGATAATTGGCGGAAGAGGTCTGCTGCGGTAGGCATCGGCTCAGGGTCGAAGACGGTGATCTTATTAACCTTCCTGTAGTCGATGCACTCGGTTGCTCCCGTCCTTCTTCTTCACGACCACGACAGGGGACGCGTAGGGGGAACTGGACTCCTTGATGATGCCCATCTTCAGCATCTCATCGATGTCTTTCTTCAAGGATTCACGGGCCTTGAAAGGGATCGGGAAGGGCTTGGATCGAACAGGGATATTCGAAGTGAGGTGGACTTCGTGTTCGACCAAAGTTGTAGAGCCAGGGACATCGCTGAAGTTGTGGGGAAACTCGCCCATAAGGTCCTTGAGCTCCAACTTTTGACCTTCTGTCAAGCTCAGTCCTAGCTTAACATCATCGATGCCTTCTTTGCTGTGGAAGTCTCCCAGTTCCAACAGTTCTTCGCTGTCAAAGCTGTCGTCGGTCACAACTGCTGTGGCTGCGTGCACAGTCTCTGATGGCCTTTCCACGTACAGCTTAAGGAGGTTGGCGTGGTATATCTTGGAATGCTGGCCGACCTTCACCTTGTAGTCGTTGATTCCCACCACGGTCTCCACTTCGTACGGGCCTTTCCACTGCATCAACAACTTATTATGATCGGTAGGTAGCAGCACCAGCACTTTGTTGCCAGGTTTAAACTTCCTGTTCACAGCCCTACGATCGTAGTAGTGCTTTCCACAGTCCTGGGACTTCTTCAGGTTTTCTCTGGCTATATCGAGAGTCTGCTCCAGCTTCCCCCGTAGCTCAGACACGTACTGGTAACTGTTCTTCAACTCTGGGGTGTCTACCTCTTTCGTCCACAGTTCTTTTAGGATGTGCATCGGCCCTCGGATGGTTCTTCCGTACAGCAGTTCGAACGGAGAGAAGCCGGTGGACTCCTGCGGTACTTCTCTGTAGGCGAAAAGTAAGGCGTTGATGTAGCGATGCCATTGTCTGGGCTGCTCGCTGCACAGTTTCTTCAGGGTGGACTTCAGCGTAGCATTGAACTTCTCGACAAGCCCGTTGCACATCGGATGGTAGGGTGTCGTAGTCAAATGCCGGATGCTCAGCAGTCTGTTGACCTCCTTCATGCAGTCAGAGACGAACTGCGTCCCGAGGTCTGTCAGAATTTCTTCAGGCACTCCAAGTCTACCGAACATGTCCACCAGTGCCTCTGCTACAGTTTCAGTGTCAATCTTCTTCAGTGGCACTGCTTCTGGGTACCGAGTCGCATAGTCCACTAAAGTCAGTACCCATCGATGACCTTCTTCACTCGGAGGTCTTATTTCGCCGATTAAGTCTAAGGCCACCCTCTTGAAAGGTCGGTCGATCAAAGGCATTCTCTGCATTGGCACTTTAGGGACCCTTCCTCGAGGTATGGTCTTCTGGCAAATGTCACACGATCGGCAGAAACGGCTGACGTCCGCATGAAGTCCTGGCCAGTAGAATACCGCCTGGATTCTATCTGACGTCTTCTTGATACCTAGGTGACCTCCCATAATTGAGTCATGCGCTACTTCCATCACCTGGCGCCTTAAGGGTAATGGTACCAGTACTTGACATAGTGGTTTACCTCCGTTGACCCTCGGGTGCTGGAAGATTCTGTACAGGATCTTGGCCTTCACCTCAAAATAGACCGTGCCACTGCCCTTGGTCACGTGGTCTTGGCGGTTCCTATACTTGTTTAAAGTGCTATCAGCTTCCTGGAGCTGGATCAGCTTATCTCTGTCCACGATGGCAGCTTTGGAGTTGTCGGCGACCTTCAGTGGCGTAGACGTCTTGTCTCTCTTGGCCTGGGCCCTGGTAGTAACAGCACCGACGATCTCTGGTCGGCAGGGCTGAGCCGGAGTAACCACATTGTCCCGTAGCAGCTCTGTAAGGTCTCCATCGGGAAACGGCAATGGATCCTCCTCCACAACTTCGACGTGTTGAGTTGAGGCAGGACTCCACTCTGGATCGGGGTCGTCGGGTCGTCTCGCGCCGTCGATGTTCCCGATCATCAAATCATACAGCGGCTTCTTCAGGCAAACTGCTTCGACTTCGCCTATGTAGAAAGGGGTGTTGACATGAATCTTCGCAACTGGCGCTTTCACACATTTGCTGTCGGCCATAAGTGTCCATTTTGAATCACCAGTGAACTGTTCTTTAGCGACTAGATCTTCTCTGACAATGACCCCACTGCAACCAGAGTCTCTTAGGACAGTCACTTCATGATTTCCGACGCGTCCCTTTGAAACAGGCATGTTTTGGACGGTCACAGCTGCGCTGGCGACGACGGGGATGGATTTCCCGTTGGCAAGGAGAAGTTGGCCATCGGTTATGCACTCTTGCACGTCCGCAGGAGTAGCTGCGCGCTCGGTCTCACTCGGAAGAATGACGCTCCCGCCGCACACTTGATGGTCAGATCTACTGGTTTGCCGTAGATTGGAGAAACGTCTCTGTCGGATGCCCGCCGCTGCTTTGTCCGTACTGCTCCACTGTCCGCTACTTTTGTTTTGAGGACAGTTAGCCGCTCTGTGGTCTGTAGCGTTGCAGGTGAAACAGCCTCTTGAATGCCCTTCCCTGGAAGGAGGCGTGGAGTCCGTCTGTTTCTGGTTCGTCTGGCTCCCCTGGATCTGGTTCACATGGTTTCCAGTCTTCTGAAAATGTTTCGTCGCGCTGGGTGGCCCCAGGGTTTTTCCCATGAGCGATGAGATATCTTTCAGCAGCCTCAGTCACATCTTTAAGCGTCTGCAGCTTTTGTTCTTCCAAGTGGGTCGCTAGGTCCTTGTGACAGGCATTGAGAAATTGTTCTTTCACAATCAGGTCATGGAGACTGTCGTAAGACTTCGTTTCGCCTGATAACTCCACCCACTTGTGTAGATATGACGACAGGCGCTCCACAAACTGCTTTGGCGTCTCGTCTGACTTAGGCCGGCATTCACGGAAGCGTTTACGGTAGCCCTTCTCTGTAAAGTTGTAGCACTGCAATAGGGCCTCTTTCAAGACGTCGTAGTCTTTAGCGTCATCGTCCGACAATCTGGTGTAGACGTCGAGTGCTTGCCCCGTCAGAAGTGCACTTAGTCGAATCGCCCAGTCTTGAGGTTGCCAGTTAGAGCTTTTGGCAAACCTTTCAAATCTTGCCAAATAATTGTCGATCTGGTCCTTCCCGTCGACGAACGCTGGCAATTTTGGAGCCTTGTTGTCGCTGATAACTTGTGGCGCATGCTGATTGTTTTGAATACGCGCCAACTCTAGCTGGTACTGACGCTCACCTTCAAGACGCTTCAGTTCGAACTCTCTTTCTTCTCGGCGTCGTTGCTCTTCTTTTTCTTGCCGCTGCTGTTCAATTTCCAGACGCTTCAATTCTAATTCTCTTTCTTCACGGCGACGCTGCTCTTCTAATTCTCGTTCTTCACGGCGACGCTGCTCTTCTAATTCTCGTTCTTCACGGCGACGCTGCTCTTCTACTTCTAGACGCTTCTGTTCTAGTTCTATTTCTTTTTCTAGACGCTTCTCTTCCAATTCTCTTTCTCGTATTCTCTCCTGAGACTTGACGTACTCCGTCAGCTGCTTGCCTTTTAGATTCAGTTCAACCCCTTTCTGCCAGAAGTCAGCCATCTTGATGCTTCTGGAAAGTTCTTTTCAAGAAAGTTCTTTTCTAGAAAGTTTTTTTTCTGGAAGGTTCTTCTTCTAGAAAGTTCGTGACTGTAGAGTTCTTTTTTTTCTGGAAAGTTCTTGACTTCTAGACTGTACTAGAACAGCACGCTTTCTGCAGTAGCGCTGATGCTTGTCACTAGTCGCCTTCGTTGACGCAGGCCCCGCTGTCCTCGTCGTATGCGACGCTGCACCACGCTGGTGTTGATGTATACGCTCCTGTGCTGAAGTAGACTCGACGTCCGCACGTCGCTCTCTCTAATACTGGCGATGTAGCTCCGAGACTGTCCCTCGACGTAGTCCCGCGGCAGCCACGTAGTCCCGCTCTGTTGTTCGCTCACGAAGCAACTCTTCGGCGACTACACGCCCTTGCAGTCAACCCGAATCTTTTGGATGTAGTCCCAGTATGTTGGCCCCTCTCGACGCAACTCGTTGGCGGCTACCCTCGATGACTGCCTCTCGTAACGTTGACTCGCTTGTTGTAGCAGTTGAACCCTTGGCTATGGCGTGAATCGCGGCTTGACCCCCAAAATGTTACACTCAGTTTGATGATGGTGTTTTCTATCAGTATCTGATTCAGCCCCGATGCTTGAATTCCTGATAGTTGTGTAACTCAGATTCGTTTATTCACGCAACCCGTCCAAACAGCATACAAGTCACAAAGTCGACGTATGAAGTTTTCCACTTTTATTCAGCACACACCAACAACTGCATACAATTCTCAACTCAACTCAACAACTTTCACAGCAACTCTCCAAATCACTATCAACAACTTTACTATCTCCCAACAACAGTGCAGCACCCAATTTTATAATCTCTCTCTTTTCCGGAAGAATTTCGAATACGGTAGAAATGACGCACTGCCACCAATCGATGTTGTTGTTGTTGTATCAAATTTTATTCATCAGATTAACATAAGTTGTACTGATTAAAAATCACCAATCTGATCAATGAAAATGAAAGAAGGACAAAAGGGGCTTCTACTAGAAAACCACCAATCGAATAAAAGATCGTCATCACTGACTTACGTCATTCATCTCTCCACACATACCCCGAACCTTCTCTTACTTCGACAATCGTCCCGAACCTTCGATCGATGGTAAACAAGGAAATCCAGAGTATTCTCCGACAATATCGACCAACGAAAATTATCAACGTTATACAAAGCCTCTACTAACAATGGATAGCACGCAGCGTGGCTGAGTCTCGCAGGGGCCCGTATAAGGAACCCGTTCTGCAAAGGAGTATTTCTCAGCATCAGAGGGGCATCCATACTCTGGATGCAGCGCCGTTCAGCGCGCATGCCAGTCAGATTTTGAATTTGGAAGCCCCGGCCAAGAATGACCGGTGCTTTCCAAACTGTCCATCAATATCAACAATGGCTACTAGGGGTTGGGGGAATTTAACGGCGGCCGATAATGTGTTAGAGTCTCGGCGCCTAAGAGGGGTTATTAAGACCAGGGGTGGTTATTTATACATTCGGATCAGGGGTGAAGCAAAAGGGATAAATACAGGGCAATGGCTATTATATGCAATGGGGATTTACTGGGGTATTTTATGCTAAGCAACAGGGCAATCATGGCATGGGGGAATTTATACAGGAATCTAGATAGGGGGAAATACATGTATAAATATAAGCATGTCATGGTTATGTACAACAGTCAAACTTCAGATAGAGAGTACATAAGGTAAAATGCATATCACAAGCAATACATCAAGACGAACCACAGACACGGACGTAAATATCTACAAGACATACGAACATGTGGGGAAATCGACGGGTGATGGGAAGCTAAATGATATGAAGTAAATCTCCACTCTTACCTGGACCAGAGAACGGGGTTGAACACAAGAATATTGGCTGAGCTCAGAGGTCGCAACGTGGATGCGGACGTGTCTACAGCAGGCAGTGTGTTGTCGTGGGCATGCGGAAAGAGACTGCCGAACCTATATCCTAATTCACCCAAGGTCCAGTCCCCGGGTCACGTGGGACTATTCGGAGGGGCGGGGCTTGGATCGTGTGGTCAGCCGGCGAGTGGGGGAAATTGCCGCGAGCAGAGCCAGAGCTGAGCAGTCCGCCTGTGACACTAACTGAGCCAGCGTTAGCGTACACATGCTTAGCACACAACTGACTTACGTCGTCTGCTTGGCATCAACTTTAATTTACAAAGGCTAAACCAGGCTGAACTATTTAAGGCGTGAAGTCTTAGTGCAAGGTCTAAATCTAGCCTTCTGTGACAGAGGGTGTCTTACATCCTGTCTTTTTCGCCAGCAAAAAATTGCTACCCATGGAAATGAGGTACAGTACCATTGAAAGAGAATGTTTGGCGATTGTTTGGGCTGTTTCGAAGTTCTCTCATTTCCTATGGGGTGTTGCATTGACATTGCAAACAGATCATAGACCCCTCACTGACATGCAGACATGCAGGTTCAAAAACACACGAATCATGCGATGGGCTCTGTCTTTGCAAGAGGACAATTTTCATATTGAGCCTCTTCCAGGATCTCTCAGCATTTTTTGCTCATCTTTTGTCGCGATCTGCTGTTGATCATTTTGTGCCGTAGGCTTTGCAGGGATACATCTTTTACTAAAAAAAGAAACCTGGATCGGTCATTCTTTTTCCTAGGAGGGGGTAATGTAGAGAACGTGAATTTTCTAGTTTCAATAATCTTTCTATTTTTAGAATGTGATTATTTATTTGAAAAATAATTTCATTGGTTGAAAATGTGAAGCAATAAAATAATGAATAGCCCGAAGTAAGGGCAATTGGAACTCACTTAAGGAATATGTTTCAAAGTGTCAAGTTGTGTGAAGTCAAAGTGTCAGGTGTGTAGAGAAAAAAAGATTTTGGTGAAGATTTAAGAGGTAGAAAGCATTGAGGACTTATCAAGGAGTATATGTTTGGTGGACTTTCTCTCTGAAATTGGATTGTGTATTGTGAAAAAAACAACAAAGAGATTTCTCTTATATAGCGCACTTACAAGCTCAGAGAGCTTCTCAAAGTGCTGGCCCGTAATATCCAGCAATCACACAATAGTTTGCTGAAGTCAGAATTCGAACCCACGTCGCCCAAGACGCACTCACACAAGTCGTGCTCTGACCACTGAGCTATCACTGCCTGCTGTAAAGATTACAGGTATTTAAAATGTTTTCATGATTGTGAAATGTCGGAGAAGTATATTTTTATATTGGATGTATTGTGTTGAGAGTAATTTTCATACATGAAAATTAATAATTATACCTGGATATGGATAACATTGTGCGAGAAGGAAAGACACGATCACATTTGAAGCGGAATTGAAAGAGTGAAGAATCTAAAGGAGATGAGCAAGGATGAAACAAAAACGAATAATATGATTATAATAATCAGAGTATTGACGAGTAATTTTCTTACATGAAATATATTGTTTTAGCTGCCTACTGGAGGCTGGTTAGCTTCGTATACCTGGACATACAAGGTGGCCGTCGTGCAACGAGAAAAAGGCGAATCGTGAGAGTGGATTTTGTATACACAGGCTGATCGTCGCTACCAAGGTCATCGGCTGTCAGCAAATCTTCTACGCCACGCAAAGGAAGAGTCAGCAGAGGTTGTATGTGCTGAGGAGACTGCGATTCTTTGATGTTGCCCCCAAACTTCTGTTGAATCTCTACCGTAACATTATTGAGCCCCTTCTCACATATTGCGGTATGATCTTTTTTCCATCCTTGTGTGTCTCTGAGAAAAACAAGCTTCTCAAAGTCTCTAAAACCGCGTCTAAGGTAATCAACTTCCCCGTACCTTCCATAACAGAGATCACAGAGAAGGCAATACTCTGAAAGGCACATGCGGTCTCTGCGGATCCATCTTATCCACTTCCTGGGGAGTTTAAGCGCTTCCATCAGGCAGGAGGTTCAGAGTACCCCTTTGCCGCAAGGTGAAATACAAACTCTCATTTGTTCCAAATGCCATTAACAGACTGAATCAAAGGCCTGGGAGCTCTGCATCATCATCATCGTCATCATCCTCTCGAGGATGTACTCAGTAGAGAGATGAGGATGGCCCGCCCTACACCCCCTCGATGGACTGAGCAGGATGTATGGTGATGGAGGAAGCAATCCAGTGTGTGTTGAGGCCGATGTAATATTATATTACACAATTACACATCAGAGAAAAAAAAATACCAACAATACTCGTAAAATAGATAAATAAATAAAGAAATAAATAAATAAATAGATAATAATATGTGGGGTGGGTGTGCAGTGAAAGGAGGTATGAAGGTTTCTTGTTGTATTAATAATGTATACACTACCACAAGAATATATGTATATATATATAGTGTGTATATGTATACATGTATGTGTGTGTATGTATATGTGTATATATATATGTATGTATGTGTGCGTATGTATGTGTATATATATATATATGTATATATATGTATATATATATATATATATATATATATATATATATATATATATATATATATATATATATATATATATATATATATATATATATATATATATATATATATGTTACCGGCAACCTGTGTATTCAGTCAATACGTGTATTGTCTAAAAAAAATCAGTCAATTCGTGTTTTGACTGTGACCACTAGCCAATACATGTAATGACTAAAATTTTCAGTCAATACGTGTATTGTCTTAATTTTGACCCACTTCAAAACACACATTGACTGATTGTTCGTTTTAGTCAATGCGTGTTTCGCTCAGTCAAGTCTTCTAGCAATTTCAGAGCACATGCGAGCGCACAGCATTATTCATATTAATGTGTTAATCGGCATATAACTGATCGATAAGGTCCAGTGACTGTGTCTTCTTTAAAAATAAATCACTAGGACTTCAGCGAAAATCTTGTGGTGACGATTGTGATTGCAAACCACGACAAAACCACGGTCGATCATTCATTCTAGACTTGCCTCGCCACAAATGATGGATACGAATGAAAACGAACAAAAGGTTTTAAACAAGCTGGCCGAAATTCTAGCGACGAAAAATTCCAGTTGCCTTTTGACCAAAGCGAAATATTACGACTGTTACATGTATTTATTAATACTCGATTCAGCTCTGATGCTTGAATCTTGATATGTGTAACTCGAATTCGTTTATCCACGCAGCATGTTCACTCAGCAACAAGGCAAGAGTCGTCGTATAAAGTTTTTCAACTTTATTCCGCAACACCAACAACTGCATATAGGATCGGTTTTCGAAAATCATTCCAAAAATAACTTTTTCAAAAAACGAAAAACGATGCTTAACGTCCTATTGCATGAGCGTTAAGGACGATCACCACGTCGCCACCCTGACAACAATGACCATCATCATCATATCAAAAATGAGATCCAACGGATGTTTTAACTTTTTCAAGTAGACAATGCATTACTTATATAGGCTCTCTGCAATCCTGTAAAGCTTAAAACATTCCAGAGTGACGCAATAACACCCACTCAAAATAAAACTAATCACCGGAACTGTCTTACGACATAGAACATTCCTCAGTTTAGAAGAATTACCTAGCAATTACAAGATGGGTCTGGAACTTTCGATCGATAATAAACAAGTAATTCCGGAAAATTATCGAAACGAACGAACATCGAGGTTTAACGTCTACACCCACCATTGGCGATATGGCAGACGGGGATAACCATCCCAATGAAAGAGGGGTAGGGACCTGAATCAACACTGAACCACCAGAGCAATCATACTGCTAAAATGGACAGTTAAAATGGCCACATTTTATATCGCCCACCACGGGATTCGAACCTGGGTCATCGGCGTGCCAGGCGAACGCTCTACCACTTGAGCTACGGCGGTTGGAAAATTATGAACGATACTACAACAATATTGACCAACGAAAATTATCAACATTATAAAAAGTTTTTTTCTAACAACAACGCAGAATCAAATCAAAGGTAAATACACGCTACCATTACATGCGTTGCAAAATAAAACGTTCCGAACTATCGTGCGCGTCTCAATCGTAACAATTACATGGAACTCTCACTCTCTCTCTTTCTCGCTCTCTCTCACACACACACTCTCTCTCTCTCTCTCGTGTAAATAATGGTATGGCCTCCCGGATTGCATTCAAGAATTAGATGTAATTGAGAGTGAAACAAAAAGACATAGACAGAAAGTGGCAGAGACAGTACAGGGACCGAGAGGGACAAAGAGAGACAGTTTTTCATTAATATGTGTACATTTTAAACTTTTAAAAAAAATTACTTGACATGAGAGAGATATAGAGGCAGAGAGAGATGGACAGAGAGGGACAAAGACAGTTTTAAATTTAACTTCAACTTCAACTTTTTATTGGCTCGAAGTACATTTGACAACATACTAGAGAACTTGCTTCGCGCATAAAAAAAAAAAAACCAAACTGATAAAGATAGAGTTGGCGCCTCGGGCGGTTTGAGTTAGATCCTGTTACGGCCAGCGCCTTGAGCAGCTCTTGAGCTGGAAAAGCACTATATAAGAAGAACGATTAAATATTAAAACCCCGTTACAATAATTTTAAAAAAGTGTGTACATTTTAATTTTTTTTTATATTTACTTTGCATGAGAGAGAGAAATAAAGTGAGAGAGACAGACAGACAGAGAAGGACAAAGAAAGAGAGAGATTCAAATTGAAGTGTTTACATTTTAAGCTTATTTTTAGTATTTACTAACTTCTACTTAACATGGTTTAGTTGTGTGTGGATATGTCCCTGTGAGTGTGCGTATTGAAGTACAAGAACAACAAATGATTGTGTGGTCATTCATTTGTTAATGTTTACAACCAGTTGCAATTTAAATGCCGAATGACAGTTCAGTCAATTCGTGTATTGACCAGAGCATTTTTTAAGACAATACACGTATTGACTGGAAATTTTAGTCATTACATGTATTGCCTAGTGGTCACAGTCAAAACACGAACTGACTGATTTTTCTAGACAATACATGTACTGGCTGAATACACAGATTGCCGGTAACATATATATATATATATATATATATATATATATATATATATATATATATATATATATATATATATATATATATACAAGAAAAAATAATTATCCTGCTCTCAAAGGTGGACAAAAGTGAGACATAGTGACTTTCAATTCCATGTGCTTCTTAATGAGCTAAAAGAGCTCAAAAAGCAGTAGAATTGCATTCATAAAGCCTGGTTCTCCTGACGCGTTTCGATCTTTACCAAAGATCTCATCAGAGGAGGTTTGGCCCTGAATGCATAGACTACACTAAGTGCAGTCCAAATGTACTGCATGGGTAGTCACAAAGACACCCGTTAAGAAGTTCACATTAGGAAGAAGCCAGTCTCACTATGAAAATACCCCAGTTACCAGGGCCGACCGAGAGAATTACTTTGAAAATGGTTTTCAAATAATTGTAAAATTTAATATAAATTCTCTCCAAATGGCTAGCACCGTACAGCAACCATTAAGGAACAAGGAATAAAAACAAGCCAAGGGAGGCAAGTTATTTAAACAAGAAAAAATAATTATCCTGCTCTCAAAGGTGGACAAAGGTGAGACATAGTGACTTTCAATTCCATGTGCTTCTTAATGAGCTAAAAGAGCTCAAAAAGCAGTAGAATTGCATTCATAAAGCCTGGTTCTCCTGACGCGTTTCGATCTGGTAACTGGGGTATTTTCATAGTGAGACTGGCTTCTTCCTAATGTGAACTTCTTAACGGGTGTCTTTGTGACTACCCATGCAGTACATTTGCACTTAGTGTAGTCTATGCATTCAGGGCCAAACCTCCTCTGATGAGATCTTTGGTAAAGATCGAAACGCGTCAGGAGAACCAGGCTTTATGAATGCAATTCTACTGCTTTTTGAGCTCTTTTAGCTCATTAAGAAGCACATGGAATTGAAAGTCACTATGTCTCACTTTTGTCCACCTTTGAGAGCAGGATAATTATTTTTTCTTGTTTAAATAACTTGCCTCCCTTGGCTTGTTTTTATTCCTTGTTCCTTAATGGTTGCTGTACGGTGCTAGCCATTTGGAGAGAATTTATATTAAATTTTATATATATATATATATATATATATATATATATATATATATATATATATATATATATATATATATATATGTCTATATATATATATATATATATATATATATATATATATATATATATATATATATATATATATATATATATATATGTATGTGAGTATATGTGTGTGTATATGTATGTGCACTGTGTATATATATATGTGTGTGTATATACATGTATATATGTGCGGGTGTATGATGTGTGTGTATGTATGTGCGCGTGTGTATGCGTATGTATATAAGCATACCGTGTGTATGTGTGTGTGCTTGGGGGAGAGGAGACTGTATTCAGCTTGCTGCTATACTGATGGAGGGGTGTTTCTAATGTCTTGTTGTATTATTATTCTTTTTCTTTTGTCATGTATGCACTGTGACACAACACATTTTCCCATGTTTTTTGTGGAATAAACATTTCTTGACTTGACTTGGCTTGACTTGAAGACTTCATTGCTACCTCAGACAGATAAACAGACGTGTTTATCTGCCGGTTTACAAACGCCCTCCGCTGGATTATTTGTGCACAATCATTCTGCAGTTACCACAGGTAACACTTTTTTTTTGTTTAGGCTCGGGACATGAAAATGCCAGCTGGGGGACTCGTAGACTCGTAACCTGATACATGTGATGTGAAAGATTTGTGTAATTTATTATTGTTTAGATATGTAAAGTATTGAGAGCATGGAACTTATATTTGTGTTGGTGTTTGCCTGTGTTAGTGAGAATCTGTGAATTTGTGGGTGTGGTAGTTAACAGAGATTTTTACATGAACACTTTATTTTGATGTAGGAGTCAGATATATTTTGCATTCAGTTAATTATTTTAAACAGGCACCCATTTCATTCCTTCCGTTACAGTACTACTTAAAATATTTTTCTTTTAAAATAAATGTGGGTCACTTGTAAAGAGTGGTGCCTTCATATGAGGTTTACTGTTGGGACATAATATCTCTACCATGCAATATAGCACAACTGTTGACTATTGTGCCCTGCAGTGAAATGATTTCCATGTTGACAGGTGACTGACACGTGGGGTGTGTGCGACACTCACGCGCCTGAAGATAAAGTGCTGACAGAGGTCGGAAAAAGCTTGGCCCTCTCTAGCCCGGGACCTCACGTCATCCTCATGGTGCTGCGTTGCGACAGACGGTTCACGCAGGTTGGTTACAGATTTCAGTATTACCAATACTTACCTGTTGGTGTCATTTTTTACTCACCTGAATAGCATTGTGAGTCTATGTACTCATACACCCCCTTTTACCCTCTTTCTCTTCACCCCCGCCTATTTCAACTGTCACAACTGTGATGCTATTCTGGGGAAGATACGTTTATCTTACCGGGGAGGTAAGACTTGTAGATAGATGGGGCGTTAGGCTACCACTATCAGCCGTTCTTTTACCAGAATTCCAATGCAGTGTGAGAGACTAATCACGGTGCTTGGTCACATAAAATTTATATTTGTTCTCTGGTTTTAAAGTATCATTTGGCTCACTTTAATAAATGCTTATTACTAATCAAAGGACTAAGTCACTTGATCTCAATTGGTCATGATTTGGCTCGGAAGAGTCCGCTGGACCTAAAGCAATAATCATGTAATGTAATGTACTTGGTCTCAAGAGAAGAAACTAGTAGACACACAACAATACAAATAGAATGACACCAGTCGTATGTATGTGATTTCACTTTTTATATAGTCAACACAAATTCTAACATTACTTCATTTAAATGGAAATTAATAATTATAACTGTTCAATGTGCTGAGTGGTTTTTTTAGCAGTTCTTCTTCATCACTTGCTAAACAATTCTAATATAGTTCTGGTGGTCGAATAGGGGTCCGAGGTGGGTTAGACTTCAGTTTGCATTTGAGGGAGACTTAGCTGCTACACTTCGGCGTGTGCTTGAGTCCGTCGGTCAAGCTGAAGGGTCTTGCCTCTCAGGATGATCGGGTGAGTCGTGTAGCTACGAGGCTGGACGTGGCGAGGTAGAGTCTAGATGATCTTTTTCTCTTCCGTGGGAGCAAGCGTCATGCGTTGACTCCACAAACCGTCCCAGAGCTGACCTGTAAAATTCAGAACTCTGGCTACTATATTCTGTTCAGATATTGGTATGTGGTACCCTCTGCAAAGAGTCTATAGCATCAGACACCTGCCGAGTTTCCCATATGCATACTTCGCTCCAAATCTTAAGGTTAAGATACATCAATCAACATACACAAGTGTCAGACACAATAATCAGTTTCTGTAATTATATATATAACATGAACATATTAATACATGGCAATCAATATAATATATATAAACATACACGTATCAAAACTACTAGTTCTAACTTACTTCTAGTCTCTGGGAATCATGACCCGACTCTAGTCTATCACTTTCTCGGTGAGGTGAAGATAAGGGTCACTGCAGTTTGTTCCTTTGACCCTCGTGGCTTCGTACTTCGTATTCGACTGACTAACTAAGTTTTTGGCTACGGGGATATGCAGGGGGTTCTATGTCCTCTGACAGATCATTTAACTCTCGTTCTATTTAGTCTGGCCCACACGGGATTACATGTGAATCTTCTTTTTGGAAATTCCTCTCCCCTTTCTTACTTGGGAGACACGCTCGGTTACGTCTTGCCTTCGAATGTCAGAGACGAAACAGGTTAGATCCAATAGAGATATGAGTCGCTGTAACGAACGCATTTCGTACACGTTTGTATAGGGAGACGTTATGACGTCACTGTGTTATGCCGGAAGTTTACAGTCGAAATGACAATTTAATTTTTTTAGCTGTTGTTAGTTCAGAGAAGGCATATCAGTTGGGTTGAGCGGACGTGTTTGTTGGTGCTCTGAGAATGCGAGATTCTTCTATCGGGATATTATAGCTGTATCTAGAATACAGGTATTTGTTATTATTAATTTTGGTATTTATAATAACCTGTAAAGCTATTCATACGAAAAGGGAAAGAATTGTTTTTTGTGAATTATTATGACAGAAGTGCAGAAGAACCCATGTTTGAAAGAGGTACGGTAACTCGTGTCAATACTTATTTGATCATGTAATTATTATATGTGATTCAGTTTATAACTATGATGCCATGTTATAACAAAACATCTCGTCTATCCCTGTTGTGTTTTCACACTGCAGACCATCTACACTTTCCAACTCTGACTACACGCTCGACATTGCAACACACTCAGTGTGTATCACTATGCCTAAGACATGCAGCAACACAGATAATCTCATTCACATCAACCTCTCCCCTCCACCTCTATCTTCACACCTCGATAGCCACAGCCCTCTACGCATTGCATCATTCAACGCTCAGTCCCTAGGTCCCAACGAAAAACCTACCGCTCTGCATGAATTCATCTCAGACAAGCACATTGATATTATGTTCATTCAAGAGACTTCGTTTCGGCAGACTGGTGACGAGGGTAAATGCTCTGATTTAACCCCATCTGGATATTCTGTATGTTCGATGCCTCGCTCAAATCGCGGCGGTGGCCTTGCTATTATTTACAGAAACAGTCTGTCCCGTCACCTTGGCTTCATTACAGACTTCGCATTCACTCACTCGTCCTTTGAAGTTGTTCACCTTACTTTGTCTGTTCCACAGCAGAACATTCACTTCCTATGCATATATCGCACCTTTCCAAGAAAGAAAAATAAATTAACTGATGCAATTTTCCACCAAGAATTTCCAGTCCTGCTCGATTATTGCAACACACTGTCAGAAACATACATAGTTTTAGGAGAAATTAACTTTCACTTTGACCAACCCCAGCAATCTTCCACCCCAAAAATGATTGAACCTTTAGATCAGTTTAGTCTTTCTCAGTCAGTCACAGAACCCGCCCACAGCCGTGGTCACATCGTAGATTGGGTTATGCATAGGCCTCAGGATAATGTTGTTATATCAACTTCAGTCACCCAAGAATTAACATCTGACCATTTCTGTGTCATGTGCGAACTAAGCGTCGCAGCCCCCCCTCCTCCCCCCCTCCCATGTTCAGGGAGGCTCGCAGCCTGCGTACCATGGGTAGGGATGCCTTCAAACAAGAGCTTAGGCCTACCGCTAAAGTGGCCCCAGAACTGTGCCCCATTGTGGATCAGCTGAATAGTACACTTCATGCGGTGCTTGATCGGCATGCTCCCGTTGCCCAGAAAAAGGTCAAGGCAACACGGTCCGCGCCCTGGTACGAGTCTATTAAGGATGAGCTCTCCGAGGCGAAGAAACTTAGACGCAAAGCAGAGAAAAAGTGGCTTAAATCAGGTTTAGAAGTCAGCAAGCAGATTTTCACCGCTGCAAAAAAACGGGTCACTAAAATAGTCCAGACTGCCAGAACCCGGTACTTTAGCGACAGAATTACCCCCGTTGGGGTGCCGGGGGTTTCAGTATAAATAGTATCCCCACTTTCTGGAAATTTAGTGCTTTAAATTCCCACTGTCGCTGTCTTTCTCATTTGCTCTTTCTCATTCCTGCTCTGTTCTATCGATCTGCTATACTATCTTCTTCTTCGCTAGACCAGTCATCTACCTTTTTTCTTGAAAACTCTTCCGGGACAAGACTACTTATTTGTGTATGAGGTCTGTTGGATCAGCTTGGGAATATTGGATGCTTTCTGCCAGGTGGTCCCTAGGGCTTCCTATGATGTTATTATTTAGCAATGTACGCATTTTATATGTATGTGTTTTGTTGATAATTTATAATGATGTTTGTATTCTATTTTGTTTTTATAAACGGGGGTTCGATAAATTAGAGTACAGCCTCAGCGTCCCCTGCGTGGGATGTCTTTATTGTAAAGTGACTGGCTGGTGGAGAGCTTTCAGTTTTACCACTAGAGTTGTTTCAGCAGATCATTTATGCGGATCAGGGGTTGTCCGGTCCTGATTTGGCTCGGAAGAGTCCGCTGGACCTAAAGCAATAATCATGTAATGTAATGTAATGTAGCGACAGAATTAACAGCAGCGAAACTAGTAAACAGTTGTTCGACATTTGCAATCAGCTAAGGGGTAAGAGCAAAGCAACATCACTCCCATCCACGCATCCACCATGTCAGCTCCCAGATGTATTTTGTAATTATTTCACACAGAAAGTAGCTGACATAAGGGCCGCTCTTGACAGCCGTGAGATCCCACTCATTAACCCATTCACACCTCCCCTCACTACCGCAAAGTTGGAAGTATTTCAACCAATAACAGAGCAAGAAGTCATGAAAGTCATTTTAAGCTCAAAACCAACATCTTGCTCTCTTGACCCCATTCCCACTCCCATGCTGATTGAGAATCTCGACCCTCTACTCCCGACCATTACCCACATTATCAACGAGAGTCTGTCCTTTGGTATTGTTCCGTCTGTGCTCAAAGCGGCTGTCATCAAACCCCTCCTTAAAAAACCAAGCTTAGACAAAAATAATCTAAAGAACTATAGACCTGTTTCAAACCTCTCCTTCCTGTCCAAATTCATAGAAAAAATTGTTTTCAAACAACTATTTGCCTACTTATATGATAACGCTCTACTTTGCCCCAACCAGTCTGCCTACCGACCCTTCCACAGCACTGAGACAGCCCTCCTAAAGGTAACCAATGATCTGTTGCTTCAATAGTGGTACAGGATGCAGTCAATATAAAAATTTCAAAAATAAAAATTAGATTTTCTTCCGTATTCTAATAGCGATCTCCCTGCCTTTACACCACCTGTTTGAATGATGTATGAGTAATTGGTGTGTGTGAGGGTAAATGAGACAGGTGAGCGTGTATGTTGGTATAGATCACCGCGCTTTGAGCCTCGGGGAAAGGCGCGTTCATAGCATCCTGTATTATTATTATTATTATTATTATTATTATTATTATTATTATTATTATTATTATTATTATTGCCTTAGATAATGGTAACGTCTCAATTCTCACCTTATTAGACCTCTCGGTCGCCTTTGACACAGTCGACCACCACATTCTCTTCAACACTCTTCAACACTACTTTGGAATCTCTGGCTCAGTCCTGGCTTGGTTCCACTCATATCTTTCTGACAGATCACAAGCAGTCACTGTCGATGGCTGTTTCTCCAGCATAGCAGACGTGGTGTGCGGAGTGCCTCAGGGTTCCGTTTTAGGGCCGGTGTTATTCACTCTGTACATCAAGCCACTGCTTCTCCTGCTCGGTAAGCAAGCTGTTGAGAGTCAGTCATTTGCAGATGACACACAACTTTATAAATCCACTGCCCCCTCTCTCATTAATTCCACTGTTCAGACTTTGGAGAACTGCATCACAGACATTAGGTCATGGATGACACTCAACAAGCTTAAGCTAAATTACGATAAAACCGAAGCCCTCCTCATTCACAAGCACAACACCTCCTCCTCACTCTCGCCTCTCCCAACATCGCTCACAGTAGGGACAACAAACATTCAGTTCTCATCCTCAGCAAGAAATCTCGGCTACATTCTCTCCGCCGATCTGTCCCTCAACAACCACATCTCCAACGTCTGTCGCTCTGCATACACAGCCATACGCCAACTCAGCTCCTTTCGCCACTATCTTACAGTCACTGCCACCAAAACCCTAGTATGTGCTCTCGTCCTTTCTCGTCTTGACTATTGCAACTCTCTCCTCGCTGGCTCCCCAAAACACATCATTGACAAACTACAAAAGGTTCAGAACTCAGCAGCTAGACTAGTATTCCGAGCAAAGAAACGCGATCACATCACACCTCTACTACATTCCCTTCACTGGCTTCCTGTGCAAGCACGCATAGAGTACAAACTCTTTGTTCTCTGTCACAACTTCTTCACAGATTCTTATCCTTCCTACCTTGCTGATCTACTGCCTGTCTACTCTCCTTCATGCACTTTAAGATCTTCTGCTGACACTCGCACACTCAAGGTTCCCGTCACCCGCACTAAGACATACGGCCAACGTGCATTCGCTTACTCTGCACCCAAGCAGTTGAATTCCCTTCCCTCCCATATCCGCAACATGCAATCAATACAGGCATTCAAAAAGGCCCTCAAAACCCACCTCTTCAAACTGCATTATTCAGACTGATTTGTATCCCGCTGCAATTCTCTCCTCTTTTGTTTCTGTCTGATCCGTAAGTGTTTACACGACTGTAAATACTTATACTGTTTTCCTTTCCTGGGTCTATCCGGGCATATAATTAGCTGTGAATAAGTTTTTGCTATTCTATTTTTGTCTTTTTTGTCATTTTGTACATAGTTGTAAATAGTTCTTGCTTTTACTGTTTCGTCTTTTGGTGTATCGTAACAAAAGCGATGTTTGATCGAGTGCATGTATTTTTATGTATTGACCATGTAAAGCGCGGTGAGTCTGGTCGTAGGCTGTAGTACCCGCTATATAAAAACCCACTATTATTATTATTATTATTATTATTATTATTATTATTATTATTATTATTATTATTATTATTATTATTATTATATTCATTCATATGTGAAGATATGGGGCTGAAATATAGGAATGTAATTCAGTTGTATAATTTGTATATCTAATGATGAATGAATGTGCGGTAATATGTTATAAATTGAAGGTGAGCTGTGGATTGTAATATTTGGCTCATAATCCATTGTGTGTAGGCTACACAATGTGTGTACTGTGTTAGAGTGGCACAGAGAAGACATTCTACTTAGTAAATGATCTTTAAGCACTCTGAATTATAATAGTGTGTCAAAGACACATACAGACTCTTTAAGTATAAGAGCGCAAATTTACCATTGTATAAATGTTGTATACAGCGGGTCGGTACGGAGCGGAAACCTCCTGGTATGTGGCTGATGAAGTGGTCCTGGTAACACCGTCTACTTGACCGGGTGTGGACACCATCAACGCCTCATCTCTCCTTTCGTCTACCATCACTGGTGCAGACGTGCAGCAAAGGTGACGAAGAAACCTCCAGATCTGTGCTACGGAACGAATACAGCGTCTTCCAGGTGTAGCTCTGTCACCAATGTCGGCTGATAATTCCGCAACTGGGAATGTTCTAGGAAAGTCTGTGAGTACTGTCATTGATAATTGATATTCAGTTCTGAAATCTCCGTCAAGTCAAGTCGTCGATGCGATATCAATGACTGTGTCGAAACTAGTCTGAAGAGTAGAGTCGAGTGACGTCTCAAGAAAGAGACAACGACTCCAGCGATAGCAACTGACTGTGCAAGTGCTAATAGGTAATAGCCTATACGCCACTGAATTATTATCTGTGTGAACCTGTCTATATGGTGAATCAAATTGTATGAAATATTGTTAATATATATATGCAAATGACTTAATGTATTGTTATATATTGTAACGTGGGGTTTATTTGTTGCTGGGCTCTGCAAAATGGAATGCTGTAACCCTCACGTCTATTCTATGGGAACCGCTAGTGAGTCACCCGGTGAATTACTTTAATACATTTATTTGTTTAGCTCAGTCTGTGTTATGGCTGGGGTACAGAGATAGGTAGAAAAATGGTAAAAGATTACTGTCACACTAGCTTTCACATGGCTATGAATCATATGTAGTCCAGCCACTTGATAACAGTCAAAATCACACATTTATTTCTTCTACTCTGTACACGATCTTCGAAGTACGAATCTAACTTAAAAGTTCAATTGTCAATGCGAATGGTTCGCTCGCTGATAGTCTAGGCAGCTATGTTTTCTTCATAGGGCACTGGCTACTAGCGTTCATGAAGTATGGACTACTGTGGTCCTTTTGCTACAGTTTTAGTGCACTGTTTCCTGGGCACTTAACTGATCAATGGATGCGTGGGTGAAGTGCTGTGTTGAGGTAGCTTCTGGTACACGCTGGGTCGTAGTGTAGTCTTTGACTTTTGGTACGACGTTTGGGGCTATCTGCACACGATGCTGTAGATGCCTCGGCAGCCAAATCGAGTCGTAGATTAGGGTCTGCTCTTCTGTTGAGTTGGGCTCACGATATCCTGCCTGCTCGTCTGTAACATATGAGACGAAATTCTGCACAACCCTGAATAATAGGTCTGTGCAGAGCGTCTCACTGAAAGCCAAAGTAGCCCTCAGTGATAGCTCCACATCTCTATACATAAGCAACGAACATTCTGCTAAGTCGGTGGTCCACTGGAATCTCCACTCTAATTTCCTATACATACATAAATATAAATTGTGGCTAACTATACACATAAAGAATTAATAATATTATAACAATTCACTGGTACAGCCACTGGTCTGCAAGCATACATATAGGTTAAACAACAGTGGTTCCGTCAGGTATACAACATTGCGTCAAAACCGGTTGTGCTTAACACGTGTTCGGCTTCTCCACGTGGTAAGGCAAAGTCGGATTAAGAATTCAAATCTATGCATAGCAAATTCCACAAACATAATTTCAACAATAATATAAACACATCACGATGAAACAGAAGTATGTTCATTTACCTGTTCGACAATGTCAGGCCCGTGGCTACTTGATTGAATTCAAAAATTCAACAAGCACTGCTTCCCTGTTCTATCAGTGGAGAGATTTTTGCTAGGAAGTAGCTGTGTACTGTCCTAAGCTTTCCACACAACTGACCTATACTTGGTTTGGACTGAATCTGCCAGAACTGGTTTTAAACGCTCTACCTGTGTCCCGATTGGCTCAAACAATCTAAGTGGCTATAAAGTTCGAAACACCATCGTATGCTCGCGTCAGCTCGCAGTGTGTGTGTACACATCAGTTATCCCTTAATCGTCTGCTATAGACTACAGTAACCTTCTAAGTTTTACTACTGCTAGACAAGCAAAAGCTCAAATAGTGAGGGGTAAACGGGTCTGCTTTTCACACACACACACACACATATATATATATATATATATATATATATATATATATATATATATATATATATATATATATATATATATATATATATATATTGTAAGCCCCTCCGGTTGGCTTATAAAATATTTAATTTGTAAAATAATAAATTAGTAAAATTGTAAGCCTCTTTGGATGGCTAGAAAACATTTGGGTTGTAAATTGATAACTTGACTATTAATTAATTAAATTCTAATAACTAGGTTGCATGTGCCTATGGTTGTTTTGGTTATACACACGGGCGCTTGTATCTGGACACTCGAGCGCCTATGCCTGTGACGCGCCTCCCTTTGGTTATCTATATAACATAACCAAAGGGAGGCGCGTCACAGGCATAGGCGCTTGCGTGTCCAGATACAAGCGCCTGTGGTTATACATGTACCTTGGCCTATAGGAATTGGTGTCTTTTGATGCAGGCGACAAGGGAAGCATGCAGGTACTAGTGACATTGTATTATTGTGAACTGTGTGTTTTTCTAGTGGAGTAGAATTTGATCATCGAATTGTATCTGATATTGATTTCTGTGAATGTGTGTGAGAAAAATATTCTTATTTTATCTAGGAATAGTTTTAATACTAGATCTAAATGTGGAAACTAAATTTTGTGTATGCAATGAAAATGGCATACCAATTAAGAACTATTTTTAACGAATTCTTGGATGTGTTGTGTGGTGAAATTTGAGTGGATAATAGATTTTTTCAGAGTTGCTAGGATCGTTTTGTGAAGGAAAATGTGATTGATCAGTAGAATGTGGAAAAGAATTTCCGGTTGCCATATGTTGTCAAGGTAACCTGATTGAGAATTTTAGCGGGATTCTAGATCTAGACAGTATGCTTAGTTTTCTTATGAAGAATTAATTCTAGCCTTTCCGCTGTCTGTATTTTTGTTGGTCTTTTATAGCAAATAGAATTGTAAATGAAATGTAGTGTGGAGGAGAAGTTTTAGATTGGGGGTTCCAATTATAAAGAGAAAAGAAACAGTTCAATGGAAGAATTGCATAGGCCCTTACATTTATAGTTTGAAGAAGTCAATGAAAAATGGTGCTAACCCGGTGCAGCTATCCGAGTCACTTGCAGCACTAATCCTAAGTGTTTAGGGTTGTTAATACACAGACCCTCTTTTTTCTGCATTGATTACAGTATGTCTGCACCAGGTGTAAACATAGAAGAAAAAGTTGAATGGGAGAATTACACAGAGATTTTTGTTAACAGTTCGGAAAGGTCAGTGAAAATGGTGTTAACCCGGTGCAGCTGTCCGACTTACAGGGAGCGCTGATCTTAAGCGTTTTGGGTTGCTAAGGAACCGATTCTCGTTTTTCTCCATCGATTATAAATATAATCGCACCGGGTGGGAGTAGGTCGATTAGCCATACCTCAAAATTGCCGCCACGTTGT
>CM072517.1:24957636-25092636 GCA_036898135.1 Oncomelania hupensis | reverse complement strand
ACCTGCTTACCCGTCCGTATTTCGCCGTATTTTCCCGATATTTTGACCTCGAGTACGCTATTACGATCTCTTTATAAAAAATATGGAAATCGGCCCCCTATCCCTATCCTGTCCTATCCTGTCCCGTAACCCGAAGGTCGCAGGGGCACCACAGATGATCGTTTAACCAGCATACTCCATCTTTCTCTGTCCTCAGCAGCCCTGATGGCTTCGCTCAGTGTCAAACCAGTCCATTCTCCAATGTTGTCCTCCCACCTCTTTTTCGGTCTCCCTCTTCTTCTACCTCCTTGCACTGTGCCTTGCAGAATAGTCTTTGCAAGGCCTGATGATCTGGTGACGTGGCCATGCCATCGGAGTTTCCGTTTCTTCACCACTGTTAGCAGGTCATCGTGTTGTCCAATGGCTTGTGTGATGGTCTGTCGGACTTCGTCGTTGGTGATGTGTTGGGTATAGGAAATGCCCAGAAGTCTTCTGTAGCACCTCATCTCCATGCTTTGTATTCTTCGTTGGAGATCTGCTGTGAGTGTCCATGCTTCGCAAGCATATAGAAAATCGGCCCCCCCCCCCCCCCCCCCAAAAAAAAAAAAATAAAATAAAATAAAATAAAATTTAAAACAATTTTCGGTAAAAAGTACATTTAACCGGAAGCGGAAGCTAAATAATTTGCGCCAGAAAACTATAACTCATTGAATACCCTTGTGTTTTTCAAGTGTATATTCTGCAAATATTTAATTGTCATAGAGAAAAGAATTCATGAAACAACAGATGACGATTCAGATGTTGAGGTGGCGAGTTCATCCAAGCGTATATGTGTGAAACGAAAGGAGACACTTCTGGTTTCCTTTTTTAAAAAATGGCCTTGTTTGGTAGCTGATGAAGACCTGCTGGTTGGTGATCAGGCAAGGAAAATGCTTAACAGTCCCAAAGACTACAACCTAAAATCTGAACGTATGGCAGAGTTATATGCTTCAGTGCGTGCATACTTTGAGGAAACTTGCAGCTATCTTCTCCTGAAACTGCCCCTCACTGACCCTTTGCTCCAGCACTGCAGAATCATCTGTCCTTCAGCTCAGTTGACTGCATCTTCCCAAGATCTACGCTTTTTTTCTGAAGCGATTCCCTGCACTCTTTCCACCAAATATCACATCTGAACAAATCGAAGAGCAATTCTTCGAGTATCAGTCAACTGATGTCAAGGGATTGGTGGGCATGCAGGTGGACGAATTTTGGATGCAGGTCAGCAAGAAACACCCTCAGCTTTTGCAACTGTGCCAGTTCATGCTGGGACTCTGCACCATCCCACACAGCAGTGCTGCTTGTGAGAGGGTGTTTAGATGCGTATGTAAAACAAGCACTGACAGTAGGTCCAGTATGGGCAAAGACGCTGTTGAAGCACTGATGGTGAAGTTCAGACCTAAAAGCTCCTTCACAAAAGAAGAACTGCAGCAGCTGAAAAGTGCATACATGCATGATTTGAAAAAAAATACAAGTAGATCATTATCACATATTATGTTGATGTGGTGGCCTAACACTTTTGCATTGTTTTTCAATTAAGCACCCTAATTTTTAAACAATAAATTAATTGAACAGTGTACCGTTTCTTGATTTATTTTACGTATGTAATAATATATGAAAATTTAGCTAAGAGCAAATGAAGATGACTAATGACAATAAATTTACACAGTTCTATATTTTTATTTATTTATTATCATTATTTTAATTCACGTAAAATAACGACAGTTTATATAAATACCGACAGTCAAAATCTGGTCATGATTTCCAAAATCTGGTTTTGAAGTGCCTGGAGTACTGACAAAAAATTTTTGAGGTAGGCATGTCTGTGTATACCCATAAGACCTCATAAATGATCAGTGAATTAATGACTTCACTTCAAGGTCAAGGTCACAGGGTCAACAAATGTTAGTCCAAAAATGACAATTCCCACAAAATTTCACTTTTTTCTAGGTTATTAATATTGACCTTATGATTCTTTGATGCATGATAGATATTAATGAAACAAACAAAATATACAAATTTGGTCAACTTAACTCCAAGTTCAAGGTCACTGAAGCTCGGTTAGTGTAGGTACTTTGAAATGACCTTGACCCTAAACTATGAGAGGGACAAAGTCCAAACCTGTTGGGTTTAGAGAGAATACGATTGATCTTTCATATATGTTCCGTTTTTTGCATTGAACGTGAAGGTCAAGGTCATTTTAGGCCATACAAATACATACAAAAAATAAGTTATTGTACGGTGAAATGGCTGTTTATTTAACCCATCGTATGCAACAACATTGGGTTATTTAATCAGACAAGCATGAAGGGTTATTTAGAAGTCAAGGGCATCCCAAGGTCAAGGTACCTGAAGATCAAAGTCATCCCAAGGTCACTACTTTTTTTTTGCATAATACTTTGCTGTACTTTAGTTGATAGTACATGGGTATATTTGGAACCGGAGGTCAAGATCATCTTAAGGTCAAGAGCATAGAAAGATCAAAGTCGGTATTTGTATTTTAATGTCACCGTTTCATTTTGTTTTTTCTGGCACTCATTTTTTATGATAAATATTGCGAGACCCATAAGGAGCATGTGAGTAATATGGGCTTCGCCCTTCTGGTTCTCTGTGATTTCCTTTATTTTGTACATTTTATTGAATCTGTACCAAAGAGCATATTTCAACTTCAAACGAACTTTTTTTTAAAATGCTGATTACCACATAACTTTCTGGTCCAACAGGAAGAGTACCTGGCGTACAAGACACTGAACGAATTGTTTGGGCCCGAGATACGACGACACATGATCCTGGTGTTCTGTGGTGCTGATTTATTTGGCGAAACAAGAGGTAAAGTAGAGGTCCGCATTGGCGGTATATCAAATCCATGATAACTGGGGTAAGGGTGGTCGCTACCCATCTCCACCTCCCTTTATCCTCCCCATCTCACACCCGTGTTTAACCTAAAAAAAAACAGACTGGTAGCGGAACGGTGTATATAATGAAAGGAGTGAGGAATACATTCAGTGCAATTATAACAATGAATGGAGCGATTTATTTACGTCGGTCAGTTGTTTGTGTTACAAAAACAACTCATTTCAAAGTACTGGCAAGTTTCTGGATCCCAACAAATTACGAACTTCTACTGTAAGTTCATACCAAAGAATATCAGACTTAACGTACCACCACCACCGCCCTCTCCCAACCCCCACCTCACTCCCTCCGTCCTAATAACATTTGACAATAACCGTAGTTTTATACAAATAAACGTTACTCTTAAAAGCATTAACAATTTACAATGACTTATTTCATTTACACGTTTGACAGTCAGTATTTTAACACCGCCCTCTGGTGTGTACGTGTGGGTGTGTGCCGTGTGTGGGTGGGTGGGTATGTGTGTGTGTGTGTGGGGGGGTATGTGTGTGGATGTGTGCCGTGTGTGTGTGTGTGTGGGTGTGTGCCGTGTGTTTGAGCAGAGATGCAAAAGGCGGAGTTTGAGAAGGAATTGCAAAAGTGCCCTCTACAACTGTTAGAGATGACGTCGACGGATGCCAATGGACGTTATTTCTGCATTAATAACAAAGCAAACCCAGACGAACTAAAGAGCCAGGCTCGCGAACTACTGCAGATGATGCAGGTACTGTTTTATCACCAGTCATGGATTTTACACTGCTTTGCTTTTATTCAAAGAAAAATAAGATGTTGCAGATAATGTCACAGGTTTCGTTTTTGTGCGATGATAGAAGCGCTTTGAACTGATCTGTCATTTGGGAAGGCCGTTATACCATTATTATTATTATTATTCTTATTAGTATTATTATTATTATTATTATTATTATTATTATTATTATTATTATTATTATTATTATTATTATTTTTATTATTATTATTATTATTACTATTATTATTATTATTATTAGGATGAAGCAAGTCAGTTATAACATATTAGTCAAAGTGACGTAAACAAAGTTGCAGAGGAAGAAAATACTTCAACATTTCCATATAACTAAAACACACAGCACTGCGAATTACATTTTTCTTAAAAAACAATATAGCAAGGCCTAAAAAGATTACCCATCTATTCAAATGAATATTTCAGACAACGTTATATATGTAAAAGTTGAAGCAGACAGCTGTGAAGAAGACATTCCGCCGCCCTCCTTTTAACTCAGTCGACGTTTTCCGACCCATTTACTTCCCAAAACCTCCCAAGGATGTTCCAATCTCTGACCAAGCACTATCAAGAATTAATTTACATTGATCTGAATGCTATGAAACTAACAGTTGTGAGAAATCGAGGAGAGCCTAGACAGCTGCGGCTGCGTGACTACACAGAAAGGAGTCCAGTGGAAAACCGAAGAGGATCATGGGATAAAAATGTTGAAGAAATGGATGTAACTAAGCAGAATGTAGAAACACTAAAATCTCTTCCAAAAACAAAAGCTCTTAACAACAACACTTATCTTCTAATAGAACAGAAAGACCGCGACAGTAGTTACATTTCCCTCTCACTTTTCCTTCCACACATCCTTCCATGCCCAAAACGTCTATCAAGATGAAAACTTTCAACTAAAAAAAAAGACTCAGCTGTAAAAACATAACAAGGTTTTGGTGAGTTTCGAACACAGTCCTCTCGATCACGTATTATATAAATCACATTAGGTGCAGTCTGCCAAGAGACTGGAAAAGTAAAGTATCCTCAATGCTCTGCTGCACGAATTTGATTTTTGAGTATACTTTATTGGTGTTACTGTAGCAAAACGGCTGGATTTGCCGTATGCGGTGTATAATCACTGTCGATCGCCTGTTAGGTTGTTGGATGAAGGAGGAGGGCGATACAGTTTAGCTGTGAGCGAGCACGTGAATATCGAGAATGTACAAGGTAATTGCATCGAGGCGAGGTAGGCAATAAGCGACAATAAGATAGCTGGGCATATCGCTTGTGACCGAGGAAAAGCGAAGACATCGATGTTCTTGGCTTTGATCCGCGTTCATAATTTTTGGTACACGCGGTATGTGTCAGTCCTCGCGCTGACAAAACGATACGTGTTTCGTTTACTATCGGAGTCCTTGGTGACTGTGGAAGTTACTTGGTATCTTCCTGCATATGTGTATTTTTCACGCGCTGGATTTGAGGTAAGTGGCCTGTCCGTCGTGTGGTTGTCGTCGCTGTTACTGGTGTTTCAGGTAGTGAAACTGTGAGCGCTCCTCTTTGCCCTATCTTGTTCGTTGTTGTTGTTTTGGTGGGTAACTATTACAGGAATATAAATTGTTTGAAATTGACCTCTGGGATAGAATTATATATGATTTGTTAAAAATAAAATTGTGCTTTTCTTTTGTTGGTCAAAGGTACACATGAAGTTTTATAGGGCGAATCGCCTTTTTCTTCGTTATAAATTGTTATAAAATAAATGTGAACAGAAAAGAATATTTTGGAATTATTTCATAAATTAATTTTATTGTAAATGTTGACCGTTCCGCTGATGGTGGCAGTGTAGAAGTAGTATTATTGTACGTGGGTCACCTCATTGCCATCAGTGGAGCGGACAACGCTGTTTTGTTACATAGAAGGTATTAGTGCAGTGTGTTATGTGGTTACAGCGCTCTTAGGACGAGGAGCTGTCCACTTGGCTGTGGCTGTGTGTTCTGGAGAGGGTGGGCTCTGGTACTGCTACAGACTGGAGCATCACCGATTCTGTGACATCTACGAACCTAACGTCGTTTCCCGAGCTCAGGATCTTGGAAAGACTATAGTACGACTGTAGGACGAGCGTATCACAAGTGATTCCGATAAACTACACAGCAAAAAGTGACTCAGCTGAGTGTCAGATAAGTGTTTGTCCGTTTTCTTCTGATGGTGGTGCTCTTGGGGTGATGCACTAGTCTTAATTCTATGGTGAACATGGACAATGACTTTTAAAAAGTTGATTTTCTGGAACGGAATTTTGTTATTGCAGTTTTGAACATTTTTTAAAAATCCTTCATTCTTTAAAAGCCTGTGGTATGTGTGTGTGTGTGTATGTGTGTGTGTGTGTGTGTGGTTGTGTGTGTGTGTGTGTGTGTGTGTGTGTGTGTGTGTGTGTAGAGTAGGATTGGAGAGTTCCGGGTTTGGTGACGGGGTGGGAGACGGGGAAGGTGGGGAGTAGACTAAGGTTGATGTATGTATGAACTTTTTTTTATATTAGGGTTTGCTGTGTTGCAGTTTAAAAGTTAATATTTTATTTAACTGCTCATTTGTGTTGCAGTGATGTTGCTAGAAATTTTTAGCATAGGCCATTTGGTCGATTTAATCACAAACCTTTAGGACATTTTGAAAATCTTTCGGCCATCATTTTGACTTCTTTCCAACACCAAACGAGAGGCCACTGACAAGTTTCGTTTTCTTTTTCGGCGGCATTTCGAAAACAAAAAGTTTTATTGCCGGAAGCACGCCGTTCGCAATAAGGGGAGTTACTCTAACTCTCTCTGCTGATGCATGTGTCGTCTACTTGGCGCTTTCGATGCACGATGTTCGACAATAACTCATAACACCTTTATTAATATGGAATAATAAATAGGAGGCACTGTGGTCTAATGGTAGTGCTTCGGCTTGCGGATCGGAAGGTCCCGGGTTCGAGCCCTGGCCGGGCCATTGTGTTGTGTCCCTGGGAAAGACACTTTACTCCTGTTTTCCTACTCCTTCGGATGAGAGTATAAACCGAGGTCTAGTCTGTGTCGCATACATTCCATCATAACGGACTTTAAAGATCCTGACGCTCATGTCCTAGACGGGTGAGTGCCGGTGACAAGAAAACACCCAGCATGCACCTAGGTCCTTCTCCCCCTTTCCCTGGCTGCCCAGGATTGTGCTCAGTCGTCCGGGCGTCAGACCATGCGCCCAAAGGCTGCGGGTGGGCGTCTCGGGCGGCTTGAGTTAGATCCCGTACCGGCCAGCGCCTTGAGCAGCTCTTGAGCTGGAAAAGCGCTATGTAAGAACGATTAAAAAAATAAATAAATTAAATAAATAAATAAAATAAATTAATAAATTAATAGGAAATTAATATGGCCAGAAGCAGTAACAACGAAACAGACATGAGACAAACAAAAAAAATAGGCAAAGGTTGGCCGATTGAGACGTAAAACCTTAGGTCAGCAGGCCGATCAGAACATTACTCTTTTGGACATTTTGGAATTTTATCGGTGAATGGCCGATTTGCCGACAAAAACGACATCACTGGTGTTTTCTTCTGATGGTGGTGCTGTTAACTTGCATAATTATATGTATATGCATATATGTATGTGTGTGTGTGTGTGTGTGCGTGTGTGTGTGTATATATATATATATGTGTATGTATATGTATGTATAGGTGATGTATGTGTGTATGTATATATATATATATATATATATATATATATATATATATATATATATATATATATATATATATATATATATATATATATATATATATATATATATATATATATATATAGGTGTGTGCGTATGTGCGTGTGTGTGCATGTGTGTGTATATGTATGTATAAGTGTGTATATCTATATATGTAGTATTAATACAATTATTGACTTTGTCTCTTAGTTATGACAGCTGTAGAAATTGAATAGTGTTAGGACATTATTAAATAAGACTCAAGTCTATTTTCTTAAAATTATTTTAATTTGTGCTAAACTGTATTAGTGTATTAGTGCACATGTGATATAGTTTTGTGGTCGTAAGTTATGATAGGATGACGATGAGTATGTGGTGGGCATAAACGCAGTGTGCGTGTGGGTGTGTATGCGAGTGTGTGCGTGAGTGTCTACGTGCTTTCAGTCCATGTGTAAATTCCCATCTCTCAAATCTTTCTCACAACAGGTTTATTTTGTTGATAATTAATTATTTATTATCTTGCCTATGTAATGTGTTTTTATACCGTGAGTATCCTGGTGGCAAAACAAATTTTCCTTTTTGATGGAATAAATAATATATTGACTTGACTTGACTTGGGATGATGCACTAGTTTTAATTCTATGGTGAACATGGACAATGACTTTTAAAAAGTTGATTTTCGGGAACGGAATTTTGTTGTTGCAGTTTTTAACATTTTTTTTAATATCCTTCATTCTTTAAAAGCCTTTGGTATGTGTGTGTGTGTGTGTGCGTGTGTGTGTGTGTGTGTGTGTGTGTGCGTGTGTGTGTGTGTGTGTGTAGAGTAGGATTGGAGAGTTCCGGGTTTGGTGACGGGGTGGGAGACGGGGAAGGTGGGGAGTAGACTAAGGTTGATGTATGTATGAACTTTTTTTTATATTAGGGTTTGCTGTGTTGCAGTTTAAAAGTTAATATTTTATTTAACTGCTCATTTGTGTTGGAGTTTGTGTGTGTGATCGGCTGTTTGGGAGACTCACGACCATTCCGAACTCTCACGTACCTCGTCTTACTTCTTGAGTGCATGTGTGCTTGGATGTGAGACACGATCAAGTGACAGTTACCTTAAAGGCACATTGCACTGAGTCTTGTTGTCACCTTTGTAATACCTGGAAGCATTCTAAACTTTCCGAATTAAGGACAAACCTTCCTAGACCTACAAATAGAAGCTATGCTAGTGTAGCCGAGCGGAAGTATTTGACTCCCGTCCCTCGGCCACCAACCTCCAGAACACGGCCAAACTCCAGCTGTTATTTTCATTTTAGCCTTCATAAGAGGGACATACACAAATTTGCCCTGCAAGGTGGTGAAGCGTGGTAGGTAGCAAACCTGGTTGCTGGCTACTAGTGCCACGACACTACGCTGCAAAGTCGCTGCAACCGACTTGCATAAAATGCCTGCTGACAATGTAATCCTGCTCACCACCAAAAGCAGAAGGCAATGGTCAGGCGGGGAGAACAAATGTCGCATCGCCTTGTCCTGCATAACCCAATGGCATCTGCAAAGGATTGTGCACAGCAGGAGCCACTCAAGGCTAGTCGAACCATGAAATTCAACGTAAATAACTTCTCTCCCAAGCCTCAACCAGTCGCCTCCCTTTCCGCTATTTCTTTGTTAGACTAGCCTTGGGTGGCTCCTGCTGTGTACACACCAGCTCAATGCCTATGTGAGCAGCACTCTTAGGTTCTCCCACATTTTGCTGGCTGCGGGCTATTTATAGCTTGCCTACATCCTCCCCTTCAGTGAAAGGAAAAGAAAGAAGAGCACTGGCGAAGCTATTTATAGCTAGCCTGGCTGAACTAGCTTCAAAACCTAAAAGCTTTGGTTGAGTCAGTGTGTGTAGAATCCTTTGAGGATGCCATTGGGTTATGCAGGACAAAGCGACAAGACATTTGTTCTCCCTGGGTGACCATTTGCCTTCTGCTTTTGCTGGTGAGCAGGACTACAATGTCGGCAGTCATTTTATGCCAGCCAGTGGCAGCAACTTTGCAGCGAAGTGTCTTAGCACTAGTAGCCGGCAACCCGATTTACTACTGTGACAACACGAGTTTTCAGCACATACTAGAGATAGTTACATATCGTGCAGAGTTGCACATCTCTAGTGATACAGTGTACCAGTCTGAATCGGCAGTTTCTTTTACTGCTTATGAAAGATAAGTATGTGTGGGTTTCACGTGTTTAACGCCAAGAGCATAATGCATACATGTAGTGGTAGAATGGGTTACTGAACTGAGCTCGATGCCTTGTCCTGTGTACTGGTAGAAGATTTAGTTGGCAGAGTCAATTTGGAAGCTTTTGCGAGCAGACGTTTTTGGACAGAAGTGACGACAAGGTCTTGCGCCCTCGTTGGGACAAGAATGGCCAAAAGATGTTAATGGAAAGATTCTAATCGCCATTTGTTCAGGAAGGAATAAGTGTAGGGTTATATCTTAAGGTCGTGTGTCTTCGTTTAGACACCTTACAAGGCTCAAGTACCTCATCGGTATTGAGATGCTCCAGTGATAGCATAGCAAATAGCCCAGTAACGAACTTGATACTCTCAACTAATAACCAGTGTGTGCTGTACTGTTTGGTGTTATGTTGTGTAGTACGTGTATCCGTGTGTCACAAGCCGAGGACTTAAAAAGGTGAGCATGAACCCTGTAATTCATTTCCTTAGTGGCTATGCATTCCGAGACTGTGTACGTGAATGAATGATGGTGAATGAGGGGGAAAAGGGGGATGTATTTTGATAAATAGTAGGTTATTGATTTTTATATGAGTTTATTATTATTTGTGTAGAACGAATAATATTGTTGATGTTTTTGCCAAAGTGGGTTACAAAGGGTGACAATGAAGTATGCATGTTAAAGAGAGAGAGAGAGAGAGAGAGGGTGATGAATGTGAAGGAAGGGAGACAATGTACTATGTGGAAGAGGGGTGATGAAGGTGATGAATATGAGGAAAGCGTGTTTGTATTATAGCGTGATAGAGATTGTGAATGAAGGGAGATAATCTATTATAACGTGGAGAGAGGTGATGAAGATGGAGATGAGGATGAGATGAATCGGGATTGTGTGACTGGAAGTGCAATTGTAATAATTATGTATATTTATATAAACAACTGTGTTTATGGAAGAGATATAAATTATAGAATTAAGAAGTGCATTGTGTTATTGAGATGCATGTATAAACAGGTCAAGATGGCGGACTGCAGAAAGTGTATTCTGTTATGTAGTGTTTAAGATTTGTGGACGAACTAGTGAGACCCTTTATTTGTCGACAGATTGGGCTTTTTCTATTTCTACTGTTTCTACTTCTGCCATTGCCACTGTGAGGTGTGGACGTTGCCGCCACCACCACTGCCACGTCTTTTCGTTGTCGTTGGCGCCGCTGCTGGGTGTGGTCCCCCATCATTGCCTGCCCCGTTACTTCGGACGACCGGGAGCTTTCCATCGAGGTTACAGGCCACCAGTTACACCACACCGACACACATACAGATTCGCATTCACGCACCTAAACATAAATCCATTCTTCAGTGATCAACTACTATAGTTTATTCTGAGCTCAGTTAAGAGACTTAAGTTACAAGTTGTGACACTAAACTATAAAACTGACTTCCTCAATACCATTGAACTTCTAAGATGTGCTGAATTGTTTATTCGGTTGGGAATTGCAGTTATCTGAAATTTAATTGTTTATTGCTGTTGTTGCATATTGTTGTGGGCATTTTGTTTATGTACAGTTCTGGGATTCCGGGTTAGACAAGGGAGGTAATTGTTTAGTAGGTACTAGGTTGGGGGCCTTGATAGGGGTTGAGGGTGGTTTAGTATCCCGTTATCCTGTGTATGCGTGTTTGTTGAATAAGAGAGTGTGATTGTTCATCTGGCATTTTGTGTTAGTTTCTTTTGTTTGAGTTTCTATCCCCTCACTCGCTGTTTGAGCTGAACGTCGCGGAACCCACTCGCGTGACGCGACAACTACCAACCACGCTTCACCGCCTTGCAGTGCAAATATTTTTATGTCCCTCTTTTGAAGGATAAATGAAAATAACAGCTCGGGTTGGGCCGTGTTTGCAAGGTCGTCGTGGCCGAGAGACGTGAGTCAAGTCCTTCGCTCCGCTACAAGTGGTGCAATGACCGGGAACAGGATAATTCTGGACTGTGGTAACTGGTGAATGCAGTTTTTTCACTGTTAAGTCAGTGAATGTGGACTGACTGGGCGTAGTCAGTGTCGGTTCCAGATATACCTGTTGCGAACGGGGAAACCATGAGTGTCACAGGGCAGTCTGTGGTAGAAACCGGGCAGTCTGTGGGGGAAGAGCAGAAGGGGTTAGGGGTGTGTAACTGCGTGTTGTGGTGTGCGTGATTACTATAGCTGAAGCGTGCTAAGCGTGCGGAGCGGGACGTAGCAGTACAGACTGGTTAGCTGGTTAGGGAAAATGTGTTGCCGCATGACAAAACCCGGCTAAAGACGTCAGGATTGATTCGGTGCTACAGCCGTAAAACACTAAAAATAGGCTACCCCATCAATTTTAAGATTGTTGCCTCTTTGTCTTTATTTAAGACTTTTCTTTAATATCCCAAACGGATTTTGTTCAAAACTTACTAAAACATTGTTTATTTTGTTGATTTTGATAAGGGTGTTGATCACACCTTGCTAAAACAATGGCACTAATTGACCTCCGATACCCCAACTTTTCTTGTCCGACTATGAAGGGAAATCCCCAATGTGGATTGATATATAACGTCTGGAGAGTGAAAAGTCCCTATTGGTACTACGTTTTGGTACATAAGTGGCGTATGAATTTTTCATGAAATTCCTTGTTCCGAAGCTTGCTTGTGACACAAATTGTGTTCGAATGTGTCTCTAGCCAGGTCGTGAAAAACTGAAGTGTTTCCTATAGATTTTCGACGATTTTTAGTTCAAAGTGAATTTTTTAATGTAGATAAACTCATCATACATCTATTTCAAGTGTTTTCTTGCAACATTTATGTTGCATTTGTTAGAAACAATTTGTCAAAGTAAGTGACCGATTCTTTTTGGAAACCGGAAGTGATGGCTTCGTCTCCAGCGTCAGTAGATGTGTCGTCTGCTAGAGTAGCTAGGGCCTTGAATCGACCCGGTTTTGCTTCTGAAGAGCTCCAAGACCTGCTTTCAGACTATTTTTATGATGGTGCCAGTGGGAACTGTGATGAGGATTATGATTCTGACGAGCAGAAGCTTGATCCCGTTATTAAATGATACTGTTTGTTTTCATTCAATGATTCATGTTTCGTAGGCCTCTTCGCTTTTGGCGTGTCTTTAATAATCCGTCATTCTACTTGCATAGATTTAGGTAAAGGTTGAAAAGGCGATATCGGTGAAAGAATTACAGTAGGAGTGTGGAAAATATTTCAGTAGTATATTTTGTTGGGTGGGGGTGGGGTGGGGAGGGTTGAACAGGTAAGTAGTCTGGCCTGCATTCAAGATTACTAGCATGACAAGTTGACTATGTTCTCAGTATTTATTATTGTTGGTTTGTCTGTTTTAGGAAATGAACATGAGGACTATTTACCAAATTACTAGTAATTAGTATTTGCTTTGATATTTGTGTTTATTTAAACTTTATAGAGCAAAATGACATGTTATTTTGATTTACACCTGTGACGTGACAGATTTATTCGACGTGCGGAAGGGAGTGGAGAATCGGGGAATTATTAAAGCTTGATTATTAGGACTGAAAACTACCTAATGAAACTTTTGTTTTAGGTTTGTAATCTTTGTTTGACTATTTGAACTGAGGTGATGTTGCTGTTTGCAATTAAACAAAAGATTACTTGACGGACGAGGGATTTAAGAGGGGGGGGGAGGGAGGGGGCATTATGATAGGGTTTAATTTAGAAAAATGATTGATTCAGGCCATGTTCTTGATATATTATTATGTGTTTGAGTTATTATAGACTTGCTAAACACTTGTTTTATTTCTAATATGTTTAAAAACACTATGCATTATGGATGGGTACAGAATAAAATTGTGCGTACTGTTTTAATTTGTTTATGTTCAGTATTGTGTGAATAGTGTATAATGTGAATTTTCTCATCTTATCTCAACTCACTGCCATATTGCTGCCATCTTCCTGATTGTTTTGATACCAAATACATGCATGGGAAAATTCTGGTTGTGAAGTAATGATCATTTTACAATTCAAAACTTTGAAGGCAATTTCTGGAAATTAGCCCCCGAGAAAATAAAATATTAAAAAAAATCATAAAACATCAACCAATAAAGATAAAACAATTCTGTTTTTTGCATTTTGAAGATTATTTTTAGTACTTTGTTAATAAATAAATAAGTAATTTTTTCATATTTTGACACTTTAGCCTGGTTTTCTCATGCTGCAACACAAATACTCACCTCGTGGCAGAACAGTTTTGAGAGGGCTATTGAAAGGACGGTTTTTGTCTTATGCTCTGGGTTCTGTGATGTGGGGTCGGGCGGTTATTGACGTATTATAATAACCGGTCCAGGAGATACTAGTTGAAGGTTGCTGTTTTTCTGTGGTGTATATTACTCAGTGTGGAGTATAGCTATAGAATAGCAAGTTTGTGTTAGTGTGGTAGGTAGTGTGAGGGATTGTCCACTACGAGAACTACGCACTACAGGATTACCCTACATGGAGTATTCGTAGGAGTTCAGTGGAAAAGGGACTACGAATGCGTTTACATTCGAACCGGTTGGGTTCGACATCGACTGATTGAGTCGACGTGCTTCGACGTTTGTTACGACGTCAAGCGACACCATCAACAGCATTGATCAGGTGGATCAACCAACATCACCGCCATCTGTGTGTCTGCGTCGTTATCACCTTATCTTCACAACCCCACCATTGTTTACATCATCACCTTCCTACAACCCCACCATTCCCGTTGGTGATTGGACACGTGGATAGTCGGAGTCTGGCCTCGACGTCGGGCGAAGCTGTCTGAGGAGTTCAGCTGTGTGACGTCGACGGCGGCAGGACTGCCGTGACTGCTGTGTCACCATCATCATCATCATCATCACCGTCAGAGACGAGTGGCGGCGGCGACGCCACCGCGCATGATCATCAGCACGGGCGACAACTACAGCCACAAACAGGGGAGGCTTATCGATACGGGACTCTGCGGACCGTCACGCTACAAGGAGGCATCGAGGAATTCATCCCTCCAGGTGGGCTCTTTTCATGTTGTCCTCCTCCTAAACACTCGACCCCCCTCTTGTAATAGTACGTGCAACGGACATTGGCTGTGCACAATTCGATTCGTGGACTTGGTTGGCTAGCAACCCTCGATCACCCTGACGTGCCATTTCATTATTTCATTGAACCATTGATTATTTTATCATCATTGTTTTCGTTTCATGTGTAAATGTTGTATGTGCATGAGTGTGTGGCTTAAATGAATAAATAGTTTGAAAGTTGTATATATACTCGTTGTGTTAATCATCACTTCGCGTCTGCGGGAAATCGTCATTCTGTCTGGGCTGTCTGCGTGTGTAAGTTGTTTGTGGCGTCTGCTCGGGCGGGGTTGTGGCGGTGACAATGAGGACATGGTTCGATTTGAGCTGTAGCGGAAAGGGAGGCGACTGGTTGAGGTTTGGGAAAGAAGTTGTCTGCCTTGAATTTCTTGGTTAGACTAGCCTTGGGTGACTCCTGTTGTGCAGAATCCTTTTGGGATATCATTGGGTTTTGCATGACAAGGCGACACGACATTTGTTCTCCCCGGCTGACCATTCACCTTCTGCTTTTGGTGGTGAGCGGGACTACATTCTCGGCAGTCATTTTATGCAGGTCGGTGGCAGCAACTTTGCAACTAAGTGTCGTGGCACTAGTAGCTGGTAACCCGGTTTACTACCAACCCCGCTTCACCACTTTGCAGGGCAAATATTTCTATGTCTCTCCTTTAAGTGATACAATGAAAATAACAGCTCGAGTTGGGCCGTGTTCTCAAGGTTGGTGGCTGAGAGACGGGAGTCAAATACTCTGCTCGGCTACACTAATAGTGCTTGTGATTCCATAATCCAATGGAAGTACTTTTCTCCTTATGTGCAGGAGTTTGTGATGACAAACGGAGGCTTTGGCAAGTATTTCACCAGGAAGCTAAATGAGGACATACAGTGTCTGGTCGAGCCTCTCTTGAGAGACACGATGAGCCAGCAGAACAAGGACCGGGTCCAAGCCATCCGCGAAACTATAGCAGGTATAGTTGACGAGAGAGTGTCCCCGGATTTCTGGCCAAGCCTCAAGGATGTCATTACAAAAGCCTTGATGCCTGCACTTCAGCTCGTCGTCTCAGAAGTGGCTATGATGGGAGCCATATGTAGTTAAGTCTGAAGCAGCATATTATTGTTGTGTCATGTAAATATCTACAGATGACTGGTCACAAATCTGTAAATAATTAGACTATATTTGTAGTTTGGATGAGAGCGTAAACTGAGATCTAGTTTGTGCACGTGTTCATTCCATAGCCCGGACTTTAAAGATCCTGACATTCAAAATATTGTTTATTTATGTAATGGTTCTTATATAGCGCTTTTGACAGCTCAGGAGCCGCTCAAGGCGCTGGTCAGTACATGATGTAACTCAAGACGCCTGAGGCTCCAACTTGCTGCCTTAGAGGCACTGTCTGACGCCTCAGACAACTGATCACAATCCTGGGCGACCGAAGACGAGGGAAAAGGGGCGGTGCTTCAGCTTGCTGGGTGTATTTGTGTGGCTGACACTGACACCACTAGGACATTAGCGCCAGGATATATGACGTCTGCGCCTTAGAATTATGCATGTGTAGCAGATTAGATCTCATTTTTTATTCTCTCATTCGAAGGAGTAAATTAAAGAAGATGGCAAGACATTAAAATGTATTTCCAGACACTTAAGCCCATAGGTGAAACCCAGTATTTTCAAAGCGTAAATATGCTTGAGCTAATCAGCCTGATCATGCATAAGGAAGTAAAATAAAAACATACCACGACAGCCACTCTTTAAGCTATCTAAGCTTATTTGTGTTTACATGGAGAGACAGAAACGCCAACATTATTACTAAGAATGTTTTGCTTCATATTTGTACAAATTTGTTTCTGGTTCTGTATGCTGTGCTCTCGGCCACCCACTCGCACTGATATATAGGATATCCAATGAATATATTATTTTGCCCCTTAGGACAAGGAGAGTTACCAGCCCTACGAGTGGTTCTACTGGGCAAGACTGGATCAGGGAAGAGTTCTCTGGGGAACACGCTGCTCGGTCGTGGCGAAATTTTCCATGTTATGAGTGGATTGTCTTTCGGAACAGATACATGCCAATGGGCTGACGGAGTATTTGAAGATCTTGGAATCACATTGCAGGTAAAGCCGTGGCACCTCTCTATACACGATTTGACTGATTATTTAGCTCCCTAAGTGCATCCAACTGTTGTGTAGCTATAGTGGTTTGGAAGAGATCGTACACAACACTCACGCTCTTAATAGTTGAGGTCAATTCTATGTAACATCAGAAATGTTGAAGACAAAGATGTGGTAACTCAGCTTAGAGATAAACAGATAATATTGAATAAAACCTGACGTTAATTTACCAGCACTCTAAAGGGAAGTTCGCATATGTTAAATTAACCTCCTTGAGACGTTCGTTCCCGAGACAACCAAGCAGACCTCGTTAAACATGAATGTTAGTTAGCTTACTCGACCATCTGACCAGGGTCTCTTGACCGCTAAATAGCCATGAGACTCATATCTCTTTTAGATCTACTCTGCGTTCCGTCCGTGACACGTGAAGTTGAGACGTAACAGATAGTGTCCCACAGGTGGGACAGGAGAGCAACATTTCCAAAAGAAGATTCAAGTGGTCGCGAGAGCAAGATTACTAGCCACAAGAATTAAATGATTGGTCGGAGATGAGGTAAAGACCCCTGCATATCCCCCGTATATGGCGTGTTAGCCAGTCAGTCTAATACGAAGTGTGGAGCCACGAGGGTCAAAAGGAGCAAACTGAAGTGATCGATTATACTCGGCCATCACTAAGAAAGTGATAGACTAGAGATGAAAGTGATAGACTAGAGATGGTTTCACGATTCCCAGAGACTAGAAGTAAGTTAACACCAGTAGTTTCTAGTACGTGTATGTTTATATATTATATTGATTGCCATATATTGGTATGTTCATGTTATATGTATTTACAGAAACCAATTATTGTTTCTGACATGTGCATTTTGCTCGATATATCTTAGCCTTAAGATTCGGATATAGCAGTGTGCATATGGGAAACTCGGCAGGTGTCTGATGCTATAGACTCCTTGAAGAGATCACCACATACCAATATATCTGAACAGAATATTGTAGCCAGAGTTCTGCATTTTACAGTTCAGCACTGGGACGGTTTGTGGAGTCAACGGATGAAGCTTGCTCCCATGCAAAAGAAGATCATCTAGATTCTACCTCGCCCGATCAGCCTGAGAGCGACCAGACTCCCTCAGTGTGACCACCAGACTTAAGCACTCGCCGACACAGAGCAGCCAAGTCCCTCACAACCAGAACAATATTAGACCACCAGAACAATATTAGACCACCAAACCATGGAACTGCTTAGCAAATAATGAAGAACTGCTAAAGAAATTGCCCAGTAAATTGAACAGTTATAGTTATTAATTTACATTTAATTGAAGTCCTGTTAAATTTGTGTTGAACATATAAAAGTTGAAATCGCATACATATACCACTGGTGTTATTCTATTTGTATTGTTTGGTATCCACTAGCTCTTCTTCTCTGGAGACCAAGTAAACTAGTCCTTTGATTAGTAAAAAGCATTTCTTAAAGTGAGCCAATTGTTACTTTTAAACCCGAGAACAAATATAAATTTGATGTGACCAAGCACCGTGATTAGTCTCTCACATCGCTTTGGAATTTTGGTAAAAGAACGTCTGATAGAGGTATCTTACCACCCCATCTATCTACAAGTCTAACTCCCCTTGTACGATAAGCGTCTCTTCTCCAGGATATCATCACATATGGGGGCTCATCCGGGATTTTAGTATCTATAATTATCTTGAGGGACCAAAGATAATATGGCGATAGCAAAAATTATCTTACTTAGGATACTTAACAGTGGTCTAGTACAAAATCCAAGAGTTGACTCAGAGGCATTGGGAAAAACATTTTTCTTGATTTTCGAACTGCATGATTGTGTTGATTGTTGTATGCATATGTATGTTTTGATTGATGTAAGATAATTGTTTCTTATACATTGAATGAATTGTTGTTGTGGATTGCTGGTAACATCTCACCTAGAGATATTTGAATTATACTTGTGGTAAACTAGATTGACTAATAATACTTAATTTATCTGACTTTTAGTCTCTGGAAATCTAATATGGCTGACTTCATTAAGATGCGACTGGAACTAAGAGAAGAAGGTGAAGCACTAGGTTTAACAGGGCAAGACCTAATCACGTATGTAACCACCGAGTGGGACAAACTGGAAAAGTCCAGAGCTGAGGATATAAACTGCACAGAAAAAGCCAGAGTTGAAGAGAGAGACTGCGCAGAAAAAGCCAGAGTTGAAGGGAGAGACCGCTCGGAATGGTTGAAAGTATTAGAGAAAGAGGCCGCTGGAAAGCTAAAACTCCTTGAGATGGAAGAGGCAGATAGAACATGCTCGGCTGCAGAAAAATTGAAAGTAATAGAACTAGAAATGGCAGAGCATCTCAAACGTATGGAAATTGAAACTAGGGACACAGAAAGAGATCAATTGATAGCTAACCAGGCAACCGACCCCAATTTTAGCCAATTGTCGTCTTCATCTGAAAACCCTCCCTAACCTTCTTTCATCACTCCAGGCATGAACTTTTTCTTAAGTCCAATCGATGATAACGTTGACAGAATAGATGCATATCTTGATCGGTTCGAGCGCTTGGCGGATCAAGGTTAAGGGAAAAGAGAAGAGGTACCACATCAATGTGCTCAAACTTTACCTATACCGTGACAATGCAACGTCTGCAGAACAGTTAATGGCTTTGTCTATAGCAGAAGAAGTCAAAGCAACCGAGGATTTAGCTATCGAGTACCCGCTGACAAGTAGCGAGACGTACAAAGACGTAGCTGTAAACCCCAAACTATCGACAGACAGACAAAGACAGGTTATGGAGATAGTTGCACAACACCAAGCGGTGTGAATGGACATTCCTGGACAGACACAATAGTTGAAGTGGCAATGACCTTGACTGACACTACCCCTGTTCGGATAAAACCGTACCCTATCCCTCTCGCGAAGCAATCTGTGGTCAAGCAGGAGATAGCAACCCTCTTAGAGGCCGGGATCATCTCCCCCTCTACCTCACCATACAGTGCTGGAATAGTTTTATTACATAAGCCGAGCGGAAAACACCGACTATGAATCGATTATTGCCGACTTAACGCCATCACCGAGTTCCAAGCTGAACCACTGCCAGATACCGCACAGCTGTTCGCGAAACTGCATAACGCAAAATACTTTTCGCGAATCGACCTTAGCAAAGGATACTACCAAATACCAGTGCCAGAGCACCTACGACCGTATCTAGCTTTCAGTACAGCTGACGGCCACTATGAGTTTAATGTCTTACCGTTTGGACTCAACAACGCACCTAGCATTTTCTCACGCATGATGAGACAGCTTCTCGCGCCCATCCAAGATGAAAAACTCCATCACTTTATGGATGATATCTTAATCGCGACCCACACCTGGGATGACCACTTACAACTTCTCTCTACACTTCTACAGCACCTTAGCGAAACCGGACTCACCACCCGACCAACCAAGTGTTTGTTAGGATTCGAAGAGATAGGATTTCTCGGTCACACGCTCAGAAAAGGCAGTCTCCTCCCAGAAGACAAGAACGTCGCGAAAATGAATAAGGCACCGCGCCCGACAAACAAAAAGGATGTCCAATCATTTCTAGGTCTATGTGGATATTACCAGAAATTCGTCGCAAACTTTAATTCCATCGCTGCTCCAGCACCCACAGGGTCGCCTTCGCGTGCTGGGGGTGGACCCCAGCCTCTCTCTGGCTGGGTGACAAAATTGCATTCCCCTTTTTCTTCTCTTTTGTCTTGTTTCTGTCTTATTGGTGCTTTCATCTATATTCTTTTCATCCGTAAATTCTCCCACTAAACTGTGCAGTTTTGACTTCCTCTCTTCTGCCTTACCAGACTTTTCCTGTCTTCCTTTTCCCCATTATTCCTCCTTTTCCTACCCTTCTTTTTCTCTGTGGCCTTCTCCTGGCCCCCTGCGTTTGCCGTGCAGGGCAACCCGTGTCGGGGGAGAATGGGATCCTGGAGGTTGAGGTCACTGAGGGACTGCGGTCCCTCACACTAACAGAGACCCCCTTTGGGGTGCCGGGGGTTTCAGTATAAATAGCATCCCCACTTTCTGGAAATTTAGTGCTTTAAATTCCCACTGTCGCTGTCTTTCTCATATGCTCTTTCTCATTCCTGCCATTTTCTATCAATCTGCTATACTATCGTCTTCTTCGCTAGACCAGTCTCCTACCTTTTTTCTTGAAAACTCTTCCGGGACAAGACTCCTTGTTTGTGTATGAGGTCTGTTAGATCAGCTTGGGAATATTCTGCTAGTTGGTCACTAGGGCTTCCTATGAATGTTATTATTTAGCAATGTAGGCATTTTATATGTATGTGTTTTGTTGATAATTTATAATGATGTTTGTATTCTAATTTGTTTTTGTAAACGGGGGTTCGATAAGTTGGGGTGAAGCCTCAGCCGTTCCCTGCGTGGGATGTCTTTATTGTAAAGTGACTGGCTGGTGGAGAGCTTTCGGTTTTACCACTGGGGTTGTTTCAGCAGATCTTTTATGCGGGTCGGGGGTTGTCCGGTCCTGATTTGGCTCGGAAGAGTCCGCTGGACCTAAAGCAATAATAATGTAATGTAATGTAACACTAACACAGGTCTTTGGCCCGGACTTCTCCTAGACGGGAGGTTAGCGTGGCCCGCGTCAGTCAAGCGGCTGGTCGTGTATTGCCCTAGCTCTGCTAGAAGGCTGCGGCTCATGGGTCAAACTTGAACAAAAACGTAGTGGCAGTGCGGGATTGTCTGGGTGTATATCCCCCTGTAGCCCTGGTGCGTTCCCTTGCTGGATTTTCCGCTTGGACGCATCCCCTTGTTGGAATCCGTGGTGGGTGGGGAGCAGGGGGGATAAATTAACTAATTTAACATGGCATCAACAAAGAAAAAAGACTTCATTGTGACGACTCTGACACGGACACGGACAGTGACTTGGACATGCGACAAAAAGCTTGTAACTCTGGAGTGGAAGGGGCCTGGCCTCGTTTATTGGTTGTGGAGGGGGCGGATCCGGTTATGCCACTGGGCAAGCTGTCTCCGTTCGCCATCCATAAAGGTTTCCAATCCGTCTGCACAATCGGTTTCAAAGATGTTAAAAAACTTAGATCTGAGGCCTACCTGGTGGAGTGCTCGACCGAAAGGGCATCGGACAGTCTTTTGAAGAGGAATTTGGCCGTCTTTGTTGATAGACTAATAAAAGTTTCTGTGCATGGACGGTTGAATTCCTCCAAGGGAGTCAGTCCGATGTCAGGACTTGATCGATATGTCGGAATTGGAAATCCGCGATGAGCTCTCCAGCCAGGGGGTCACAGCAGTACAGCGGGTCTTTATCACCAAAGGACCCAAACGTATCCCCACCAACACACTTTTTGTGACCTTTGCCATGGCCAAGTTGCCAGAGTCACTCAAGGTGGGATACCTTAGGGTGAAGGTGACTCCTTTCATACCGTCACCGTTGCGATGCTACCGTTGCCAAAGGTTTGGTCACGGTAGCAAAACGTGTAAAAACAAAGAAATATGCGGAGAATGTGCTAAAGATAAACATGAAAATAAATGCAAAGATCCCATTTGCTGCGTGAATTGCGCCGGGCATCATTCTTCCAGCTCCAAAGATTGTCCTCAGTGGCAGTTGGAGCTGGAGATCCAAAAGGTGCGGCCGCAAACTTGTTTTTTCCAACCTAGTTCCAGTCATTCGCCCAAAAAGGTAATCACCGAAGTCGAACGAAGCTCTCCGATGTGTTACGAAATGACGCTTGCATGACTACGACTAGCTGACATTAAAAATGATCGCTGTTGCTTCTAATTCTGTTCTATTTACACAGATTTAGCATTTCGCAACGGTATACTTTGTTAATGTTAATATGATCATAATATGAGCATAATTATTATTGACCATATTTAATAGTTGCGTTCCTTGGTTTGCATTTTATTAGTTCTCAGCAGTAAAGGCTAATAATAGCATTGCCCATTTCCTGCCTCGAACCAAGTAGACACTGTTATACAGTATACATAGGCTTAATCTACATTATTACATTATAAGTCAGTCTCCGCCCAGCCAAGAAGCTCACTAGCTGAATATAATTATTAGACCTGTAGTGTTTGTTTTATACGTAAATAAATGTATAAACTATATCTAATCTAATTGATAATATTTAGGCCTATCCTATCATATCCTGTCCCGTAACCCGAAGGTCGTAGGGGCACCACAGATGATCGTTTAACCAGCATACTCCATCTTTCTCTGTCCTCAGCAGCCCTGATGGCTTCGCTCAGTGTCAAACCAGTCCATTCTCGAATGTTGTCCTCCCACCTCTTTTTCGGTCTCCCTCTTCTTCTACCTCCTTGCACTGTGCCTTGCAGAATAGTCTTTGCAAGGCCTGATGATCTGGTGACGTGGCCATACCATCGGAGTTTCCGTTTCTTCACCACTGTGAGCAGGTCATCGTGTTGTCCAATGGCTTGTGTGATGGTCTGTCGGACTTCGTCGTTGGTGATGTGTTGGGTATAGGAAATGCCCAGAAGTCTTCTGTAGCACCTCATCTCCATGCTTTGTATTCTTCGTTGGAGATCTGCTGTGAGGGTCCATGCTTCGCAAGCATATAGGAAGATGGAGATGACAAGGGAGCGCAGCAGTCTTACTTTGGAATGTAGACTGATGGTCCTGTCTTTCCAAATGGGCTTCAACCTTGTCAGGGCAGCAGTTGTTTGTGCGATCCTGGAGAGGACTTCCTGTCGGGACCCATTGTCTGATACAATGGCTCCTAAATATTTGAAGCTATGCACTGTGTTGAGGGATTGGCCTTGGACTTTGATGTCCGTATTGATGCCATTGGTGTTGTTGGTCATCATTTTGGTCTTCTCTGCATTTATTTCCATTCCATAGGCTCTGGAGGTGGTGTCAAGCCTCTGTACCAGCTGTTCAAGTTCTTGTTCCTCTCCAGCCAATCCATCAATGTCATCTGCAAAACGAAGATTGGAGATTGCTCTACCCCCTATGCTGACTGTGCCTTCATGGTCTGCAAGAGCATCTGACATGATGCGCTCTAGGAAGATGTTGAAGAGTGTTGGAGAGAGTAGGCATCCTTGACGCACACCGATTGTTGTTCTGAACCAGTTCCCGATGGCGCTGTTGTGGAGGACTGCACTGGTAGCCTTGTCATACAGGCTTTTGATGACTTCAATAATTTTAGGGCTGATGTTGTACACTTTAATTGTTGCCCATAGAGCTGCATGCCAGACTCGGTCAAACGCCTTCTTGAAGTCTATGAACACATGATAAAGATGTTGGTGCTGTAGGTATTTCTCACAGATTATTCTGAGGTTGAAAATCTGCTCAGTGGTACTTCGCCCTGCCCTGAATCCTGCTTGTTCTTCAGCTATGATCTGTTCAGCTTGGGGTTTCATCCTGTTGAGTATTATTTTCAGGAGGACCTTGCTGGGATGGCTGATGAGGCTGATGGTGCGGTAATTTTCACACTCCTGCAGGTTACCTTTTTTGGGAAGAGTGATGACAAGCGACTGGGTCCATGGTAAAGGCCACTCCCCACTCTGCCAGATCTTGTTACAGATAATGGTGAGGGCATCAACCATCGCTTCTCCTCCTGCTTGTAGCAGTTCCGCGGGTATGTTGTCCACTCCCGCTGACTTCCCTTTCTTTAGCGCTTGCACTGCTGCCTCAACTTCTTCCCGGAGAATTGGGAGGATTTCTTCTTCTTCTCTGATCTCGGGACATGCTAGAACTGATGGGTCTCCATTTGGTGCATGGTTGTAAAGGTCAGAGCAGTACTCTGTCCATCTGTCCAAGACTTCTTGTTCTTCTGTAAGGCATATGCCAGACTTGCTTTGGATCGTGGAGATTTTGGGCTGTTTGACACTTGTCAGCCGCTTCACTGTCTGGTAGGCCTTCTTGCTGTTGTTCTTGTTCAGACTGTTCTCTATTTCCTGGCATTGATCTTCTATCCAGTTCTCCTTTGCTGTGCGCATGCCTTTTCGGATGTCATTGTTGATTTTTCGGTAGACATCAGCTCCCTGTGAATATTGTGAAAATTAAATATTCGAATCTTGAAATTTCCGGAGAAGGACGAGTAGGCTAAGCGAATTTTTTTTTTATAATTCGAGATCAGAGTTAAATTAATAGTTAGTTATTCATTGCTTACAGGGGCCAGCGGACTGCAAAAAGTCGAATCAGAACCACAAAATCAAGACAACTCGAGATCAGAGTTAAATTAAAAGCTTATTAGTTATTCATTGCTTACAGAGTCCAGCGGACTGCAAGGAGCCGAATCAGGACCACAAAATCGAGATCACAACTTCCCAAGTAGTAGTAGTAGTAGTAGTAGTAGTATTCGTAGTAGTAGTAGTAGTAGTAGTAGTAGTAGTAGTAGTAGTAGTAGTAGTATAGTTATTTAGTTAAATCTTTAATTTATTTATTTGTTTTGTTTGTGTGTTGTTGTTGTTATTATTATTATTATTATTATTATTATTATTATTATTATTATTATTATTATTATTATTATTATTATTATTATTATTATTATTATTATTATTTCTTATTATTATTATTTCTTTTTATTTTTATTATTATTATTATTATTATTATTATTATTATTATTATTATTATTATTATTATTATTATTATTATTATTATTATTATTCCTACTTTAAAAAATAAAAGAATAGTGTGCTGCTGTGCGTGCTCAATGGTGTAAATATGGTCAGTGACGTTTTGTTTGTTTTTGCTGAAGTTGGGTGTAACCCGAAATATTCAGTTGGTGTTACTGGTTATTTTTTCCTTATAAATTTAACAAAGTTTTCAGATGATTTATAGAAATTTCCGCCCGCCACGCAACATTTTTTTAATACGTGTTTCTCATTACAATACATATAATTGAAATACATATATAACAAATTTACTGTATCAGTTAAAAAGAATAATATTAGTTAAATAAATTATTGCTTTGGTGCTTGCAATGAAAAATATTACTGTTTTTTGAGACCATTATAAACTTGCTTTGCCTTGTTGTGCTGAAGGGACATCAACGTATCCATAGCGCTTTGAAGTTTTGTCATGGTTTTATTGTTGATATAGATGTGAAATCGTTGTATGTGTGCTTTATGTGTTATGTATTACTTTTACTCCTTATTACTAATTGTGTCAGTATATTATTCATCATAAAATAATAATAATAATAATAATAATAATAATAATAATAATAATAATAATAATAATAATAATAATAATAATAATAATAATAATAACTGCTTCAAAATGCAAATCTCGACTTGAGCTTGAAGCTGTGCAGATCGAAATAGAATTAGATCTAGCAGCGGCTATTTTTATGCACGGATGTTTCACCACAGGCTCTGAAGTCTTTTCTTTTGTCTTTGTAAACTCCTAAATACGTACGCAGTATAGTATGTAATTTAGGCCTACGAAAGACGAGACTTCCAAGCCTGTGGTTTCACGTAGTCCTGCCAGCATTCGTTCGTAAAACATCGGATAGCTTCGCTCGACTCGGAGAGCTTCGTTCGACTTCGGTAATTGCCTTTTTCGGGAAAGTGACTGGAACTAGGTTGGAAAAAACAAGTTCGCCATACTCCATCTTTCTCTGTCCTCAGCAGCCCTGATGGCTTCGCTCAGTGTCAAACCAGTCCATTCTCGAATGTTGTCCTCCCACCTCTTTTTCGGTCTCCCTCTTCTTCTACCTCCTTGCACTGTGCCTTGCAGAATAGTCTTTGCAAGGCCTGATGATCTGGTGACGTGGCCATACCATCGGAGTTTCCGTTTCTTCACCACTGTGAGCAGGTCATCGTGTTGTCCAATGGCTTGTGTGATGGTCTGTCGGACTTCGTCGTTGGTGATGTGTTGGGTATAGGAAATGCCCAGAAGTCTTCTGTAGCACCTCATCTCCATGCTTTGTATTCTTCGTTGGAGATCTGCTGTGAGGGTCCATGCAAGTTCGCGTGCGGGCCACTGAGAGCTGCTCCTTCCACGGCCGTGCATTCAAGTACTTTAAGACTGTGGCTAAAAACACCCTTAGTTCCGCCTCGTTAGGTCCCTTAACGCAGGCTGAACTGCTTATAACCAGCTGAGAAACGGCCAGCGACTCACAGCACAAGCTATGCAACTGGCACTAGCCTGGAAGTTTATAATTACTTTAACCGCTCACCAGGCTCTAGGTAGGCCTATAGCTCATGCAAGCTGTGCTGCTATCCAGACCTATAACACACAACAGAGAGAGAGAGAGAGAGAGAGAGAGAGAGAGAGAGAGAGAGAGAGAGAGAGAGAGAGACTACACACACAACCGATATGATACACACACAGTAGACACATACACACTAACTGAATGTAAACACATAATCAAACAAAGAGTAAATACAGTCAAGTTTTAAAGGACTTCACAAAACAAAGCTACAAACAAATGAGACATAAGCAAATTTCAAAGTACAAATTACTAGGGCAAAATAACACGTAATGAAATGTTTTCTTTCTCTGGAGACATGCACTCACTTGTGAGATTTCTTAAAGTGAGCCAATGGTTACTTTAAAACCCGAGAACAAATATAAATTTTATGTGACCAAGCACCGTGATTAGTCTCTAACATCGCTTTGGAATTTTGGTAAGAGAACGTCTGATAGAGGTAGCTTATCGCCCCATCTATCTACAAGTCTTACTCCCCTTGTTAGATAAGCGTATCTTCTCCAGGATATCATCACATCTTATTCCATAAACAGTTATACCATAAAAAATAAGAAAAAAAGACAAGTAGATTTTGTCAATTTTGACTAAATAAAGTGTGTATATATATATATATATATATATATATATATATATATATATATATATATATATATATATATATATATATATATATATATGGTTTCCCACAAAAAAATTTATACACATTTTTAATAAGTGTAAACTTGGTGTTTTTCTACGCCATGAAACCTACACTTGTGCTTGAATTGAGAGAAGCTATTAAATATGGATGCGCCCAAATACCAAGGGAATTGTTTCATGATTTGTGCGATTCCATTGCTTCACGTTGTGAGCATTTTCTGGATCAAAATGGACGTCAGTTTGAGAACAGGCAGTGAAATGAAAACCACAATAAAATGATACTTGTAAATATTTTTACATTTTTAAAATAATAAAATTATAATAAACACCAAGTTTACAATTATTTAAAATGTGTGTACATTTTTTGGGACACCCTGTATATGATTGCAACACTACTTAAAATATTCTTCTTTTAAAACAAATGTGGGTCTTTTGTAAAGAGTGGTGCCTTCATATGAGGTTTACTGTTGGGACATTATATATCTACCATGCGATGTAACACTTGTGGTAGGCCTCAACAACTGTTGACTATTGAGCCCCGCAGTGAAATGATGATTTCCATGTTAACAGGTGACTGACACGTCGGGTGTGTGCGACACTCACAGGCGTGAAGATGAAGTGCTGACAGAGGTCGGAAAAAGCTTAGCCCTCTCTAGCCCGGGACCCCACGTCATCCTCATGGTGCTGCGTTGCGACAGACGGTTCACGCAGGTTGGTTACAGATTTCAGTATTATCAATACTTACCTGTTGCTGTCATTTTTGACTCACATGCACCCCCGCCTTCCCCTCCCCCACCATCAATTTTTTTTCCTCAAAGTTTTTGCAAATCTGTGCGAGATGAGTCCTAAATAGTCCAAAAATGGCATATAAAAAATGCTTTCCGTCGGTCTGTCTGTCCGCCGTCCGCCGTCTGTCTGTGCAAAACTTGCAAAGAGAATATCTCAGAACCTATTTTAACTATCACAACCAAACTTGGTAAGATGATGTATACCCAGAAGGCATCATAAATGATCAGTGAATAAATGACTTCACTTCAAGGGCAAGGTCACAGGGTCAACAAATGTTAGTAAAAAATTGAACATTTGCACAAAATGTTACTATTTTTTTCCAGGTTATTAATATTGAACCTATGATTCTTTGATGAATGATAGATATCAATGAGGCTCACAAAATATACACATTTGGTTAACCTCACTCCAAGTTCAAGGTCACTGAGGCTCGGTTAGTATAGGTATTTTGAAATGACCTTGACCCTAAACTATGAGAGATATAAAGTCCAAAATTGTTGCATTTAGAGAGGATACGATTGCCCTTTCATATATGTTTCGTTTTTGCATTGATCTTGAAGGTCAAGGTCATTTTAGGCCATACAAAACAATAAGTCACTGTACAGTGAAATGGCTGTTTATTTAACCCACAGTATGCAACAACATTGGGTTATTTGATCAGACATGCATGAGGGGTCAGTTGGGAGTCAGGGTCATCCCAAGGTCAAGGTACCTGAAGATCAAAGTCATTAAAATGTGTAACCACTTTTTTTGGCCTAATACGTTTGCTGTACTTTAGTTGATAGTACATGAGCGTATTTGGATCCGGAGATCAAGATCATCTCAAGGTAAAGAGCATAGAAAGATTAAAGTCGGTATTTGTATTTTATTGTCACCGTTTTATTTTGTTTTTGTTTTTTTCTTAACACTCATTTTTTATATTAAATATTGCGAGACACATAAGGAGCATGTGATTCATAAGTGCTTCGCCCTTCTGGTTTTGTGATATTTCATTCTTTTGTACATTTTATTGAATCTGCACCAAAGAGCGTATTTCAACCTCAAACGCACATGCACATTGTGTTTTTTTAAAATGCTGATTAACACATAACTTTCTGGTCCAACAGGAGGAGTACATGGCGTTTAAGACACTGAAAGAATTGTTCGGGCTGGAGATGCGACGTCACTTGGTCCTGGTGTTCTGTGGTGCTGACGGATTGGGCCCAACAAGAGGTACATGTAGAGTAGAGATCTGCATTGGCGGTATATCAAATCCATGATAACTGGGGTGAGGGTGGTCGCTACCCGTATCCACCTCGATCCCCTTTTCCTCCCCATCTCACCCCTGTATTTAACCTCAATAGAGACAGACTAATAGCGAAACGGTGTATATAATTAAAGGAGTGACGAATATTCGGTGCAATCATAACAATGAATGGAGCGATTTATTTCAACTCATTTCAAAGTACTGGCAATTTTTTGGATGCCAAAATAAATTATGAACTTCTAACACAGCCGTTCATATAAGTACTCGCAGACAGTGGCTAAAAAAAAACTAGTTCCGTCTCGTAGGGTACCTTAAAGCAGGCTGAAGTGCTTATAACCAGCTCAGAAACGCCAGCCACGCTACGGCAAAGCCTGTGCAACTGGCACATGCGTAGCAGTTTACTGGAAGCTTATAATTACTTTACACAAGGTATAGCTCATGCAAGCTGCGCTAGCCAGACCTATAACACACAACCGATACCGAGAGAGAGAGAGAGAGAGAGAGAGAGAGAGAGAGAGAGAGAGAGAGAGAGAGAGAGAGAGAGAGAGAGAGAGAAAGAGAGAGAGAGAGAGAGAGAGAGAAAGAGAGAGAGAGACTACACACACAACCGATATGATACACACACAGTACACACATACACACAAACTGAATGTAAACACACAATCAAACAAAGGGTAAATACAGTCAAATTTTACAGGACTTCACAAAACAAAGCTAAAAACAAATGAGACATAAGCAAATTTCAAAGTACGACAATTTACAAAAATGTTATGTGTTCATGTTTTTTTTTGTATGGAGACATGCATTCACTTGTGAGAGAGAGAGAGAGAGAGAGAGAGAGAGAGAGAGAGAGAGAGAGAGAGAGAGAGAGAGAGAGAGAGAGAGAGAGAGAGAGAGAGATTAAACATTTAATAACATATCAGTCATCCATATACAGCGCATGTAGAATGTGTATTGTGACAATCTAGTGCGTGTAAATAAAAGTCACAGCAAGTCTATACGGAAAATGAGCAATGGAACTTAACACCATGCAAATAAATATAATGTTACTCACCAAAATACAGCAATTTACAATGAACAAACACAAATGAGAAAGCATCGCATAGCTAGAGTATGCATGTAGGGAAAAGTTGGATAATATTAAATGGACTGTATTAGGAAACGAGACCTTCCAGAGAAGCATTATTTCATATATACATATTACACTTCGTTTCATATTACCCGACTTTCCCTTACAATAATTTACAAAACAGAACAAAACAACACACAAACACATGCACTCACAAAAGACCTGTGTTCTTTTTTCAATGGAGACATTCCTTCACTTTATATATATATATATATATATATATATATATATATATATAGAGAGAGAGAGAGAGAGAGAGAGAGAGAGAGAGAGAGAGAGAGAGAGAGAGAGAGAGAGAGAGAGACGTAAGACGTAAGACATTTTATTGCGTAAACAAAGTTCATTGCAATGGGAGATGGGATTACAATAAAACGTAAAACATACCATAAAGCTTTACATATATAAACAAATAAAAGTAAAATTTAAAATCTAAAAGAAATTTGTAAAAAAAAATTCTCTATGTTTTTACAACAGAAATGAATTTCATAAAAATATATAAATCTAATTAATAAATAGTCTAAAATAATGTTATAAAACTGCTGTAAGATAAACCGAACACTCTAGTAAATCACCTTCAAAAAACCAACAACAACACCAACACAACCTGCTAATTACAATAAAATTAATAAACCAAATCAGCAAATAATAAATCATACATACATAAGACTGATTAATTAACCAACCATTTAATAATTCAATAAATGTATAAAGAATCAAAAAGATGCACAAAATGATACCATCTATACAATTAGTCTTACACATTGGTAATAAAAATATGTAAGCAAACTTCCTGCAGGTTTACTTTTATACACTACTACCGCATCTTCTCTATATACACAATCCCTTACGATTAAGTATTGTATATGCAGTATCAGCACATTTTTACTGTATATATGCTTATCATTGTTCATGAATTAATCGTCTTCTCTTCTGAAAGACTTTGTACAGGAATTGTGACAGGCCTAGAACAGAGTGTTCGTCATCTCTGGACATCACTAGCACTGCATCAGCTGCCGCCGGTTCAGATCCATTCAGAATCCGCAAGTCCACCCGAAATTCAGTATAGGCATTGCATCTAAACAGTACGTGTTCCTCTGACTCTATTTCTCGTTTACATGTTGGGCAAAGAAGCTGATGCGGAGCAATATTTTCTGTATAACGTAATTTGTGCATATTTATGTGCGATATTCCCAGTCTAAATTGTACATAACAGTCTCTAAAACATCTTTTTTGTTTATAATTAACATACGCTTCTCTCTGAAAAACAGATTTAAAGGAAGAATAAAATGTAAATCGTTCTTTTGACTGCACCTCATCATGCCATGACTGTACAAACTGATCAGTGAGTCTCTGTCTAAAAGCTCTAAGAAACCATCCTACGTCCCCCACCCCCTGCTGCATCCACACATGGCCAAAGCCGTTTCTGTACAGCAACAACCGGACATGAAACGCCAACGTCTGCTGCCCGTTCTCCTGCAAACGCAACAGCATGTTATACACTTTTCCTGGCAATCTGTCTTCGGGAAGACTCAGGACCCTAAGCCAAAATTTCACACATCTCACAGCAGTAAAAATAAATATTGGGAGAGAGAGAGAGAGAGAGAGAGAGAGAGAGAGAGAGAGAGAGAGAGAGAGTGGGGGAGGGGAAGAGATATGCAACATTTAATAACATATCTTATGCATGCCTATGCAGTGCGTGTACAATGGTTGTGTGTTTTTCGATATAACCTAGTGCGTGTAGGAAACGTCACAGAAAAAAGGAACAATCCCATGGCGCCACTGACATGTCATTATGCTGATAGAGATATCCTGAATAAATCACCACTATAACTGTCATTGTCACACAACACGGCACACTGATCCAGCGATTCAGTCATGATGTAAGGGTACATTGAACAATAGCCACTATACATGTCACTGTCACTCAACATGGCCCACTGACCAAGCGATTCAGTTATGCAGGTACAGTACATTGAACAATGACCATCATAAATGTCACTTTCACAAGGGAGCACACTGATCAAGCTTCACTACTGTTCTGGTAGGTACAGGGCCGGGTAGACTGAACAAAGACAATTAACAAATGCCTCACCAAGAAAACGCCACAACGATGTTGGCAATTTAGAGTCTTAGAAAAGTTCTAGTAATATAAAATAGTAAAAAAGAAAACCCAATAAAGACAAAGCATACACGCGGTGGTAACGAACTGCGGTACGCGGTAACACATCACACAGTGAAGTTCTGTACTATATAGGGCCAGGGGGCTGGCCGGGCGGCTCGCTACAATTATGCGCCTATTGCTTGCACTATTAGCACACACGAGACTTTCGTAAATTCACTGCAATTACAGAGGCCAGCAACCAAACACAAGAAGAGCTTTTATAATGTCAACCACATCACCAGAAAGTTCAAACTTTGTACTAACTGACTTCAAATGGTGAACATTGTAAGAAGGATTCAAATGTGTAATTACAATGTACACGTATACACACTCGAAAACGTAAAACCGGTCCACTTCTAGTAAGCTTATATTGCGGGACCGGACAGCTAGTGCGGTCAAATCTACTTAAATATAAAACAAACCAAATCGCTTTCGTGGTTCTAGTTTATGCTAACACGAAACACAGATATGGAAGTAACTAAATGCAAACGATTATCACAATACAAAGGATATTCCACATAAAACTACCACTTTTAGGGCACAAATATAGAGCCATAATTCCCTCCATCCTTATACTGCCAGCTAGCTATGCGCTCTACACACATGCACACGAGTGCAGTACAGCGCTTCGCGTACGTGGGTTCATTCATAGACCCCGGCGCGTCATGACCTCTAGCCCCCTGGCTGGTGTGACGACACGAGTTTTCAACCCACACTAATAGTAGTTGTGCCGGAGTTGTATATAGAGCAGAGTTGCACATCTCTAGTGCTACAGTGTATAAAGTTTGTATCAGCATTCTTTATTGTGATGTAAGCTAAGTATGTATGGTTTTCACGTGGTTAACGCATAATGCATAATGCGTAGCTAGAAGAATCGGGGACTGAACGAAACTCGATGCCTTGTACTGTGAACTGAGTAAGATTTGGCATAGCAGAGTCGAGTGGGAAGTGCTAGCAAGCAGACGGTTTTTGGATGGAAAGTGACTTTTGACTGTGTTATCTCAGAATAAAGTAGAGTCTGTTTTCATAAGGGTAGTGTGTCGGATGATTCGAACCACCCAAGGTCTTGTGCCCTCGTCAGGACAAGAATGACCAAAATACTGTGGACAGATTATGACTGCCATTTATTCAGGAAGGAATAAGTTTAGGGTCTTTTCTTAAGGGTGTGTGTCCTTCATTTAGGGACCTCCCAAGGCTCAGTGAGCTCACCGGTACTGGGATGTTCCAGGTGCATAGCATAGCATAGTGCAGTAACGAACTTTCTACTCTCAGCGGATAGTTGCCACACCTCTGCACACTGTTCCACCTCCGGGGTAGGGGAGGACGTCTGGTTCGCGACCTCCCTCCTCCTCACCCCATCGGGGTCGAACCCCTGCAGTTGGGGCCACGCAGCGTTCGTCGAGCTCGAAGTCCTCTTCAAGGACTGACAATAAGCCAAGACCATTGTCTTCCAAGAAAAGACATTCATTCGAATCGTTTCACCTCCCTGGAGGTAGAATCAGTTGACATGGAGGAGTCACTTCCACAGGAGTCAGCACCTCCATCTACAGCTAAAACATAATCTATTATAATTAAGGAGAAAAGTAAGAGTATAAAATTGATTGAATTATAACATACTCCTTTTATTTCCTTCTACCATGACCTTTTTAATACAATGGAACATTAGAGGCCTTAAAGCCAACTACGAACAGTTGCTTCTGCTTTCTAAATACCGACCAAGCGTAATTTGTCTACAGGAAACTCTTCTGAGTCCTGATAAAATACTTCAGCTATCTGGATACTCTTGCTTGCAGTCCAATGTTTCTCGTGGGAACGCTTTATGTGTTCGTTCAGACATTTTATTTAGCCCAGTTACATTGACCACACCCCTGGATACGATTGCTGCTCGAGTATCTTTCAAAAAAACTGTAACAGTCTGCTCCTTATATTTATCTCCTTCCAAAACCATTTGCAAAGCTGATTTACTAAACTTGATAGACCAACTCCCATCTCCCTTCGTGATTGTTGGGGATCTGAACGGTCACTCCCCCAGGTGGGGATGTGACCATCAGAATCCCCAAGGCAAAATTTTTGAGAATGTTGTCGATGACCTCAACCTTTGTATTTTAAATTCAGGTTCCCCTACAATACGTAACAATTTAGGAACATTTTCTAATTTAGACCTGGCCATCTGTGACCCCTCTCTTTTTTTGGACCTGGATTGGAAACCTCATACGGATCTTTGTGGGAGTGATCATTTTTCAATTTTTCTAAAGTTTCTAGAAGATCAATCTGAGGAGCCCCAACGGCGCTGGAATTTCAAAAAAGCGAATTGGGACCAATTTGCTCACTCCGCAGCTTGTCGAATTACCAATGACATTCTTAATTCCGAAGATCCAGCTTTGGAGCTTTCTAATATCCTAATAGAATATGCTTCAGAAAATATGCCCAAAACATCTATTAAAAGCAGTGCCCCGAAGACCCCTTGGTTTGATGAAGAATGCAAGACTCTTCATCATCAAAGGAAGCAAGCCCAACGGAGTTTCTTTCAAAATCCTACAGCTGAAAATAAACTTAATCATCAGAAACTGCGAGCTAAAACTAGATATATCTTTAAACAAAAAAGGCGTCTATCCTGGAAAACCTTCTGTTCCAAACTTCATACCAATACCTCTCCCAAAACAGTCTGGAAAATTATAAAAAGAATTAAAGGAAAAAAGTCAAAGCTGTGATCCAAGGTCTGAAAACACATGGACAGATTATCACTGACAGAAAGCAGGTGGCTGACTTGTTGGCCTCTACCATCTATCACAATTCTTCATCTGCTCATTATTCCCCCAAATTCCAAAACATCAAAGATTAAAAAGAAAAAGAATCCTGTGTTTTTGACGCCGATAATTATTAACCATATAACCTTCCATTTTCTATGGAAGAATTCACAGATTCCATCTTCAAATCCAATAACTCTGCTTCTGGCCCTGATGATATTCATTATCAGTTAATTTCGCACCTGCCTAACGATTCCCTTAAAATTCTCTTGGCTGTGTTTAATCATATCTGGTCTTCTGGTTCCTTTCCCCCGTCTTGGCGAGAGGCAGTAATTGTTCCAATACCTAAACCTGGAAAGGATCACTCTGACCCAAACAACTACAGGTCTATTGCCCTTACAAGTTGTTTGTGCAAACCTATGGAAAAAATGATCTATGAGTGTTTGATGTGGCAGTTAGAATCCATTAATGCTCTTGATGTCACACAGTGTGGTTTCCGCAAAAACAGGAGCACTTCAGATCATCTCGTTCGATTCGAGTCGTTCGTCAGAAACGCGTTGGTTAACGGCGAACATGTTGTTTCTGTGTTGTTTGATCTAGTAAAGGCTTACGACACGACTTGGAAGTTCGGGATTCTAAAAGATCTAGACCACCTATCAGATTCTTTTGAGCAAGAGATTGGTGTCCCTCGACTCAGGGTAGCATTTTATCTCCTCTTTTGTTTAACGTTAAGATCAACAACATAGTTCAAAACGTCAAATATGGCATAGATAAATCCTTGTTTGTTGATGATTTCTCCATCTCAGCTAAGGGTAAAACCTTGGTTGGGGTGTGTTACACTCCGTTTGATGGTGGTGTTTTCTATCAGTAGTAGATTCAGCCCCAATGCGTGAATTCTCCTGATGAGTGTAAGTTCGGATTCGATTATCCACGCAACCCGTTCAATCAGCATACAAGTCACTGAGTCTTCGTATGAAGTTTTCCACTTTTATTCAGCACACATCAACATCTGCATACAATCGCCTTTTCACTTTTACAACAACACAACCACCCTCTCAAAACAGTGCGGCACATATAATAGCCTCTCTCTTCTCCAGAACACCTTGGAACAATCGCGTATGACGCAATTTAACCAATCGCTCTATACTTCGTCATCACTGTCTTACGTCATACATCTTTCTTCACTTCCAGGAATGTTCTCACACATCTACATTTATCGGGAATCTTCGATCGACCGTAAACACGCAAATCTAGAGAATTCTCCAATTATATCGACTAACGAAAATCATCAACGTTATACAAAGCTTCCTCTAACCACAATGCAAACACAAATCAAAGGTAAATAAACTCTATTATTGAATACTTTGCAAAGCGAAACGATTAGATCTATCGTGCGCGTTTCAGACATACTTTCGTTCGCGTTTCAACGTAACAGGGTGGAGCGTCAACTTCAGCTTTGCATAGATAAAATTCAGGGGTGGATAGAAGATAACGGCTTTCAATTTTCGCTTTCTAAAACCGAATGCATTCATTTTCATCGCAAACAGAACCAGGTTTTGAACCCCTCTCTCCATGTTTATGACCAACCCATCAAAGTTTCTAAACAAGTAAAATTGTTGGGTATTATTTTTGACAGCAAATTTACTTTTCTGCAGCATATTAAATACCTGAGGGACAGCTGCCAGAAAGGTCTTAACGTTTTGAAAGTTATCAGCCACAAAGATTGGGGAGCAGACAAGCAAACTTTGCTCCTCCTCTATCGTTCTCTGGTACACTCTAAAGTGGATTATGGTAGCATTGTATATGGTTCTGCTAGGAAAGCCTATTTGAAAGCCTTGGATCCAATCCATCATCAAGGTCTTCGGATCTGTCTGGGGGCGTTTCGCACTTCACCGAAGGAAAGTCTTTACGCTGAGGCTGGCGAACCTCCCTTGGATATCCGCAGGCTCCAGCTCGCCATGAATTATTTTCTCAAACTTAAAGCAAACCCTGAAAATCCCGCTTATGATTGTGTTCTAAACCCGTTTTTTACACTTAAATACTCCAACAAACCGACAGAAATTCCTCCTTTTGGTATCAGAATACGTCCTCACTTTGACACTGCATACATAGATGTTGACTCTGTTAATGATGATCAATTGCTAACTGTACTTCCACCTTGTAACCTCCTCAACCCCATTATTAACTTCACTCTTACATCCTTCAAAAAGACCGAAACTTCCAAAACTGTTTATAAGCAACTTTATCTCAAACAATGTTCATTGTATAAAGGATATGAAAAACTTTTTACAGATGGGTCGAAGAAAGGAGACTCAGTTGCTGCTGCGTTGGTCTCTGGGAGACACCTAGATCAGCCTTTGCAACAGCGTTTACCTGATTGTTGTTCTGTTTTTACAGCTGAGCTTAAGGCAATTCATCTAGCTCTGAAACAGGCTTATCAATCCAAAAGAACCTCGTTTTTAATCATGTCTGATTCACTATCAGCACTTCAAGCTCTTTCCACAAGAAAGATATCGCACCCTTTTCTGGCAGAGATCCATGACCTCCCCACACAACTTGTTTCTGAGGGTAAAAAGATAGTTTTTATGTGGGTACCTAGTCACATGGGCATGCGCGGCAATATTGCAGTGGACAAAGCGGCCAAAGAAGCTCTGCATCTAGATTTCTCTTCAGAGATTTTCCAGTTTGTTCCTTACTCTGACCTGCGTTATATGACTGGATCTTATTGTAAACGGCTGTGGCAGACTGACTGGTATAATCCTTTCAATAACAAATGATTTCAAATTCTTCCAGATTTGTCTGCTTCTTTACCTAACTTTGCATCCACTCGCAAAGAAGAAATAGTTTTGGCTCGCCCTTATATTGGACATATTTATATCACCCATAGTTTCCTTTTAAAAGGAGAAGAACCACCATGATGCTTTGCATGTGGCAAATCCTTTTCCGTTTTATGTCTGAATGTGCTGATCTGGTTGATGAAAGAGAAAGATGTTTTGGTTCAATGCCTTTTAATGAGATTTTTAAAGTTTGCAATAGTCAACACATGTTCCAGTTTTTACATGATGTTGGTTTGTTTTGTCGCATTTAAGTCATTTCCTCTTGTTTGGTATTCTTGGTTGAATTTCATTAGTTAGACTGATTTTTCTTTTATCATATTTAAATGTTAACAGTTTAGTCTGATTTTACTTAATTTTGTGTGGTCCTGATTCGGCTCTTGGCAGTCCGCTGAACTCTATAAGCACTGAATATCTATCTATCTATCTAACTCTCAGCGAATATCTATTGTGGTGTATTGTATTGTGTTGTGGTGTGGTGTTGTTTGTGTATCCTAATTAACAGGCCGAGAACTTAAATGTGAGTGTGTACCCAGTAATTCTATTCCTTAGTGCCTATGCACTCCGAGCTTACGTACGTGTATGAATGATGTTGAATGAGGGGGAAAGGGATATATTTTGCTAATAGTATTTTTTGTATATGATTTTTATATGATTTTCTTGTTTAAATATGTACAATGAATAATGTTGTTGATGATGTTGCCAAAATGGTGTCAAGGGGTATTGATGAAGCATGTATGTTAAAAGGAGAGAGAGAGGGGTGATGAATATGAGGGAAGGGTAATGGTGTATTATAGCATGCTAGAGATGGATAATTGTGAATGAGGGGAGACAATGTACTATAACATGGAGAGGGGTGATGAAGGTGAGAATGAAGATGAATCGGGATTGTTTGACTGGAAGCGTGATTATAATTGTGATGTATATTTGTATAAACAATCATGTCTATGAAGAAATATGAATTATTAGAATTGAATTGAATTGTTGAAATGCATATATAAACAGGTCAAGATGGCGGATGGCGGAAGGAGATATTGTTTATGTAGTGTTTACATTTTGTATGAAGATAGATTAGTAAGACAATTTATTTGTTGACCAGATTGGGCCTACTTCTACTGCTTATACCTACTATTCTACATTAAAACTATTTCTACACTACGTTACTATTCTACGTTTCTACACTACTGTTGATACATCTACGTATACTCTTTACTTCCGCTTCCACCATTTATTGCCTATTCTACTACTACACTGCCGCATCTTCCCTTGAGACTTCTGCTTTTGTCGCTGTGAAGTGTGGTCCATGTCGGACGTCGCTGCCACCACTGCCACGTCCTCTGTCGTTGGCACTGCTCTGGGTGTTGCCCTCCATCACCGCCGGGACTCGTCGTTGTACTTCAGACGACCGGGAACCTTCCGTTGGGGTCTACAGGCTACAATCTACATCGCACCATCACACACACACACACACACACACACACTTGCATTTCACTCCCATAAAACATTTCTACTTCTGTGTTTAGTGCAAGATACTTTAATTATCTGTGATTAACTGCTATTGTCTTTTTTTGAGAGTAGCTAAAAGACGGTAAAGCTACGAACAGTGAACATTGATCTATAATGCCAGTTAATTAATATAATCGATTTTGAAGTTTTGCTGCCTTAAATTCCTCAGCATATAATCGTATTTATTTGCAGTTTACTTCATTGTTGCTATTGTTACATATTGTTGTGTGGGCATTCATGTACAGTTTATAGTGGTTTCAGATTAGACAAGGGAGGTAATTGTTCATTAATTGTTGGGTTGTGGGTCTGTGAAAGAATTCAGTAACATTCACTGCATAGCAAGCGCCTGTACTGAGATTCCCCCAGTAGACAAAATAAATGTATGATATAAGGATATACCTACGTCACTCGTTGTTTGAGAACAACCAATCTGGAACATAGTAATAACGTCACACGCATTCTCTTTGGTTAGTAGGCAGAGAGCGCGATAAAAAGAACATGCGAATAATAGATCCGGGCATCTGAGTACGGAAACTGTCAGTTGTGAACGGACTGCAATTTCGCCGAAGAGCTTAGAAGAAGCAGGTCCAACCACAGGCTGTGAAGTCCGTAGGCCTTGCCTCAATTACATACTATACATAGAAGGTCCTCCACTCCTTTCGACATCCGGTTTCGACTGACCCCCAAAAAACGACTTTCCTACCTTTTGTGCCCACTTCAAACTCAAACGGAGGGGCCAGACGAATCACAAACACTCATAGCAACACATTCGTTACACTTCCAACGATGTCGGCTCCAATTTTCACTGCGAATTTGGTCAAAAACGCAGTCACATAAGCTGGTTCGAATTTGGACACCACGCCGTTCGTCGATACTATATATATAGCAATTGCTTTAAGATATTTCATTGGTCGCCTAAAAATACGCGCTATTAGGCCTAATGAAGGGCAGACCACTCTAGCGATATAAACAAAAGATCGTTGGCGACTTTCGAATTCGTTAAAAGGTTTTAAAGTTTTAGAGTAGTCCGCCCTTCATTAGGCCTAATACCTCGTATTCTTAGCGACCAATGAAAGGTCGTAAAGGAATTGCTATATATAGTATCGACGAACGGCGTGGTGTCCAAATTCGAACCAGCTTATGTGACTGCGTTTTTGACCAAATTCGCGGTGAAAATTGGAGCCGACATCGTTGGAAGTGTAACGAATGTGTTGCTATGAGTGTTTGTGATTCGTCTGGCCCCTCCGTTTGAGTTTGAAGTGGGCACAAAAGGTAGGAAAGTCGTTTTTTGGGGGTCAGTCGAAACCGGATGTCTAAAGGAGTGGAGGACCTTCTATGTATAGTATGTAATTGAGGCAAGGCCTACGGACTTCACAGCCTGTGGTCCAACCGAATATTGCGACGGTTCCTGTGTCGTACCAAGCTACTGACCAGGCTGATTAAGTTGGCAACTTCGACCTAGCACGGATGTAATTATATTCAGTTCATTCGAATCGTCCGGCTTGCTTACCACTCATGCAAATAGATAAGACTGCCTGTTCATTACTTTGCAGTTGTATCGTGTATACCCGGCCGTCAATCGAACCGAGGCAAGCCAATGTACCACTTCCTTGGACGCCGAGTCGACAGGAGTTAGCTGTTTCTGGACCTTCCTACCGGAGCGTCCCTCGCTACTCTGAGAGCCGAATATTCTCGACGGATTACCAAGATAGTCTCGAGCTGTTATCGTGAACTGTGTTTCATATTTCTATGCTCCAGTTCGCCAGCCAGTTTATCGCCAAGTCGATTACTGATGCCATGATCATTTAGTGAGATAAACGAGGAATACATTAACGAAACTTTATAATGGAGACAGTGATGAACAGTCTGAAGTGTGTCGCACAGGCTGAGTTCCGTTCTGGTCATCCTCAACAACTGTGAAACGTACTGGTGTGTATCCGGTCTCTTCCTGTGGTTTGTGAAGACTGTGGTGTTATTTTTTCCTTCAGATTGTAGTGAGTTGACCACTCCATTGTAGGTATTGATTTTCCTACTTTTGGTTCTCCCACTTAGCTGCGCAATTTATAAGTAAACCTTTTTTTTATTGTTCATGTTATAAAGTGTTTTGTGTGCAAGTATGAAATATTGGAGTCTGATGACATAGATGTTAGATTTATAATAATACAGTGTGGGAAAACTTATTGCCTGTGTTCTTGAGTTTTTCCCCTTTTCATCTTGCTACACGAATCCTATCCTTTACAGGGTCCGGATAGGGGTTGAGGGTGGTTTAGATTTCCCAGTATCCTGTGTGTTTGTTGTTGAATAAAAGAGTGTGACTGTACATCTGGCATTTGTGTTAGTTTTTTTGAGTTTTATCCCCTCACTCGCTGTTGAGCTGAACGTTCACGGAACCCGCTCGGGTGACCTGACAGCTGGGCTAAAAATGGCTTGCTCCCCTTCCACTGGAAGCTAAAGTTTAGTGAAGAAAACTCCAGCCGTGCTATGTTCACACCAAAGAATATTAGATTTAACGTACTACCACCACCTCCTCCCAACTCCCACCTCACTACATTACCTTACATTACATTATTATTGCTTTAGGTCCAGCGGACACTTCCGAGCCAAATCAGGACCGGACAACCCCCGATCCGCATAAAAGATCTGCTGAAACAACCCTAGTGGTAAAACCGAAAGCTCTCCACCAGCCAGTCACTTTACAATAAAGACATCCCACGCAGGGGACGGCTGAGGCTTCACCCCAACTTATTGAACCCCCGTTTACAAAAACAAAATAGAATACAAACATCATTATACATTATCAACAAAACACATACATATAAAATGCCTACATTGCTAAATAATAACATCATAGGTGGCCCTAGTGACCACCTGGCAGAAAGCGTCCAATATTCCCAAGCTGATCCAACAGACCTCATACACAAACAAGGAGTCTTGTCCCGGAAGAGTTTTCAAGAAAAAAGGTAGGAGACTGGTCTAGCGAAGAAGACGATAGTATAGCAGATTGATAGAACAGAGCAGGAATGAGAAAGACAGCGACAGTGGGAATTTAAAGCACTAACTTTCCAGAAAGTGGGGATACTATTTATACTGAAACCCCCGGCACCCCAACGGGGGTTCCCACCTCACTACCTCCGTCCTATAACATTTGACAATAACCGTAGTTGTATACAAATAAACGTTACTATTAAAAGCGTTAACAATTTACAATGACTTATGTAATTTACACTTTTGACAGTCACTATTTTAACACCGCCCTCTCGTGTGTACATGTGGTTATGTGCCGTGGGTGTGTGTGTGGATGTGTGTGTGTGTGTGTGTGTGTGTGTGTGGGTGGGTGGGTACCGTATGTTTGAGCAGAGATGCAAAAGGCGGCGTTTGAGAAGGAATTGCAAAAGTGCCGTCTACAACAGCTGTTAGAGGTGATAACGGATGCCAATAGACGCTATTTCTGCATTAACAACCTGGCAGACGAGGACGAACTAAAGAGTCAGGCGCGCGAACTACTGCAGATGATGCAGGTACTGTTTTATCACCAGCCATTTCTTTATACAAAGTATTCTGTTTTACTTTTATTCAAAGAAAAATAAGATATTGCAGATAATGTCACAGGTTTCGTTTTTGTGATTTTAAATGATGGGCAAGTGACTCGCATCCCTGACGTTTCAACTCACCGGTGCTTGATTTAACTCTGGTTTCGCCAGACTTTGTTATCGACTGTGAGTGGAATGTTCTGTGTGATACTTTAGGCAGTGACCATTTGCCTATTGTGACAACCTTAAATAATCCTGTTGAAACGCAGATAGAAGATGATTCCATTCCTAAGTATGTTTTATTACAGAGCAGACTGGGATTTGTTCAAATCTTTATTAGTGTCATATAGTACTGATTTTGAAAATGTAGATGATGTAAATTTTGTATATTCCCAATTTACTGAAAAAATTCATACTGCAGCAAGTATTTCAATTCCTAAAAGAAGATTGATAAAGAAAAAAAACAGAAACGGGAATGTTTGGTGGAATGAAGTTTGTGACGCAGCAGTTAAAAGGAAAAAACAAACATATAAAAAACTGGAAAAAATGAAAATCAATCCAGTTTTTTGAAGAAATGAAAAAGGCAAAAATAGAATGCAACAAAATAACTGCGGCTGAAATGAAGAAATACTTTACAGAGTTTTGTCTAACAGAAATAGCTAGTTCATAAGACAGTACGAAGGCTTGGAAAAAAGTTGCTGAAATGAAAAATGGATATCGGGTGCCACAGTGTCCAGTTAAAGTACAAAACAATATTTTTCCCTCCCCGGGAGAAAAAGCTGAAGTATTTGTAAACATTTTTGGAAAGGTCAGCTGCTCCCATACTTTATCTCAGCAAATGTATAATGACAGAAAAGAGAAAGAGTGTTTAGATGAATATAACGTTCCATTTCCAGACAATGACTTGTTCATAAATGCGAATATTTCTTTTCAAGAATTTAAGGATGCCTTGTTTAGTCTAGGACCTAGAAAATCAGCTGTAGGCCTGGATGGTAAGTCCTATATATTATTATTCAATATATTAGAAAAGTGGTTATACCTACTACATACTATCATTCAAAACTTACTTATTTACGTTATTATTGCTTTAGGTCCAGCGGACTCTTCCGAGCCAAATCAGGACCGGACAACCCCCGATCCGCATAAAAGATCTGCTGAAACAACCCTAGTGGTAAAACCGAAAGCTCTCCACCAGCCAGTCACTTTACAATAAAGACATCCCACGCAGGGGACGGATGAGGCTTCACCCCAACTTATCGAACCCCCGTTTACAAAAACAAAATAGAATACAAACATCATTATAAATTATCAACAAAACACATACATATAAAATGCCTACATTGCTAAATAATAACATCATAGGAAGCCCTAGTGACCACCTGGCAGAAAGCGTCCAATATTCCCAAGCTGATCCAACAGACCTCATACACAAATAAGTAGTCTTATCCCGGAAGAGTTTTCAAGAAAAAGGGTAGGAGACTGGGCTAGCGAAGAATACGATAGTATAGCAGATTGATAGAACAGAGCAGGAATGAGAAAGATCAAATGAGAAAGACAGCGACAGTGGGAATTTAAAGCACTAAATTTCCAGAAAGTGGGGATACTATTTATACTGAAACCCCCGGCACCCCAACGGGGAATCATTCAAAATTGTTGGTTTCGAGGAACTATGCCGAAATATGGAAGTCTTCTCTAGTAATTCCTATTTTAAAAACTGGCAAACAAAGAACAGACCCAGCCAATTATAGACCTATCGCCTTAACCTCTCATGTTAGTAAGGTAATGGAGAAGATAATTTTAGAACTGACGTATTATCGTCAAAAACAACATATAATCCCTGTTAATCAGGCAGGATTTCAAAAGGGCCGATCCACTATAGATCACCTTGTTAAATTAACCACACAAATTAAAAGACAAATTTCTAAGAGAAAGAGTGTTTTAGCAACGTTTTTTGACGTGAGAAAAGCCTACGACAGGGTATGGCATGCAAAATTATTAATGAAATTAAAACAAGTAGGATTGTCTGGACACATATATAATTATATTAAAAGTGTCCTTTTAGGTAGAGAAATAAGTGTTAGAGTTGGTAATTCTTATTCAAAATCTCATAAAACATTCATGGGAATTCCTCAGGGAGCATTAATTTCACCTCTTTTATTTAATATTTTAATTCATGATTTATCTAGAAATGTAAGTAAACAATTATTCTTAGTTCAGTATGCTGATGACATAGCGATGTGGATGAATGTTTCGTTGAGAAAGAAAACATCAATTTTCGAAGTAAAACACATTACTTAACTTTATCAGAATGAAATAAATAATATTATACTTTATATGAGTTTAAATGGTCTGGAATCATCTAAAGTTTGTTTGTTTGATATGATTGATTGATTGATTGATTGTTGCTTTAGGTCCAGCGGACTCTTCCGAGCCAAATCAGGACCGGACAACCCCCGATCCGCATAAAAGATCTGCTGAAACAACCCTAGTGGGAAAATTGAATGCCCTCCACCGGCCAGTCACTTTACAATAAAGACATCCCACGCAGGGGACGGCTGAGGCTTTACCCCAACATCTCGAACCCCCGGTTACAAAACCAAAATAGAATACAAACATTATTATAAATTATCAACAAAACATATACATATAAAATGCCTATATTGCTAAATAATAACATCATAGGAAGCCCTAGTGACCGCCCGGCAGAAAGCGTCCAACACTCCCAAGCTGATCCAACAGACCTCATACACAAGCAAGGAGTCTTGTCCAGGAAGAGTTTTCAAGAAAAAAGGTAGGCCACTGATCCAGCGAAGAAGAAGATAGTATAGCAGAGTGAGAGGACAGAGCAGGAATGGGAAAGAGTAAATGAGGAAGACAGCGACAGTGGGAATTTAAAGCACTAAATTTCCATAAAGTGGGGATACTATCAAGGATGGGCAAACTACTTTTGAAAAGTAGTCCGCTACACTACAGTTACATTATTTTTAAAAAGTAGTTTGCTACTTTACAATTACATTTTGAAGGAATGTAGTTCGCTACTTTTACGCTACTTTATAAAAAGTAGCTAACTACTTTTCAAACTACTTTAAAAAAAACTGTAATCACAACTGGGACTGCTAAATATTTTTTAAATGTAAGTAAATCAAAACAAAAAAAAAAGTCAAGAAAAAAAACCAAATAAAGAAATACTTTTAATGATATATGCTCTTCATCAGATTACAATATATATATATATATATATATATATATATATATATATATATATATATATATATATATATATATATAATAACATTGCAAGTCAAGATCATTATATAGAAGCACACTTAATACATTATGTATGGTATAAATATACCATTTGCAAAATACAAAAAAAATAATAATAAAATTTAATAATAAAAGTCCAAATAAGAAAAAAAAAGTTATATGTACTCTGTTATGTCTGATATAAAACATAAATACAGCAAATAAATACACACAGACTGCAGTCCAACTAATCATTCAATGAATCAAGAAAACACTGACACTGAGATGACTGACGCGCGCTTTTTAAAGTCACATGGCTGGCTTTTGCTTTCAGCCTATCACAATCATGCTTCCGTTCGCTGAGCGAGAGATCAATCTTGCGCGAGACAGCACTCGCTTCGGCTTGACTTAAAGTGCAAGTTACACGGCAAGGAAAGTAGCGTAGCGAATAACACATTTTCGCTACTTCGCTACTGACAAATTAGTAGTTCGCTGCTTTACAGCTACTTTTTTTACAATATGTAGTTTGGATCGTTACAAACTACTCGAAATAGTAGCGAAACTACAAAATGTAGTCGCTACTCTCGCTACTTGCCCATCCTTGGATACTATTTATACTGAAACCCCCGGCACTCCAACGGGGGTACTGTTGCCGCAGTGAATCGGTCTTGCCTACAAAGGAAAGACAGGTTTTCAACTGGGGCGTTCACTTTTCCCTTTATAGGTTAGAACAATCTACAGTGGCAAGATTTCTCATGACCCCAAGGGGTGTTTGTTTGATAACATGATCTTATTTAATAATGGTCAAGAGCCAAGGCAACGGCCAAAAATTTTCATTGACAAAGAAGAAATTTAATATGTTAAAGAAGTAAAATGTTTGGGTGTTTATTTAACTTGTAAGTTACACTGGGAAATGCATAGTGACTATTTAATACACAAAGCCGTTAAAAGATATAACCTGTTGAAAATCATTGTTAGACAACCGTGGGGGTCAAGATTCAAAAGTTTTAGTTTCATTTAGCTTGCGTACTTGTTAGATCAAAAATAACATATGGACAAGAAGTTTACTTCTCTGCTTCTGGCTGCTGCCTTAATAAATTACATAGTTTAGATAGCAAAGCTATAAAACTAGCACAAGGTATTCCCATTCATACTAAAACTAGTTCAACGTATGAAGTAGCAAGTGTTATTCCTTTAGAAAAATGGAGGAAAATGATGTGCGCTAAATATATTATAAGAGCAGCTGTGGTATTTAATAGCACAGAGGAAGAATTGCAGTTAAGATCAGACATCAACTTCCCTTAAAGAACTCAAAACATAAAAATGTTTCAAACTATTGCACCTTATACAAAAGATTTAGTCCAGACACATTTAAAAAATATAGAATTTATGAATAATAGAGAATTGATATCACCCATCCCTCTTTGGGAGCTTGAAAATGCAAGTTATGATATAAACTATTCCACTGAAAAAAAGAATGAAAATACCAGCTTACTCATATCTGATGTAAATATTTATCTAGCAGAAAAATATTCATCTTCTTTAATTAAAAATATATACTGATGGTTCTGTTTTAAAGACAGGTGATATAGGCGCGGCATTTGTTATACCTCATTTACAAATTTCCGAATCATATTATCTAGGTAAGAGAAAATCGATTTTCACCACTGAAGTTCTAGCAATTGTAATGGCTTTAAATAAAATCATGAGCATAACATTTCATCTATTAAGTATTGTAATATTTGTAGATTCTAAATCCGTACTTCCAATTCCTATAAAGAAAGAAAAGATATTATCATTGAAATTAAACACCTCATTAATAATTTTAAAAATAAAAAAATGTATTCACCATAAACATATTACACCTTTATACATTCTGTTGTTAATTCATTAGCACGGTGATGTTTTAAATTTAAAGAGAGAAAAAGAAATGAAAAAAAAATGAAAAAAAAACACACACCCCCTAAAACAAAAGACGATCATAAAGGGAAACACGAAAAGAAAGGGAAACAATATTACATAAACAGTGGCCTTTAGAAATGCCAAAGTGTTTCAAATTGCACATCTTGCATGGATAATGTTGCATTCCATCTGTCAATGTCATATCTAGATTTAAGCACTTTGGTAAACCCGATTAATGAAGGTAATTCCTGCTTAAATTTACAACTATACAAATACGATTTTGCAAGCAGCAGTATCAAATCAAGGACAGCATCTGTCTTAACCCTTTCATGACAACCAAACAATATTAGTTGTTCATCCAGCGCAAAGTTATGGACAATTTCACATTTATTATTAATTAATCTTTGAAGAGTCATCCAAAAATTATTACAATGCCAAAACATATGCTGAATATTTTCTTTTTCTGATTTACAAAACGTACACAGGTCATCCTCCAGCTTCCCCATTTGTTTACCAATAATATTCGTACCCCAAATTCTGTGAACAATTCGTGTTTGTAACCATTTTAGTTTAATGTCTTTAATCTTTGCCAATGTTTTAAAAATAACTTTCCAATTAAGATTGCCAAAAATTCGTTCTTCCCATTTACTACAGCAATTTGGATGTACCCCGTCTTTTATCAAAATGTCATAATAAATTTTAGCTCCTTTAAGAACAGTGCAAAGCGTTCGTTGTGCTTTACTATTTTCAAATTTTGCTGTCGCATTTTGTAATGAAATGCAACCATTATTTTTTTTATAAATTCCTTAACTGCGTTTAAGCACCTTTGATATGACAGAAAGTCAACCTCAATATTATATTTATTTTTAAAGGCATTGTGGGTATACAAATTTCCAGTTTCTGTAAGTAAAATGTTGAACTTGAAAAACTCCTAAACCCATATTTGACTGAAGAACGGCTGCTCGGCAATCAAAATGTTGTCATTACACATAAATGGTTCACTGAGAATCTCCTCAGGTTGATAATCATTAATTCTTCTGCCAAAGTCAAAATAAACATTAAAAACATCACACCAAAAACTATTAACATTTACAAAGTTACGCACTGCACCTAATTTTTCTAACATAGTTGTACGTTTATCTGTATAATGCAAAATACTCTTCCATTTTTTATTGTTTAACAAAAGTTTTCGTATCCATGTCAATTTTAAAGCATCCATAAATTTTCGCACGTCTGGAATACCAATTCCTCCATTTTCAATTTTTTTTGATGTTTTCCGGCCTATTCGGTCTTTTTTCATGTTCCACACAAATGTGAAAATGCTTAACTGAATGTCATTTACAACTTTGTTTGGAGGATTAGGACGTAAAATCCACAGATGCACAATTTTTGACAATATCAATGACTTTAATACAGCTATTCGTCCGAGTGGGGTTATTTCTCTCTTCGACCATATTTATACAATCTTTTTATTTCATAAAATTTAACACATTCTTCTAAGTTATTTGTAAACCAAATCCCCAAAATTTTGTATTGTGCTGGATTCCATTCCATTTTTAAATGAGGCATATATATCACAGGTGAATTCTTCCTGCTATCAAGCCATATTGCACTAGATTTGTCCGAGTTTAAAGCTAATCCTGAAATAGCTCCAAATGAGTTAATAGCACCTACAGTTTCAATAACAGAATTCTCATCTCCCTCTAGTGTTAACTCTGTATCGTCAGCATACTGGACAATTTTATTTTCTATTTCATTTATTATTATGCCTTTTATGTTTTTATTTTTCTTTATTAAAATGCCCATTACTTCAACACAGAATAAATAGGTATGGAGACAACGGATCGCCCTGTCGACACCCTCTGCTAATGTTAAACCATGGTGTTGCAGATCCATTAGCAATGACTGTCGACTTAATGTTAGAATAAAATGTTTTAATCCAGTTACATATGTCACTGCCAAAGTTATACATTCTCAAAATTTTAAACATGAAATCCCAGCTCAACGAGTCAAAGGCCTTTTCAAAATCGAGGCATAGCAATAATCAAGGCTTATTAGTCCTGTTTAACAAATCAATTAAGTCATAAAGGAAGCCCACTCCTCTGTTGCTTGATTGTCTGGATCCACTTCTCCCAACCATAACACACATTGTGAATGAATCTTTATCCACTGCAACTGTACCTATGTCATGTAAAACTGCTCTAGTTAAGCCTTTACTCAAAAAGTCTGGTCTTGATAAAAACAGCCTTAAAAATTACAGACCTGTATCCAATCTGTCATTTTTGTCAAAAGTCATAGAAAAGATTGTCTTGAGTCAACTGTTTGCCCATTTAAACTCTAACATTTTGCTCAGCCCACATCAGTCTGCATATCGCCCATTTCACAGCACTGAGTCAGCATTACTTAAAGTTACAAATGACATTCTTCTCGCTCTGGACGAGGCAAAGTCTCGTTGTTGACATTACTGGATCTATCTGCTGCATTTGATACCGTCGATCACGAAGTTTTATTCAAAACACTTGAAAATCATTTTTGCATTTCTGGTTCTGTTTTGGCTTGGTTCAGATCTTATCTGTCCGATCGCACGCAATCAGTTGTAATTAGTGACTATGTTTCCGACAAAGCAGACATGGTATTTGGAGTTCCACAGGGTTCGGTCCTTGGCCCAGTTTTCTTCGTAATGTATACGAAGCCTTTACTCTCGCTGATCGATAAACATGGAATCAGTAATGAGGCCTTTGCCGATGACACTCAGCTCTATAAGTCGAGTCCACCAACTGAGATAGATGCTTCTGTCCAGACCGTGCAGAATTGCATTTCTGATGTAAGGGCATGGATGACGCAGAATAAATTAAAACTAAACGACGATAAAACCGAAGCCCTGATGATAAGCAATAAGAAAGCATCATACACTGTCTTCTTCCCTCCCAAATAGTTTTCGTGTTGGAAGTTCAGATGTTACTTTCTCCTCATCTGCAAGAAACCTTGGATACTTTATGTCCGACGACATGTCGCTAGATACTCACGTTACTCAAGTCTGTCGGTCAGCCTACGCCGCTATACGTCAGATCAGTTCCATTCGTTGTTATTTGACGGTTGAAGCCACCAAAACCTTAGTCTGCGCTCTTGTGCTTTCCAGACTATACTACTGTAATTCTCTTCTGTCAGGAAGCCCAAATCAGAGTGTAAGTAAATTACAGAAAGTTCAAAACTCTGCTGCAAGACTAGTCCTTAAGGCCAAAAAGCGAGATCATATCACGCCATTACTCCATAAACTACACTGGCTCCCAGTACAAGCCAGAATTGACTATAAATTATCTGTTCTTTGTCACAATTTCTTTTCTGATGCCTGTCCCTCATATTTATCTCAACTACTCTCGGTCTATACTCCTTCCCGCCAGTTGCGCTCCTCTGCTGACTCGCGCACCCTGTGCATCCCTAGAATCCGCACGAAATCCTACGGAGCGAGAGCATTTGCTTATTCTGCCCCGAAACAATGGAACACTTTACCAGCACATATTCGACTTATTCCAACCACTCAAGCCTTCAAGCGAGCACTTAAAACAAACCTGTTCCGACAATACTACTCTGACTGATTACATTTTATTTTCTGATCCTGTGCGGCTCTCTGGGATAATGACTGTCTTGACTGATGTTCGATATGTGCTATCCATGCCTGATTTTTTAACTTATTATTGTTTTGTATACATGTATTGTCATTGTCAATGATTTTAGTGTATGCCGCAGATGTGTCCTGATTGTTTTTATTGTGCTATGCATGGCTTTGTCACTGCTCCTGTATTATTGTTATGACTTCACTTTTAAGTGTGAAGTTTTTACGTATAATGTGTAACATATTTCTTAAATTAAGTTTTTACGTATAATGTGTAACATATTTCTTAAATTAAGTCAATGATTTTAGTGTGTGCCGCAGATATGTTTTGATTGTTTTTATTGTGCTATGCATGGCTCTGTCATTTGTATTATTGTTATGACTTCATTTTTAAGTGTGAAGTTTTACGTATAATGTGTTACATATTTCTTAAATTAAGTTTTAATTGTGAAGCACAGTGAGCCTGGGCATTGTTCAGGAAACTGCGCTATATAAATTTACGTTATTATTATTATTATTATTATTAAGCGTACATTATCACCTAAGTATCTATCTTTCATAAAACCTGTCTGGTCTTCGCTTATTAAATTTGATAGGATAGTTTTGATACGATTTGCTATACAAGCTGATCCAATTTTATATGAAGTATTCAGAAGAGAAATTGGACGCCAGTTCTTTATTAAATCTCTCCGTTTATCACCTTTTGGAATACAAACTGTAACTCCTTCCTTTTGTGTTATTGATAATTCTCCTTTAATGAAACCTTCATTGAGAGATCTCACCACAAAGCCACCTAGAACTCGCCAAAAAACTTTAAAAAATTCCACTGTGAAACCGTCACTTCCAGGGCTTTTACCATTATTCATATTTTTAAAGCAAAACCTGCTTCATCAAGATTTATTCTTCCCTCGAGGGCTTCTTTCTGGAAATCACTTAACTTTGGCATTTCCTTTTCAAACATATTCTTATCAAACACTTCTACTTCTCTTTCAGAATAGAGTTTTGTATAGAATGAGTTAACTTCTTTTGCTATTTCTTCTTTATCTGTTGTAGCTTCGCTATTTGCTTTTGTTATTTTAGTTATTTATTTACTGACATAATTACGTTTCTCTAACGAACAAAAATACTTTGTAACCTTTTCCCCGTCTGCAATCCATCGAGCACGTGACCTAAGTAAAACTCCCGCCATTCTTTTCTCCCTAATAGCAATTAATTCTTCATTGTAACTGTTGTACTCGATCCTGTCGTCGTCTGTACTATTTTCTCTTTTCTCAAATTCTTCTACCTTTGTCTCTAAGTATTTTTCTGTTTCTATACTTTCTTTTTTTTACTAGCGTAAGTAATAGTCATCGCCCTAATTTTCATTAGTAAAGTGTCAATAAACAGTTGATCAGAAATAAGTAGTTGAACTTCATTGGTAGGCAATTCATCAATAGTAACCCTATCGTAAGGTGTAGCGGCATATTCACCTGTAATTTCTTTAATTAGTTTATTTACTAGCTCTAGATATGTTAAATCCTTTAAAAGTGACGAGTTAAATTTCCAAAAGGTAAAATGTTTATCAGTGTGACCTGCGTTGAGTTCTAAAGTGACAATTGAGTGATCCGTACGGTAGCCTGGTTTTATATCAGCATCGACAACGTAGCTAGAAAGTGTGTCAGCAATTACAAAAAAATCTAACCGGCTCTAAATTAGACATTAACATTTCAACTCGCTGCTGGGCTTGTTCATTATTATTGTGTTTGTAGTTAAAGTAATCTAACGAAAAATCCATAACAAGATTCGAGTCACCTCCGATAATTATATTTTCACACCCCATTCTTCTTTAAATTGTTTCAATATTATCATAAAAACCTGGTTCGTCTCTACTTGGTCCATAAACATTAACAATAACAAACTCTTTTCCCAACATTTTAACTTTGATCATGAGCGAATTACCATCTGATCCTTTTATCACTTTAGTGACAGTAAATTCAAAATCATTGTCAAACAGAACCGCCACGCCACGAGAATTGGTAGTATAAGACGCAAAGAAACATTCATAACCCCACCCAGACCGAACGTATTTCTCTAGGTTTTCATCAAAGTGCGTATCTTGCAACAAAAATATCGAATACTTTTTCTGTCTTAAGTAGTGAAACACATCTCTTCGTTTTTTAATTTCTCTTAATCCTTGACAATTCATTGACAATATGTTTATACCCATAGTATGGTCAATAGGCTAAAAATGTACAAAGTACAAACACAGAGGCCTAAACACAAGCACTAGTTGTAATATGTACACACACAAAAGGATTAAAAAAAGGACCAAAAAGTAGAAACAAACAACTATAATTGTGCTACAGCTAAAGTACAAAGTACAAGTATTAAGTCACCGAATAGACAACATCCAAAGAGAAAACATGTCTCAACAGTCCGCTGAACATAATTATTATATTATTAATCCAACACTGGCTTTAAACCATCATCAGAACTATTTTATTACTATTGCCTAAAATCTCGGCAAGAGCAACTAATAGCAACCTCAAAGAAGGGTAAAAACAATGACAAAGAAACAGCAATATTATATTATCGTCATTTGTAAGCATATGGTCCGCCATTTTGCTCCGAAATTCCATCCACAAGCTACACACGCGACAAGCTATTGTCATTGAAGACTAAATGCACAAAGCTCGCTCCCGACCTTGTGTTCCGATTAAAAGAGTTATCGATCGGCCGTCATTTGCCCAGAAAACGGACTAGTCGTGGAGGCAAACGTAAACAAAACATCTCGTCTATCCCTGTTGTCCTTTCAAACAGATCGCCTATGCTTTCCAACTGTGACCCCACGCTTCAAGTTCATATTGCATCACACACAGAATGTATCACTAGGCCTGAGACTCATCGCTGTATCCTCCTATCCTATCCTGTCCCATAACCCGAAGGTCGTAGGGGCACCACAGATGATCGCTTAACCAGCATACTCCATCTTTCTCTGTCCTCAGCAGCCCTCATGGCTTCGCTCAGTGTCAAACCAGTCCATTCTCGAATGTTGTCCTCCCACCTCTTTTTCGGTCTCCCCCTTCTTCTACCTCCTTGCACTGTGCCTTGCAGAATGTTCTTTGCAAGGCCTGATGATCTGGTGACGTGGCCATACCATCGGAGTTTCCGTTTCTTCACCACTGTGAGCAGGTCATCGTGTTGTCCAATGGCTTGTGTGATGGTCTGTCGGACTTCAACGTTGGTGATGTGTTGGGTATAGGAAATGCACAGAAGTCTTCTGTAGCACCTCATCTCCATGCTTTGTATTCTTCGTTGGAGATCTGCTGTGAGGGTCCATGCTTCGCAAGCATATAGGAAGATGGAGATGACCAGAGAGCGCAGCAGTCTTACTTTGGAATGTAGACTGATGGTTCTGTCTTTCCAAATGGGCTTCAACCTTGTCAGGGCAGCAGTTGTTTGTGCGATCCTGGAGAGGACTTCCTGTCGAGACCCATTGTCTGACACAATGGCTCCTAAATATTTGAAGCTGTGCACTGTGTTGAGGGATTGGCCTTGTACTTTGATGTCCGTGTTGATGCCATTGGTGTTGTTGGTCATCATTTTGGTCTTCTCTGCACTTATTTCCATTCCATAAGCTCTGGAGGTGGTGTCAAGCCTCTGTACAAGCTGTTCAAGTTCTTGTTCCTCTCCAGCCAATCCATCAATATCATCCGCAAAACGAAGATTGGAGATTGCTCTGCCCCCTATGCTGACTGTGCCTTCGTGATCTGCAAGAGCATCTGACATGATGCGCTCTAGGAAGATGTTGAAGAGTGTTGGAGAGAGTAGGCATCCTTGACGCACACCGATTGTTGTTCTGAACCAGTTCCCGATGACGCTGTTATGGAGGACTGCACTGGTAGCCTTGTCATACAGGCTTTTGATGACTTCTATAATTTTAGGGCTGATGTTGTACACTTTCATGGTTGCCCATAGAGCTGCATGCCAGACTCGGTCAAATGCCTTCTTGAAGTCTATGAACACATGATATAGATGTTGTTGGTGCTGTAGGTATTTCTCACAGATTATTCTGAGGTTGAAAATCTGTTCAGTGGTACTTCGCCCTGCCATGAATCCTGCTTGTTCTTCAGCTATGATTTGTTCAGCTTGTGGTTTCAACCTGTTGAGTATTATTTTCAGGAGGACCTTGCTGGGATGGCTGATGAGGCTGATGGTGCGGTAATTTTCACACTCCTGAAGGTTACCTTTTTTGGGAAGAGTGATGACAAGCGACTGGGTCCATGGTGTAGGCCATTCCCCACTCTGCCAGATCTTGTTACAGATAATGGTGAGAGCATCAGTCATCGCTTCTCCTCCTGCTTGTAGCAGTTCCGCTGGTATGTTGTCCACTCCCGCTGACTTCCCTTTCTTCAGCGATTGCACTGCTGCCTCAACTTCTTCCCGGAGAATTGGGAGGATTTCTTCTTCTTCTCTGCTCTCGGGACATGCTAGAACTGATGGGTCTCCATTTGGTGTATGGTTGTAAAGGTCAGAGCAGTACTCTGTCCATCTGTCCAAGACTTCTTGTTCTTCTGTAAGGCAAATGCCAGACTTGCTTTGGATAGTGGAGACTTTGGGCAGTTTAACACTTGTCAGCCGCTTCACAGTCTGGTAGGCCTTCTTGCTGTTGTTCCTGTTCAGATTGTTCTCTATTTCCTGGCATTGATCTTCTATCCAGTTCTCCTTTGCTGTGCGCATGCCTTTTCGGATGTCATTGTTGATTTTTCGGTAGACATCAGCTCCCTGTGAGGTGTTCTTTTTCTTTTTTAACTCTCTTCGTTTATCACACAGATCCAAAAGTTCAGGTGTGATCCACGGCTTCTTCTTTGGTCGGTGCTTGCCAAGGATCTCAGTGGCGGCATCTGTTACAGCTGAGTTGAAGGTATTGGTCATGGTGTTGACATCTACTTCGCCTGCCCCCAAAATAAGCAGTGGTGCAAATTTCCCTCCAATTGTGGCCTGAAATATTTTTGCCACCTCCGGGTCTTGCAGTTTGTCCAGGTCGAACTTCAGCCTAGTGCACTTTGCTGTATTTACTCTCTTCAAATGGAGCCGGAAAGACATCATCACGAGATCGTGGTCACTTCCAATGTCTGCTCCTGGAAAAGTGCGTGTCCTGCCAATGTTGATGCTTGATCTGAAGCGTTTCTTGACCATGATGTAGTCGATCTGGTTGTGATGTTCCCCGCCGGGACTGTGCCATGTCCATCGTCTGGATTTTTTGTGGAGACCAAGCGTGTTTGCCAGTACCAGATTGTTGTATCTGGCAAACTCCAATAGCCTCAGACCCCTGTCATTTGTCTCGTTGTTGCAGTGGGGTCCGCATGTGTCTCCCCAGTTGTGGTGCGCATCTTGGCCAACCTTGGCATTCCAGTCGCCTTGCACTATGACTATGTCCTTCTTCGGCACTTGGTCAAGGACCGCCTGTATATTTTCATAAAAATCCTCCACTTCGCTGTCTTCATAGTCTGATGTTGGGGCATAGGCCTGGATGATGGTAATGTTGAAAGGGGTTGCTCTCAGACGGATGGTAATGAGTCTACTGGAGACTGGGCGGCAACCCATGACAGTGGCTAGAATGTTCTTGTGGACCAAGAATCCAACGCCGTGTTCGTGCCTGTCATCTCTACCGCTGAAATAGAGCTTGTGGCCTTTGTCAGTCGTTGTTTCACCTAGGCCTTTCCAGCGCAGTTCGCTGATACCTAGAACGTTCCATCGATAGTGGTCCAGCTCGTGGGCCAGTTCTTCTAATTTTCCTTCCGCAGTTAGGGTCCTGACTCATCGCTGTAACACAGACAATCTCATTCACATCAACTTCTCCCCTCAAGCTCTATCTTCACACCTCGATAGCCACAACACTTTACTCATTGCATCATTCAACGCTCAATCACTGGGTTCTAACGAAAAACGTACAGCTTTGCATGAATTCATCTCAGACAAGCAGACTGACATTATGTTCATACAAGAAACGTGGTTTCGGCAGACTGGTGACGAGGGTAAATACTCTGATTTAACCCCTTTTGGCTATTCTGTATGTTCGTTACCTCGCTCAAACCGCGGTGGTGGCCTCGCTATCATTTACAGAAACAGTCTGTCCCGTCACCTAGGCTTCATTACAGACTTCGCGTTCACTAACTCGTCCTTTGAAGTTGTTCACCTCAGTCTGTCCGTTCCACAGCAGAACATTCATTTCATATGCATATATCGCACCTTTCCAAGCAAGAAAAATAAATTAACTGATGCAATTTTTCACCAAGAATGTCCAGTCCTGCTCGATTATTGCAACACCCTGTCAGGAAAATACATAGTTTTAGGAGACAATAACTTTCAATTTGACCAACCCCAGCACCCTTCCACCGCAAAAATGATTGAACTTTTAGATCAGTTTAGTCTTTCTCAGTCAGTCACAGAACCCACCCATAGCCGTGGTCACATCATAGATTGGGTTATGCATAGGCCTCAGGATAATGTTGTTAGATCAACTTCAGTCACCCAGGAATTAACATCTGACCATTTCTGTGTCGTGTGCGAACTAAACGTCGCAGCCCCCCCTCCTCCTCCCATGTTCAGGGAGGCTCGCAGCCTGCGTACCATGGATAGGGATGCTTTCAAGCAAGAGCTTACCGCTAAAGTGACCCCAGAACTGTGCCCCACTGTGGATCAGCTGAATAGTACACTTCATGCGGTGCTTGATCGGCACGCCCCCTTGGCCCAGAAAAAGGTCAAGGCAACACGCTCAGCACCCTGGTACGAGTCTATTAAAGACGAGCTCTCCGAGGCGAAGAAACACCGACGCAAAGCAGAGAAAAAGTGGCTTAAATCGGGTTTGGAAGTCAGCAAGCAGATTTTCACCGTTGCAAAAAAACGGGTCACTAAAATAGTCCAGACTGCCAAAACCCGGTACTTTAGCGACAGAATTAGCAGCAGCGAAACTTGCAAACAGTTGTTCAACATTTGCAATCAGTTAAGGGGTAAGAGCAATGCAACATCACTCCCATCCACGCATCCACCATGTCAGCTCCCAGATGTATTTTGTAATTATTTCACACAGAAAGTGGCTGACATAAGGGCCGCTCTTGACAGCCATGAGATCCCACTCATTAACCCACTCTCACCTTCCCTCACTACCGCAAAGATGGAAGTTTTTCAACCAACAACAGAGCAAGAAGTCAAGAAAGTCATCTTAAGCTCAAAACCAACATCTTGCTCTCTTGACCCCATTCCTACCCCCATGTTGATAGAGAATCTTGACCCTCTACTCCCGACCATTACCCACATTATCAACGAGAGTCTGTCCTCTGGTGTTGTTCCGTCTGTGCTCAAAGCGGCTGTCATCAAACCCCTCCTTAAAAAGCCAAGTTTAGACAAAAATAATCTAAAGAACTATAGACCTGTTTCAAACCTCTCCTTCCTGTCCAAAGTCATAGAAAAAATTGTTCTCAAACAACTGTTTGCCTACCTATATGATAACGCTTTACTTTGCCCCAACCAGTCTGCCTACCGACCCTTCCACAGCACTGAGACAGCCCTCCTAAAGGTAACCAATGATCTGTTGCTGGCCTTAGATAATGGTAACGTCTCCGTTCTCACCTTACTAGACCTCTCAGCTGCCTTTGACACAGTCGACCACCACATTCTCTTTAACACTATTCAACACTACTTTGGAATCTCCGGCTCGGTCCTGGCTTGGTTCCACTCATATCTTTCTGACAGATCACAAGCAGTCACTGTCGATGGCTGTTTCTCCAGCACAGCAGAATTGGTGTGCGGCGTGCCTCAGGGTTCCGTTTTAGGGCCGGTGTTGTTCACTCTGTACACCAAGCCACTGCTTCTCCTGCTTAGGAAGCATGCTGTTGAGAGTCAGTCATTTGCAGACGACACACAACTTTATAAATTTACTGCCCCCTCTCTCATTAATTCCACTGTTCAGACTTTGGAGAACTGCATCACAGACATTAAGTCATGGATGACACTCAACAAGCTTAAACTTAATGACGATAAAACCGAAGCCCTCCTCATTCACAAGCACAACACCTCCTCCTCACTCCCGCCTCTCCCAACATCGCTTACAGTAGGGACAACAAACATTCAGTTCTCATCCTCAGCAAGAAATCGCGGCTACATTCTCTCCGATGACCTGTCCCTCAACAACCACATCTCCAACGTCTGTCGCTCTGCATACACGGCCATACGCCAAATCAGCTCCTTTCGCCACTATCTTACTCTCACTGCCACCAAAACCCTAGTCTGCGCTCTCGTCCTTTCTCGTCTTGACTATTGCAACTCTCTACTCGCTGGCTCCCCAAAACACATCATTGACAAGCTACAAAAGGTTCAGAACTCAGCAGCTAGACTAGTATTCCGAGCTAAGAAACGCGATCACATCACACCTCTACTACATTCCCTTCACTGGCTTCCTGTGCAAGCACGCATAGAGTACAAACTCTCTGTTCTTTGTCACAACTTCTTCACTGATTCTTGTCCCTCCTACCTTGCTGACCTGCGGTCTGTCTACTCCCCTGCACGCACTTTAAGATCTTCTGCTGAAACTCGCACACTCAAGGTTCCCGTCACCCGCACTAAGACATACGGCCAACGTGCATTCGCCTACGCCGCACCTAAGCAGTGGAATTCCCTTCCCTCCCATATCCGCAACATACAATCAACACAAGCATTCAAAAAGGCCCTCAAAACCCACCTCTTCAAACTGCATTATTCAGACTGATTTGTATCCCGCTGCCATTCTCTCCTCTTTTGTCTCTGTCTGATCCGTAAGTGTATACACGGCTGTACATATTTATACTGTTTTTCCTCTTGGGCCTAACCGGGCACATAATAGGTTTTTTGCTATTCTATTTCTGTCTTCTCTGTCATTTGTGTACATAGTCGTAAATAGTCTACCTCTGTCTTTTTTTATAATTTGTGTACATAGTTGTAAATAGTTGTACCCTTACTGTTCTGTCTTTTGGTGTATTGTAGCAAAAGCAATGTTTTATCGAGTGCATGTATTTATATGTAATGATTATGTAAAGCGTGGTGAGTCTGGTCATAGGCTGGAGTACCCGCTATATAAAAACCCGTTATTATTATTATTATAAACCAAAAATACATGCATCTTGCAAAACATTACTACAACAATTGACAAGATTTGAAAATATCAGAATCGTTTTATATAGGAAAAGGTTATTCTATTTTTACTGCGGAATTAATTGCTATACTAATGGCTCTAAATAAAATTTCCAGTTTACGTATGAATATAGTTAGTATAGTTTTATGCGTAGATTCCCTATCTGTTTTAGAAGCTCTAAAATATACTATTAACAGTGAACGAAAAGAGGTTATTTTTTAGATTAATAACGTTATTCATGGATTAATAATTAGTGGTACTGAAGTGACCTTCTGCTGGATTCCATCACATTGTGGATTTATATATAATGATTGGGCTGATCATGCTGCGAAATTAGGTGCATTAAATATTAATTCCCTATCAGTTACATTAAATCTGTCTTCTAAAGAAATTCAAAACAATATTGAAAATAATATTGTAAAGAAACTTCAGTTATATACAAACTATATAAATCTTCATGAATGTCCAAGATCAGTTTCATCTACAGCGAACAGAATATTATTAAATTCAATTAAAACCAAATATTGTAAAAATGTAAAGTGCATTTGTGATGAACCACTAACTTTAAAACATATATTATTTGATTGTATTCAGATTCATCCTCTTTTGCCCATTGATATAAATACTATAACATCAGTTAAAAACATTAGCAATGAATTAAGTTTGGGATTGGCAAAAGCTTTAATCAATTCTCCAGTAGCTCGTTTTATTTAACTGACAGTATTATTGTTATGTTATAGAGATAGTAATAGTTACTATGTGTTCATGTATGTCTGTTTGAAATGCGTGAATTTGTATGTATGGTCTTTATCATCCTGATGAAAAAAGACGTTAATAAAACAACCAACCTACTACAACAAGCAATCCACCATGTACAGCTACCTCACTGTCAATAGCGATTACTAAACTTGTTTATTTTGTCATCGACTACACACTAAATCTTCCAGGTAAGCACAAGTAAGCCCAGATAGACTAGGCCACACACCGTCTTTGGGTTTATGTTGCTCGTGTAAAAAAGTCCGTGCTATAACTAAGGCAACGCAGATATCCTGGGCCCGTATGCGATTTCTATGTTAGGTCATACTGTGTCTTCACATGGGCTATAAACTTTGTCAATTTAATCACAAAACAGGTGTAATACCAATGTAAGTAATTCACAGGTATCCCATGTTCTGTCCTGTTTTATTCCTCGAATTGTAATTCTTTACATAGCCAAATGTAGGCAAATTTATCTCACAAGCAGCTGACAGTGCAATTAAATCTATAAGTGTTATTTCACACTGCATCATACTAAAGAATTACACAGCACGGTAACTGCATGCAAAAGGTTACTTATTTGTTACGGATGGCCCCTCCCCCCGGACACCAAGTGTGCGGAGCGGCTTGCCGTTCAGGGCTTTCGTGAAGAGGCTATCTAGGTCGGCACCAAGGAGCACCCTCACAATGGCTCTGTTCTTGACTTTCGCCAAGATTTTCCCGCTGGATGACCACACAGACATGGTGGCCGAATGGTTGATGGCCTGCCTCAGTAAATTGTGGTTTGAGTGGGTCAGATCCTCATCCACGGAGTATCCCTTGCCTTTAAACCTTCATCTATGCTGGAGGATCTCGTCACGCTTCTTCCTGTCGAAGAAGCGCACGAGGATCGACCTTGCACGCTCACCTGGCCGGCCGGCCCGATGAGCCACTTCAATGTCTTGAGGACTCGTCGCCACTCCAACTTGGTCAGTGAAAATCTGGCACACTTTTTTGGTACAGTCTTATTTTGCAGTTTCTGGCACCTTGTACACCCGGAGGTTCCATCGTCTAGAATACTGTTCCGACTCATTCAGGGCCATGTAACGCGTCCCTATTTTGCGTTATCTATGTGAGAGTTGAATCTAACTAACTCAATTTTCTACTTGTACGGGGATCGGGCATGACAAACCAAATTATAATATACAAGACATACAAAATAGAATCAGTCTCTCTGCCGTTCAAAAAGGGTTTGCCACGCGCTCAAATAAATCACAATAAACTACAGCTTGTCTCCATTTTATACAATTTTAATAAACTAACTAATACATGTCAACCAAGAAACATAAAACTCGCATGCACATATATTCTAACTAACAATGCAAATAATAGTCAAGTAAATTCATTGTTTCTTACCGCATCTTTTCAGTTTCTTTCGCCCTTCTTTCCTCCATTGAAAACACGAACTTTCACCCTATACTAACAGTAATAGACTAAAACAGCAGTCTAAGCTATGCACACACCCTTAGAACCGACCAACCCTAACTTATTTATCAGCTCATTTACTGACTAACTTTCAAACTCACTTTTGCCTCTCAATAACAAAACCACCAATTAAACAACTACTAAATGCAAGCCACCAAGCTTTGTAGTAAACATCCTACACACATCCTGACACATTATGCACAAGAGAAGAGAGCCCGCAGTCTCTTTACACTAACTCACTACATGTTATATATTTACCGCCCTAAGCTCTAGCATTCTATACAGAAGAGAGGTCTGGAACCCCTGCAGAAACAGAGTGCTGTCTGAAGTCTGGCAGAAGGAGGAAGATAAGAGAAAGATTCCTTTGTTTCTCCTGGGTTTTATAGTACAACTTTGTTAAGATGCCTCCCTCTACATAAGGTCATGCCTTAATTCCTACGTCATTGCCACGTGACTGACCGCACCCGAATACTTATCACGTGGTCAGACTGATCACGCTCTTGCACACAAAGGATGCATGCCCATGTGTATGCGTCATTGTCTGACCATGCAAACTATAAACTTTGCCGGCCAGTAATTGCTGACCAGGCGAATGTGTATCGCACGTGCCAATGTTATACTAACACTTCTACATCTGACTCACTATTGTATCCAAGCCAGGCTAAGCAATTTTTAATCATCCCTTACCACTATCTTACTCCCTTGTACAACTTTCCCTCAAAGGTTATAGCCATCTCCAGCTTACAGATTCGTATCTCGTGATCATTGAGGTTTGCCTCGTGCCTAGAGGTTTTCCCTTCATCACCTTCATCTCCTTTTCTAAATTCACTGTCTTACTCTCCACCTCCAACATCTGCCCCTCGTCCTTATCCAGTCTTTCTCTCAACTGTCCATTCATCTCAGCCACTTCAACCCTCATCCTCTCAACGTCCTCTTTTGTTGACAAGGTATCGATCTTCCTCACAAGTTCTTGCACCATCTCTTGCAACGAGTTCTCAGACATATTTATTTTCTTGGGAGCAGGCTTATCTGAGGAAAAACTCAAGTCACTTTCACTTGTAGAAGAAAGGTACATTTTCCCTGCCTTTGAAGATTGAAACTGAAAGTACTTGCTAATAGTTCGATTTTCACCAGCTGCCATCACTTGTTCACAGTTACTGCCTAATGGGCTATTCAGGCTATATTGACTCCCTGCACGCTGTCCCACATTCACCTGCATTGCGTTGTAACATGTACACTGCCAGGCCTATTCACACTTTTCTGCTATCCTATGCACCAACGGGAATCCCCTCTATGAAAAATACTTCCGGTTTTTTTTCTCCGCGTGTTTTAGTGAGTTATTTTCAAATATTCAAGAATAATAACATGTGTCACTGGCCACCTGTATCGTACCCTCACATATTTTTATATTTTTTTTGCTGCAGTTTATTATCCCTTTCTATCGCCAGTGGCGCGCCTAAACCCTACCTACCTAACATTATTTGTGAATTTTTGAAAAATATTCGGAAAAAACATAACGCCCAGATGCTGGCTCGAACCCACACCTGTCAGGCGCCATTGGTTTCTGGCTTGTGGACAAGGCAAGTTAGTCCCGCCTTAGCCCACTTGGCCACAACGCTAGCCTAACATATTCAGTTACTTTGTGTTTTGTGAAGGTTGCGACGGCGAAGCTATGGAAAATTACAAGAGTTTTCAGGTCCCGTTTCACTTTCTGTCGATGATCGACGCACCTCCGAAGTCGCCACAAATACAGGCCTCTACGATTGTTTTTTGCATTCTTTCACTCAGCATGTACTTCCTCCACCGTTTTTATACTTATCCCACTCGTTTTCTGGCTCTAACAATCGTCGTTTTCGGCAATTTGCCATATTTAAAAGTCACGCATCAAGCTTTGATAAAAGCAAAACAAGCAAAACCGGAACTTGGTTTCATATAACCTCGTTTTAATTTATAATGGCGATACCCACGAGTTTTTATGAGAGGTGCCGGAAAGTTGTGAATAACACTGAAACATGTCGGCAATGTTCACTCAAGAAGTGCCATTCTGCTTCAAACGTTGTTTCGGCGACTTATCTTGCATCATTTTACACAAATTTCATCTTACTGGCCGCGCCGTCTCCACCTGAACACCACAGTATAACTTTTGATATGCATAGACCACAATAAACACAATAATTTGTTGAAAATGTCTGACCAAGCACTATCAAGAATTAATTTACATTGATCTGAATGCTATGAAACTAACAGTTGTGAGAAATCGAGGAGAGCCTAGACAGCTCTGGCCGCGTGACTACATTGAGAATGTTGCAGAATGGATGCGTGAGAATAAATTGATAATGAATGATGACAAGACGGATCTCATTCTGGTCGGTACCAGATCTAAGCTGGAGATGGTAGCTGCTCATTCCATGGTTCTTTCTGGTAGCGAGATCGCATTTTCTGATTCTGTAAAAAACCTTGGAGTCCACCTAGACAGCTGCTTGTCAATGGAGACCCAAATCAGTCAGCTCTGTAAATTTCTCTACTTTTAGCTTCGCAGAATCAGTAAAATCCGTTACTATTTGTCTGTTGATGATGCAAACAAACTGGCTGTCTCATTCTTTTTTTTCTGCTAGACTACTGTAACGCACTTTTAGCAGGTGTGCCTGACAATAAGCTTTTAAGGTTGCAAAAGATCCAGAACAACGCTGCGCGTATGGTTCTTCGCCAGCCCCGTCGTGTCAGTGCCACCCAGTTGCTCAGAAGATTGCACTGGTTGCCCGTCAAAGCTCGTACTGAATACAAACTATCCATTCTTTGCTTCCAAAGCCTACACTCTGAGTCTTTACCCATCATATCTCTCTGATCTGCTTCATCCATACACACCTGCACGTTCTTTACGTTCTGCAAGTACCTCTCTTCTCACTGTCCCAGGTTATCCCTTGGTTATTTTTGGAAAACATTCTTTCAGTGTGCTTGGGCATTTAACTTGGAATTCTCTTCCTGTATTTCTAAGACAAGTTCAGTGCCTCACAACTTTCAAGAAACTCCTTAAGACTGATCTGCCTTACCTTTCCTGAGTCCCTCACTTTGGGTTGCCTGCTGCCCTTGTGGCGTTTTTTTTTATTGTTGCTGGGCTCTGCACAATGGAATGCTGTAACCCTCACGTCTTATTCTATGGGGACCGCTAGTAAGTCACCCGGTGAATTAAGGCTCTCTTACATCCCGTCGTATGTGGTTATAGATCGTGCGTCCTCGGAGTTCCTGTTAGTCGTAGAGTTCTCGCACGATGAAAATCAAATCAGAGAGAAAGTACGTCGTAAGTACTTGATAAGTGAGTGCGTCTTGCTCTAAACGTGAGGCACGCAAGTGGTCCGTACGCCTTTCTGTAAGTAGGAAGAAGTAAGGAGCACGTACGATCTGTACTTCTGTCGCACGCAATGAGTGGGATAATCGTACGTGAGTTGCAAGTGAAGCCTACGGTTTCAGAAATCCTACTTACGAAGTAAGAGAAACGTAAGAAACACGGAAGTGTTAAGCAAGACAATCGTGCGTCAAATTGAAAGAAGGCACGATAATATAAAAGGGTGCACTGAATCTCTTCATCATTCCCTGGTTCAGCATTCAATATGGCAATATCAAGAAGGATGCGCCATCGTCTTCTGTGGCTGTTGTTGCAAGAGGAAGCGGAAGACCGTGATGCAGTGCTCGCAGTAGTTGCTCTGGATCGTCTGCAAGAGAGGCAAAGAAGAAGGAGGCGTTATTGGGTGAAGCCATGGCTGACAAGAAGACCTCTGTTTGGCCAGTATGAGACGTTGTTCCAGGAGCTTGACAAACAGTCTGCTGGCGACTACCTTGGCTTCATCCGTATGGATAGGAACCTGTTTGCTGAAGTGCTTCAACGTGTAGCTCCCCGGATCACCAAGAGTCCAAGGTAAGAGCAATATTCACCAACAATGTGTATATCAGTATTTGTAGGATATACATGTATCTACATTCAGGTATCCTTCAAGTGAATGATAAGGATTAACAAAGATTAACAAGGATTTATTGAACTCGCGACTTTATTATTACAAGTTTGCAGTACAACAATGTATCTATGGCAACATATATTTATGGCAAGCCATTTCACTATTCAATATGGAATATGGAATATAGATAGCTTATTTATTTTATCAGATATATCAAATATTATATAAGATATCTTATATAAAATATCAGATATACTCTATATCAGATATACTCCATAATAAGTAGTAAAATGTTTTACATTATATATATATATATATATATATATATATATATATATATATATATATATATATATATATATATATATATATATATATATATATATATATATATATATATATATATATATGTGTGTGTGTATATAGGCCTATATATCTATCTATCTATATTTATCTCTATCTATCTATCTATCTATATGTATGTATGTATAATGTATGTATTTATGTATGTTGGTCCTGATTTGGCTCGGAAGAGTCCGCTGGACCTAAAGCAATAATCTTGTATTGTATTGTATGTATGTATGTATGTATGTATGTATGTATGTATGTATGTAATATAAAACACCTTTTTATAAATCCAATTTCAAATTTTCGAGGTTTATTAATCTGATATATATCAGATGAGATAAATCAGTTAAATATTTGTATTCGTTTTGACATAATTATGTTCTTTCCATTTATTGTTTGTGTAGGAGCAGAACCCCTCTGGAGCCTGGCCTGAAGCTGGTCGTTACACTGCGGCACCTTGCCACTGGGAACAGTTACAAGAGTCTCGAGTATTCGTTCCGCGTGTCCAACAGTACCATGTCTCAATTCATCCCACAAGTTTGTGCTGCAATTTATGAAGAGTACAGGGAGGAACTCTTTGGTTTACCACAGGATGTCAAGGGAAGGCGAGCTTTGGCCAGTGAATTCTCTACCAAGTGGAACTTTCATCACTGCGTTGGGGTCATAGACGGAAAACACATACAGATAAAGAAGCCTGCCAAGGGTTACACGCACGCCTATCGAACTTACTCCATACTTCTGTCTTGCGTACCCCGTGCGTGCTCCAGGCGTCCTAATTGTCGCAAACAAGTCGCAGCGAAAAACTGGCCGGCCAGTTTCCAGGCTGCGTGCTCTGCGTCGTGTCTGCGACCACGAAAAAACGTACTTTCCACTTGCGTGCATCTCACGACTTGGTCCATTTTTAGCACGCAAACCACTCGTAGCACCATGTACGACGGGATGTAAGACTAGCTTTACTTTAATACATTTATTTGTTTAGTTCGGTCTGTGTTAAGGCTGGGGTACAGAGGTAGGTAGAAAAATGGTAAAAGATCACTGTCACATTAGCTTTCACACGGCTATGAATCATATGTAGTCCAGCTACTTGATAACAGTCAAAATCACACAATTATTTCTTCTACTCTATACACGATCTTCGAAGTACGAATCTAACTTAAAAGTTTAATTGCCAATGCGAATGGTTCGCTCGCTGATAATCTAGGCAGCTACTTTTTCTTCATCGGGCACTGGCTACTAGCGTTCATGAAGAGTGGACTACTGTGGTCCTTTTGATACAGTTTTAGTGCACTGTTTCCTGGGCACTTAACTGAGTGGTTTTGTGGTTGAAGCGCTGCGTTGAGGTAGCTTCTACGACACGCTGTGTTGTCGTTGCTTGTGTTCGACAGGTGGGCAATCTGCGCTCGATGCGGTAGATGCTTCGGCAGCCAACTCGAATCGTAGATTAGGTTCTATTCTTTGCTGAGTTGGGCTCACGATATCCCGCCTGCTCGTCTGTAACATATGAGACGAAATTCTGCACAACCCTGAATAATAGGTCTTCGCAGAGCGTCTCACTAAAAGCCAAAGTAGCCTTCAGTGATAGCTCCACATCTCTATAGATAAGCTACGAACATTCTGCTAAGTCGGTGGTCCACTGGAATCTCCACTCTAATTTCCTATACATATAAAAATATAAATCGTGGCTAACTATACACATAAAGAATTAATAATATTATAAACATTCACTGGTATAGCCACTGGTCTGCAAGCATACATATAGGTTAAACAACAGTGGTTCCGTCAGGTATACAACATGGCGTCAAACCCGGTCATGCTTGACACGTGGTCGGCTTCTTCACGTGGTAAGGCAAAGTCGGACTAAAAATTCAAATCTATGCATAGCAAATTCCACAAACATAATTTCAACAATAATATAAATACATCACGATGAAACAGAAGTATGTTCATTTACCTATTCGACAATGTCAGGCCGTGGCTACTTGCTTGAATTCGAAAATTCACCAAGCACTGCTGTCTAATCTTCTCAGGAGAGAGTCTGTCAGAGAGTACTGTGTACTCCTTAGCATCTCAAACTCTACTGACCTCCTACTTGGCTTTGACTGAATCAGCCAGAACTGGTTCTAACCACTCTACCTGTGTCCCGATTGGCTGAAACAATCTAAGTGGCTATAAAGTTCGAAACACCATCGTAGGCCGCGATGATGTCACTAAACGGCTCGCGTCAGCTCGCAGTGTGTGTACACATCAGTTATACATTAATCGTCTGCTATAGACTACAGTAGCCTTCTAAGTTTTACTACTGCTAAACAAACATAAGCTCAAATAGTGCGGGGTAAACGGGTCTGCTTGTTACAGCCCTCTTCCTCATAGGAGTTTTATTTAAAACTGTAATGTTTTTAAGTATGCATTCATTTATCCCATGCATTTTATCTGTTTGATGCTTGCTTTTACCTTCCTACTTATTTGTGCGTGTGTGTGTGTGCGTGTGTGGGTAGGTGTGTGTGGGTGTGCGTGCGTGCGTGTGTTTTACTTATTTTATTTATTGTATTTTTTTTTAACCTGAGAGTATTTTAAAGTGTAATCCAATTCATTGTTATTGTGATTATTTATAATTAATTACTGGTGTCTCTAGTTATGTTTATGTGCATTGTATGTATTTTGATTTTTTAAGCGCTTTGAGCAGATATGTTGTCTGATATGTGCGCTTTACAAATACAATTATTATTGTTATTATTATTACTTTTCTCTCTATGTGCAGGAGTTTGTGATGACAAACGGAGGCTTTGGCAGTTATTTCACGAGCAAGCTACAGGAAGACGTCCAGCGTCTGGTCGAGCCTCTCTTGAGAGACACGATGAGCCAGCAGAACAAGACCCGGGTCCAAGCCATCCGCGAAACTATTGCAGCTATAATTGACGAGAGAGTGTCCCCGGATTTCCGGGCAAAGCTCCAGGATGTCACTAAAGAAGCCTTGATGCGTGCACTTGAGCACGTCGCCAAAGAAGTTGCTATGATGGGAGCCAAATTTGTAGTTAAGTCTGTTGCAGAAGGACATTGTTCCGTCATGTAAACATCTACAGATGTCTGGTCACAAATCTGTAAATAATTAGATTATATTTGTAGTTTGGATGAGAGCATCAGTTTGTGCACGCGTTCATTCCATAGCCCGGACTTTAAAGATCCTGACATTCAACATCTTGTTTATTTATGTAATGGTTCTTATATAGCGCTGTTAATAGCTCAAGAGCCGCTCAAGGCGCTGGCCAATACATGATGTACGTAACTCAAACCGCCCGAGGCGCCCACTTGCTGCCTTAGAGGCATCCTCTGACGCCTCAGACAACTGATCACAATCCTGGGCGACCGAAGACGAGGGAGAACGGGCGGTGCTTCAGCTTGCTGGGTGTATTTGTGTGGCTGACACTGACACCACTAGGACATTAGCGCCAGGATATATGACGTCTGCGCCTTAGAATTATGCATGTGTAGCAGATTAGATCTCGTTTTTTGTTCTCTCATTCGAATGAGTAAATTAAAGAAGATGGCAAGCCATTAAAATGTATTTCCAGACACGTAAGCCTATAGGTGAAACCCAGTATTTTCAAAATTTAAATATGCTTGAGCTAATCTGCCTGATCTTACATAAGGAAGTAAAATAAAAACATACTACGATATTAAGCTATCAGCAAACTAAATCCAATTTTTTTTTTAGTTTTGCTAATTAGGGCAAGACGTGATAAGAAAATTATGGACTCAAGCGACCTTGACTTTTGGGAAAATGCATGACTGAGAAATAATTAGGCATCCGCGTAATAAATATAATCAAAATCGGTAAGCTCATTTTCAGGCGAAGCAAACAATGTGATTGAACTTAAAAGTACAAAAAAAAACATCGGCGGTTCTACCTATTAACCAGCGGATTGCTATAGAATGACTGGCCGTAATTTCAAGTACCCGCTTACACAAAAATAATCAAACTCGGAGTAGCAGTTTTTGAAATAGAGAATAAAACTTGTTTAACACCAAATTGACCCCAGCAACCATAACCCTTGAGACAGAGCAAGAGAACTAAATCATAAATAAATGAAATAAAATTGTAAATGAAATAAAATTATTATTGATTGAATTAAAAACAATCAATATTGAACATTTTAACCCTAGACCATTCGCTCCCAAGGTACCAAACGGCCACGGAAGCATTTAGGTGTATATATGTCATGGCAAAACTTTGGAAGAGGGGTGTGGGCACCTTGTTTTTCAGCAAACGGACAAAAAGGTCAATCGACAGGCCAGTAGGGCGAGAAAATTGAATAATATATAGCACGTGCAGTCAGGGTGAAGCGTTGTTTTCGAGCTTAAGGACCAATCGGAAGCTCAGATTTGGAAACATATAGCTGAGATTTGGCCGGGATAGAGCATCTTTACTCTGGACTTGGGGGTAGACAGATCATGGAGGCGACGGGAGGAAGCCAGGTCGGGAGACATTAAGCTGTGGAACCTTATTGTGGTCGAAGTGGGACTTCACGGAGGCTGGCAGGTTATCGAGAAGCTAGGTTGCTCTCACCTGTATGTAGAGCGTCATCGGGCGTTTCTATGTGATGTTTCAAGGGAAAAATCTCTTATCACAAGTCGGTAAGTGAGATGCGACCACTGTAATCCTGTCTCTAGCGATCGCCAATGAGAGAATGGGGAGAAAACTATTTAGGGAGGGCATGTAGTAAAAACGGATGTAAGAGAATGTAGAATGTAAATTGTATGTCCTTAAACTTTTATTAAAATATGTTATTTATTATTAATATTTTATCTGTTAAAGGTTTCTGTTAAATTGCATATTGTTGTAAATAATATCATGTTTAGTTAAAGCAATCAGCAAGACTGAGAAGAGAGATAGAGAGGTGGGATGTAAATTGTACGAAAACCATATAAACGAAACCAAATGTGTGTTAAATATTGTAGAAATTTTATGATGGATGTATTTTGTATAATTGTATGAGTGTTGTAAAATATTAAAAAATTGTGAACATAAAAACCATGTAAATGTTTCTTCAGGAGAGGAGGAGAGCAGACAAATTGTTTTAAGAGTGAATAGATACAGAAAAATCATGCTAGAAAAGTAGCCTTTATTATTATTTTTAGGATGGACTTGCAGTTGCAGTTTTGGCTGTTGAGGTTGCAGTTGCAGTTGTTGTTGTTGTTGCTGTTGTAGCTGTTGCTGTGGTCTACACTGGAAGCAGCGAGATACTGTGGCGGCGGCGGTCAAGGTTCCTGCCATTGCTCGTGTGTTTAGTTGACCATTGCGTTATCGACAGAGCGTACAAATGAAGGCCGGGTACCATCTCGTAATACAGAGAAGGGTCACCGAGTGCTACGAAAGGGGAAGGAAGAGAAGGGAGAGAAAGTCAAGAACCAAAAGAAATAGTGGGCCGTTTGGGCGAGTGGATATTTTAGTTTTGGAAGAAGCCGCGGACTTTAGATAACTTTAGAAAGAACTGTTTATTTATATATATTTTTATGTATAGACATCAGGAACAGTGCGGATTGCCACATCCAGTGACTCTTTATAATTTGCTTTTCTTCATAAACTGTATATATATATACTTTTTTCTAATCAGTGACAGTGCACGTGCAGTAAAATGATTATACATAGCATTGTATAACAAGACTTATCAGGGACAACAGGGGGGACTTATGTGTGTTGATTATTATCGTGTATATGTTAATTGTGTATGTGTTAATTAGACAAAAGACAAGGTGAGAGAGTGATTTTTATTATTTATGCCAATGTTTTGATTGTATATGTTTTAAATTCGGTTTTCATATTTTCTTTGGTTTCATTCCTTTGTTTCTTGTTTGGGTTTTAATTATATATTTTTTTAAAATAAATGTGAATTTGTATTTTTAAACATTTTATTTCACTAGTTGAGTTTTTAGTTTAGTTTAGAGAGAGAAAGGACGCTTGCGCACGCACTACCCACCCCAAAGACCCCTTCACTCCTTGCATGAAGGAACAGTCACCTACTTAAACACCTTAAGGAGAAAGTAGGCCTGACAATGTACGTTATGAGGATAAGTCGGTTTTATCCTAAAGAAGAACAATTAAACAAGTGCTGTACGTGGTCCGTATACCGCCGCTCCTTCATATCGTTTATTTTCAAACATCGTTTATATTTAAGTGCTAGAATGAAATCAGATAGTATAAAATTCGTTTATAGGACATTTTTGCTTATATTCAAATATTGGTTATATTCAAAGATGCTTAGATTGCTTTAAGTAGCCTACTTAAAACAAATTCAACAATGGGAAAAATTCAAGTATTGCTTACAGGTAAATCCTAACATAATGAGATTGTTCTTTCTACTTGTCACACGCATTTTTGTCAACAATTGGACGAGTATGGTGGCACAAACACAACATATAAATGGCACCATTTTTTAAAATCGCATTTTAGAATGACTAAAGTCAAACCATTAAGAAGAGAATCAAACTTTTGTTTACAAACTGATAATCAAAATTCTTTTTTTTTAACTTGAAAAATATTATCATAAACAGAATTAAAATCGTGTTTAGAAAATGTTGTAAGACCTCAGCAACTTTGACCAATGGTATTTTAACCATCATTTTCACACTGAGACATAGTGCATTATCGATATCGTCAGCAGGTGTTGTGTCCCATTCGTCATTAAAATAAATGGACTTTACCTTTTGAGATCTTGAACTTGACTAAAGGTCAATACACCTTAGTCATAATCTTTACTTTGAAAAAGTGTTTCAATATTTCATTAGATATGTTGCTCAAAACTTAAATAATATTTTGTTCCTTAATGGGATTGACCTTCTATTTTGGGGGAAAATATATTTTTTGTTTATTGTGGGCCTACATGTTATATAGCAGCAATAAGAAGAAATTTGGTTAACAAAGATAGCGGGTGTGCTATTTTGAGCAATTTTATAAAACAATATTAATAGCTGTTATCTTTGACCTTGACTTTCGAAATCGGCTCAAGATTTTTAACACACGTGTATCACACGACTGAAAACCATAATCATTAAAATAACGTTATTACAAAAAACCAAACAGGTCGTAGCTGAAAGGTCCACTCATGATAGTATTACATGTGCACCATCCTGAAACAATTATAATATTTACCAGTTGCTGGGACAATTATCTTCTTGGCCAAATGAATAGTCTCGGATGACTATGTAAATCAAGTCAAGAAATCTTTATTCACAAAAATACAGAGACAATTTGGCGTGTCGTTTATAATGTACAATAGCCGCAGGCACACACAGTCACGCACCAACACACACACACACACATTACACATAATTCATCGGGCAAGCTCCCAGCTAAGCAAAGGAATTCACATATTCACATAATACACAAGTCGGTGTTAACATACATAATAAAAATACAAGTTTACATTTACAGACACACACGCACACATACTCAAGATTTGAAATTTGCACATGAAAAAAATAAAGGTAATAACATAAAGTGATGAAGGAATTTTAAAACAAATGTATAAATAGAAAACGATTATCTTACATCGGCGCTTTCACACACTCTCTCCATCCGAAAACAGTTGTTACCCTGCCTGGTAGAATTATTTTTACTTTTATTTGCCGATGAAATTGTCCTTCTGTCCGATACTGCCATGGGGCTACAAAATCAGATTAATATTTTAAATACTGCTTGTATACGGCTATTCTTAAAAATTAACTCTGATAAAACAAAGGTAATGGTGTTTCGAAAAGGGGGATTTTTAGGTAAGAACGAAAAATGGACCCTGGATGGGAGCGTACTTGAAGTGGTAAACGAATACATTTATCTTGGATTCATGTTCACAACGAAAATGAGCTTAAACAGAAGTGTTAGCGCTCTGGTAGTTAAAGGCAGAAGGGCTTGTGTAGAATGCATAAAATTTATAGGTAAATTAAATTACATTACTAAAATTTGCTTTTTCAACATTTTTGACTCACAAGTGCAGCCAGTTTTGATGTACGCCTCTGAAATGTGGAGTCTGAATAGACTGGACAGTATTGAAAAAGTCCACACATTAGCTTGCAAGCGTTTTCTTAGAGTACCTCTGAAAGTGCCAAACAGATTTGCATATGGGGAACTGGTGAGATACCCCTTGTATATCAATAGTGCAGTTCGATGCATCAAATACTGGTTAAAATTGCTGCAACTGGATGGATCCAGACTACCAAAACAGGCTTATTACATGCTGCGAAGTATGGACGATAGAGGCAAAGCATGCTGGGCAACACTAGTAAAACACACGTTAAATTAGGGTTTGGATATGCGTGGATTAACCAGGGCGTAGGATGTGAATCTGCTTTTGTTTCATTGTTGAAACAGAGAATGATGGCCCAGTATGTACAAGAATGGAACTGCTCAGTGAGAGAGAAAGATATTTATAGAGTATACAGTTTATTCAAGTCAGATTTTATATGTGAAGAATTTTTTGATTTTTTGGACATCAGATGCTTTAGAGACGGTCTTGTTAAACTTCGCATCGGTGTATTACCTATTAATGGGTCATCTTTTAAGAGATCTATTTATAACAATGTTAATATTTTGTGCATCACATGTAATGAAACTGAAGATGAAGCTCATTTTATTCATCACTGTCGTTTGTACAGAGATATTAGGATGAAATACTTACTCGGCATTAGCGAACATTACACGGCGGTATTACGTAATGGATCCACTGAGCAGATTCGCAAATTGGCCTTTTATGTTTCCTACGCATTGCGTCAAAGGCAAACGTATATCGACCATATTTTATAGAGCATTTTTTGTAAATTACAGTATTAAGTTGTCGTAATTATGACACTCATTTTCAGAACAGGAGACGCGGATGGGTGTCATCGTCGCCATGACCTTGGACGTTTGATATATTTATTGTTCTATTTGCATTGGGTTTGCTTTTATTGTTTTCCATGTATTGTATTGTGACCCTTTTCTAAGGGCCAGATGAGTGCCTTCAGGAAATAAAGTTCGTTCGTTCGTTCGTTTCATCCGAAAACAGGAAAATAAAAACCTTTTAATTTCACGCATTGGTATATTTCATGCTTTATTGAATTATATTTTAATAATTAAGTGTCAAATGTGATTAATCAAAACTGTATTGTTATTTGTGTATTAGTTTTGGTAGTTTTCGCTATTTATGTGCTTAATTGTATTCACATTGTATAAATAATAAAGCTACTAATTTCGTTCATCTTTTATACATGGCTGTTTTAAATAATAAATTCAGTTAACATTGATTGGTTTATTGTTTAAATGTGCGCGCGTGCGTGCGTGTGTGTGTGTCGATTTTCATCAGCTGAGCACATCGCAAACCATTTAAACGTATAATTATGCAAGAATGAATTAAGGAGACTTTACCCCGCTCATAAACATTTCCACACAAAAACATGGTCACGGCGCTTGTTTTAAAAATTATTTAAATAACAAAGAAAAAACGTTGATAATTCAAATGCATAACACAAGAAAAGAATTACATAAACGGGCACACACATTTGTAAATCAAATGCATAGTCCAATGAAAACAACAGCAACAACAACACAAATTTATTTTGAAAGGAACACAAAAAACATTAGACGTTGAACAAACCAGGCAATTTAAAATAAAATGTCGTATACAATTTTCGAATTTCGAATTTTTAATAGCACGAAATGAATAGCGCAGCTAAAATTAATTTGCAATACAGAAGTAATCATGGTTTATCTTTCATGTGAATCTCCTGCTGGGATCAGTGGTGTGCACCTCTCAGGCTAGGTCAAAAAAGAAATGCAACACACACGTACCCCAACCTATCCATAACACAACAAATTAGCGATCTTGAAAACACTTAATACACCCACCTCACCCCTGACACACAAACTCCATACCCACGCATTTATTCTTTAAATGCCCTCACGGGCTCGGCTCCGCCTGCCGGGGGTGGACCCCGACCCCAGCCTCTCTCTGGCTGGGTGACCAAACTTGCCCTCCCCTTTTTCTTCTCTTTGCCTTGTTGCTTTCTTATTGGTCCTTTCACCTATATTCTTTTCACCCTTAAATTCGCCCAATATACTGTGCAGTTTTGACTTCCTTTCTTCTGGCTTGCCGGACTTTTCCTGTCTTCTTTTTCCCCATCATTCCTTCTTTGTCTACCCTTCTTTTTCTCTGTGGTCTTCTCTAGGCCCCTGCGTTTGCCGTGCAGGGCAACCCGTGTCAGGGGAGAATGGAATCCTGGAGGTTTAGGATCACTGATGGACTGCGGTCCCTCACACCAACACACTTCTTTGGCCCGGACTTCTCCTAGACGGGAGGCTGGCGTGGCCCGCGTCAGTCAAGCGGCTGGTCGTGTATTGCCCTAGCTTTGCTAGAAGGTTGCGGCTCATGGGTCAAACTTGAATAAGACCGTAATGGCAGTGCGGGATTGTCTGGGTGTTTATCCCCCCTGTAGCCCTGGTGCGTTTCCTTGCTGGATTTTCCGCTTGGACGCATCCCCTTGTTGGACTCCGTGCTGGGTGGGAAGCAGGGTGGGGATGAATCAAAAATCTCAAAACATGGCATCCACAAAAAGGACTGCATGACGACGGAACGGATACGGACAGCGACACGGAAATCAGACAGAAAGCTTGTGACCCTGGAGTGGATGGGGTCTGGCCTCGTTTTTTGGTTGTGGATGGGGCGGATCCGGCTCTGCCACTGGGCAAGCTGTCCCCGTGTGCTATCCATAAAGGTTTTCAGTCCATCTCTACGGTTGGTTTCAAAGATGTGAAAAAACTGAGATCTGAGGCCTATCTGGTGGAGTGCTCGACCAAAAGAGCATCGGATTGCCTTCTGAAGAGCAATTTGACTGTCTTTTTGGATAGACAAATCAACGTTTCAGTGCATGGACGGTTGAATTCCTTCAAGGGAGTCATCCGATGCCAGGACCTGTCTGATATGTCTGAATTAGAAATCCGTGATGAGCTCTCCAGCCAGGGATCACAGCAGATTCAAAAGGTGCGGGCCACTGAGGGATGCTCCTTTGGGTACGCAAGGAAGAAAGTAATGAAAAAGAGAGCGATTCTTCGAGAAAGATCCATTGCGTCGGTGGCGGGTTCCACCCCTTTTGTGGAGCCAAGTGCACATCCGGCGATAGAAACCTATATGAATAAAATGAATCTGAGTTTAGAAGCGTTATGCAAAAGAATGGACAGTCTCGAAAAAATGCTCACATCGTTTGGTCACAGGGGGGGCTTCTCCAGCCCCATCGGACACATTGGAGAACGTGCAGACGGTACACGTCAAAAACCTTCAACCCAAACACGCAGACGGCCGTGTCTAAAGCCGTCACACCTGTCACGAAGGAGGCCATGCCTCAAGCCGCCACAACATTGACGGCGGGTTTTAGCAACCGGGTGGTCGCAGTGTCGGCCAGGATCTTGGTGGCTCAGCAGGGGAGCGCCAATGGAGGGGAGGGAAAATTTGGAAAGGGTGAGAGAGAAAGAAAGAAAGAGAGAGAAAGAGAGAGAGAGAGAGAGAAAGAGAGAGAGAGAGAGAGAGAGAGAGAGAGAGAGAGAGAGAGAGAGAGAGAGAGAGAGAGAGAGAAGATCTAGGAATCGGTTCCATGTCACTTCAGCGCCAGCACTTCAGCACCAGAACTTCAGCGCCATACACTTCAGCGCGAGGATACTTCAGCGCCGTACACTTCAGCGCTGGGACTTTTCAGCACCGTACATTTCAGCGTGGCGAAATTTTAGCGCCGTACATTATAGCGCTAGAGGAAGACAGTGGATGTGGCGCCACACGTTTTGAGCCAAATGAAAATGACAGCCGGTGACTTCTAAACCCTGATGAGCTTCCCTGAATGCCGAGATGGCAGCACTTTCAAAATCTGTCATCAATGTTGTGGGTGCAAGTCCTGGTCGGAGTGTCTCCAAAGCTTGGGGAAGACGGTTGTACGTGGTACGTGACTTGCTTGGGAGCAGGGCAAAAGCTACAGGAATTGTCTGTTCCAAGTAAAGAACATGAATTGTGTAGATTTAACTGAAGATCCCAGGGGCAGTCTTAAAGGTGCCATCAGCAAACCAGTCTCCTTGTTGACACAGCAGCTGCAGACCACCGGGTGTGGCAAAAAGAAGGATCAACTCAACTCCGTCTGAATATCAATCACACCACTCACAACACCTCTCTCTCTCTCTCGCTCTCTTTCTCTCTCTCTCTCTCTGTCTCTCTCTCTGAATATAACTCAAACCCGATTTCAACTCAACTCCGTCTGAATATCAATCACACCACTCACAACACCTCTCTCTCTCTCTCTCTCTCTCTCTCTCTCTCTCTCTGAATATAACTCAAACCACTCATTCAGAACTGATCTGTAACTCACGAAGTGATCTCTCTCTCTCTCTCTCTCTCTCTCTCTCTCTCTCTCTCTCTCACGCCAATAATTTTACCCCCTCCCCCGACATTCCCTCCTTTTCCCCTATCATGGCGCTGAGATGTACGGCGCTGAAGTCTCCTGGCGCTAAAGTGTACGGCGCTGACATCCCCCGTGCTGAAATGTACGGCGCTAAAAAGTACGGTGCTGAAAAGACGCCGCGCTGAAATGGTGGCGCTGAAAGGTATGGCGCTGTAGTGCTGGCGCTAAAGTGACGTGTCACCCTAGGAATCAGTGCTGGAGATAAGGGAAGGAAGACGGTTGGCAGTTTGGGGTCCGGGGGTTTGAAGAAAAATCAAAAACCCGGACCCATTTCTTCCAAGCACCCTCAGCCTCTCGAGACGGAGAACCGTGTCGGGGGTTGATGGACCATGAGGAGACGGATGAGGGCCAGAAAACTTAGAGACATAATTGTGCTCTCAGGGACTGAAATATTTATCTTTCTTTTACTTAATTTTTATGGCTATCCTTCAATGGAACGTATGCGGGATAAGAGCCAGTTATGAGGAGATATGCTGTCTGTTGACGGAGCATCGACCTGAGGTGTTGACCATACAGGAGACTTTTTTATCATAGAAACAGTCTATAAATATTTCTGGTTATTCGTCACTAAATTGTATATCTTCCAGAGGCGTTTCACTCTTTATCCATAGAAACGTCCCATTTAACCCAATTTTACTTAACACAAGTTTACCAGCTGTAGCAGCCAGAGTATCTCTTTTCAAGTCACTTACAGTATGTTCCTAGACACCTTGATACCTCAGGTACTTTCTTCCGGTGACTTATGATGGATTTCAGTTCTGCGTTTAATACGCTTCAATCCCATTTACTAATTAAGCGTCTTCTTGACCTTGACGTTAGTCCAGGACTTGTTCTCTGGATTCGTTCCTTTCTCCGCGATAGGCCACAGAGGGTCAGTATTGACGGTATCTTGTCCGACGAGATTATTGTAAACACCGGGGCGCCGCATGGCTGTGTTCTCTCGCCGGTTTTGTTTTCTCTCTATACCAACGAACTGACGTGCGACACCAACATTTTTACTTTGATAAAGTTTGCGGATGACATAGCTCTAATAGGCAGGCTGAAAGATGAACAATCTCTCTCGCATTACTTCGATTTTACTTGCACGCTTCTTACCTGGTTCAATGAAAGTAATTTAAAGCTAAACGTAACTAAAACTAATAAAATTTGCTTTGAAGAACACCGTGCGAGAGATCCTGCCCTGCATCGCCCCCTGAAAATCGCATCTGAAAATGTAGAACAGGTTGAAACTTTTAAGTATTTAGGGACGGTTTTAGACAAGAACTTGAAGTTCAGTGATCATGTTGGTTTTATTTGCAAGAAGGCCAATCAAATGATGTATCTAGTAAGAAAGTTGAAAAATTTTGGGGTCAATGTACATATCTTAGAAATAGTTTACAGATCTCTAGTAGAAAGTATTCTATGCTTTAACATTGTTACCTGGTTCGGAAATCTTGGCGTTAGAGACAGGAACAGACTCAACCGCATTGTAAACCTAGCTAGCATTGATTGATTGATTGATTGATTGTTGCTTTAGGTCCAGCGGACTCTTCCGAGCCAAATCAGGACCGGCCTAGCTAGCAGAGTGATAGAAAAGACACAAAAGCCAATAACAGAAATATATAAAGACTAGTGGTTTTTGTACCCTGGCAAGCCAGGGTACACAGGTTGCTGTTTAAAATGTAGACAGAGAGACAACTGTTGTCTGCGAGTTTCATTTGGACGATGATACCTCCCCATATCCCCCTTGATACCTCACCATACCCCCCCCCCTGATATCTCCCCGTCCCCACCCCCATGATGCCTCACCATACCCCCTTGATACTTCCCCGAACCCACTTGATACCTCCCCATACCCCCTTGATACCTTCCGTACCCCCCTTGTAACCTACCTGTACCCTCCTTGATACTTCCCCGTTGATCGTTTCGCAGGTATGGATGAAAGGAATCGACCATCACCATACCCCTTTATATATACCCGTATCCCCGTTATGCCTACCCACGCCCCTTTAAACCTACGCGTAGCCCCCTTTTACCTACACGTACCACCCCATCCCAATCCTTGGTAATAATAATAATAATAATAATAATAATAATAATAATAATAATAATAATAATGAATATAGAATAATACAAATAGAAATCATAAAAAACACCAAGGTTTTAAAATAAAATTTGATATAAGATATAATAATAATAATAATAATAATAATAATAATAATAATAATAATAATAATAATAATTATTATTATTATTATTATTATTATTATTATTATTATTATTATTATTATTATTATTATTAGTTTATAAATAATAATAATAATAATAATAATAATAATAATAATAATAATAATAATAATAATAATAATAATAAATAAGTTAAAAGTAAAAAGCCTAAATGAAAAAGAAAAATATCCATATTGTAGTGTAAAAAAAAAAAAAAGGCCCGTGGGAGATTTGAACTTGGGTTGCCTGCACGGTAGGCGAATGTCTTACTACTACTACTACTACTACTACTACTACTACTACTACTACTACTACTACTACTAATAATAATAATAATAATAATAATAATAATAATAATAATAATATTGAATATAGAATAATACAAATAGAAATCATAAAAAACACCAAGGTTTTAAAATAAAATTCGATATAAGATATTATAATAATTATAATAATAATAATTAATATTATTATTATTATTATTATTATTATTATTATTAGTTTATAAATAATAATAATAATGATAATAATAATAATAATAATAATAATAATAATCATAATCATAATCATAATAATAATAATAATAATAATAATAATAATAATAATAATAATAATAATAAATAAGTTAAAAGTAAAAAGCCTAAATTAAAAAGAAAAATATCCATATTGTAGTGTAAAAAAAAATATGGCCCGCGGGAGATTTGAAATTGGGTCGCCTGCACAGTAGGAGAATGTCTTACTAAGTCAGCTACCAAGGCTTCATATAATGACCATCAATTTTTTGGTCTATATGGGAAAACATGCTGAAACCTCGATTCGATTTTTAATTAATCAAATTTAATTAGTTAAACACAAAATTTTGTAAGATTGGTGACCAGAGTGCAAAAGTGTTTTGAATGGAAATAAAACAAAATTTGGGGTATTACGAAACGGCACGTTCTTGACACGGGTTGAATGGAAACCGCCCGCGGAATGAGGCTATTGCAGTTTGTGGACATTTTGTTTAGTTATTTATCTCAGAAATGGTTAAACGTTCGGTAAGGAAATGTCGGCTATAACGATTTCGCGGGTTTTGAGCGCACAGCAGGCCGATCAGCAGCACCCAGCACCTGCCCAGATCAGCGTCCATACCGGACAAACTTTACAGTAGAGGCGAAGAAGGACTTCCGGCTAAGCAATTTATATATATAGATTTTATAAAAGGTAAAGCTAAAAAGATCATGTCTGATAATAGTCATCTCATGTGTAGATCATTTGAACTGTTGCCCTCAGGTCGGAGGTTTAGAACCCCGGCCTGAAAAAGAAACTTGTATGGCCACTCTTATGCACCAAGTGCAATCCGCATCTTGAATGTAAGCAAACTGTAATACCCCCAGTTACCTACATGTATCTTCTGTGTACTGTGATGATGTAATGTAATATGATGTGAGTTGTGCAATGAAGTAAGCTATTTATTATGCGTATGAATGTCTTAATTAATGTTTTATATAACAAAAACTGTTAATGTTTCTTTTAGATTTTAATCTTTCCGTCTTAGTCTTTGTGCTACTAAAGACAAATTTCCATGTTATTGCATTTTAATTATGGACAATAAAGATTCGTATTCGTATTCTTCTTCTTCGTCATCGTCGTCGTCATTATCATTGTGACGACACGAGTTTTCAACACGTGCTAGAGATGGCTATATTTTGTGCAGAGTTGCACATCTCTAATATACAGTGTACATAAGTAGATTAACAGTTTTCTATTATTGCGCATGAAAGATTAAAGTGTGCGTGGTTTCACGTGTTTAACGCATAAAGCGTAGTGCATTAGGTAAGGAAACTGGGTTACTGAGCTCGACTCGATGTTGTCCTGTGTACTGGTATGTGTTTTAGTGGGCAGAGTCATTTTGGTTGCTTTTGCAAGCAGTCATTCTTTTGGGCAGAAGTGACTTTTTGACTGTGTGTCAGCTTAGAATTAGGTCCTTCTGGAAGGGTAGGGTTACGTTGCTTCGAACCACCCAAAGTCCTGTGCCCGCGTAGGGACAGGAATGACCAAAAGTTGTTAATGGAAGAATTCTAGCCGCCATTATATTCAGTGAGAATAAGTGTAGGGCTGTCTTCTAAGGTCGTGTGGCCTATGCTTAGGCATCGTCCAAGGCTCAGTATTTCGTCGATACTGAGATGCTCCAGTAATTGCACAGCAATAGCCAAGTAACGAACTTGATACTCTCAACTAACAAGTGTGGTGCTGTATTGTGGTGTGCCGTTTTGTATTTGTGTTGTATCTGTGTCACAAGCCGAGAACTTAAAAGGTGAGTGAAAACCCTACAATTCATTTCCTTAGTGGCTAATGCATTTCGAGTCTGCGTACGTGATTGAATGCTGGTGAATGAGGGGGAAAGGGGTGTATTTTGATAAATAGCGATTTATTGATTTTTTATATGATTTTCATATGATTTTCTTGTTGTATGTGTAAACGGGAAATGTTGTTGATGGTTGCCAAAACGGGGTCAAAGGGTGACACTGAAGTATGCATGTTAAAGAGAGCGAGAGGGGTGATGAATGTGAAGGAAGGGAGGCAATGTACTATGTTGGAGAGGGGTGATGAAGTTAACTGGATGTTACATCGCCCCTGCGCCGTCTCATGAATACATTCTTCTGGATAACGATAGGATGCTGGGGCCCTCAGAGACTCGCACGCACTTCATCATTTGGAGTCTCACGTCAGGACACGCCTACAAACGCATAAAGACTAACTTCAAAGAGATGGAGAGAAGGTTGATAAAACGAAACTAAATAAATAAATAATTTAAAAAATGTAATGAAAACAGTAAACCGAAAATAAAAACGTAATTTAAGAGGTGGAATAATGAAAGCTAACCAACTAAAACCCAATGTTTTCTGGCTCGCCACCACTTTTGATACACAAATATATTTATACAGTTGTATTGTACAGTCCTGGAACCACCACCTTCGCTCGACTCACGACTCCCCTCCTCCCAACACGCTCATTCACTCCGTCCCGCCACCTCGCCCCAGCTCACGACATGACCTTTCGACCCGCGCTATTTACGAAAATTGCAGTACTGTTGTCTTTCAATCTTTGCAGAAGAATGGAGGCAAGCGCTCATGGGGTGACGCTCACAGACGCGACGCCTCGTTATGCCAAGACCCCGAAAGGCTCGAACCCTGCCAACTATATGACTCCTTGGGACCGCAGAGCGGAGACCAAGTCTGCCCGAAGACGACGCTTGGATGGCGAGGCCGACATGGAGAGACAGAGGCTCGAAGACCTGAAGAAAGAGAAAGATAACGCCATTGAACAGTTTATTGTGAGTTGATCTATTACTAAGACTTTCCACCCATCGTCCTCTCCATTTTCCTCTGTCCATCGTCTCACCTCTTCCCCTTTGGTATACCTGCGTACGTTTGTGTGTGAATATATAAAGACCATATTGATGGTTAGATTAAGATGTTATTGTTATAAAATTATTTCCTTATGCTGTTGTTACAAACCCCAAGAGCAAGATGTAAAATGTACACGTCCAGTGCCTACTCTTTTACCCTTGTTACATTTGAAAATTTTTTTTATCTTATCTCTCCGCTATCTCTCTTTCTCTATTTGACGCTTTTGTATGTCGCCCTCCGTATAATTTACTTAAAGCCAGATTAGCAACACATGAGGCACTCACACTGCTGGATTCATGAAAACAGATGCCTGTGTTGTCCTTAGATTATAGACTATTAATAGCAGGTTGCAGCAAACGATTTTTAGAACGCTGGACAAAGATATTTGGATTCCAATATCAGACAATGGTTGCGTGACTAGTATTATTATAATATGAGCAGATAGTGGTCTCTTGGCGTGATTTAGTCATTTATAAGTGTTTTTGGCATTTTGATCATATAGGGTTCAACCTCACGGTTCTCTGTCTACAGGACATCCACTAATGTTACTCTGCCTTGTCAATGTGTAATAACTCTGCTTATCATCGTGTTACTCTGCCTTGTCATCGTGTTACTCTGTCTTGTCATCGTGTTACTCTGCCTTGTCATCGTGTTACTCTGCCTTGTCATCGTGTTACTCTGCCTTGTCAATGTGTTACTCTGCCTTGTCATCGTGTTATTCTGCCTTGTCAGCGTGTTACTCTGCCTTGCCAATGTGTTATTCTGCCTTATCATCGTGTTACTCTGCCTTGTCAATGTGTTACTCTGCCTTGTTATCGTGTTACTCTGCCTTGTCATCGTGTTACTCTGCCTTGTCATCGTGTTACTCTGCCTTGTCAATGTGTTACTCTGCCTTGTCATCGTGTTACCCTGCCTTGTCATCGTGTTACTCTGCCTTGTCAATGTGTTACTGTGCTTTGTCAACGTGTTGACGTGGCTGTGTGTTCAGATAAGCGGGGATCAGAAGTGGATCGTGGCGTCCTTCTACGCGCACCACTTGTGTGTGTTCGACATCGAGCACCAGAAGCACACGCAGACTTTGGAGAATGAGAACTCGCTGCTGCTGCTGCACGTCGCCGCTCTCACCTTTGACGGCTCGCATCTCGTCCACGCCAATTACGATGAAAGAGACAAGGTCAGTCTACAAATAACTTGTTTTAAGTGTACTTTGTAATATGTGCTGCAGCATTGACCAGAAGGTATTCCTTTTCTTTAAATTTGGAAATAAAGCGTTTTGTATTTTAGCTGCTTGTATAAATAGCTTCTTCTTCTTCTTCTTCTTCTTCTTCTTCTTCTTCTTCTTCTTCTTCTTCTTCTTCTTCATCATCATCATCATCATCATCATCATCATCATCATCATCATCATCATCATCATCATCATCATCATCATCATCATCTTCTTCTTCTTCTTCTTCTTCTTCTTCTTCTTCTTCTTCATTTTCTTCTTCTTCTTCTTCTTCTTCTTCTTCTTCTTCTTCTTCTTCTTCTTCTTCTTCTTCTTCTTCTTCTTCTTCTTCTTCTTCATCTTCTTCTTTAGTTTTGTTTAGTTTATGATTTAGTTGTTATACTTGTTCTACGTTGATTGTACTCAACTAAGCGCACACATTTGTATGGCCTCGCCAAAACAGGTCAGCTATGTCACGCTGTGGGACTGCGGCACTGGAGAGGTGAAGCGGCGCCTGAAGCGCGAGACTGACGTTTGCGCTTTGGGCATCACGAATGACGCGGCGCGTGTCGTCATCGGCAAGGCGCCCAATCAACTGCATATCTGGGATCCCATGAAGTCCAACTCGTTGCGGCGGGCGCGAGGCTACGACGGTCTGAGATTCACTGTTGGCTCCAAGATCTTCATGCAGGATGACGTGTCCCGGGCTGTCGTCTTCGCTGAGGACATCTCGCTGTGGGTGAGTACGACGTGACAGATTTCTTCTAGTTCCAATTATACTTGAGAGTGAGATGTGATAGAAGACATAGCCTACCTAGTCCCCTATAGAAGACATAGCCTACCTAGTCCCCTATAGAAGACATAGCCTACCTAGTCCCCTATAGAAGACATAGCCTACCTAGTCCCCAATAGAAGACATAGCCTACCTAGTCCCCAATAGAAGACATAGCCTACCTAGTCCCCAATAGAAGACATAGCCTACCTAGTCCCCAATAGAAGACATAGCCTACCTAGTCCCCAATAGAAGACATAGCCTACCTAGTCCCCTATAGAAGACATAGCCTACCTAGTCCCCAATAGAAGACATAGCCTACCTAGTCCCCTATAGAAGATATAGCCTACCTAGTCCCCAATAGAAGACATAGACTACCTAGTCCCCTATAGAAGACATAGCCTACCTAGTCCCCAATAGAAGACATAGCCTACCTAGTCCCCTATAGAAGACATAGCCTACCTAGTCCCATAAAAAGCTGAGAAAAAGAGATCCCTAAAGCTAATCTACCCTACCAGCAAAAGCTGTTAATAAACTTACCTGTGATTTTGCATTCATTTGCACAGTATAAACTAAATTGAAAATTAATTCTGATTATTTGAAGTACTGTGGCATGTTGTGCTATATCCATCAGACGCGTGAAATGTAATCTAAGTTTATCGGAGAATGGCCTAAGAGTATACGCTGGAGGCGTTTTGTGAACGAGTTTGAACTTGCATCCCTCCCTCTGTTACCGTGTTTGCTGGAAGGGGTTGGGGTCAAAGGGTGACGGCCGCGTATTGGAGCGTGCATGGGTGTTTGGGGTTTGGGAGAGGCTGTAGGTACGTGGGTGCGTGTGTTCAGGGTGTGATCGTTTCGAGATTGTCTGGTTTGAGCACTTACCCACCAACACCCTCTCCCTCTCCTCCTACCATCAGCCCTCTCAAATGAAAGAGCATTACCTTGACGAAAGTGAAGGATCATGTCGCTACTCTTTACGTTGTGAGTTGTTGGAAATATGTAGGCCTCTGTATTTTGTGATGTACCCTGTAGTTTACCTTAGTTTTAGCCATTAAATGAATGAATGAACATTGAGGTTTAACGTCTACATTGGCGATATGGCAGATGGGGATAACCATCCCAAGGAACAAGGGGTAGGGATCTGAATCAACACTGAACCACCAGAGCAATCATACTGCTAAAATGGACAGTGAAAAATGGCCAACTTTTATTTGGCCCATCACGGGATTCGATTAGTCATTGTTTATTGGGTCCAGCGGACTACAAAGAGCTGAATCAGGACAACAACTTGGTTGAAAGAGGGCTCACCCCTGATCCGTATAGAAGGTCTGCTGAAACAGCCCTATTGGTAACACTGAAGGCATTCCACCGGCCGATCTTTTTGCAATAAAGGCATCCCATGCAGGGGACGCTGGAGCTGTTCTCTAATTTATCTAACCCCCGTTTACAAAAAAACCAAAATAGAATATAAACATCATTATAAAGTATTAACAGAACACATACATATAAAATACCTACATTGCTAACTAATAATACCATAGGAAGCACTAATGACCGTTTGGCGGAAAGCGTCCAATATCCCCAAGCTGACCCAAAACACCCCATACACAAATCAGAAGTTTTTGGGAGAGTTTTCAAGGAAAAAGGTAAGGGACTGGACTAGCGAAGAAGATTGTAGTTTGCAAAAACAGAATATGAACGAGAAAAAAAAATTAACGAGAATGATAGAAACAATGGTAATCTAAAGCATTCAATTTCCACAAGGTGGGGATACTATTTATACAGAAAACCCCGGCACCCCAAAGGGGGCTGTAGTTTAACTGAGCCTCTAGGCTGTACTTCCCGACGCTGTTGCAGGATCTGGACAAAGCTGTGGCCCTGGCCGTGTTCACGCCTGACACGCGAGTTCTGTGTTGCCAGGCCATGCTCAACGGCCAGCTCATCGTCTTCGGGCTGTACGAGCGTCAGGAGCTCATCGCCCTCAAGCTCTGCGGCAAGGCCGTTTCTGCTGTAGACGTCACTGGCGGCGTTGAACTCTTCGGCGAGACCACTGGCGACACCGACGACGACGACGAGGAGGATGAACCTGACAAAGGATAAGAGGAAGAAGGAAAAAGATGACGAGGCGAAAGGAGGAGGACAAGAAGATGAGAAGAGAAAGGAGGAGGACAAATAGAAGACACAACAACGATGATGATGATGATGATGATGATGATGATGATGATGATGATGATGATGATGATGATGATGATGATGATGATGATGATGATGATGATAAAGTCGACGGTTGTGGTGGTGATGGTATTGAACTTATAAAAATAATGAGGAGGAGAAAAACAAAAATAATTCTGTAATACCATTTTTCATTTGAAAAAGGCAAGGGCAACTACCACCTGTGTTGTACACAAAAACTACTTTTTCCTTCAAACAATGAGTTGTACCTCAGGTTGTCTCCCTTTTGGTTGAAAGGACGAGTTATAGCTCTTATTAATACATTTTGAGGGACAATTATTATGGTGTTCTCTTGTTATTGCTTGTTGTTGTTGTTGTTGGTGGTGGTGGTAGTGATGGTGTTGGGGGTGTTCCCGTTGTTGCCGAAGACACTAATTTTTTGTACTTGTCTTTTGTCGCTAGTTTGTTATTTTCGATTGTGACAGCTTGTTGATCTTGCTGCTGGTTCACTGTGGCAAAACAGTCTTTCAGCAAGGTACTGTTGTTGGCTATTGTTTTCCACATGCTATTGCTGAACAAGTATTGAACTGCTTTGCTCATAATGCACGTTGTCGCCGCTGTTCCATTGAAACCACAGTTGTACCGAATTCAGTCCGTCCAATTTATTATGAATTTTTAAAAAAACATATTTTATCATTCTTGGAAACGGCGTTTTAACAAAAACAAATGTTTAAATAATACGGGCTCCCAAAAAGCTTTAATATTTAATATTATAGTAAACAAAAGTTGGTACAAATTGTTGATTTCGCAAGAATAAGGGACCCAAAACGCTGTAAATATAGTACATTGTGATACTATTAATTATAATGAATGTGTCTTTGTGATAAGCATTTATTATTGGTATTTTTGTGATAAACATCGTTGCTATCTTTGAGATAAACATGCATTTGCATTATTTTTGTGATAACTATTTATAATATTATCTTAGGGTTAAAGCATTTTTAATATTACCTTCGTGAAAAGCATACATTGTCTTTGTAATTGGCATTCATTATTATTATTATTATTATTATTATTATTATTATTATTATTATTATTATTATTATTATTATTGTGATAATCATTCATGACTTTTATCATAACTCGCTTTGTGTGCAATTATCATGCGCTGTCTTTAGAACCTAAACATGACAGGTGTTTTATCTGTCTGAACATTGTTTTAAGTTTGCCTATTGGACGTTTACTTTCAGAACCATCGTAATTTTCTGAATTGAAAGTTAATGCGTTATGTTTCGGTGCATGTAAGTATGTGTGTGTATGTGTATGTGTGTGGAGAGATATATCGTTGTGTGTATGTAGGTCAGTTTGTGTGTGTGTGTTTTTACACTTTGAGTGTGACAACTATGCAGAATTGTTTCTGGAACCAGTATTACTAGTAATATCTGCTCAAACCTTGTCGTGTTTGCTTTTTCTGCAATGTTTGTTTAAATTGTGTATTTACTTTTTAATTTAAAACTAAGAACTAAGAAGTGCTTTACTGATAACAGTGAAATGCAGCATCCAACATGATAAAAAAGATTATGATCAAGATGTACCCCCAATTCCCTTACTTTTGGCTAGACTACCTGTACTGAGAATTTTGCGGAACATTTTGCCTGATAGAATCTAAAAATTGGAGACATAATTTCGAAAACTGAAAAAACATTTTGTATTTTAGTAGGATAGACCTACTTGAACTTTGAACGTCATGTTTGGAAGACGTGTGTGTTGTTGCAGAAATGTTCAACTTGCCCTTGTTCGGCACGGTTCTTAAATAAAAAATACCTTCAGTTGTATTATTGGTATTGGCAATTGTCGGATAACTTAAATCACCAATTTTGTTCTCACCTTCTCTTTGTTGCCCTAATTTTGGCTTTAGTGTGCCTTTATTTTTAGGTATTTATAAGTTTTTATTTATTTAGTTTTGTTTATTTATTTATGTAAGTGTTTCGTTGTTATATATTCAGGAATTTATTTAGTTATTTAGGTATTTAGATACCTATTTAGATATTTATTGCTGTTTATTTATTTAGTATTTATGAAGTACTTTTTTTAAGGTACACATTTAGATGTTTTTTGTTTCGTTTTGTTTGTTTTTGTTTGACTCAAAGATTTTTATTTTAGTATAAAATGTTGATTCCAAGAGCCTAAAGCTCACATCTCAAATTGTATTTTGTTTATTCATTCTCGCAGACGACCTTCTGCCGCTACAACCACCTCAAGCTCCGTCCCTTGTGTTTACCCCGCATTTTTGCTTCATAACTGATTTAAGCCAACTAGCGCAATTTTGCCTTAAGTCTAAGCATTATAGTCCTGCTGTGTTTTAGAGTATAGTTTTAAAACAATAGTGTGATATTATTAAACTGTGTAACCAATATTCGTGTGTGGACTGTTGTTCCATATAAATTATTACCTTCTGCCATTTTCTATTAACGTAACCCTATACATAATTTTTAAGCGTTTGTTTCAAAAGTTAATAAAATTCAATTTGTTCAAAGTGTGCAGTTGTTTTGTTTGTGGTTTTAGGCCTGTAGAAACGCCCTTGTTTTCAGAAACACTTGAAAATATACGTAAGCTTACGTTGTTTTGACGGTCTCGTTATTTTGGCGTCAAAACAATGTTCCGTTAGGATTAGGTCTGTGTTAGGCTTTTGTGTGTGTGGGTGGGTGTGTGTGGGTGTGTGTGTGTGGGTGTGTGTGTGTGTGTGTGTGTGTGTGTGTGTGTGTGTGTGTTTGTGAGCTCACGCGCTTCTGTGTATAACTCTATTGTATTACGCGTGACCTAGCAATTTTCTCTCTCTTTCTCCCTCTCCTCTCTATCTCTAAATAACTACACAAGGGGATATTATCCGTGCAGAAAGAAACTAATAATAACAATCCCAAAATTGTCTCCCCTGCACTACAAACCTTCGTTACTTCTGGTAGTGGTAGTGCCACAAACGGGAAATTTAAACGAATCGCTCAGAATTAAAATAATCATAAAAATAATACAAACAATTTTAATGGGCTGAACTTTTTTTGTTTAACGGGTGGTTAAAGGGGAGACATTTTTGTTACTGTTGGACAGCACTCGCTGTGTGTTTGACGCTGAAATGAGTGAAAGTGAATCCCTTTTAAAACAATAAAATAAAATACAATACAGTTTTAAAAAAATTAAATAAATAAATTAATAAATAATGTTACACTCCGTTTGATGTTGGTGTTTTCTATCAGTATTTGATTCAGCCCCGATGCTTGGATCCCTGATAGGTGTGTAACTCGGATTCGTTTATCCACGCAGCCTGCTCACTCAGCAACAAGACATGGAGTCGACGTATGAAGTTTTCCACTTTTATTCAGCACACATCAACAACTGCATACAATCGCCTTTTCACTCTCAACTTTTTACTTTCCAACTCACTATCAACAACTATTCACAACAACACACAGAGCATCGAATATATAATTTTTTCTCTAGTCCAGAACAAGGTGGAACGATCTCGTTTGACGCAATTTACCAATCGCTTTATACTTCGTCTATTTATTTATTTATTTATTTAATTTAACGTCTATTCACATCTGTAATATTAGACAACATATTAAATTAGAAACAGATTAACTTAAAATTAAAATAAAGAAGTTAATATGAACAACAATTAATATAACGACATAATTATATAAAAGAAATCTATTGTTATTGCTTGTTTATGATGTACGAATGAATAAGAAAGCAATATGACAACATATATGCTTATTGCAATCTTCGCGGAGAATGCATTTTAAAATATATTAATTGCGAAATACTTACAGATTAATCTATGAATAAAACATAAGTAATGAAAAATATAACTATTTAACCTAATTCTTTGAGCATAAACTTTTTTGATGAAACCTCTGTTAAAACTTAAATTTGAACTCTATGGATCGTTTCAAATAATCAGTATATTTTATAAATTTAATTTCAATGATAAATGGAAAACATGTGAATGAATACCATCTTGAAAATGACATCTTCATTATAACTTATGCCTTTTTTGATTGACGTATAAGTTGTCCTTTGTAATCAAATTTTTTTTTACCTCATACTTTGCATACAATTGACAATCATGCCTTTTAAGCGTTTGATGATGAAAGGCGCATGATTCTATTATTATTATTATTATTATTATTATTATTATTATTATTATTATTATTATTATTATTATTATTATTATTATTTTATTATAAAAATTGACCAATTGGAGAATATATTAGTGCTTTAGATATATTTACATATGATTTTAAGTCTAAGTCTTGAGTGCTATTTAATTTATCATAACTGCTAGGTAAATATTTCTTTATATCTTTACAATGTAATATTAAGTGTGGGATGGTTATATTTTCATTACAAATGCAAGTAATATTTTTACAAAATTTTGTTTTCCAAGAATTTAAATATAATCTAAATGCTAAACTAGAAATATGTCTAGGGACTCCTGATATACTAATTAAACAGGAATCTGAAATTTCTTTTTTAGTAATATTATTAATTATACAGTACATTTCTTTAACTGATAATCTAATATGAATTTTCATAGCATTAATATTTTTTGCTCCCTGTTTTGCTGCTCTATCTGCTTCATCATTATGTATTATTCCGCAATGTGATGGCAGCCAACAAAAATTTATATTTATTCCTGTGCTTTTCAAAGAGTGAATGAGATGTTTTATTTCAAATATTATATCATATCTGTCATGATTATTATTAGAATTTAATGCATATAACACCGATTGTGAATCAACACATATGAGAATACCATACAAAGCTTATACTTCGTCATCACTGTCTTACGTCATACATATTTCTTCTCCTTCCGGGAACGTTCTCATACTTCGACATTTATCGGGAAATTTCCATCGACAGTAAATAAGCAGATCTAGAGAATTCTCCAACAATATCGACTAACGAAAATTATCAACGTTATACAAAGCCTCTCCTAACAACAATGCAAACTCAAATCAAAGGTAAATAAACTCCATCATTGAATACTTTGCAAATCGAAATGATTAGATCTATCGTGCGCGCTTCAGACATACTATCGTTCGCGTTTCAACGTAACAAATAATAATAAATATAATAATAATAATAATAATAATAATAATAATAATAATAATTATTATTATTATTATTATTATTATTATTATTATTATTATTATTATTATTATTATTATTATTATTATAAATCATGAGGATATTTATAATGCGCTTTTCCTAGTAAGGAACAGCTCAAAGCGCACCCTCACGCAATCGCACACTCATTAAACATTACTATAATACATAAATGGCAGAGAGCAGGCCAAATCAAAACGGACTATGGAAGAGGCAATAGCAAAGTGATTCGCCACACATACACGCACAAACAGGCATACACACATACACACAGGCACAGGTGCGCGCGCATGCACGCACAAAAAATATGAAGCAATATGAAAGAAACAGTTTGAAGACAGAACAGATCAAGAGAAGACTTTAGAAGAGAAATGACCTTTGAGGCTTGCTTTGAAGGTGTGAATATTCGGTGTGCTGCGTAGAGAAAGTAGTGATGAATTCCAGGCAGTTAGTCCAAGGACAGAAAAAAGATCTAGAACCAACAGAAGATAGTTTGTGGCGGGGTATCCTGAGAAGAAGATTGTGTCGGGTGAAGGGCGCAAGTTGCGAGAGGGAGTGTAGCGTTAGACATCATCGGAAAGGTATGAAGGAGCGGAGCCATGGAGACAAATTTTGTAAATAATTCTTTGCGGTATGGGAAGCCAGTGGAATGAGCGAAGAAGTGGAGTGACGTGGTCAGATGTTTTTATTTTATTTTTAAGAATGAGGCGAGCGGCAGCGTTTTGAACACCTTGCCAGTGATGAATGGAAGAAGCAGGCAGATCAAAAAGACGTCAAAACTTCAAACATTTTGTGTTCAGTACTCACAAATTAGCTCTTACGGTCTGTTTGCAAATTTTATGGCATAGATTGCGTTACGTTGTACTGTACTGTTATCTTCATAATTACACAGAAGTCTGCTAGTTGTGGCCTCGTTTTATTAGTGATATGCCTTCCAACCTCCCAAATACACTTATTTTTATATGTGCATAAACGTGTGCAAGCTCGAGTGAGCGTGTCGTACCCGCGCACGTTTGTGTGCGTGTATGTATGTGTGTGTGCGTGCGCGCGTACGTGTGTGTATGCATGTGCGTCTCTCTCTCTCTCTCTCTCTCTCTCTCTCTCTCTCTCTCTCTCTCTCTCTCTCTCATAAAGCCAAGAAGCTGCACAAGGGGAGGTGATCCGTGCAAAAATAGGAGAAATATACAAACAAACTTTAAATTTGCTTCCCCTACACCAGCCTGCATTACTTCTGCTAAAATGCATGGGGAACAAAGTAAATGGATTTTAAAATGTGATATTGAATGAATATGATTGAGTTAATTTAACATTTGGAACTTTGTCCTTTTATTAAGGAAAGAACACACAGACAGACAATGCCAAGCATAAGACAAGGCACATAGGCCCAGGGGACATTTTAGCCAAAAGTATGGGGGAAAAGCTGGGGCGGAGAGAGGGAGGGGGGATATTAAAAAACAATGAACGGCACAAAAAAAAGACTGCTCCATAGGCATCACAACACAGCTCTCTGAAATGTCAAACACCCATTTTAAAGTTTACACTGGCTCAGTATGTAAAGTGTAAGTATAGTAACAATCACATCAAATATAAGTAGATAAAAATAACACAAACACGTTTGCATCACAGTTTTGACATAATAACAAGTCGGTTCACAAAAGAAGAGAAAAGGGAATGCACATTATTTAAATAGTGACATCAGAACTCCATCAAAGCGGCATAAATTTAGCAACCTCCTCCTTGATTTGGTATTCTTAAATTTAAAGACATTTGGATGAGTCCAAAAGTATTTAGGTAAAAGAGAGATCCTGCTTTCTATGAGCACAGAAGTTTTACATGTAAATAAATAGTGAAACTCGTCACCAATTTTATCTAAGTCAAACAGAGTACACAATCGTTCTTCTCTAGGTACATTATTTGGGAGCTGCTGAAGTAGATGTCAACACCATGACCACCACTTTAAACTCAGCTGTGACTGATCCCTCCACTAAAATCCTTGGCAAGCATCGCCAAAAGAAGAAACCGTGGATCAAACCTAAACTTTTGGATCTGTGTGATAAACGAAGAGAGATGAAAAAGAAAAAGAACACCTTACAGGGAGCTGATGTCTACCGAAAAATCAACAATGACATCCCAAAAGGCATGCGCACAACAAAGGAGAACTCGATAGAAGATCAATGCCAGTAAATAGAGAACAATCTGGTCAAGAACAACAGCAAGAAGGCTTACCAGACTGTGAAGCGGCTGACAAGTATTAAACAGCCAAAGGCCTCCCAGAGTACTGCTCTGACCTTTACAACCACACACCAAACGGAGACCCATCGGGTCTAGCTTGTCCCCAGAGTAGAGAAGAGGAATAAACCCTCCCAATTATCTGAGAAGTTGAGGCAGCAGTGCAATCGCTGAAGAAGAGGAAGTCAGCGGGAGTATACAACATACCCGCAGAATTGCTTCAAGCAGGAGGAGAATTGACGCCATATACCATTATCTGTAATACGATCTGGCAGAGTGGGGAGTGGCCTACACCACGGACCCAGTCGCTTGTCATCACTCCTCCCAACAAAGGTAACCTTCAAGAGTGAAAATTACCGTACCATAAGCCTCATCAGCGATCTCAGCAAGATCCTCCTGAAAATAATACTCAACAGGTTGAAACCCCAAGCTGAATCATAGCTGAAGAACAAGTATGAATCAGGACAGGGCGAAGTACAACTGAACGATTTTCAACCTCAGAATAATCTGCGAGAAATACCTACAGCACCAACAACCTCTATATCATGTGTTTGTAGATTTCAAGAAAGCGTTTGACCGAGTCTGGCATGCAGCTCTGTGGGCAACCATGAGAGTGTACAACATCAGCCTAAAATTATTGAAGTCATCAAAAGCCTGTATGACAAGGTTACCAGTGCAGTCCTTTACAACAGCGCCATCAGAAACTGGTTCAGAACAACAATTGGTGTGCGTTAAGGATGCCTACTCCCTCCAACACTCTTTAACATCTTCCTAGAGCTCATCATGTCACGAGATAGGATAGGATAGGATAGGATAGGAATTTGATGGAGATGTTAATATAAATGATTATGATTATGATTATTATATTATTATTATTATTATTATTATTATTATTATTATTATTATTATTATTATTATTATTATTATTATTATTATTATTATGCTCCTTTAAATTGTCATGGGGAAATGCTGTACGTTTGCTACTAAACGATCTTGGTTTGTCAATTACATGGACTCATGGCGGTAGCTATCCTCTTATTTAAAAACCTTGGTAAGCAGCGCCTGAGGGATCCGTTTTTACAATCTTGGCAGCAAAGTGTATAGAATTTTTAGAGACCAATTTTGTTTTGAAAACAATTTGCTTTGTTTGTCACCTTTGTAAAGAAGAACCTTATTCCGATTCAAAGTTGTCCTATCCTATCCTATCCAATCCCGTAACCCGACTGTCGTTGGGGCACCACAGATTATCGTTTAACCAGCGTACTCCATCTTTCTCTGTCCTCAGCAACCCTCATGGCTTCGCTCGGTGTCAAGCCAGTCCATTTTAGAATGTTATCCTCCCACCTCTTTTTCTGTCTCCTCTTCTTCAGACTTCAAGCTCTGGAGACGTGGTCATACCATCGGAGTTTCCGTTTCTTCACCACTGACTGTGAGCATGTCATCGTGTTGTCCAAATGCTTGTGTGATGGTCTTTCGGATTTCGTTGTGATGTGCTAGTTATAGGAAATGCCCAGAAGTTTTCTGTAGCACCTCAGCTCCATGCTTCGTATTCTTCGTTGTAGATCTGCTGTGAGGGTCCATGTTTCGCGAGCGTATAGGAAGATGGAGATGGAATATTTGAAGCTATCCACCGTGTTGAGGGATTGGCCTTGAACGTTGATGTCCGTGTTGATGCCATTGGTGTTGTTGGTCATCATTTTGATCATCTCTGCACTTATTTCCATTCCATAGGCTCTGGAGTGGTGTCAAGCTTCTGTACCAGCTGTTCAAGTTCTTGTTCCTCTCCAGCCAATCCATCAATGTCATCCGCAAAACGGAGGTTGGAGATTGCTCTATCCCCTTTGTTGACGGTGCTTTCGTGATCTGGAAGGGAATCTGACATGATGCGCTCCAGGAAGATGTGGAAGAGATTTGGAGAGAGTAGGCATCCTTGACGCCGACTGTTGTTCTGAACCAGTTCCCGATGGCACTGTTGTGGAGGACTGCACTCATAGTCTTGTCATTCAGGTGTTTGATGACTTCAATAGTTTTAGGGCTGATGTTGTACACTCTCATGGTTGCCCACAGAGCTGCATGCCAGACTCGGTCAAACGCTTTCTTGAAGTCTACAAACACATGATATAGATGTTGTTGGTGTTGTAGGTATTTCTCGCAGATTATTCTGAGGTTGAAAATCTGCTCAGTGATACTTCGTCCTGCCCTGAATCCTGTTTGTTCTTCAGCTATGATTTGTTTCAACCTGTTGAGTATTATTTTCAGGAGGACCTTGCTGGGATGGCTGAGCAGGGTGATGTTGCGGTAGTTTTCATACTCCTGAAGGTTACCCTTTTTGATGACAAGCTACTGGGTCTATGGTGTAGGCCACTCCCCACTGTGCCAGATCTCTGATCGATAACCGCGGAGAACATGCAGCACTTGTTTTAGTACACTTTGACAAAACATGCAAACAAAAAAATACATCATAAATAAAACGCTCGCTCGCACTTGCTTTTGTGTGTTTGTGGGTGTGTGTGTGTGTATGTGTGTGTGTGTGCATGTAGAAACGACGTTACAGTGACACACTCATGGAACTCCACATGGTTTCTTTTGACATTTTTGGAAGGCTGCCCTATTTTGACGTCAAAATAGAGTTCCGGTAGAGTTACAGCTGTTTTAGGCGTAGGGTTAGGTTAAGGGTTAGGGTTAGTGTTTGGGAAAGGGGTTAGGGTTAGGGTTAGGGATAGGTTCAAAAATTTGAAAATGTCAAAATAATGTCACGAAAATGAAAAGTGTGTCAGAAAAATCCCTGTTTTTTCACAACAGTCATCAGAATGTCGTTTTTACAAAAATGTGTGTGTGGGTGTGGGTGGGTGGGTGTGTGTGTGTGTGTGTGTGTGTGGGTGTGGGTGTGCGTGTGTGTGTGTATGTGTATGTGTATGACAAACCAATTGATCATCAACTTATAAGGCTATACAGTATGCTACACATGCTAATTATTTAAGTATTCTCTCTCTCCCTCCCCCTCTCTCTCTTTCGTTATTCACAACTGATTTTGGTGACGAAGGGCATTTTGATTTCGTGGACATGAGGCGTTAACAGTAATTATTAAAATTAAGCATGGATGCACTACCCTTGAATTGGCGACTTTTGTATCACATGTAAAGAGAAATGCCCTACCTAAGCTACACCTGGACCAGTTTTCAAGGGCCAGAGGCCTTTTAAAATTAGTTTTTGTTCACTGTTTTTTGTGTTGTTGTTTTTTAAAATCTTTACAAATACAAGGACAATGTTATCCAGGACTCCAATGTTCTCTAAACGATAAAGCTTTCCCGAGAAATCGCATCACCAGTCTAAGAGTAAACTCCCTTCTCATCCTCATCTCTCTCTCCCTCCCTCTCTCTCTCTCTCTTTCAATCTCTCTCTGTCACTCTCTTTCTCACTCACTCTCTCTTTCTCTCTCTCACTCTCTCTCTCTCTCTCTCTCTCTTTCTCTCTCTCTCTCTCTCTCTCTCTCTCTCTCTCTCTCTCTCTCATCTCGTCTCAACTCACTCTCTATTTTTCATGAGACTTTTCTGAGAAATATCGGAAGCCGGTTTTTCCAGTTGTTCTGTCTGTAATAATGGTGACAGAGGAGGTGGTGCAGAAACGCAATCGACTGAGCAACGTACGTGTCGGTACTGGTCCTTGAATTTACCTTGAACTTGGTAACTACCTATAGTTGTTAGGGAACACAGCGGACTCACGCCCATCGAAGAAAAGGCGAAGCTCCGCCTACATGTAAAAAAACTCGGAGCACCTATCGCGCTACCCAAAATGTACTACCGTATCATGCACGGCCTTGTCGACGTTTCCCAGCTGGGACTTGTGCGTGGAGCCCACAGGAGCACTAGGGGTCACAACATGAAACTCCTTGTCCCCCACACTAGAACAGATGTGTACAAGCACTCCTTCTTCCCATCAGCTACAAGGCTATGGAACTCTCTGAGCGCTGAATCAGCATCAGCCCCGTCTGTCGCATCTTTCAGAGCATCGCTGACAGACTGGAGCATAAACATCTTGTAATGAACACCTCCTACGACTACGTGTACATATGTCTTAACACAATTTTAACCCAGTCAGACTACCTCACTGCCTCATCCTCAAATAGTACATTTGCCTGATTTTAAATCTGTGAACACCCTTCGCTGTGCACACCAAAGTTGTGGAGTCATTTCCTCGAAAACGGGGTATCCACAGTACTATGAAGAAGAAGAAGAAGAATGATTCTTCAGTTGAATATATCGAAGGCTCTCTCTCTCTCTCTCTCTCTCTCTCTCTCTCTCTCTCTCTCTCTCTCTCTCTCTCTCTCTCTCTCTCTCTCTCTCACACACACTAATTTTTTTAATGCAGCTTTAAATACAGTTGTTTACCTACAATAATATAAATTGAATTGCAATCCTCATGGCCTATTTTTTATGTCCATCTAATTAATCTCCTTCTTTTCACTGCAGTATCTTCTTCAGACATAAAGGACGTGATCGACCTTTGTGAGTGGTTTAAACCCACCGCGAATGCTGTGATTTTACACTTAGCAGGGACGATATAAAACACCCTCTCTCTCTCTCTCTCTCTCTCTCTCTCTCTCTCTCTCTCTCTCTCTCTCTCTCTCTCTCTCTCTCTTGCTATTAGGTAAAAAGGGTAATTGTAGATTATAGTCACACGGCACCAGGGCGTATAGGCGACTACTGGTCACATTATTCTGACACCAGCGAACCAGTTGACGGTAAGGGGAAAATAATATGGTCACACATTGGCCAATCCGGGATTCGAGCCAGGTACCTTTCGGTTACTAGTAAGCCGCTCTACCAACTGAGCTACCCGAACCATTGCTAATAGGCAGACTAGGAAGTGAGATAGCTGGCTGCTTCTTCGACTGAACTCGAAGGACTCCAGGTGTGTGTTATTAACGACCTAAAGCAATAATCATGTAATGTAATGTGTGTTATTAACGCCTCGCATCTAGTATAACCTGTGATGCTATTTGCGACTATACTTTTACATTGTGTTGTTTGTTTCATTGTTTGCCAACAGTCCTCCACTGATAAGAGGGTACTCTATTTTATCACCCCTCGTTTATCAGCCTTAGTGCTTTTGTGCTTTCTGTTCGGTTGTTGACTTTGTAAAATGGAAACTTGTTTGAAATTGGACGTTTTGTTAATGTGACAGTACCAGTGTGTTGTCATGAACAATTGCAGAGAATGTTTGTTTATTCACTGTTTCTTTATAATATTGTTAAGTGATTTCTTTTTTAGGTGTTGTAACAACTTAATGATTTTCATTTTCCGTAACAATTGATGTTCTGTCAATATTAAATTCCCCCGGTGGGAATGTCGGGGGTTTCTGTATAAATAGTATCACCACTTATTGGAAATTTAGTGCTTTAAATTCCCAATGTCGCTGTCTTTCTCATTTGTTCTTTCTCATTCCTACTCTGTTCTATTAATCTACTAATTTATGCGGATCGTGGGTTTTCCGGTCCTGATTTGGCTCGGAAGAGTCCGCTGGACCTAAAGCAATAATAATGTAATGTAATGTAACGCTGAACAAGTCATCAACCTTTTTTCTTGAAAACTCTTCCGGCACAAAACTCCTCATTTGTGTGTGAGGTCTGTTGTATCAGCTTAGGAATATTGGACGCTTTCTGCCAAATGGTCACTAGGGCTTACAATGAAATTATTATTTAGCAATGTAGGCATTTTATATGTATGTGTTTTGTTGATATTTTATAAGGATGTTTGTATTTTATTTTGTTTTTTGTAAACGGGGGTTCAATAAACTAAAATATAGCCTCAGCGTCCCCTGCGTTGGATGCCTTTATTTTTACAGTTACCGGCTGGTGGAGTGCTTTTAGTGTTACCACTGGGGTTGTTTCGGAAGATTTTTTATGCGGATTAGGGGGTAGTACTCTTTCGGCCAAGTTGTGGTCTTGATTTTGTGGTCCTGATTCGGTTGTTTGGAGTCCGCTGGACCCTGTAAGCAATGAATAACTAACTACCTAACAGTAGTAATTTTTTATGGAAAAATGCATCGTTGCATTTGTTACAGGATTCGTCACGTGCACTTAGGAGTGTCTGTAGAATGTCTTTTGAGAATAAGAAAACAAACCGTACGGGTGTCAATAAAAATAACAGCTTTTTCAACAAAAAGGTCAGTAACACATTTGCAAAAAGAGAAGATCGCATCAAATAATTAGAATAATATAATCTCGACCGATAGAGCAAACGTTTGCTTTACAACTTGAAGACACATTTTCCGGGTTTCTAGAACTCAGCTCCTTCCTCAAGTCACCAAACCCTTCTCCATTACCGGCTGACAAAAAGATACACATATTACATGCCTTCTATTTGAAGTTTAATCCCGGAAAATGTCCCCTTGTATCTGGTTGTCTTGTAAATTAAAATATTTACCAGATAAAACATGTTTTCATCCTTGAAATTCCTCTTTTATGAACAAAAAGGACTGAGCTCTGCACAGTTCAACATACGAAAGCAGCGGCCTTGGCCTCCAAATTATTGGTGATGTTGTATCTGCTAGAAGACTTCGAAATTGATAGCTGTGTAGCCGAGCGGAGTATTTGACCCAACCCGAGCTGTTACTTTCATTTGCATTTTATGTGCACCTACCGTCCAGGAACGTCCCAAAAGAACAAACAAACTGAAAAAATGTTTTTCGAACAATTTCCCGATCTGCTAGACTACAGCAACTCTCTTCATGGCAATTTGTGTTTGCTTGGGGATTTCAATTTTCATGTTGATTGTTCTCGCGAACGAAGTGCTGCTAAGTTTTTAGAACAAATTCAGATGTATGATTTAGAAGAGACAGTGACTGAGCCTACTCATGTAAAAGGTCATGCACTTGATCTTGTGATTGTAAGACCTACTGATGATGTTCATGTGTCCACTGAGGTAATTCACGGCCTAGAGTCCGACCATTTTTGTGTGCTGTCGCACTTTAACATGACCATTCCCCTACCCTCCCCAGTCTACGCCACAGTCCGCAACATATGCGCCATTCATAGGGCTGCGTTCAGAGCGGATCTGCAGGAAGCGTTAGCGCAGCCCGAGGGTTGCACTGCTGACCGGTACAACGCCGCCCTGCGGTTAGTGCTGGACAAGCACGCTCCCGCCACCCATCGTAAAGTTCCCACTAGGAAGCCTTCCCCCTGGTTTAGCCTTGTCAGCGAAGAGCGGCTTCAGGCCAAACCTAATAGACGAAATGCTGAGAAACAGTGGCGAGCTACTCGCCTTACCGTCCACCAACAAATTTACAAGAGAGCAAAACAATTTGTTACAGCTCTTGTCCACCAAGCCAAAAGCCTTTTCTATTGTACCAAAATTGATGAAGCACAGTCTAGCAAAGAGTTGTATAAAATCACAAATGGTCTCTTTGCCAGAACAAAAGCCACTCAGCTCCCCACCACATACCCCTCGTCTTGTCTCCCCGGTGTCATCTCCGACTTCTTTGTGAGTAAGATTGAAAAACTCAGAAAAGAACTTGACTCCCAGCCCTCTGTTCCGTTTTCTCTTGGCAAGCCCTTTCAGGGCGAACCTTTCACTTCTTTCTCTCCTGTCACAGAGTCTGACGTCCTGAAGGTCGTCAAAGCCTCTGCTCCCAAAACTTGTGACCTAGATCCCATCCCTACCTCACTCCTCTTTGAATTTCTGGATGTAGTCCTTCCTTCTCTCACTCAAGTCATCAACAATTCTCTCACCTCTGGCTCTTTTCCTGACGTCTTCAAATCCGCTCTTGTCAAGCCTCTTCTCAAAAAGCCTTCTCTCGACCCAAATGACCTAAAAAATTTCAGGCCTATATCAAATGTATCCTTTGTTTCCAAAATCATCGAAAAAATTGTTCTTTCTCAACTCAATGCACACCTGTCTTCAAACAACCTTCTTGGTCCTCTTCAATCCGCTTACAGACCTAGAAATAGTACAGAAACTGCTCTTGTTAAAATTACTAATGATCTCCTCCTCTCCCTTGATCAAGGCACACTCTCTGTTCTTGCTCTGTTAGACCTTTCGTCAGCATTTGACACCATAGATCACACCATTCTCATTGACCGTCTGCAACACACTTTTGGCCTTCGTGGGACAGTTCTTGACTGGCTCAAGTCATACATTACTGACAGACAACAAACTGTGTACGTTGACAATGACCGCTCTGATCCTGCTCCGATCCTCTGTGGCGTGCCGCAAGGATCGGTTTTGGGTCCTGTCCTCTTTGTTCTGTACACATCCCCTCTTTCTGACATCATCGATTCTCACTATGTCAATCATCATTCCTTTGCGGACGATACACAACTTCATAAACCTTGTGACCCACAGGATCTTGGCATTACAATAAATTCGATGCAAGAGTGCATCTGTGCTGTCAAGTCTTGGATGACGTTCAACAAATTAAAACTTAATGACGAAAAGACAAAAGCCATAATTATTTCATCTCCTCGCTTAACATCTCAGCTTCCCTCTTCCTTTGTTGTTGGTAACTCTGTTGTCCAGTTTTCTGATTCTGTCAAAAACTTGGGCGTGATTTTGGACTCTCACCTGACTATGCAAGCTCACATTCAAACTCTAATCCGAAACCTAAATTTTGAACTCCGTCGAATCAACAGCATCCGTCACTTTCTGTCTGCCAAAGCCACTCAAACTCTTGCCTCAGCTTTCATTCTCTCACGGCTTGACTATTGTAACTCTCTCTTCTGTGGTTGCCCGGACTATCTATTGCAAAGACTTCAAAAGATTCAAAATAATGCCGCCCGTCTCATTCTTCGCATTCCAAAATCTGCCCATATAACTCTTCATCTTAAATCCCTACACTGGCTTCCCATCGAACAAAGAATTGAGTACAAAATTGCTTGTCTCTGCTTCAATGCTCTCTCTTCATCCGACCCTTCTTATCTCAAAACCATGGTTAACCCCTACATACCCTCTAGAACCCTTCGATCTTCTTCTGCCCAAAATCTCTGCATTCCACGAGTGAACAAGTCCTTTGGCAAACGCTCATTTTCATTTTCTGCTCCCACCGTCTGGAACTCCCTTCCCATGTCTCTCCATTCTTCCCAAACATCTGCTGCCTTTCGTTCTGGCCTCAAGACCCATCTGTTCAAACGTTCCTTTGATGACATCACAATTTAAATTCGTGTTGAACTTGGTGTGTGTGTGTGTGTGTGTGTGTGTGTGTGCGCGCGTGCGTGCGTGCGTGTTTATATTATGTAATTACATTCTGTATGTTTTGTTTACCATGTTTTTATACTGTTATTGTTTAGTCATTTTAGTTCTTAGAAGAAGTGTCTTATGTGAATGTAAAGCGCTCTGAGCTTTCATTAGAAAGGGCGCTATATAAATGTTAATTATTATTATTATTATTATTATTATTATTATTATTATTATTATTATTATTATTATTATTATTATTATTATTATTATTACACGCAGGTCAGGTATTTAGCACAGCCAGTAGCCGGAAAAAAATGTAAGGGCCATTTTACATTAATTCTCCATAAAATGCTAAAGAATGTGCTAAATTTATTGGGTCTGAAACCACCTCTAACTAAGGACTGGATATTAATATTAATATTGGTTCATCCTATACTAATATTATATTAATCAACCGAGCAAAAGAGAAAAAATATACCATCACATTATTCTAAAAAATCATCTTCTTATCCTAAAAGAACCTAAAGCTTATTTAAAACTAATATAGTCATTTTCCTTAAATTATGTTACAGTGTGCTTCGAAATTATGCATATTACAGTATGCCTCGAAATGATGTATCATCTTTATTTATTTGCTTTTTTCACATTTATTAGCTTTTTACTACTTTCACACTGTTTTCTGCATCTTCATTCTTTTTACAGGAAATGTTGAACCCACTTAGGGACATTCTGTCCCTGATATGGCATTATTTTATCCACATGGTGAACTTTTGGGCTTGCTTTAGATGTTTTCTTGACCAGATAAATGAGGTCATCGATTTATTTTTCTAGTGATTAAGAAGGGACCTTGCCATTTTGACACTAGTTTTTGACAAACACTACGTTTCCTCTTTGGATCATACAACCACACACGTTGTCCAGGAATAAACTTCCTTTTCTTTGCATACAAATCTTAATTCTTCTTTTGATATGTGACCGACGTCCCTAAACATTTCTGAGCATGTTTGTCTGCACTTTGTAACTTTTCTTTCAGATTTCTCACATATTCCATGGGGGAATCATCAACTTTTTCTTCCGTTGGGGTGTGTACAAATGCTTCAAATGGAAGTGTAATTTCCCGACCTAGATTCATCATGTTGGGTAAAGCCTGCAGCTGAACACAGAGATAGAGAGTCATTGTGCGTTCAACTTGCCTAGAGGAAAGAGCTCGGCTATAAGAGATCTCTCTACTTGAAGACTAAAAGCAGGAACTGGTGACATTCTATTCAACCTAGTTAGCCACAGCCTGACATTGTCAAAAAGGTAAATGAACTATCTTTTGTTTCACCGCGATGTATTGATATTATTGTTGAATTATGTTGTGAAGTTTACCATGTTTAGAATTGTGATTGTTAGTCAAACTTTGCGTGACCACGTGGCGAACACGACCAGTTGCGACGCCATGACGTAGTCACTACGGACCCTCTGTTGTTTAGCCTATATGTATTCTTTGCAGACCAGTGGCTGTACCGAGGAATGTGTATAATATTAATTATTTCTCTATGTGTGTATTTAGCCATGATTTATATTTATATATGTATAGGAATTAGAGTTGAGATTCTAGTGGACCACGGACTTAGCAGAATGTTCGTTGCTTTATATATATATAATCACTGAGCTAATCACTGAGGGCTATTTCTGCCTTCAGTGAGACGCTCTGCACACACCTAGTATAAACGGTGTTGCAGAAATTCGTTTCATATGTTACAGACGAGCAGGCATCATGGCCTCGATCAGAAGCAAGACAAGTAAAAGTCTTCACTGACATTCGGCCTGTATTGGAGCACTGCGCGATGAGAGCCCACCAGTCTGTCAACGAGAAGAATCCACAACAACACAGCTCATCAAAGAATCAACCACAGCACAGCTCATCGAATCTAGAGCTAAGTGACAATTGCACCAGTGCACCAAACCTGTTAGCAAAGGACATCATTAGTCCACCTTTCCAGAAGACTGATCCGTTGGGCAGAACGCACGAGTAGCCCGATGAAGAAACAGTAGCTGCATAGAATTATCAAGGAGCGAACCATTCGAACTGATATTTGAACTTTTAAATTAGTATCGTGATTATCAGATCTTGTATAGAGTAGAGGAAATAAATGTGTGATATTTACTGTTAACAAGTGGCTGGACTACCTATGTTTCATAGCCGTGTGAGAGCTAGTGTGACAGTGATCTTTTACCATTTTCCTTCTATCTCTGTAAACCCAGCCTAAACACAGACCGAGGTAAACTTATAAATGTATTGTTGAGTCACCGGGCGATTTACTAGCGATCCCCATCGACGAAAGACGAGTGGGTAATAGCATTCCATTGTGCAGAGCCCAGCAACAATAGACCCACCGTCACATGGAATAAGAATAACACTATTTTTGCTTCATGCTTCATGCATCAATATTTTTATTGCAATATTCACGCAGGTTCTGCGTATAATTTACAATAGAAGAATGTCATCTACACGTCAGGTTAAGCTGTTTTTCGAATATCACTGTCATCACATAGTTTCATCAGGAAATAGCGCATCAGTTTATCACTCAAGTCTTTCAAAAAAAATAACAATATTCATAATCAACCACATGAATGATGCTGTTATACTCGTTTGGTGTTTTTCTATCAGTAGTTGATTCAGCCCCAATGCTTGAATAGTGTAACTCAGATTTGTTTATCCACGCAACCTGTTCACTCAGCAACAAGGCACGGAGTATGAAGTTTCCCAACTTTATTCTGCGTACATCAACAACTGCACACAATCGCTCAATCACTTTTCACTTTCTCACCCTCTCAACTCTACACAGTGCATCAATTATATAGTTGTTTCTAGACTCCAGATAACGTCAGAATGTTCGAGCGTGACACATTTACAACCAATCGGAATAAACTTCGTCATCACTGTCTTACGTCATACATCTTTCTTTACAGTCCAAGAATTTTCTCAGTCATCTATACCTATCGCGAAGCTTCGATCGACAGTAAACAAGCAACTCTAGAGAATTCTACAATAATATCGACCAACGAACATTATCAACACTATACTAAGCTTCTTCTAACAACAATGCAAAATCAAATCAAAGGTAAATACACTCTGCTATTGAATGCTTTGCAAAACAAAACGATCGGATCTATTGTGCGCGTACCGTCATGCGCGTTTCAACGTAAAAGATGCCATCAGAATAAACATAGTTCGTTGGTAATTATCCACTCGACAATTAGTATAGAGAATTCTGCATTATTATATCTCACCTTCATCACTATCCTCTCTCTCTCTCTCTCTCTCTCTCTCTCTCTCTCTCTCTCTCTCTCTCTCTCTCTCTCTCTCTCTGTGTCGGAGCAATTTGAGTCTATGTAATCACCCCCTTCACACACACACCCACACACCACACCACACACACACACACACACACACACACACACGCACACACACACACACACACACACACACAATAAATAAATAAAATTTAAAAAATTTTCTTTTTAAGTCCTGGATTTTGGGAAATCTGTGCGAAATGAGTCGTCCGCAAATAATGATATCGAAACAAATGTTCCGCTGTCCGTCTGTCTGTACAAAAACTTTAGAGTGTCTAGTTACTCCGAGCCTATTTCAACTATCACAACCAAACTTGGTAAGATGGCGTATACCCATGAGACCTCAAAATGATCAGTGAATTAATGACTTCACTTCAAGGTCACAGGGTCATCCAATGTTAGTCAAAAAATAACAATTTTTCACAAAACCTTAACGTCACTTTTTTTTTCTAAGTTATTAATATTGAACTTATGATTATTTGATGCATGATAGATATTATTTAATGAGACGCATATCCTACGTGTGGCAGAAATGGAGGCGACGTCTCGTTTGGGAGAAATTGTCTCCCTTGAGACTGCCCTTTTGCTGGGTTAGTCTGTCCTTGGGTGGTTCCTGCCGTGCAGAGTCCAGTGATTTAGGCACTTGGATTATCCAGCAAACGACACTACATAATGTTCTGCCCGCCTGACCATTCGTCTTCTGCTTTTGGTGATGAACAGGACTACATTGTCGGCTGTCATTTTAGGCAAGTCAGTGGCAGTGACTTCCGGAGAGTGTCGTGGCACTAGTAGCCGGCAATCCGGTTTGCTATCAAAACGCTTCACCAAATTGCGACACATATATTTGTATGTACCTAGGCTATTGCAAGGGATAAATAAAAATAACAATTCGGGTTGGGCCGTGTTCTCAAGGCGATAGCCGAGAGGCGGGAGTCAAATATTCTGCTCGGCTACATATTTACATTTGGTCAACCTTACCCAAATGTCAAGGTCACTGGAGCTGTCCAAAGTGAGTTAGTTTAGGTATTTTGAAGTGAACAACTATGAAAGATATAAAGATCAAACTTGTTGTATTTAGACATGATAGACTGATCGTTCGTATAATGTTCCGTTTTGGGTTGATCTTGAAGGTCAAGGTCATTGTAGGCCTTGCAAAATATACAAAAAATAGGTCATCGTACAGTGGGATGGCTCCATTTGTTAACCCATTGTATGCAACAACATTGGGTTATTTGATCAGGAGTATGAAAGGTCACATGAAGGTCAAGGTCATCCGAAGGTCAATGTAAATGAGGATCAAGGTCAGCGCAAAGTCACTGTTTTTTGGGGCATAATACAGCTGTTGCTGTAGTTCATTTGATATTACATCAGTGTATTTGAAGCTGGAGGTCAGGTCGTCTCAATGTCAAGAGTATAGACAGATCACAGTCGGTATTACTTTGCAATTTAATGCTTCTTTTTCTTTCTTTTTCTACTGGGCTTTCACTTTCATGTTAAACATTGCAAGTTTCATAAGGAGCTTGTGAGTCTTATGGGATTTGCACTTCTACTTGGATTTGAATTTAGATTTCAGAAAATATAATAATAAAATTTTATAATTTCCTGTACATTTATGCTGGAGAATGAGAGTGAATTAGTAAAGTACATTTAAAAAAAAGGGGAAATTACATATATTATAAACTTCCAAGTACAAACAAATTGTTAATTTAATGTTGCGTTCTGTGCCTATTGACGTTTTTAATGGTCGTAAAGATGTGATTGTGACGATATAAGAAAATGACATCTGTCATACATCATTACAATAAAATGAACACATACACACACACACACACACATACATATACAAAACACACACACACGCGCACACACACAAACACACATATGTTTACGACGTCACATTATCGTGTCGACATTTTTTAAAATGGCGCTTGGCAAAACAGTCAGAAAGTACGACTGTGGTTCAAACAGTGGTCACGACACAACAACGATGTGACATGTGTTTCTGATTTTCTAGTGAAGTAGTTTTTTTGTAGTGCATGGTACACTTTAAATTCAAAATCACAAAGTCTAACGTCTGAATAATCTCTGGCAGTAAATACAATAATGCTGCAGTATGGAATTTTATTTTTACTGCTGTTTTCTGGAGACGGGCTAGCATTTAAAACAGGAGACACAGAGACCAGCGGTTTCACTATCATGGCGGAAGTATACCCAGATAAGCCGACAGAGGTCAGTCTAGAAGTTCGCGACGAGCAAGAAAATGCATCAGATCACCCTCAGCCTGACCATAGCTTTTCAAGCGTGGTGAATGATCATGAAGATGACCGTCCACGGAGGACCACACTGACAACGAGGCTAGACAAAGTCAGAAAAGAGCTGTCAGAAGAGAGAAGAACCCTCGATAAAGTATACAACAGTGGAACAAATGCGACTTCACAAACTGGTGACCCCGAAGCCACTGAGTTGATTGCCACAAGGATGAGAGCGCTGCTGCGCGGTGCCAATAGACAGTTTGTTGAAGCTATTGGTCACAATACAGCTGACCGCAAGGCCGAACACGAAAGCGACGAGGTAGAAGACAAACAAAATGAACCTGTGGGAACACTGAACACGATAGAACTTCTGGACTCTGGAAAGAACATTGCAAACATTGCAAATCAAATTGTAAGAGGACTGGGACAGATGTTGGAAAACAGTACACAAGAGTTACTGAGCTATGGAAAGGAGGATACCCCAGGCAGTTCAGCACAGGAATCTTTCGGTGTTCAGGATAATAAAACCTTAAAGAGTTTCACAGCAATTCTTAGTAAGCTAAAAATTGAAGATAAATTAACCTTGGCAGTCTTGAAAACAGTCACATCAAATAATTCAAACATAGCTACATCCAAACTATCACCTCAACCAGCTGAAGTCAGTCCTAATAAGACGAGTGTCGGTTCAAGTACTGTTTCCGACCACACTAAAGATCAAATATTCAGCTCTGCCAATGCGAATATGAAATCCACTGATAACGGAATGCTACACAAAGTGGAAGGACGAAAAGCGGTCCCAGGAGAAGAAGACTCAAGCACCAACAAAAGGAACATCAAAGTTTACGGGCAAGACACAACTTTTGGGAAGCAGGATGGCAGAAAGGATACCAACGAAAATTCGGGAAAATCACCATCACCTGATAAAACCAGATTGCTATCATTGATGGTATTCAAATCTCGGTCTGGAAACTCGACTGTTGTGCAGAACATCCATTCAGACTCATCGTCGACGGTATCGCTGGAATCACTACAGCGCGAGCTCTCTGCTTTTAATGTTGTACAGCCGGTCAGGTTCAGCTTCGGAAACGTGTCCTTCAAGCCTCCGTCACCGCCAATGTCTGCTAGTCTTCCCAGTGACGGATCCAGACGCAAGCTTCCAAATCCAACAGGTTTGCGTCTTAATGCAAACCTTCGCGATCTGCAGTCGGAGAACTCTAATAAGTTAACGGAACAATCAGCGCTGTTCTTGGGGAATGAGACAGAAGCTCTTCGACCCAGTGAGGCCAATCTGCATACGACTGAAAGCCAAGTAGATGATGATCTGGATCTTGAGCTGAATGCAACCAGCTTTCTTCTTGGCAGCGATGACACAGATTTAGTTCACGCTAAACCGCGTAATCAGTTTATCGGAAACGGGCACAGAAACGTCAGTGAGCACGGAGATTGGTTTGAAAATAGAAACCTGTCTGAGACCTTTGGGAACCCCAGAGATTTCCACAGAACCGAAGTCGAGGCGGAGGCAGATAATGAAAATGGCAAAATGTTGAAATATTCGACTGACGAAAAGGTAAATAACGGAATGGCATAATGATAGTATAGAAGATGAACATGTTCATCCAAATCACGGGCATACCCTTTTTATTTTTTTAGTCATTCAGCCTGTTTGATCGTTTCTTCCTGTCCGTATGAAATGGGATGATCATCGCTGAACGGTGTGTCTAGGATATGGGGGTGCCGGGGGTTTCTGTATAAATAGTATCCCCCTTGTAGTGCTTTAAATTCCCACTGTCGCTGTCTTTCTCCTTTGTTCTTATTCCTACTCTGTTTTTTGTGTGCATAATATAACTTTTGCTGTAGTATTTTTAAATATATATATTTTTAATAGTACATGAGTGTATTTGGAGCCGGAGGGCAAGGTCATCTCAAGATCAAGAGCATAATAATAATAATAAAGATCAAAGTCGGTATTACTTTGCATTTTAATGCCACCGTTTCATTTAGTTGTTTTTTTCTGGCCTGGCCACTCATTTTCATGTTCAATATTAAAAGTTCCATTATGAGCATGCTAGTTATTTAAATTTCCAATGTCGCTGTCTTTCTCCTTTGTTCTTTCTCATTCCTATTTTGTTCTATCAATCTACTATAATATCTTCTTCGCTAGACCAGTCACCTACCTTTTTTCACGAAAACTCTTCCTAAACTCCTCATTTGTGTATGAGGTCTGTTGGATCAGCCTGGGAATATTGGACGCTTTCTGTCAAATGGTCACTAGAGCTTCCTATATTATTATTATTATTATTATTATTATTTAGCAATGTAGGCATATTATATGGATGTGTTTTGTTGATATTTTATAATGATGTTTATATTCTATTTTGTTTTTGTAAACGGGGGTTCGATAAATTAGAATATAGCCTCGGCGTCCCTGCGTCAGATGCCTTTATTGTAAAGTGACCAGCTGGTGGAATGCCTTTAGTGTTCCTAAGATTGTTTCAGCAGATCTTTTAATATGGATCAAGGGTGAGTTCTCTTTCAACCAAGTTGTGGTCCTGATTTTGTGGTCCTGATTCGGCTCTTTACAGTCCGCTGGACCCTAAAAGCAATGAATAACTAATTAGGATATGGAAGGGTATGCAAATAATAACAACTCATTAATATCTACATGTTGAGGGGGCCACTTACCGTTGCCTCTCTCTCAATCGTCCCCACCCGTGTACGTTTCAATGGTCGGGCAGTAAGAGCTTTTTAATGGGTATAAAAAAAGGTAAATTAATTATAAACGGCGCCTTTAACGCTTTGGGCAATTGTTGAAGGGAAATAAAAGGCTCAACCGTATGGGAATTAAAATGGCTGAACATCGCGGCTCTCTCTCTCTCTCTCTCTCTCTCTCTGTCTCTCCCTCTCTGTCTCTCTCTCTGTCTGTCTGTCTGTCTGTCTCTCTCTCTCTCTCTCTCTCTCTCTCTCTCTCTCTCTCTCTCTCTCTCTCTCTCTCTCTCTCTCTCTCTCTCTCTCTGCCCGCCTTTTCCTTACCTTCCTGATAAATCAGTTCATTGAACGTTTTATTTGATCCTCTGACAGGTCCCTCATCAAGATGATCACGCCAAGACAGCGCTGTTGGCCTTCGGCCTCGTTCTGACCATCTGCCTCCTGGCTGGCCTGGCTGTGCTCTTGGATTACAAGCGCAAAGCTCGGCATCTGAAGCGTCTCAACAGAACGGCCAACATGCGCAATCCACTGGGAGAACCGTTGGTCCAGTTCCAGCTAATGCCCAAAGAGTCAAGGTCTTCCAACCAGGATGGAACCCCGTGAGATGATGATGTGGACTGTTAACACGAAATCGGTGCCGATGACTGTTGACGGTCGACTGATGCTATGGTGCTAGCATAATATTGGTGCTGAGGTTGACTGTTAACAGGAGATGATGTTGATGCAGATGGTTATAGTGCTAACAGAATATGGGGGCCGAGATTCACCGTTAACAGGAGACTGATGCTGATGTAGGCTGTGGATGTGGAATTACATTGATGTGGACTATTAACGCGAACTCCGGCTCTATTAAAGTGTCTGGCGACCTGGAATTAACTTTAATATAGCCGAATATTCAATAGAGCTAAACATCGGCTATATTGAATTTATACTAAAGAAATTCAATATAACCGACAATTATGTCGTTCTGTATTGTTTTCTCAGTATTTGATAACGCAAAGATAAAAAAAAAGAAGCAAAAAAAAAAAAAAAAAAAAAACCAACAACACAACAACGGAAAGATGATGAAAGCAGTGAAATTAAGCAGTGAAATTAAGCCGACCTCTTGGTTTTTGTTTGTGTTGTTGTTTTTCAGTGTGTTGTGTATGACTGTGTGGGCTGTCTAGTTTACAACTTGTATTTTGAATATTGGAAACGCTTCTGGACCTGCACATTAATTAAACTCATTCAACTACATGTACCAAAGTAAACAGCAACACACAAAAAAGAAGTGCTTCCCTGAATGATGCTCCGTCGGAAAAAAAATATTTTGGCCTATTGACTTAAGACAACAACTCAGAAGTCTCAATCTAGGAAGCCTGAAAGGCATGTTTAGGCCTATTATGGGTAGATAATTTACTAAACGCCTCAGTCCACAAAGCTATAAATGGGTAACCGACTCCATTTAGAACCAGGGAAAATAATGCAGCGAGGTAGAGGAGATGAGCACCACTGTCATGAAGCTGGCCCAGATAAAAGAGAGGCACCAAACGTCTCCCTCCTCCAAGACCGAATGTTGCATGGACGCCTTTTCCATTACGTGTTTCGACCATACTACTGGTTTATTTCATGAGCAATAACTCCTTTGCTAAATTGGATGAGTGCCGGGGGTTTCAGTATAAATAGTATCCCCACTTTCTGGAAATTTAGTGCTTTTAATTCCCACTGTCGCTGTCTTCCTCATTTGCTCTTTCCCATTCCTGATCTGTCCTATCACTCTGCTATACTATCTTCTTCTTCGCTAGATCAATGACCTACCTTTTTTCTTGAAAACTCTTCCTGGACAAGACTCCTTGTTTGTGTATGAGGTCTGTTGGATCAGCTTGGGAGTGTTGGACGCTTTCTGCCGGGTGGTCACTAGGGCTTCCTATGATGTTATTATTTAACACTATAGGCATTTTATATGTATGTGTTTTGTTGATGATTTATAATGATGTTTGTATTCTATTTTGTTTTTGTAACCGGGGGTTCGAGTAGTTGGGGTAAAGCCTCAGCCGTCCCCTGCGTGGGATGTCTTTATTGTAAAGTGACTGGCCGGTGGAAGGCATTCAATTTTCCCACTAGGGTTGTTTCGGCAGATCTTTTATGCGGATTGGGGGTTGTCCGGTCCTGATTTGGCTCGGAAGAGTCCGCTGGACCTAAAGCAACAATCAATCAATCAATCAATCAAAAAAATTGGATGAGATGAGATGCTTACATCTTTTCAATTTGCTCTGATGTTATTTCAACAAATAAAATATACAATGTTGACATTTCACCGTCTAATTCACGAAAGTCGACTGTAAAATTACCGACTGGACCTAAATTTCTGTACAGTTGACCTATACATAAAACTGAGAGAGGTTTTTAAGAATACACTCTGGCAATTTAGATGTTTTACTATAGAAAATTTAATTTTTAATAAGCCTATTTTTATAATTTAAAACAAACCGAGTGTTGTCTCTTTAGTGTTCCTCTAAGACCGAATGTTTCATATATGATATATCGATTTTGGCCTTTGATTTAGATCTGAAAATAATACAATAATTTTAATTATTGTATGTATACATATTTCAACACAATCTGCAAACATTTAATAAATATCAATGTTTTTGTTTCAGTAACATTGCTGTCCACAAACTAGATCTAATTTTCACTGTGTTTTTCTAGCTCTATTCAATGTCAGAAAGACATATCTGGAAGTCTGGCGCCAACCTCGAGGACGGCATAGTGGTTTAGAACATACTGTATTTGTTTAGTTAGTTACTAGTGTTCAGCAAATCACTTAAACAACGTGTGTATCATATCTGATACAAATGGGTCTAGAGGTTTAAGCAAACACACACGCGTGCGCACAAACACACCCACCCACCCACAATGATTATTAAATCATATTATGAATTCTGGCAACTAGCAGAATGAATTACGTAGTAATGACGATGACGTGCCTTCATTTCAGGCAGTATGTTCTGGCTTCATTAGGTATGGCACCGTGCTTCAATACAGCCGAATTCAATAGATCCAGCTTTAAAAAATAAATAAAAAAAAAAAAAAAAAATACAAAGAACAAGTTTGGCCTGGACCTAGCGTGAGCTTCAATAGAGCCGGATTTCACTATATTGGTGCTGATGTAGACTGTTAACATGAAGTTAATGCTGATGTCGACGGTTACCAAGATTTTTGTTAAGATGCTGATCTGAACTGAGTGAGTTTATCTCGCCAAAATTTTCTAAACCAGGTTCTTTTGAAGATATGTCAAACCTAAAAAAAAAAAGGTAGGATAGAGCTGGAAATTGAATGTTTTTGACTCAATTGTAATGTGAGTCTATTTTCTCACCTCACAAAATTGTTTTGCACATTGTTTTTGCAAATCTGTGCGAGATGAGTCCTAAATAGTCCAAAAATTATATGGGGAAAAAAAGTCTGTTTTTCTGTCCGCCGTCTGTCTGTGCAAAAACTTTAAAGCTGTTAAGTACTCAGAGCCTATTTCAACTATCACAACCAAACTTGGTTAAGATCACGTGTACACATGAGACCTCATAAATTATTAGTAAATGAATGACTTCACTTTAAGGTCAAGGTCACAGGGTCATTAAGTGTTAGTCAAAAAGTGATAGTTTTCACAAAGTTTCACTTTTTCCTCTAGGTTATTAACATTAACTTATGATGCATGATAGATATCAATGAGACACATATACTATGCAAATTTGGTCAACCTCACTCCAATGTCAAGGTCACTGGAGTTGTCCAAAGTCGAGTTTATATATGTGCTTTAAAGTGACCTTGACCCTAAACTATGAGATATAAAGTTCAAATTTGTTGTATGTAGTGATTATATATTGATCTTTTATATCTTTTCCGTTTTTGCGTTGATCTTGAAGGTCAAGGTCAATTAGGCCTTGCGAAATCATACAAAAAATAGGTACTCGCACAGTGGAGTGGCTGTTTATTTAACCCATTGTATGCAACAACACTGGGTTACTTGATGATGATCAGACATGCATGCGAGATCACGTGAAGGTCAAAGTCATCCCAAGTCACCGTTTTGAGTTTTTTTTTCATAATACGGCTTTTGCTGTAGTTATTTTTTTCTTTGATAGTACATGAGTGTTTTTTTGGAGCCGAAGATCAAGAGCATAATAATAAAGACCAAAGTCGGTGTTACTTTGCATTTTAATGCCACCGTTTCATTTAGTTTTTTTCTGGCCACTCATTTTCATGTTCAATATTTCGAGATCCACAGGGAGCATCGAGTCATATGGGATTGCCTTTCTACTGATTCTTTGATGCATGGTATATTTTTTCTTCTTTTCTTCATACACTTACAAGAAGAATTTATTTCAAAGCGAACACATAATATAAACAAATATAACCCTAACAGAGAAAGTATTTGCGATGTGACATAGCTTACAGCCCGAGTCTTGACTTTTTGTTATGCCTCCACTTTGATGCAAGTCCGTTACATCGATGCATTCTCACACAGCAAACGGCCGACTTTCATTTTACCTTCTGTGAAAGAATTCACAAGAACTGGAATTCCCAACGATTAATATTTAAGTTTATTTGTTTGAAATAGCTTACACATCACCCACCAAGGTTTTCCAAATAGGTCACCTACAATTAAATCATTTTATAATTTTAACAATGCGGGATGTCACTTATATTTTTCAAGTTCATATTTTTAATTTTTAAATGTACGAAACTGAGGTAATCCGTTGTTGTATTTTACGTTCATATTGACCCGAAACTACGAGAGATAACATGTCCAAACTTTGGTATGTAGAGATAATAGATTGATCTTTCATATAATGTGACTTTTTTGCATTAGTATTGAAGGTCATTTTAGGCCTTGCATAAACATAAATGTCTCATCATACAGCGGAGTGGCTTTATAGGTGACCCATCATACTCAAACATTGGGTTATTTGATCTTACATGAGCATCAGAGGTCATGTGAAGGTCAATGTCATCCTAAGGTCACTGTTCTTTGGCATAATACAACGTGCTGTAGTTTGATCATATACATGATATATTTGGGACTGAGATCAAGGTCATCTCAAGACCAAGATCATCACAAGATCAAAGCCAATAGTAATTTGTATTTTAATGGTGTTTTTCTCGGCTCTCATTTTCATGTAGTCAGTTGCTCCTTATTTAACTTAATTGTTTGTAGTCTTCTTTTTTCTTTTTCTTTTTGCTTTTTTTTTTCGTGCATCACGGCAGTTAACAAGGAAATTCCTCCTAAAAAAAAAAAAAACAACAACAAAATTGTCCCCGGAGTTTCTCTTTCTGCAATCAATATTTCCATTACTCGACTCTATCTGTCTCTCTCCCTCCTAAATACTGATATGATTATATCTGTTTTCAATTTGGTTAAAAACAACAAAATGAAAAACAATAAGAGGAAAGCATAGCACAGTTCTTCTCATTTTATTAGGTATAACGGGTACAACATCCTTTCACACGTGAAATAATCTGTCTGGAGCTCATGCTTTCATTTCGTAGGCCTATTCAATAACGTCTCACTAAATATCCGAAATCACTAGAAATAACAGGTGTGTGTGGGGTGGTGGTGGTTGGGATCGTCATACTATGTACCTGATTGCACTGAAGAGAGAGAGAGAGAGAGAGAGAGAGAGAGAGAGAGAGAGAGAGAGAGAGAGAGAGAGAGAGAGAGATAACAATTTTATTTTGCAAGGGTAAAAGAGTAAGCGCTGGATGCGCTTTTTTACATCTTGCCCTTGGGGCTTTAACAATGACTATTAAATACAACTCAAGGTTATAACATTCACATCAGAGGACAATAACAAATAAACAAAGTTATTATTAGATTAAATCATATATTATTATATAAATAATATAATAATAATAATAATAATAATAATAATAATAATAATAATATATAATATATAATATCAGAGAGAGAGAGAGAGAGAGAGAGAGAGAGAGAGAGAGAGAGAGAGAGAGAGAGAGAACGTTTGTGTGAAGAAGTAAGTAAAATGTGCATTGGTGTAGAGTTGTCCATGAATAATATCGAAGACATATAGGTGCATTTGGGTAAATATCTATAATTCGACAGTACTATAGATGTATCTCACTATATTCCAACAAAAACCAGCTGAAAACCTGGTATAAAATTCCGTGCTAAAAAAACTAAATAGGGCCACATGGCCATTACTCATGTTGCGTGCCTATAGAGCATTCTCGATAGCAAATCGGTAGATAACAACAAACTTTATTCAAAACTTTATATGTGATAGACAGCGCAAGTCAAGTTACATTTACGAAGTTAGTGCAGACAGCTTCTACTAGCTGTCTGGTTAGTGTAAGTGAATGGGAAGCAACAAATGCTATTTCCTGAAATAACCAAGCAGAGTTTGTTCCCCTAGACAAGGGGAATCAATCTTTGCCATTTCCTGTGCGAATGTTTTCATCGGTAACTAGAGGCAGTCTTCTTCTTTCGCTCCCAATAATATCCAGGGTCAAAGCGTTGATCGTTGCTGATATATAATATATACTGGGGGTTTCGTCAATTTTGAAGGTGTGGCCGATGTATTTATTGAAATTTTTAAAAAATATATAATTAAAATAAAAACAATCCATCTAATTTTTTTATTTTTTTTTATTTTGTTTTTTTAACTACGACAGTTACATGTACTAGTTTTAATCTAGTTTTGTGTTTGTGATTTGGATGTTTGAAAAGGTACACTTTTTTGTTTTTGTTTAGAAACTTCTCTAATAATTATATGACAAGTGCCTAACCTTTGTTTCATCAGTCATTGTATTTGCACAGCTAGCCTACACTAGGCTATCCTATCCTATCCTAAAATTATGAAGAATAAATAAATTATGAAGAATTCTAAAGCATTTAGTACAGGTGTAAAGCAAAAGACGAAGAATTTATTCTATTACTAATTGTATTATTAAATTTAATGCTGGTGACTGGAGATTATTATGATTTTCTTTCCAGCAATTCAGTCGATCTTGTAGGCCCTGTATCGTGCAGACAGCATAGAAGATGTCAGACTCCGGTTCAGTTACATCTGATGACATGACAGTTGAAGATCAGAATCGCAACAACACAGATTCTGATCAAATGCATCATCTTCTCTCTACTTTCATGGACTCAAAAGAAGAAACACTAGAGGAACTTGTTGGAGGGCTGATGTATCTTACTATGGGTAAGTGTTCATTTGGAATAAAATGTAAGTAATAATGGTATTGGATACAGTCAATGTAAATTTCAAACAAAACATTATTTCTGTTCTGTCTTCTATAAAGACGATCATCATGATATCAGCTTAGATTGCTGCGGTTTGAGCTTGACAAAGGAAAAGCATTTTATATAAGGTGTATTATAATTAATATTAATAATAATAATAATAATAATAATAATAATAATAATAATTATTATTATTATTATTATTATTATTATTGCACATTTACAGGCATTGAGCTGTGGGCCCAGTTCCAGAGTTACTACTGTACCAAACTAGTTTGATCATGACTGTAATTTGTTTCATGATTGTATTGCAGTAAATAACTTTTCAAAAGCAATCCTTGTCTTAAATGCATGATGTACACACTTATAAGATGGTTTGCACAATCACTAGTCTCCAACCATGATGGATTGGTTGTTTGTTTACACTAGAAATAAATTTGCTTAGAATATTAGGAGAAAATGAAGATTTTATCTTATTAAACATAGTAGTTTATATAGAAACAACTAAAAAAAACATCTCAAATCTGCTTTAAACTACATGTTTTAAAAATTAGTGTTAAGTAACTTAAGAAAACTGAAAAGGAAGAACACAATGTTATGCATGTTTATTAAAATACTATGAAGAACTAGACAATACAATGAATGTGCTTGTTTGCAAAACAGACCTCTTCAATGTGAATGATGAAAAATGTTGCTGACTTTCAAGATACTGGAATAAACTCAACGGCGATGATGCACAGCGACTGTTCTGTGAGGATGTGAAACTCGCAGAACTTTAAGCGATTCATAAAGATGGTATTATGCCAATCAATCCCAGAAGCACTGAAAGCACTTGCCTGGTCACCAGACATGAGTAAAAGTCCTCTCGGGCGACCAAAGCCTTGTTGATGACGCGCCCAACTAGTCACTCCTTCCGTTCTGTTTTAAACAATCCTCTCAAGTTTCACTGCATGACATGCGATGATGCACTAATGTGAAATGCTGTGACGTGTGAGTGAGTAACTGACTGGGTCACTAGTTGGGTGGGAGAGTTGAAACTTCTGGCTGTCAGCACTGAGGAGAGAGGTGATGCCATGTCCAGCCATTCCACATGGTAAGACTGGAACTTCTTTTCCAAGCAAATAAAAAAACAACAAAATCAACCAACCCTGACATGTCGATAATTATGTTGCAGATGATCTAAGAAATTCTAGCAACTCGATACTTTCAGAAGCATGGAGAAAGAGCTCGCCACCAGGATGCCACAGTGAAAGACCTGTGGAACAATCAGCACAGCCCAAGGGAGACAATCACAAGGCATGGCTTGCTGGTGCTTCAACGTCGAAAGCTACACAATCAACAGCAGCTTTTAAAGTTGGAGACAGTTCTGAAGACATTGAAGAAGAGGTTTTGTGCTTTTAAAATTGAATATATATCTTTTTTTTTTCAAGGATCGATTGTTTATTTGTTTATTTTATTTTATTTTTTTACTTTGGGAAAGGGGGAAAACAAGTGTTTTGCAATATATCTCTCTCTCTCTCTGCAAGTTAAGTACTGTCCAGTGCGGTTAGCACTTGGATGGGTGACTGCAAATCGTGAAGCGACAAATAACAACGCCCCCAGTTGACTCAACTGTGACTGAGTACCTACTCTCTTAAGGGCGGGGAAGGTAAAGCAGCAAGGGAGAGAGATAAGAATCACCTTCATTACGCTGGCCCAAGATAAGTGTGATCTCCAACATCACGTTCCCCTACGCCCACAAGGCTATGGGACTACCTTTACCTTTACTCCCCCCCACCCTCTCTCTCTCTCTCTCTAGATTATATAGGTGAATATTTCAAAGCAAAACATGGTACTCGTGGAATATTATGTTATTTTTCAATGTGGTATTGGATTTTATCCTTTTGTACATAATTTTTATTGTATTTCATTCCAACATTATGGGTGGCCATTGTTTTTCACTGTACATTTGAGAATTATGTGTGTGCTTGCTCGCTTATTTTAGAATCAATCGTTCTGTGTGCTGTATCTGTGAATGCACGACAATGAGTGCTTAGAGCAAATGTGGAGTTTGGTTACATGCTATGCAAGTTATACAATTGTTATTTTCACTGTGTTAGGTGTTGGATGATCTTACCCCCAGTGCAGAGAGGGAAGGTCCCACACTGAGACACAGACCTTCATTGACCAAGGTAATTAGAACACACTCAATGTCAGTGGTTGGACAACATTCTGTCTTTTTTGTATTACACAAGTTGCTGTGTAAAGGTCATTCTAGGACAGCTCCAGCCTCTCGCACTAGTAAGCCTGCCACCAAATCATAAACTAGGTGGCTACTATCAATGATGGTTCTTTTAAAAGGTTGCACAAAACCATGCGTCAAAGTTTCTAAAGGTCGCTACAGAAAAATAAGAAAATATTTGCAGAGGTGCTGAAAGTACTAAAGTCAGTTTAGCAAGTAAAAATTTTTACAACAAAATCCTTGGAACGGTTCATTTTTGTATTTCTCTGAATTACTTTGAAAGAGTCGGAAATATGAAAGAGCCCAATGTTAGCCTATCAATCGGTCGGTCTGTGTGTTGGTTGGAATGGAACAGATTTTAACCAACCTTGATAGCAACATTAAATGGGTTAGTAGCTGTCATATTGGCTCTACCACAAAGGTCAAAGTCACTTGGGTTAATTAAAAAAAATATATATATATTTAAACATGTTTTGCTCTGTATCTCAGAAACTACTGGAACGATTTTCATACTTTTTGGCTTTTTGGTATACAGGTACTTCATCTGATGGCAAATAATTCGGTGGCAATCGTTTGTCAGTTAACGGTTGATGGGTTGGCCAGTTGCTCTACATTTTACTGTCATTTTCCTGTTTTTTTGTTGTTTTTTTCTTTTTTGAGGAATGACTGAGCTCGTTTTTATTAATTTTAGTGTGCAGATTCTGTAACCACTCAACTTTTGAAGTGCTGAGGTCAGTTGTATAATAAAACATGTTTTGATATATTTTAAAAACTTGGCTGAAACAATTTTGATACATTTTTGCTTGTAGATAGTATAGGTGGTTGCCAATCATTCAGTGCTTTCATTTTGCCTTTTTAGGATCAAATTGAGCTACAAAATATCGCCATGAAAATGAACACTTTTGATGCTGCTGATTTTTAGCTAAGAGTGCAAGTGTCTGGAAATATATATAAATGGTTACACATGGAGCTATTTTTTCATAGTCCTCACTCTCCCTCCTTTTTTTTTTTTTTTTTTTTAATAGGTGAAGATGGTTGAAATCTCAAGCTGAACAAATCATAGCTGAAGAACAAGCAGGATTCAGGTCAGGGCGAAGTACCATTGAATATATTTTCAACCTCAGAATAATCTGCGAGAAATACCTACAGCACCAGCGACATCTACATCATATGTTAGTAGACTTCAAGAAAGCATTTGACTGAGTCTGGCATGCAGCTCTGTGGGCAACCATGAGAGTGTACAACGAAAGCCCTAACATAGAAGTCATCAAAAGGCCTGTTCTACTAGTGCAGTCCTCCACAACAGCGCCATCGGGTAGTGGTTCAGAACAACAATCGATGTGCGTCAAGGATGCCTACTCTCTCCAACACTGTTCAAAATTTTCCTGGAGCACATCATGTCAGATGCCCTTGCAGATCTCGAAGTCACAGTCAGCATAAGGGGTAGAGCAATCTCCAGCTCCGTTTTGTGGATGACATTGACGGATTGGCTGGAGAGGAACAAGACCTTGAACAGCTGGTACAGGAGCTTGACACCACCTCCAGAGCCTATGGAAATGAAATAAGTGCAGAGAAGACCAAAATGATGACATATTTAGGAGCCATTGTATCAGACAGTGGGTCCCAACAGGAAGTCTTCTCTAGGATCACACAAACAACTGCGGCCCTGACAAGGTTGAAGCCCATTTGGAAAGACAGGACATCAGATACATTCCAAGGCTGCTGTGCTCCCTTGTCATCTCCATCTTCCTATACACTTGCGAAACATGGACCCTCACAGCAGATCTACAACGAATGAAACAAAGCATTGAGATGATGTGCTACAGAAGACTTCTGGGAATTTCCTATACCCAGCACATCACCAGCAACGAAGTCTGACTGACCATCACACAATCCATTGGACAACACGATGACATGCTCACAGTGGTGAAGAAACAGAAACTCCTGCAAGGCACAGTGCAAGGAGGCAGAAGACGATGGAGACAGAAAAAGAGGTGGGAGACAACATTCGAGATGGACTGGCTTGATACTGAGCGAAGCCATTAGGGTTGCTGAGGACAGAGAAAGATGGAATTAGCTGGTTAAAGGATCATCTGTGGTGCCCCAACGACCTTTGAGTTACGGGATAGGATAGGATAGGATAGGACAGGACTTCTATCAAGTTTCACTGAATCATGCACTGTTGACGTCATATGCAGAACATTGCAGATGTATAAAACATGTTAAAAGAGCACAGTGAAAATTATGGCAGATGTCTGACTTTTGGGCGGGGTCGTTGGATCAATGCGCAATTTGAAAATTCGGGCTTTCACTTTTCAGCCCTCCTTCTTTGTAAGTTACGAGTTATGAGGTTTTACCTGATCATCTTACAGTTCCACCAAGATCTTGCTTTTGTAAATGACAAACGAGTTTTCAAAAATTAGAAAATCTGAACATTTTCTAAATGAAGCAGAGCTAGGTGACGTTGAAAGAATTTAGGATACCAACCAAGGGAAACAACTACGACAAAGCATGATCAACAAAAGTTGAGTTACAAGAATTGTACATAAACGATGACAATTTCTTGATAATTTATACTTCCAGCTTTGTGTGAAAAAACAAAACAACTAGGTAGATCCAGTTTGTGTTTTTTTCTCAGCTAATTTTTTTTTCTCATCATAATTAGCTGTTAACATTGCTGGGAATTTCTTTATTTTCAGTTTGATAACTTTGTGATATCTGAAGATGACAAACTAGAGTCTGGTGATGAAGAGAATGTTCCATCTGATGATGCTGTTGATGAAGAGTGGCTACCAACCAGTGGATATTCTGCAAGCTTTGCTGCAAGTAAGTGTAATGGTATTTCAAAAATTTAATTTATTATTATTATGATTATGATTATTATTATTATTATTATTATTATTATTATTATTATTATTATTATCTGTGTACAAAGGAAAATAAGTGCACATGTATTACTAGAGCAACAGATCTTTTGCCATAACAGCATTCAGTGATTTTGTGTTTAAGAGTTAAGTGAGGTCACTTGTTAGTTTGTAGTGTACATTAATAATCGTAGAAGTAATGTACAATGTTGACAACTGTTTTGCAGGTGATAGTACCAGTCAAATACCCAAAAGTCCTCCAGCTTCAGAGAATTGCAACTCAAAATGTGCTCCTCAGCGCCCGTCTGGAGATTCCGAACTGACATTTTCCAAGACAAAGCACAAACCAGAGTTGGATGATGCAGGGTTGGCACAATTTGGAATGGTCAGCAATATAGATGAACAATTAACAGGAACAGCACTAGCAACAGAGGAGGTAGAAGAAGACCAGGAATCTTGCATGGTAGAGTTGCCTAGTGATTCAGCGAAACAGAACACAAATGCTCCTGTCAAAGCACAAAATCACTCCCTTGCAGCAGATGAGTGTGATGAAGCATCACAATCCTGTGACCTTGACCCTGAGTCCCCAGCATGGATCTTGAACCCTGGGGAAGTGGAGGGAGAGGATGGGAGAGGCCCTGTGCCAAAGACAATAAGAGTAATGGAGTTTTCCATCAAAGACATGGCAGATGTTGACACAGGAGGACTGGAGATTCAGCAAGAGAAAATAGAGGTACGTTCACTGTTTTTTTTTTCCCTTCCCTGTGCATTGCTTTTGGGGATACAAATTTAATTAAATTATATGTTAACGCTTTAATGAATCAGTATTGACACTCACATTGTGATACATGTAATAATAAGTTTTTATCTACATTGGGAGAATACACAGCATCTTAGTAACTAAAGCACACTGACTTTTTTTTTTTTTTTGGTTGCGGGATAAATAAATCCAGTTTGGGGTTAACAAAAAAATTACTGCAGCTGACTGCTGACCTACAAAATGTATCCAGTCAATTTGTCCAAAGTACTGCAGATAGGTTCAACTCAACTGTCTTATAAACAAGTTTATCAGGCTTTGTAGCTCAGTGGTCCATAGCACCTGCCAGTGCATTTGATGCAGCAATTTGGCATCTCGGGGGAGGAGAAAAACTTTGAGCAGCTTTATGAGCTAGTAATTGCGTAATGTATGAACAGTTTTAATTTAGCAGTTCTTTGAGCAGCTCTTTGAACAATTACTTTGCTGTTGCAGGTGTGCAGTGACGATGTAGTCCCTTTTTCTCTGGACCAGGATTTTGATTATGACAATGTGGAATACACCCCCAAGTTTACAGTGGACGAAATCAGATACCTGGCCTCCTTTATTCCTAAAGACTGATGAGAAGTCACATGTTTCTCTGGACCAGGATTTTGACTATGACAACGTGGAATACACCCCCAAGTTTACAGTGGACCAAATCAGATACCTGGCCTCCTTTATTCCTAAAGACTGATGAGAAGTCACATGCTTCTCTGGACCAGGATTTTGATTATGACAACGTGGAATACAGCCCCAAGTTTACAGTGGACAAAATCAGATACCTGGCCTCCTTTATTCCTAAAGACTGATGAGAAGTAAAATGCTTCTCTGGACCAGGATTTTGATTATGAAAACGTGGAATACAGCCCCAAGTTTACAGTGGACCAAATCAGATACCTGGCCTCCTTTATTCCTAAAGATTGAGAAGTAAATTGCTTCTCTGGACCAGGATTTTGATGATGACAACGTGGAATACAGCCCCAAGTTTACAGTGGACAAAATCAGATACCTGGCCTCCTTTATTCCTAAATACTGAGAAGTAAAATGCTCTTGCAAACACGGGCGCTAGTTGCCTTGCCTAAACAAATGCGGCTGGAGTGTCATAAAAGCATCTTAGATATAATTCCTGAGAACTGCTTTAGTGTTTGGGTACCTGAACATGCGGCTAGCGGAAGAACGTATTTATTTTTTACACCACCATCGCATGGAACCACTAATCCATCAGGCAATACAGTTGTCAGCTTTTTATCTATTCTTCAAAACTGTCCTGGCAGCACTCCATAAGCTGTGAAATTACGAACAGCATGGCAAGGTCTCCACTGTTGCGCGTGTGTCTGTATATATTGGCCACATAACATACCAGATCTTATCCTGCACTTACCAACTGTAGTTATTTCCCTTTCATCATAACTGATTGTAGTTGCCACCATTGTCAATAAAGAGCACCCTGAACATAGAAGTTAGCGTTCAAAACCATTGTTTAGAAATAACTGTCTATGAAACAATTTTTCTCTTTAATACATGCTATGCTTACCAGGGTAAGCACATTGAGCATGCTATCATAGCATGGGCAAAACACTTTATACAATTATTCAACACTAGTGGTTTTTGTACAGGTTGCTGTTTAAAATGTAGACAGAGAGACAACTGTTGTCTGCGAGTTTCATTTGGACGATGATACCTCCCCATATCCCCCTTGATACCTCACCATACCCCACCCCCCCTGATATCTCCCCGTCCTCCCCCCCCCCCCTCATGATGCCTCACCATACCCCATTGATACCTCCCTGAACCCACTTGATACCTCCCCATACCCCCTTGATACCTTCTGTACCCCCCTTGTAACCTACCTGTACCCTCCTTGATACTTCCCCGTTGATCGTTTCGAAGGTATGGATGAAAGGAATCGACCATCACCATACCCCCTTATACATACCCGTATCCCCGTTATGCCTACCCATGCCCCTTTAAACCTACCCGTAGCCCCCTTTTACCTACACGTACCACCCCATCCCGATCCTTGGTAATAATAATAATAATAATAATAATAATAATAATAAATATAGAATAATACAAATAGAAATCATAAAAAAACACCAAGGTTTTAAAATAAAATTTGATATAAGATATAATTATTATTATAATAATTATTATTATTAGTTAATAATAATAATAATAATAATAATAATAAATAATAAGTTAAAAGTAAAAAGCCTAAACTAAGAAGAAAAATATCCATATTGTAGGGTAAAAAAAAAAAAAAAAAAAAAAAAAAAAAAGGCCCGCGGGAGATTTGAACTTGGGTTGCCTGCATGGTAGGCGAATGTCTTACTAAGTGAGCCATCAAGGCTTCGTACAAAGACCATCAATTTTTTGGTCTATATGGGAAAACATGCTGAAACCTCGATTCGATTTTTAATTAATCAAATTTAATTAGTTAAACACAAAATTTTGTAAGATTGGTGACATGAGTGCAAAAGTGTTTTGAATGGAAATAAAACAAAATTTGCGGTATTACGGGACGGCACGTTCTTGACACGGGTTGAATCGAAACCGTGCGCAGAATGAGGCTATTGCAGTTTGTGGACATTTTGTTTATTTATTTATCTCAGAAACGGTTAAACGTTCGGTAAGGAAATGTCAGCTATAACGATTTCGCAGGTTTTGAGCGCACAGCAGGCCGATCCGCAGCGCCCAGCACCTGCCCAGATCAGCGTCCATACTGGACAAGCTTTACAGTAGAGGCGAAGAAGGACTTCCAGCTAAGCAATTTATATATATAGATCAAGGGTTAAATTGTACTTATGACAAATCTGCATCTTCGTAATATATGATGATGATGATGATGATGATGATGATGATGATGATGATGATGATGACGGGGAGAGGGTGGCATTTAAAAAACAAAATTGATGAATCAATCTAAAACACTTAATATGCAAAATATTGTTCTTGTTTAGCAAACTTTCCAGCTTGAGGGAATGCTAAAGGCACTAAGCTACCATACTCACATTTGCTAGCACCAGCTTGAAACACCATTTGATTTTCCTCTTGTATTTAAACAGTGGTACCAGCGATTATTTGTTTATTTTTCCATTATTTTTTGTGGTTAGTTTTAAGCTGTTGTATTTATTTATTATTTATTAATTTATTATTGATGAATTGATGAATTACTTATTGATCATTTTGGTTTATTCCTTTGTTTGTTTATGTTTTGTTATTAATTTGAATGTTCCCCTCAACCCATGCCTGTAAACTGTGTACATTAAATGTAAGATTGTTGATTTACATGTTGATGATGGGTCTTGGGTCTCAAACAGTTTGGGTTTTCAAACAGGCTGTGGTGAAATCTGATATACTGATTTTTTTTTCAGCCATGACAATTCCGTCCAGTCTTAAGTAAAAAAAAAATATTAAAAAGGTTCATTTGTGTACATGTTGCTGCATTCTTGTTTGACTTCAGTGAGTTAGTACTGGAACAGAATTAGTACTGGAACAGAATTAGTACTGGAACAGGACGTACTTTGTCTTGTATAGGACGTGCATGGTTTTCTGTCTTGACATTCCCTCACTGCCCACATGCACCCACCTGTTTCTCTCTTTCTCTCTCTAGTTATTTAATTTTCTAACATATACACCCCTCTTTCCCCAATCTCTCTCTCTCTCTCTCTCTCTCTCTCTCTCTCTCTCTCTCTCTCTCTCTCTCTCTCTCTGTCTGTCTGTGATTATTTCTACCCTGGATTCTTCAATATATAGTTTGTACTCTAATATTTTAAATATTCTGAGCAACAGTCTCAAATCAATCTGTATGTTACTATAAGCTTCTACTTTCTTAGTTGGGCAGTAAGTTATTCCTTTCTTCTTCTGTTTGGTCAGTATATTATCCTATCCTATCCCATAACTCGAAAGTCGTTGGGGCACCACAGATGATTGTTTAACCAGCATACTCCATCTTTCTCTGTCTTTGGCAACCCTCATTGATTCGCTCAGTGTCAAGCCAGTCCATTCTCGAATGTTGTCTTTTTCTGTCTCTTTCTTCTGCCTCCTTGCACCATACCTTGCAAGGCCTGATTCTCTGGTGACTTCCCCGTAGGGGTGCCGGGGGTTTCATGATAAATAGTATCCCCACTTACTGGAAATTTAGTGCTTTAAATTCCCACTGTCGCTGTCTTTCTCCTTTGTTCTTTCTCATTCCTACTCTGTTCTACCAATCTACTATACTATCTTCTTCTCCGCTAGACCAGTCACCTACCCTTTTTCTTAAAAACTCTTCCTGGACAAAACTCCTCATTTGTGTGTGAGGTCTGTTGGATCAGCTTGGAAATATTGGACGCTTTCTGCCAGGTGGTCACTGGGGCTTCCTATGATATTATTTGGCAATGTAGGCATTTTATATGTATGTGTTTTGTTAATATTTTATAATGATGTTTATATTCTATTTTGTTTTTGTAAACGGGGGTTCGATAAATTAGAGTATAGCCTCAGCGTCCCATGCGTGGGATGTCTTTATTGTAAAGTGACCGGCTGGTGGAGTGCCTTCAGTGTTACCACTAGGGTTGTTTCGGCAGATCTGTTATGCGGATCAGGGGCGAGTCCTCTTTCAGCGAAGTTGGGGTCTTGATTTTGTGGTCCTGATTCGGCTATACTGGTCCTGATTTGGCTCGGAAGAGTCCTCTGGACCTAAAACAATAATCATGTAATGTAATGTAATGCTCTGGTGACGTGGCCATACTATCAGAGTTTCCGTTTCTTCACCACTGTTAGCATGTCATCGTGTCCAATTTCTTGTGTGATGGTCTGTCGGACTTCTTCGTTGGTGATGTGCTGGGTATAAGAAATGCCCAGAAGTCTTCTGTAGCACCTTATCTCCATGCTTTGTATTCTTCGTTGTAGGTTTGCTGTGAGAGTCCATGTTTCGGAAAGTAACAATCTTTTTTTCTTTTAATCTGTCGTTTCTTATTTTAAAAAAATTTGTGATTTTAAAATCACAGATTATTCCGAGGTTGAAATCTGTTCAGTGGTACTTCACCCTGCCCTGAATCCTGCTTGTTCTTCGGCTATGATTTGTTCAGCTTGAGGTTTCAACCTGTTGAGTATTATTTCCAATCACTCTACCCGGGGTTTTCTGTATAAACAGTATCCCCACTTTGTGAAAATGTAGTGCTTTAAATTACCACTGTTTCTGTCATTCTCATTTGTTCCTTCTCATTCCTAATCTGTTCTATCAATCTTCTATCTTCTTCACTAGACCTACCCTTTTTCCCAAAATTCTCATTTTGTGTATGGGATCTGTTGGGTCAGCTTGGGGATTTTGGACGTTTTCTGCCAAATGGTCACTAGGGCTTTATATGGTGTTATTATTTAGCAATGTAGGCATTTTATATGTATGTATTTTGTTAATATTTCATAATGATGTTTATATTCTTTTTTTTTCTTTTTTTTTTTGTAAACGGGCGTTGCCTTTATTGTAAAGTGGCCGGCTGGTGGAGCGCCTTAGGGTTGCTTCAGCAGATCTTTTATACGGATTAGGGGAGAGCCCTCTTTCAACCAAGTTGTGGTCCTGACACGGCTCTTTGCGATCCGCTGGATCCTATGAATAATGACTAACTAACCCTATCATTCCGCAAAACAAAAGAACAATAAATAAATGATATAACATAACAAAGCTACATAAAAGTTACACAATAAAACATAATTGTCTTTATTACCATTTTCAAGGAATCATGACTGGCACTTCAACTTTACAGGAACTTTTTTTTAAAAACTTAAACAAATACGTGAATACCCAGAGTATTCCTATAGGCCTGCCTTCGGTTGAAGCACAGGCGCATTAAACAAGAAGAATGGACCCTCGGCAAGAATTTTGTGGATCCCCGATAGCAGACTGGTAGCTATGATACGTACTACTGCGCTACTCGTCCGCTATCGGAAATCCACAAAATTCTTGACGAGGGTCCATTCTTCTTGGTTAATGAGTTTGTGGTTGAAGTCAGTAAGCTCATAAACAATGCTGCTTAGTCTGCCAACAAACCTGTAAGCTGTAAGCTGGAGGCAGATGTGTGAGAATGGACGCAGATGTATTACGGTCCATCTCCCCAGCTCACTTTCGGTCCCATGATGCAACAACCTGGTTCGCGTTTCCTTTCCGCAAGGATGTTTTCACTTCTGCTTCCCCTCTGAGAGGGCTGCGTGGATGATCTCCCCTGATCCCTTCTTCGATCTGATTGGCTCAGATTGCAGCCTTGATTGCTAATTACCGGCCTTGGCACCTCAACAGCTGTGAACCCGTTTGCATCGTGGGAGGGCGAGCAGGAATGCACTGTAGAAGACTTGCCTCTTTGCACAAATTGCTAACCGAAATAGGCATTATCTGAGTTAGAACATTTGCCATATTCCCTTCAGCAACAATTAATATGAATGTGTTGGCAATGTTTGACTTTCACAAGTTATTAATGATAATTAATGTGTTTGCCATGTACACCAAATAGTTCATTATATTGAGGTTGGAAGAACGAAAATAGTTTTTGAGAATGACGAGAAAAAAAATCAAATGTAGGGTTTAATAGAGGTCGTTAACGCTCATGCTATGTGAGTTAAACCTTGTTCTTCCTGTAGATCCTAGTCGACCCCGATGCCTGTACCAGCAGGCTTCCAGCCATAGTACAGTAAGCTGTCTTATTGTTTATTTGAATTATACTATTCATTGGAAGATTAAGACTATAGTCTAAAAGCCTAATCCCAGATAATGTATTTGGAGGAGTGGTTCTTACTAGCGCTTTTCCACCTCTTAGAGTTGCTCAGGGCGCTGTCAGAAAACATGATCTAACTCAAGCCGCCCAAAGGTGCCAACCTGCTGCTATGTCTAATA
>CM072517.1:24872636-24952636 GCA_036898135.1 Oncomelania hupensis | reverse complement strand
CAAACGTACAACGCTGCCACGATTTGAATATGTAGGTTTCTTAGTTGTTTGTGCTGATGTTATTTTGTATGTGATGCTGAAAGGACTTATTCACGTACAAACATTCGACCACCCTCTTTTACCTACTATAAGCACATGTTGCTTTTCGACTAATGGTATTTAATTAAATGATGTTTATAGGGAAGTTTTGCCGAATGTCATGCTATCATTCAAATAGTTAGCACGGCAGTGACATGGTAATAGTCGCAAGGCTTGGAAGATGTGCATGTGAAGAAACTTGCTCTGCAGACGTTGGTCATTCAAGTTAACATTAAATGTCGAAAAGTTCGTCTTAGAAAGTTATAATAATCATTTCAGGAATAAATGTCTCCTGTGGTATACGTATATAATACGTTGAAGCCTGGATAGGTAACTCGGTAACTCCCATGATGTTATGAGATGCAAATGTAGGCGTCGTATGTAGTTGAAACGGTGTCGACTGCGAAGCGAAAGTCCCCTATAAGCCAAGTGTGTCCGGGGACGTTAATCTACTTGCCTGCCTGCGAAGCGAAGCAGTGCATGATGATGCAAGGTAAGAACAAATAAGAAGCCGCTCCCTGGAACACACTATCATTCTTCCGGGGTGACTATACATCGCCTGTTTGTGAGCGTTGATCTTTTGGGCAAAACATCCTAACAAAACGTTATGACTTTATTGGTTGACGCGACAAACAATGCCTACAATTTAGTTTCTAGTAAATGGTTTACATCTTTCATTCAGGATTAGCTCCATTAAACTACTATCGGTTATAAGGCTATCCAGTTATCAAACGTAGTATATATATATATATAGGGTATTCTGACACTATTTTACAGATATAAAAAATAGTGCCAAAATACCCAAAACAGGTGACGACGACAATTTTGCAATGGCGACCGCATTACCGTACACGATTACTATCACCGGTTCAAAATGTCCATTGCCTCTCATTCCATGGAGAGATTGTATGTGTAGAGGGTCCATAGCTCGTATATTCGCAGCACGAGTGCACATGCAGCTACAGAGCCATGACGTTATGGTCCCTCGTGGACATTCCTTGACGCATTCGCGTATATGCAATAATCTAAAGGTTTCTCTAGATAAAGAATATAGGAATTTGAATTGATAGAACTGTCTCTATTATGGGTGCAACTGCCGATTTAGATGGGAGTTAAAAAACAACAGTTTCCATTGAGTTCAACTTTAAGCAATAATCTAAGTATTTCTCGAGATACAGAATATGAACTTGAACTGGTCGAACTGTCTCTATAATACGTAGATCTCCTGATTTAGATGGGAAGGTTTTCATTTTATAATGTCCGTGGAGTTCAAACTTACATTTGAATGTCTTTTTTGTTTTTTTTAAGTCCTCCATCCTCCCCACAACCCCGGCCACCCTATCCACCATCCCCGATTCCCAAACGGTGAGAGTTGTCAACTTCAAACTTCAGAGAGCTTTACATTGCCACTATTGTTTTTGACCAGTTGACTGGCAACACAATTGTACAGTAGCTAAGCGTGTTAATGATTCATTATCATTGGTCCTCTACTTTTAGACCATTGCAGCTAAAAGTGATTCAGACACCATTTAAAAACAAACTTTTGCACTAGATAATATGATCGTAGAAGAGTTCATTAATCCACATTATTGATGAGAAAGCTTTCCGATAAGTGTTTATATTAGAAAATGGCAGTCGTTTCCCAAAATAGCCGAGAAACAAGCCGACTCCCCTTCAACCAGAACCAAAGTCACGCTCACAGCTAGTTCATTGTAAACTTGGCGATGCAGTCAAATCTCATTATTAAAATAGTTTTGAAACTTTTTTTTTCAAGCAAGCAGGACACAAAATGCTGCATGCAACAGGCTTGGTTGGGGCCGACGTTTGCTATCGCACCCTGACCTGTTATATACAGTCGGTCTGGGACCGCCTTCACTTTCAGTCATCCAGGACATTTCTCATGCGGACTTTCCCCATCATTTCCCGCGGGCACCATTCTACAGTCCCCGCGGGAAGGGTGATTATTTGCTGGCCCGTTTCTGGGTATAAATCATCATCTTTGTGTTTGGGCTCTGCTATTTGTAAGGTCGATTGTATGGAGCGTGGTCGTGGCACGACTACTTAGCATTATTCTTCCGATATTGTGTCTTCTTCTTGTTCTTTCTTTTTATCTTTCTTTTCTTTGTTTGTTTGTTTGTTCTTCCTCCTCCTAGATCCTTCTTCTTCTTCTTCTTCTTCTTCTTCTTCTTCTACCCCTTGGGGTCATGAGCAATCTTGTCACTGTAGATTGTTCTAACCTATAAAAGGGTACAGTGAAAGCCCCAGTTGAAAACCTGTCTTGCCTTTGTAGGCATGACAAATTAACTGTGGCAACAGTTCCCCCCGTTGGAGTGCCGGGGGTTTCAGTATAAATAGTATCCCCACTTTCTGGAAATTTAGTGCTTTAAATTCCCACTGTCGCTGTCTTCCTCATTTGCTCTTTCCCATTCCCGATCTGTCCTACCACTCTGCTATACTATCTTCTTCTTCGCTAGATCAATGACCTACCTTTTTTCTTGAAAACTCTTCCTGGACAAGACTCCTTGTTTGTGTATGAGGTCTGTTGGATCAGCTTGGGAGTGTTGGACGCTTTCTGCCGGGTGGTCACTAGGGCTTCCTATGAATGTACTATTTAGCACTATAGGCATTTTATATGTATGTTTTTTGTTGATGATTTATAATGATGTTTGTATTCTATTTTGTTTTTGTAATCGGGGAGTTCGCGTAGTTGAGGTCAACCCTCAGCCGTCCCTCGCGTGGGATGTCTTTATTGTAAAGTGACTGGCCGGTGGAGGGCGTTCAATTTTCCCACTGGGGTTGTTTCAACAGATCTTTTATGCGGATCGGGGGTTGTCCGGTCCTGATTTGGCTCGGAAGAGTCCGCTGGACCTAAAGCAATAATAAATCAATCAATCAATTCTTCTTCTTCTTCTTCTTCTTCTTCTTCTTCTTCTTCTTCTTCTTCTTCTTCTTCTTCTTCTTCTTCTTCTTCTTCTTCTTTCTTTCTTTCTTTCTTTCTTTCTTTCTTTCTTTCTTTCTTTCTTCTTCTTTCTTTCTTTCTTTCTTTTATTTTTTTCTTTCTTTGTTTCTCTGTTTGTCTGTTTCTTCTTTACTTCCTTCCTTCCTCCTCCTTCTTCTTCTTCTTCTTTTTTCTTTCTTTCTTTCTTTCTTTTTCTTTTTTCTTTCTTTCTTTCTTCTTCTTTCTTTCTTTCTTTCTTTCTTTTATTGTTTTCTTTCTTTGTTTCTCTGTTTGTTTGTTTCTTCTTTACTTCCTTCCTTCCTTCCTCCTCCTCCTTCTTCTTCTTCTTTTTCTTCTTCTTCTTCTTTTCTTCTGAACTGTAGGTCTTCTCATTTTGTAAGAACTGCACACCGTTAATCACTTTTTTTTTAAAGGAAAAAAAAAGCTCACAATCATGTAACTGCTGGAAACGAGCATTGATACTTAATCTCGATTTTATTGCTTAGTAATTAGTTATATCTGGATTTAATTTGTAAATTGTAACTAGATTCCACTGATAAATTTCATCTTTATGCAAATGTGGTGATTGTAAGCAGAAAGGACACGACTTCAACTAATAAAGGTTTATAAAGATGTTGTAGGCACACGATCAGGCAAATGAATGCTTTCTTGAGTCACCCTCACACATGCAGGGCCGTGTCATGTGCGGGTGCGCATGATCATGATAGATTCTATCACTCCTTGCTGAAGGCATATAACTGATAGTTGATACGGAGCTATGTATGTATACAAACACACACACTTACACACACAAGTATGTAGAACATCAAAACTGGGTTTTACTAAGAATGTAGGATTCGGAAAGTGGTTTTTTGACAGAAGAAACGCAAATTTCTTCAAAAATAAATTTAAAAATCTAATGCAAAATTGGCTCTTTGGAATTTTTTCCATCCCGGATAGAGCACTCCCTTGTACTGAAAACACTCTCATGCACTACAACTGCACTCCCATGCACTAAATGAACACTCCTGTGTACTTAGAAAAAAGTGGTTGGGTAATACACACACCCATTCTCAGTATAAAAAGCAAGGTCAGTCACCCATTTCAAGGCTTATGTCTACGCACTTACACACACATCCCAAACACACACACACACACACACATACATTTTTGTAAAAACGACGTTCAGATGACTGTTGTGAAAAAAAAGGGATTATTTTGACACACTTTTTATTTCTTTGACATTATTTTGGCATTTTCCAATTTTTGAAGCTATCCCTAACCCTAACCCAAACCCTAACCCTTAACCCCAAACCCTAACCCTAACCCTAATCATAAAACAGCTCTAACTCAACGGAGAACTATTTTGACGTCAAAATAGTACGGCCTTCCAAAAAAGTCAGGAGAAACCATGTGGAGTTTCATGTGGAGTTTCATGTGTGTGTCATCAGAACGTCGTTTCTACATGCCCACACACACACACCCACACACCCACACACACACACATACACACACAGACACACACACACACCCACACACACACACACACACACACACACACACACACCCATGTTCAGTTAATTGTGATCTATTAGGCTATTATTGCCGACCCATAACTGCTGGTGGTGCAATGTAAGCTACCCTGCAGGACATTGTCACAACGTGTCTTAGGACATTGCCTTCCGCAATTCTTTATTTAGCATATATTACTAGGACAGAGAGAGACAGAGAGAGAGAGACAGATAGACAGAGACAGAGACAGAGAGAGAGAGAGAGAGAGAGAAACTTTTTTTTTTTTTTTTTTTTTTTTTGAAACTTTGAAACTTTTTTTTATTAGGGATAAAGATTTTAGACTAATAAGAAGTCTAATCTTCCAATCTGTCCCTTAACAAATTAACATAATAAATAACCTTTAACATTAACTTGGAAATCATAGAAATCACACACACACATGCACTCACACACATGCACACACAATCACAACATCTTCTTCATCATTATCTTTAAACAATGTTAGGCAACCACCACCCTTCCTATCCCTCACCCTCATAATAATATTACAAATAACAATAATCATAACAACAAGAGAGAGAGAGAGAGAGAGAGAGAGAGAGAGAGAGAGAGAGAGAGAGAGAGAGAGAGAGAGAGATCAAAACAAACCAACAGTTCTTCAGATAAAAGTGCATGTGGCATAAATAATCTTAGACATACTTGATTTGGATGGCGTCATCAACTGTAACACTAAGCTGACCAATATACAATTATTAAAAGCTTTGTATAGGTCAGCTATAAAAGTTCAAATCGTGTAAATAGGTCTGTTATTGTTTTGATTTATTATTTCATCGCCCTTTCCCCCAATAAGAAATAAAGAAAGACAGAAAGAATATATTATTGAGTGTATTATATATATCTATCTATCTATAGATGTTATCACCTTTTCCTATTAATGTGAAGAGTGAAAATGTCAAGGCTTACAGGAATATGCCTATCAATGGCAATCAGTGAATCAACTGTAAGGTCTGAAGCTGTCCATTTCTTTTCCATGGTTCCATCTGAAAGAGAACAGCAGACAACGTCCTGGCTGAAAAAAGCGACGAAGCGTGTCCGCAAAGGTCGTGAAAGCGTGAAGAATAACTGGCCATTCTTCCCTCGCTTTCCCCTACGCATCACCGCTCAAGCACAAAGCCACGTGACAGGGGCGCGCTTGACGCACGCGCTTTGTGTACGTGCCGTGCACGCGTAGCAAAACGAGAGGTAATCGAGCAAAAGACAGAGAGGGTGCAGCGAGAGTTAGACCCCCTTTCCTTGTCGCGCTTTCGCGTTAATTTCATTCTTCTGCGAGCGGAATTGGCAGCTTCGGTTATCTCCCCTCGCCGAAAACTCCAGAGAACTAGAGCTTTCTCTCCTTCTCTTTCTCTCTTTCAATTATGCAAACTCATCATCATCGCTAAAGTGGTTATTTCGCCATTGTTTTCATTGAGGCATCAAAAACGGCTAGGAGGATTCTTGACTACAGACAACGAAGCACTACCGGAAAGACTCTCCTACTGATGAAACACAATCAGCCAGTTAGCAGTCGAGAGTCGTCGGCCCTGATGGGAATATTTGACTTTGAAAATGAATTCCTCTCAGCTCTATCATCCTTAAACTCTTTATTCGCTCGGGTGGGCTGAAGGGACATCAGAGAGAGGAGTGGACCTGTGAACCCTATTGAACTGTAAAAACAGACACAGCACATTAGCGGCCCTTAAATATTATTCATCCGCGCTAGGGTGAGAAACTTTAGCATGCAATCTTTTTTTTATTTTTGGCTTGCCAGTCTTCTTGTTCTCCTTCGGTCTCGTCCTCTCTTCTTGTTCTCGTTCTTCTTCCTCTTTGTTGTTGTTGTCTTTCTTTCTTTCTTTCTTTCTTTCTTTCTTTCTTTCTTTCTTTCTTTCTTTCTTTCTTGTAGTTGTTGTTGTTGTTGTTGTTGTTCTTCTTCTTCTTCTTCTTCTTCTTCTTCTTCTTCTTTGTTGTAGTTCTTCTCAGCCCCATTTTCGTTCCCGTCCCACATTTTCTTTATCAGCCATCTTCAAAGTCATCTCACGTAATCAACAGCAATATCCATAGATTTCTTTGCATTCAAATAGCACTGGTAACCGCAACAACGGCATCATCATCATCATCATCATCATCATCATCATCATCATCATCATCATCATCATCATCATCATCATCATCATCATCATCATCATCATCTTCTTCTTCTTCTTCTTCTTCTTCTTCTTCTTCTTCTTCCTCTTCTTCTTCTTCTTCTTCTACTTCATCATCATCAACATCATCATCATCATCGTCTTCGTCGTCATCATCATCATCATCATCATCATCTGTCTCTCTCTGTCTCTCTCTCTGTCTCTCTCTCTCTCTCTCTCTCTCTCTCTCCGCATAGAAGAGAGAAAGAAGGGGAAGCCGCTGGCAGACCGACGCGTAGCCGCAGAATAGGCCTGACCATAGTCGGGTGGGCTACGCTGTGTGGCGGTAGGATCTGTGGCAGGTGAAGGAGGTTATCTGGTCCAGTGGTGCCCAACTTACTGTAAGGATGTGAGCGATCTTGCCTTTACCACTCATCAGCTACATTAGCTTCACGCCTAGGCAAGCATAAGAGACAGCAGTAGCCCGACGGTTTTTTTGTACAATAATATGGGGAGGGGGGAAGGAGGGGGAGAGAGAGAGAGAGAGAGAGAGAGAGAGGGTAAGGAGTATGGCTTGCTATCCGAGTTGGAAAACGAAGACTACAATTGAAGAAGAAGAAGAAGAAGAAGAAGAAGAAGAAGAAGAAGAAGAAGAAGAAGAAGAAGAAGAAGAAGAAGAAGAAGAAGAAGAGAGGCAGACAGACAGTCAGAGAGAAGAAGAAGAAGAGAGAGGCAGACAGACAGAGAGAGTGAGAGAGTTAGTTAGTCATTGTTTATAGGGTCCAACGGATCAGGACCAAGAGAGAGAGAGAGCAGGAGGGAGGGAGATTGTGTGGAGGGGAGGGGGAGAGGGAGGGAGACAGACAGAGAATATATATGTGTGTGCGTGTGTGAGAGAGAGAGAGAGAGAGAGAGAAAGAGAGAAAGAGAGAGAGAGAGAAAGTTGAACGTGCCGACAGCGGTTGGTATCATAGCGGTTACAGGACATTTATGCTCAAGCAGCGCAGTGCCTCTACTCCTTAGGACGAGATTGTAAACCGAGGTCTAGTCTGTGTATGCACGCATTCCATAGCACCAACTTTATAAAGATCCTGACGCTCATGTCCTAGACGGGTAAATGCCAAATCTATGCATACACACTCCCAGCCAACACTAGGTCCTCGTCCTCATCTGTCGTTCAGGATCACTCAGTTGTTTGAGGCGTTAAACGGGGCGCATCAGGCAACACGTTGCCGCATTGGGCAGCTCGAGTTAGATCCTTTACTCGTCCAGCGCCTTGATCATTTCTTTGAGCTGAACAAATCACTAAATACGAACATTTCACATCGGACGGGATGAGCACTAGCGTCACACAGTGTAGGGTCGGTCATGCAGGCCAGTGGTTTCTAACAGACTGAAAGCGATCTGTTGGCGGGTTGGGCGCGGAAGATGCGATTTTCCTGACTACTTGATTGGCCCTTGATTGACATTTGACCACTCGGGCGTGTAACCGACTACAGGATGAAACATTCTCTCACTCTCTCGCCCTCCAGGTATCCCTCTCTCTCTTTTGGGAGTTTTGCCTTCCGAAATTAAAGTGAGTCTAAACACACGTTTTTTTCTTCAAACTTTACCCTAGATATTATGATCGTGGAACATGTATGCGGGGGAAAGGTTCCCGATAAGCGCATAAAAACACGTTTACAGCTTTCTCAGAGGAATCACTTCGAAAACACCTGTAGGCTTTGACGTTATGAGGGAGTAAGTAGTACGAGCACTGCGTTGGTTTATGTATGTAGTCGTCGGGAGAGGTTGTAGCTTATGCTGTCAGTTGTATATGTAGAGAACGGGATTTTTCCGGGTTTTTTATAATTCGATTATTGTACGGTGTTTTTGATTGGCTATGATTCGGGAGCCAATGATATGAAGGTTTGAATTAATCAAAGTTTGAATTAGAGGAAAAAATTGTTCACTCACTCAAAAATTCTGTGTCAGGCTGGTGTGCCCGTGGAGCAGTATGTGTATGTAGGCCAGGAAATAACAAAAAGTTAAAAGAAGAAAAAAAAAGTAAATTGTGGAATAACTAAAAGATGAAGAAGGCACTGTGAACTTGTCAAGGTGGTGTACAGGTTCGGTGGAACTTTCTATCTGGAAGTGGAAGTTGTATTTTTTGTGCTGTAAAAATTACAGGTATCTATAACGTTTTTCATGATTGTGGGATTCTGATAAGTATATTTTGAAATTGCATTTGTTGTATTGGAAGGTGGTGAGCTGTTGTCCACTAGGACGGAATATAATTTTTCATTGATGTAATAATATTATTAATTACATGGGGCGATAGTTGTAGAGTAGTAGATAATGAAATATGAATGAAAGGCGTGAGTATGTTTACTTGTAGTAATTTTCAGTCATGGAATGATTATATCTGGATTGTGATCAACATCGTAAAAGGAAGGAAGACACGATCACACATATAGAACGGAAGTAGAAATGTGTTGAAACAAAAGAATAATGAAATCATATAGGCCAGGGAATTGACGTTTATATATATATATATATATATATATATATATATATATATATATATATATATATATATATATATATATATATATATATATATATATATATATATATATATATATATATATATATATATATATATATATATATATATATATATATATATCATTGTAGCGGCCTACTTGGAGCCTGTTGGGGCTACTGACTTACTTGGGGCGAGAGGCCTACTCAGGAGCGGCTGTGGCTCCGTGCTGTCCAGGTGGGGACAGGAGAGAGATTGGAGGCAACGTGTAAGAGACACCGGAGAGGGTCAGCTTTACGCCCTTCGTCTTGACCAAAGACTACGTTGTCTACTTCGGGTGGACTGGAGTTCACGAACGCTCCTCCGCCCGTCGACATTCAGCTTTTGTGCACCTACTCTGGCATCTAGTGCCAGCTCGTGTGGAAACGGCCTGTTAAGGTACTGTAATCATTTGTGATTATTGTGGAGGTCAGGACAAGTAATTGCCTGACGTCGTTTATCCCAGCTCGGCCGTGCTAGTGCGGCGTTATTCAGCCAATGTGGGATTTGTGTGCGTTAAGTTTAACGAAGTTACGTTTATGTGTATGAAAGAATTAGAGTGGAAGTTTGATAAAAATTATTGTTGATTATTTATATAAATTTTGAGAACGTTTTGAGAACGTGGAACGGATATCTGGTGTTGGTGTTTGTCTGTGTTGAGAAGAGTCCGTACGTTTGTGGGTGTGGTAGTTAACAGAGAGTCTAACACGCACGCATATTTCATTTCTAGGAGTCATATATATTTTGCATGCACCCGTACTAAATATCCGCCCGTTACAGTATAATATTCTTAGACTAATATGGCTGAGTCTGACAGTGAATGACTGTAACTCCCACGACGACAATTGGAACTGAAAATAGTCGTGCAATGATTATAACAAGACACTGTTTTTTGGACGGTCTGAGGAAAAATAGTATTTTAGGAGTTTTTAATCAAACTAGAGAAGAAGAACATAAAACCCCGCTTCATTAAAAGTTCATGGCCTCCCATGGTCTTTCACACATGGTGTGTTTTTAACCCTCAAGCATCCTTTGTGTCAATGCAGGTCTCCCCTTCTGGATCCACCTTCCTAATGTGATTAGCGGAGATTAAAGACCCGTTAAAAACTTCACTCGGACGCACAGGTCGAGCGTTAAACATGCGATCAGGGAGAGCCATGAGGCACGGTGAAGACAACCCTCCCACCCTCCCCCTGTGTCTCATCGCCTCCCCATCCATTCCCATCGTACCTCTCCTGTTCTCTTTCCCTACCCTCGCGACCCCCACCTACAATCACATACTTGCTCACATTGATCACTTTCCATCGTACACACTGGAATGTTAGTCTTCGTAGGCGTACAGATTCACACTCTTTCCTGATTAACAGACACATATAGGATGCAGAGAGAGTGAGGGTGAGAGAGAAAATGGTGGGTGAGAAGGGGTGAGAGAGAGACAGACAGACAGAAAGAGACAGACAGAGACCGAGACTGAGACACTATCCTATCTTATCCCGTAATTCGGAGGTCGTAGAAGCACCACAGATGATCGTTTAACCAGCGTACTCCATCTTTCTCTGTCCTCAGCAACCCTCATGGCTTCGCTCAGTGTCAAACCAACCCATTCTCGAATGTTGTCCTCCCACATCTTTTTCGGTCTCCTTCTTCTTCTACCTCTTTGCACTGTGCCTTGCAGGATGGTCTTTGCAAGGCCTGATGATCTGGTCACGTGGCCATACCATCGGAGTTTCCGTTTCTTCACCACTGTGAGCAGTTCATCGTGTTGTCCAATGGCTTGTGTGTGGTCTGTCGGACTTCGTCGTTGGGGATGCGCTGGGTATAGGAAATGCCCAGAAGTCTTCTGTAGCACTTCATCTCCATGCTTTGTATTCTTCGTTGTAGATCTGCTGTGAGGGTCCATGTTTCGCAAGCGTATAGGAAGATGGAGATGACAAGGGAGACACAGAAAGATCAATAGGCACATAGATAAAAGAATTATTATTATTATTATTATTATTATTATTATTATTATTATTATTATTATTATTATTATTATTATTATTATTATTATTAGAAGAAGAAGAAGAAGAAGAAGAAGAAGAAGAAGAAGGAGGAGGAGGAGGAAAACAACAACAATCACAAACGGGGAAAAATCAAAGAAAGAATTGCAAAGAAGAAAACAAACAAGAGACGGAAAAGGCAGAAACACAGTTCCCAACAAAGAAACCAACTTTCTGCACATCCATACAAGCAATCATTCAAACAGCCGCTCAAGCCAATAAATCAGTTCAAAACCAAACTCAAAATCCCATTATTAGACGTTTGCATTGTTTTAATACTTTCAACGTGGAATGAAAACAAAGAATCAATGTTGAAAAGTTTTGAAAGAAACACAAAATCATCACACGGTATAGCTATACCCACATCACTGTTATGTACAATACCAAGCACAATCTTCAATAGGAGAGAGATGTACAATAATCACTATATTTCGTACAAAATAAAAGAACAAGTTCTGTGAATCAACCTCATATCCCAAAAACAATACAAACATATTAAAATACAATACAATACAATAAACAAAAAAATAAATAAATAAGCAAACAAATTAAATTAAATAAAAAAAATTAAAATATCATATATAAATACAATTTAAAAAAAAATCCTCATATTAAACTTTATAAAGAATTGCTTTAAAAATTTACTGATTATCTGAGTTCCCTACAAAACCACTGTTGAAGAAAAAAAAGACCAAAGTAAATGGGTGTTTATACTTCATACAGAATGACTTATAAAAAGTTGTGTGTCTTGGAGTTCACAAACACTTAGCGAAAAAACCAACGGCTGTATGTTTTTGCACGTAATACAAAATTAATGATGCAATAAAAAGGTGTATGTCTAACCTTCACACAGGCTTCATTAAATAAGAAATAAAGGTCTGTACGGATAAACTTCACATACAAATTAATTAAAACAACAGCTAACGGCTGTATGTCAATCCATACCAAAATTGCAACAGAAACAATCATCTGTTTATGTAAACTTTAAACAAACTTCGTTGGAAAAAAACCAAAGATAAAATAAAAAGAGTGCATGTTCATTTTCGTACATAACTACTTTAAAACAACGATCAGAATGTATGTTTAAACTTCTTATTTTCCTTTCTTGTGAGTACAGCGACCTCTGAGACTATTGTCCATACGGGACGTTAGGCCTGTATTCGTTAATGGGTACGAGAGGGTAGTGAGGGGAAAGAGGGAAGGGGAAAGGAGCGCATTAAAAGGTACAGTTTGCATCCTCGGCCGTGGCAACCGTCTAGAAATTAGTTTAAAAGTAATATGTGACGACATTAAAATTGTCTTTTTATAATAATAATAATAATAATAATAATAATAATAATAATAATAATAATAATAATAATAATAATAATAATAATAATAAGAAGAAGAAGAAGAAGAAGAAGAAGAAGAAGAAGAAGAAGAAGAAGAAGAAGAAGAAGAAGAAGAAGAAGAAGAAGAAGAAGTAGAAGAAGAAGAAGAAGAAGAAGAAGAAGAAGAAGAAGAAGAAGAAGAATGATAATAATAACTTACTTTTGAAAGGAAAAAAAAATAGAACTTTATACAATGCTGCAAATGACAGCCTACTATACCATCATACAACAGTACCCCATTTAAAACTAGAACAGACCAAAGATAACTTACTAACGGATAAAAGCTCTTGCAAACTTCATTAAGTATAACTGAAGAAATGAATGCTGACTGGAGAGATTGAGTGGTGGTTACGTCTCAACGTCATAAACACCTTAGGGAAGAATTAGATCGCTGTACTTGTAAGCTTCATAGAAACTTCCTGTATAAATAAACGGCTGTACGTGTGTCTAGACTTCCTGCACAAAACTGGTTTGATCTGTAACTAAAATGCTGCTTCATAACTTTATTGTTGGTGTTGAACTGAAACGCCGCTTCGTAATTGAAATGTTGCTTCGCTCTATACATTAAGTATGTAGTTCGCTCTGTTAAGACCTAGTATGTAAGCTTACCATTAATTCCTTAGTCATTGTTTTTAGGGTCCCGCGGTCTACAAAGAGCCGAATTAGAACCACAACATGGTTTAAAGAGGACTCACTCCTGATCCGTATAAAAGATCTGCTGAAACAACCCTAATGGTAACACTGTGAAACATAAACAATACAGAACAGTATGATAGAAATAATAATAATATTAAATTTTTTTTTTGGTAAGAACCCAACCTAGTTTGTCAAGTAATAAGAAATCTATTGATACTGTAGCCGACTTGGTTAAAGTAATTAAAATACATTTATTTATTTTAAATTTATTGTACTTAAAACCAAATAAACAAAATTTGATTTTAAGAAAATAACGATTATTGTAATAAACCATACTAATAAAAATAATCCAATTTATTTAATTGTATTAAAATCATAAACGATTAAAGTTGTGTGTGTGTGAGTGTCTGTGTATGTATATAGGTATGTATGTAATATATATGTATGTATATACATATATAAAACAATTTATTTACTCACAATTTGTTAAATAAATCCATATTAATAAAAACGATCCACCTTAATTAAGTGTATTTAAATCAAAATCAATTAATTAATCATTAAAGATGTATAATGGATATTCCAACATATTATCTCACAATCCAGCTTATGCCAGTGAAGTAAGCTTAACAACATATCCTTATAATTCAAATCAAATAATAAAGGTTGGAAGAGTTAGAAACCCTAAGTTGGGCTAGCTAAAGAGGAGACAGTATTTTCAACACGTACACTTCAGTTTCACCATGACCACATTTGGAAACGCGTCGCACATTTAAGACACAGCGAACAGGATTATAGTAATATGATGTAGGATTTAAGAGACCTAAGAACCTCTAAAACAGCAGTCTTAGTTGTAAGACCTTTGCACAATAGCCAAGATTGGCTACAGCGAAGTGAAAACCAAAACCAACCTCAAGCAGATATAGTATAAATGGTATATTTGTGTAACAAGAACTTGTAAACAACCACGATGCTTTCGTCAACATCCTATTTGCAAATATGTAATTTAAAAAATCACTTAGCAGGAATACTTGATCAACAATCTGTTTGCAGATGTGTGTAATGAGACCCTGTAAATGAAAGTAATGCTTTAATAACCATCCTATTATTAGAGATTTGTCTTAAATCACATAATGTGAACAGACCTTAAATGAAATGAACATCGTATTTAATGCAATGAAGAATAGCAAACAAGTTATCGTGTTCAACCTGTGAGGCTGTATAAGAAATTAACACTTAATACAAAAGTCTTTAGAAGGTTAGGTTTGTTATTTGGTTTCACAATTGCTGTGCTGCAAAACGTTAATCTTAAAACTGATTACATGAATAAGAAATACACAATAGGTAAGATTATAAATGTAAGATTATTCTGTTCAAATACGTTGAACCTACAAGTATGACTAAAAATGAGACTAAAAATTATTTTATAATTATTATTTCCTAATTGTATACTATCAACAATGGTATTACTCGTTAAAGGAGTTCTGATTTTTAAAAAAAAATATCGGCAAATAGAATATAACTTGAGAACTGTTATATTTCCGCTATTAGTAATAACAATAATCATTGATTTTGCTCCTAATCCACATTAATTTGTACAAACAATCGTATTAAACTCACACGCGACAAAGTATACAAATACAGAATTTATTAATAAAATTATTATTATTATTATTATTTAACGGTCTTTGATTTTAGTGATATTTGACAATCATACAACTACACACACACACACCCATACACACACACATGCATGCACGCACGGGCACCTCTTCCGATACTCGAACACACAACTGTACAAGAGAAGGATTTGTCATACTGAACAGCCAGGGCTAAATTTAAAGAAAGTCCCGGGACAAATATAAATTAATGTTAAAATGTCATTATTTCAGTATTTAACTTTTATATTTGGAAGCTGCATGTCAAAACTCCTCAACATATATAGTTAAGAGCTTTTGCACGATCAATGTTCATTCGCTACGAATTGAATACATAAACGTGTAACCCGCCGGAACAACGAGAGTTAAGACAGTTGGGGGTGGGGGACAAACACTAGCTATCAATTATTGTTTAGCTATTGTTTTGTTTTTTTCTCGAAAGGGTCTTGCACTCAATCACTCAGAAAACAAATCTACACTCAGAACTCGATTGGAAACGGCGTACACCGTTGATTAGATGACGTTTTGCACGTGAATGTTAAATGCTCTTTATAATCACAGGTCAAATAAATAGGTGCACGTACAGTAAACCCCGAGCGAATCAAGAAGGAGCACTATAGACTTAACACAAAAAAACGGCGAAACCAACGAAAGGACAAAAACAAATTAATTTGGATTAATCAAACCCGGATCTCAAATCCCCGAGAGGCAAAAAGCTATCCTTTAATGACCAGTGTATTAGCCCATGACGAAATGATACATTATAAAGAGAAACAACAACAACAAACAAACAAAAAAACCACATGGCTGAAAGATTTGAAAGGTCCAATTTTGCATGGTTGTGGGAGGACAGGGTCGCAGAAGCGTTAACAAAGACTGGAAGGAAGGAAGAAGACGTGGAACAAAACATTTTTTTACATGGCCAATCTTCCGCTTCTATCCCGTCTCCCGCTCTCCCTCCCCCCTCCCTCTGCAACAATATATCTGGTCATCCTTGTCCCCACCCGACCTCAACTTCTTCTTCCGCTAAAAATATGAACAATGTAAAACATACATTTGACACGAGTGAGAGCACAACAAAGAAAGGTTGACGTGAGTTTATATGACATAAACAAAGAACCACAGTGCTGCAAGGATTCAATAGAAATGTTTAAACTAAACAGATACCAATCATTACACACATTTACAACTGAATAAGTATAATAAATACTTTGAAAATTTAATAGTGCAATTATAGACCAGTCACACACAAACGACTGTAATTATATCAACGATAGGACACCGCGTGCACCCGGACAGACATACACGCATTAACAAGTACTTTATCGCTTAAAATCCTATCATTTTAAAAGTTTGAAATATTTAATATATATATAATTCTAAAACAATACAATTCACATAGTGTCTTTATTGGTTAAAACGTAGTTTATTTTCTTCACCAGGGTAACAGACCATGAAATGTATTATTTTTCACCTTCATAGATTACTAAACACATGCATCTTCATGGCACAACTTAACAAGACAAAAGGAAGTAGTAATATATATTATTACTACTATTACTTCTTCATATATATATATATATATATATATATATATATATATATATATATATATATATATATATATATATATATATATATATATATATATATATATATATATTTAAAGGCCCAAAGTACGACAGTTTAAGCCTTTTAGCCCTTTTCACTTTTTAAACGTCTGCAAATAACATCCGTTTCACTATTTTGAATATTTTTCCAGTTGGTCTTAATTTGTGTAAACTGTTAAGTTACCAATGAAGCAGTCATAAAGAACCTTTTACTTATCTTTTATCTTGGCTTACTTAATAAACTTGAAAAAAATGTATAATGACACAGACAAAAAGAAAATATTCAAGAGTAATAAATCAATCACAATTTGGGAGCACGCATAAGCTATTTGTGGAACAATGAAAAAAAATTATTCTAAACCCGGGCAAACCAGAAAAACAATTTTTATATAATTTAAAATATTTCGGTATGAAAATGTAACAGCACTGTGTGTTTCGCAGTGCCTAAACATTGTACACAGATCAACTCCAGTAGCTCTGTTAATTTGGGAATTTCAGATGAACTTTCAAAGCAAGAAATAATCTACCAGATGGTCTGACGTTTCGAGCACGAAGACCAAGATCAAAGGATTCACTATCAGATGAAAGCTGGTATTGAAAATTCCAGATAAATGTTTTAAGAAGAAAGTACAAGCTAGGAACTGAAGTTTAATGCACGAAAGACGACATCTGAAAGTCTACTCACAAAGTCTCAGATGGTTTAAATTGTTTGATGCATCCGAGAAGAGCCATATTGAGTTCACACACGAAGAACCTGATGATATGAAGCTTCAAGCTTCGTGCCAAGAATCAGAAGAAGGTTCACCCACAAAAGACTAGATAAAATATTCCAGGTCTCAAGATGCAGTAATTTTTCATGAACCCCGGTTGACAGCAGCATGAACAAGACACGCCAAACAAAATATTATGTACACGGCGTGTTTGTGTGTTCTCTTCATTTATGCCTGAGCACAGAAAATAGAAGTTCAGTTCCGTTAAATTTAAGTTGACAATGAAAAGACTGTAAGCCTTCATTGTTGATTTCACTTCAGCCAAACTGTTCCAGTCTAGTGAACTGATTTAAGCAGAGCATCACTTTATTGATTTATGTACTTGTTTATTATTTTATTTTATTTTGTTTAATTTCATTGTATTTTCTTTTATTGTAAGCGGGATTGATGAGGTCATCGTGAAGGTATGTGAGCATTACATGTCTGACGTGGAAGACGTCGTCGGCAAACTACTTTCGTCACAAAATGGTCCATCCGCAAGCTCTAGCTTCACATTCCTATTGTAGTCCAGTCTTGTTTCATTTGTCCGTTATTTTACTCATGAAGCACACTGACAGTGACACAGTTTATCCAGTGACAATTCAGAAGGTGAGTAGAAATCACCTTCATGCAGTGACGTCGAAAATCATAGTGTCACACGTCACAACACTTTGAGCTAATGCTTAACACTTACATTCAGGTTGGCATCGTTAGCGTCGGTTTCATGTCTTTGCCGTTTAATATTCAAGACATAGTTACAGATCAACGGTATTCTACTGGTAAGCCTACGCCCAAACGTTTGGTTTGTCGGTGACGTCAACAGAGTCAATAATAAAGGGAGACTAGCACACAAAAAAATCACGAAATATGAATGTATCTAAATAAGACAGTGACTATAATGGATATCTCCATCACAAAATAAAACAAAAATGACGGAAAAAGCAGTAAAGTTTACAACATCACATAATTTCAGCAGAATGACGTCATCAGCCCTGACGTCATCTCAGTAGCGACATGGCACGGTTCGTGCTGCGTATTCTTTACGACCCTTGTCAAAACGCCCACATCACTTTTGTATGTCCCCAAAGACGCTGCCCGCGCCTTGACGGCATCAGTAACGCTAACTATGGCATGAAGTAAGTCATCTTCGAAGGAGCACGTCATCAATACAATTCGTAACGCCAACATCATCAGGCGTTGTGTTGCCTTCCAAAAAGTCGGGAGCTGCTGACAGTTTGATGATGTCACTCGGGTCCTTGACAGTATGATGACGTCAATGGGGTTCCTGACGGCTCGGTGACGTCACGGGTGTCAGGGTCGCTTGTGCAGTCATAGGGAATTGGGGCTGGGGCTGCCGTAGCCGCTGGACACGTCATCACTCAGGCTCTGCGTCTGCCGCTTCATCTGCGACAAAGCGTTGTAGCCCGGCGAGGTGTAAGGGAAGTTGGGTCCCCCTCCTGGAGCCCCAGCCCCTCCCCCGCCTGCCATGTTGGCGAACATCATCCTTTCCTCGTAGTCAAACTCGCACAGGATCTTGTTGTCGCACAGGTAGAACCGGTCTCCCACACAGAATCTGCCAACAAAAACAACGATCAACGCCAATTAAAAATCGGCATTTCACCGTTTGTACTATAAAGATCAATAATCAAACCCTTCCTCCCCAGTCAAGCCATCTATCTAATGTGAAAAGTGTGATCCAGGTACGTAGAATAATGTGGGTTAATACCCGGAGTCCTGGGGCATACAACGCTAGAGGGCGAAACAGTCCAAGAGACGCAAGTTGCTCCCAGCATTTAAACAACCAATAAGTGCACATCAAAACCTGCCCTCAGATTAAAAAAACAACAACAACATTTCGCCCTACATGATATTTAATTACGGACAACTTAAAACAAAACATCCGCTTCCGAAAGTCTTAGCTATGTATTTTCTTCGTTTCTTTCTTTCCTTCCTCTCTTTCTTTCCTTTTCTCCGTCAGACAGTCTTTCCATCTTTCTCTTTCGTTTCCATTTTCTTTTTTTTCCTTCTCTCCTTTCCTAACCTTCCTTGCAAATTCCCTATTTCTTTTTTTCTGTTGCCCCCCCCCCCCACCTTGTATTTTCTTTCTATAATTTGTTTTGTTTTATGCCACTAACTTCTGTTTTCCAATTTTCTAATTCATACTTTATCTTGTTCATGCATGAATTTTTTTCCCGCTGTTCTTTAAATTAGCACTTGGTCATTTTGTCCCACTGCAAATAGATATATATGTCAAAATAAAAATACTTTAAATACTTTAATGAAGCAATTAAAAAAACAATTGTTTTCTAAGAACATTCCTTAGTGAAGGAGATCTCAATCCATAATTTCAAAACTACTATGTTTACAAAACTGAACTTAGATAAACGATACGTTGTAACTCTATACCCTCAACGTCATTACGATAACTTAAAACTCAAACTCAAAGCTGTACCTGACGTTAATTAGTTACACAGATCTTTAAACCGTCCTAATTAATTTTCTTTTAATATTATTAATCACTTTTAAACTAAAAGTTCTATAGCATATATTGATCACTTCAGAAACAAACGTGAACATACGCGTTCTCCTCACTTATTACTTTTAAACAATTGCTGCTGTTGTTGCTGTCAGATGTTTATATTCCGAAGTACAGTATAGTATCTTTAATCCCAACCACTTTCATGCACTGTTCATTAATTAAAATAAGTATTAAATTAATATTTTTATATTATCAAATTAAGGTACAATTAGTTATTATGGCAGGAAATAACAAACTTACGCCTAACTCAGGGAAGTAATTAATACATTTAAATTGGGATAAGTAATTAAGTAACCCAACGATGACCTCCAGTAATTCTATGAAGCGTTAGCAATAATAACAGACTATACTAGGCCTATAATATAATTATAATAATGTATTTTTAAATGGGAGGTAAAACATGTTTAACTATGCTCGATTAGATTGATTAACATACGAGTAGAATGAGAGTAGCTACATTACTGTAACAATAATAAACAATAGTAAAAGGCCTATAATAATAAGTATGACAATGTACTTAACTGACAGGTAGCAACAATGTATGACTAGGTGCAGATGGATGAAAACAAAACCAGAGTAAAAATAGAATGGTGATGATGACGATGATGATGATGGTGATGATGATGATGGTGATGATGATGATGATGATAATGATGATGATGATGATGATGATGATGATGATGATGATGATGATAATGATGATGATGATAATGATGAAGATGATGATGATGATGATGATGATGATGATGATGATGATGATGATGATGATGATGATGATGATGAAGTTAGCGTACCTGTGATTACACTGCTGACAGGCAAAACACTCGAGATGGTACACGTTGCCTCTGGCCCTCATCACCATTTCAAAGGCAGGGATCATCTTGTTACACGCCGCACAGTAACCTGTCGTGCCGAACAACCTGCAAACAGCCAACCAACGAAATTCAATCAATAATCAGTGAACTATTATCAATTACTTATGAAATATAAGCTTACGGATATTTAAATTTCATTTGATTAGTTAGTTAGTTATTAATATAGTTATTTACTTATTTATTGCAAACAGAGCCCATTTCCTTTTAATGTCAACTACCACGGCGCCATCAATATTACTGACACCGGACGAGAGTATAATTCGCGCTCTAGTCTGTGAGCCTATGCATTCCATCGCAATGACTTTCAAGATCCTGACGCTCATGCCTTAGACGGGTGACAGATCCACAAACACGCCCTGCAAGCAGCACTAGGTTCTATATTTCAACCGGGTCGTTGAGGACGGCTGTTGTTTGGGCGAGGTTGGTGGTGCGCATCAACAAACACGTTGACGTCTTGGGCGGCTTGAGCTGAGCTTTGCTTTCGGCCAGGGCTTTGAGCCGGTAAAGCACTATTTAAGAACAAACCAAACCCTTCAACCAGCCAGAGGTCCGATGCTAGTGGAATCGTACACTCTGTTTCAACCAGTCAGCCTTACCTGAGGTAATCTCTCCTGCACAGCAGCAGGTTGGCTTTGGCGAAGAGCGTGGACCCTACCTCTCCCAGTCTGCAGTCGCAGCAAGAGCACTTCAGGCAGTCCTCGTGCCAGTACTGTTCCATTGCCTACAAGAATAAATCAATGAATAAACAAAAATGTATCAACCACATAAACACTTTTAAACCAGAAAGCCTGAAAATAAAAGCGACAACATCAGCAACTAACATAATTAAAAGTTTCACTCTTCGTCTTCCTCCAATCCTCCTCCTTCTCCTCATAATCATCCTCTTCCATCCTCATCAACATCCTCTTCCACCCTATCCTCCTCATTGTCATCGCAATCCTCATCTTTCTCCTTCTCTTTCTCACCATCGGAAGAAGCTCACCTTCAACAAGTATCTTTCTCTGATGGCCTTCTTGCAGGCCGCACACGTCTGCTGCTGGCCCTGTTGCTGCATCTGGACAGGATGCTGCGACGCCTGCTGTTGCTGTTGCTGCTGCTGCTGCTGCTGGAGGGACTGCATTGGAGGATGCGAAGGGGTATTGTTATTGTTGTTGTTGTTGTTATTGTTGCCAGCTGTCCCTTTCCCCATGCTTTCGGAAGGGGCCGTGCTGATGGTAGACGGGAGTGAGCTATCGGCAGGTATCTGCATTAGGTCTGCAAACATAACAAACACAACTGTCGTGAATATTCAATAATTATAGTTACTACAGCTGCTCCGCCCAAATCTTATTATAATAGGCTGGGATTCATTGGGTGACATGAAAACAAGTTGTTCTTCTGCCATATCATGTTATTCGCTTTATATATAGTTCAACTAGTGGTTTTGTACCCTGGCAAGCCAGGGTACACAGGTTGCTGTTTAAAATGTAGACAGAGAGACAACTGTTGTCTGCGAGTTTCATTTGGACGATGATACCTGCCCATATCCCCCTTGATACCTCCCCATACCCCCCCCCTAATATCTCCCCGTCCCCCCATGATGCCTCACTATACCCCCTTAATACCTCCCCGAACCCACTTGATACCTCCCCATACCCCCTTGATACCTTCCGTACCCCCTTGTAACCTACCTGTACCCTCCTTGATACTTCCCCGTTGATCGTTTCGCAGGTATGGATGAAAGGAATCGACCATCACCATACCCCCTTATATATACCCGTATCCCCGTTATGCCTACCCATGCCCCTTTAAACCTACCCGTAGCCTCCTTTTACCTACACGTACCACCCCATCAAGATCCTTGGTACTACTACTACTACTACTACTACTACTACTACTACTACTACTACTACTACTACTACTACTACTACTACTACTACTACTACTACTACTACTACTATTGAATATAGAATAATAGCAATAGAAATCATCAAAAACACCAAGGTTTTAAAAGAAAATTTGATATAAGATATAATAATAATAATAATAATAATAATAATAATAATAATAATAATAATAATAATAATAATAATAATAATAATAATAATAATAAATTAAAGGTAAAAAGACTAAATTTAAAAAAATCCATATTGTAGTGTAAAAAAAAAAATATATGGCCCGCGTGAGATTTGAACTTGGGTCGCCCTGCACGGTGGGAGAATGTTTTACTAAGTAGGCTACCAAGGCTTCATAGAAAGACCATCATTTTTTTGGTCTATATGGGAAAACATGCTGAAACCTCAATTTGATTTTTAATGGAAGCGCGCGGAATGAGGCTATTGCAGTTTGTGGACATTTTGTTTATTTATCTCAGAAACGGTTAAACGTTTGGTAAGGAAATGTCGGCTATAACGATTTCGCTGGTTTTGAGCACACAGCAGGCCGATCCGCAGCGCCCAGCACCTGCCCAGATCAGCGTCCATACCGGACAAACTTTATAGTAGAGGCGAAGAAGGACTTCCGGCTAAGCAATTTATATATATAGATGTATTCTTTTCACCAAAGCGACATTAGATCAAATCAAAACGATATTCAATACAGGACAGTGATTCGAAAATTAGTGCATGGTGGTTATGGTGGATGTTGTGGTAGGGGTGATAGTGGTAATGATGATGACGACGTCGACGACGATGATGATTGTGATGATGATTAGTGCATAGTGGTTATGATGGTTGTGATGGTGGTAATGATGATGATGACGACGACGATGATGATGACGACGACGACGACGACGACGATGATGATGATGATGATGATGATGATGATGATGATGATGATGATGATGATGATGATGATGATGATGATGATGATGATGATGATGATGATGATGATGACGATAAGCTGTCTGAGTAAATAAACACTTTCGATTTTGTCGACAAAAAATATTAATCGGAATAAATGCAGAGCACAAAACATGAAGATTTGAAAAGCGAGTCTGAGTCACTCAATACTACACGCACATAATATATTTGCTTGGTTCATTCCCAACGACGCCTTAGAGCTTGTTCGTCACGCACCACTGATTTAATCTTTTGGGCGCCTGGCCTCTAACCTCAGATAAAAAAAAGTCATCTACTGCTATAGCAGACGATCTTTTGAACACACGGATACCAATTTTCGCAAATATTAGACAACACAAAAAATGTATGAATAGTCTATATAAGCAAATAGTTATGTAGACAAATTATAAATTTTACGTAAATCTGGTCTCGACGTCAGCCGCACTTTAATTTAATTAATATTTACATCGGCAACAAGCACTGCCGATTAAAGCAGCAGTATTCCTAGTACCAAAAGATTCCAAGTACCAAGAGATTCCAATTACTCCAATGCACACGTGACTATCAATACGCAATCTAAATCCATTTGTCTGTCTGTCTGCCCGTCGATATAATTCTATCATCGTATTTTAAATTAATGTGCAAACAGCGCAAACCGTTATATACATCTCTCTCTCTCTCTCATCTTCCCCTTCTCTGTTTCCCAATCTTTTAAAGTAAAATGTGCTTTCTCGATATTGTGTTTACAGATGGACACAAAAATATTTGCCCAGACAAAAATCTTCCTCATTTGACCTCTGACCCGTTCGTGCTGGTAGAAAAAGCACGCGCCCTGTCAGCTGACTGACGGCAGACGTAAATATTTCCAACAATTCCTTATCTCCGCTCTTCAGTCTTGAAAACAGTTTTCGTATGTTTCTCCATTTTCATTCTCATCTGCAAACAAGATCACCGTGACAATAGCTTTTTTTCCGTAACGGGCAATGTTTTGGGTTTCTGCACTTTCAGACTTCCTGACAATTTCATTCTGGCTGAATGTGCCTGCTTGTGATGGCATCACCAAAAGCAGAATTACCATGCCAAACCCCCCCCCCCCCCCCCAAAAAAAAAAAAAATAAATAAATAAACGTAATTTTTTTTTATTTTACTTATTAACATCGCGCCATTCTTTGTCACTTACTTGAGAACAAACTATGAATTGTGCCTAGAATAACAGAGCTTGCTACTTGTTGAATAACGCCCTTCACTCATTTTCTTAAATTTTGTTCATTTTAAAGTGCCAGAGTTCCTCTTTTCTCGCCAAGTCAACTAGTCCTCCCAAGAGAATCGTCTTCTGTGTCTGAATCCAGACTGTATATTAAGTTGCCCTTACATCAACAATTCAGTCACCTATATTGGATTGACATCGAAATAGTAATAAATTTACAGTAGTAATAGTAATGTTTGCTGTAGCAGTAATGTTTGCACCCAGCACTGGCAGTGAAAGTGACAAAAGAAGAAAAACTACAAAAAGAAGAGGAACAAACAGAAGTGATGATGATGGTGATGATGATGATGATGATGATGATGATGATGATGATGATGATGATGATGATGATGATGATGTCGACGACGACAACAACGACGACGATGTGGGAAAGAGGAGCAAATGTAAACAATGTAGACTTTACTGTGTCACCCTAGCACACTAACAAATCAGGCATCTCACTGCAAGTAATTTCTTTATCTAGAACTATTATGCACACACACATCACACCTAACAGTGCACGGCGATTATGCCACTAGCACATACTACAAAGTTTTACAAACAATCGGACAGCAGTGTATTCAACAGCAGCTTCTAAAACAAACCTAAGAACGCAACAATGTTTAGTGCAGACACAAATGCCGTCTGTTTCAAAAAGCGAAGAAGAAGAACATTGAGGTTTAACGTCTACACCCACCCTTGGCGATATGGCAGAGAGGGACAACCATCCCAAGAAACAAGGGGTAGGTACCTATATCAACACTGAACCATCAGAGCAACCATACTGCTGAAATGAACAGTGAGAAATGGCCACTTTTATCTTGCCCATCACAGGATTCGAATCTGGGTCATCGGCGTGCCAGGTAAACGCTCTACCACTTAAGCTACAGCGATGGGACTTTAAAAAAAATTACGGTGACCGCAACATTGATATTCCACACGTTTGCCAGATTAGAACTCCATCCGCACAAAATTCCACACACAATTTGGCAGACAATGTGGATAATGCCCTGAGATCTCACTGCATACCTTCGTCGTCATTTCGATTGTACTTTTACGACACAACGTTCCCCATATTTCATTCATTCACTAGATGAATCCAGCTGTAAATTAGACATTAGCAGTCGGTATTTCCGATTAATTAGGTTTACGCATGACTGTCAAATCAGCCTGACTGCCTACTGAATATTTAAAAGTGAATCAGAGGCGAAAGGATTTGTTTTTCTCATTGGGACATTCCAGCGGAAAGGTTTACTGGTAAAAAGGTATTTCCACCTTTCTCAGTACTATACTTAACGATACCGTGCAGCACACCCCATGATCACGATATTACAGTCAGTGGTTCCTAAACTGTTCGTATAATAGCGTTGTTTTCCAGCTCAACAGCTGCTCAAGGCGCTGGCTCAAGCCGCCCGAGGCGCAAACTTGCAGCCTTAGGGTCATCGTCTAAACGCCCAAGGCAACTGAGCACAAGCCTGAAGAAAGAAGCTTAACAACACAGAGAGAGAGAGAGAGAGAGAGAGAGAGAGAGAGAGAGAGAGAGAGAGAGAGAGAGAGAGAGAGAGAGAGAGAGAGAGAGAGAGAAAGAGAGCGAGAGAGAAAGGGAGAGAGAGACAGAGAGAGAGACAGAGAGAGTGAATAGGTCTCGTGAAATCTCAGCCACGCTGTATACAATCTTACTGCACGTTACTATTTTAACTTATAAAGTTCCAATATTACAGCCAGTCAATTCTTCTTTCATGATCCCCTTAGATCTCCGCTCTTTGATCTCGAATTGCAAAACAGCAGAACATGAATTAGAGGAAAGGGTGGGTGGGAACGGTGATAGGTGAGGTTGGCTGCTTTTAATCCCATTATAAATAATTATAATCGAACCTTTATCTCTAATTCAAGCATTTTTGTTCTCATCCATGATTTTTTTTTTAAAAATATATAAATGTAATCATAATTATGAGAATCAAGCAGCGTTTGTTTTACTTTTGATTGTTTTCTTTTTCATTTCGCCACAGGAAAATCGAACCCTCTACCTCCCCAATCAAGCGGGGCGAAGGGGGAAGAGGGTACGGTGAGGGTTTGTTTTGTCCCCTACCGTTAAACTGAATTAACTGCTCTTCATTTAACGAGATAGTTTCCCACCTATTTTTAAATTTTTTTAATCATTTCCTCACAGGAAAACCGAACCTTCTACCTCAGTATCGAGCGGGAAGCTTTGTTTTGGTTCATGCTGTTATCCTATCCGTATTGGGCCTTAAAACTGAGTCAACTGCGCTTCATTTAACGAGATGTTTTGAAAGCGATAACGTTGTGTTGTAAACAGCCCATCAGTTAGTGACTACTCCACTGATTACGATGTCCAAACAAACCCATGAGAGCACTAAAATCACCGCGATACTGATAGCATCCCTTAGCAAACACTCCGTGAATCACTTCCTCTGAAATCACTTAAGCCCGCCCTTAGCGGGAACACGCTTCCACAAAAGTAATGCAATATGCCAAATAATTTGATTCCACACACTGAAATATGCTAAAGTTTAATTAAAACGCAAAACCGCTGGGGGGAAATAATGCAATATGCCATATTACCTGATTCCACAACTGAAATATTTTAAAGTTCGTTCCAATTATTACGAAGACCAGAAAATAAAGCACGCAAGCATACGACTTTGATGTGCGATTCATTAATTAAAACTTTCATACAGCACAAACCTTTGCTAACTAGTTGGAGATGTTTCGAAAATTACCCTATGTTTTTCCTGGGTTAAACGTGAATATTTATGCCAAAACTGTACAATCTCCCAATGCACGCTATTCACTGTTCACTGAGATCAGCGTTACGACCAATATCCACAGCTAATTAGATGACACTGTTACACGGTTATTTACCAGTAACCGAATCAGCCCCGATGTTTGAATACGTGTAACTCGAATTCGTTTATCCACGCAGCCTGTTCACTCAGCAACAAGGCAGGCGTCATTGTATAAAGTTTCCCAACTTTATTCAGCAAAAATCGACAACTGCATATAAGATTATCATCAAATATCATCATAAATCACTCCTACAAGCAGACAGTGCATTACTTATATAGCGTCTCTGCAATGGAGAAAAAGTTTGAACATTCCAGCATGACGCAATAACACCCAATCAAAATAAAACTCGTCACCGGAACTATGCACTGTCTTACGTCATAGAACGTATTTTAGATTAGTTTAGAAAAATCGCTTAGCTATTACCAGACCTTTCCGGCCGGAAGCTTCGGCCAATAATAAACAAGTAATTCCAGAAAATTCTCAACAATATCGACCGAGGAAAATTATCAACATTATACAAAGCTTCCTCTAGCAACAACGCAAAATCAAATCAAAGGCAAATACACGCTATCATTGCATGCTTTGCAAAATAAAATGATCGATTCTATCGTGCGCGTCTAAATCGTAACAGACACCTTTACTGCCAAACCACTGCAGAATGCTAATGGAAAAAAATAATTATAAAATTATGTTACTGCGTGCAAACCACGGGCGAAGCTAATGGTAACCTACTAACTATGTTTTAACTGTGTGTTATCCGCAGGTTTATAGGAGTCTCGCATATTTTTATTTTATTTTATTTATTTTGCTAGTGAATTGTACAGTATACTCAAGTGTTGTTCGCAGTTTCACAGGTCTGTAGTGCAGTAGGCGAACAAAAGTTCCAATGATGAAGGATCTCGACAACGAGTTATCTTTTTCTGTGACAGGAAGCTCTGGGCTTATCTCCCCTCGGTGTCAGTTTGCGGTAAAACGGTCTTTGGTCGTCGTCGACCCCCCGAGACCTCTGGGGACCTATCATGGTATCGGCACAGACTTCTAACATCTCTGGGACCCTCGAGCTTGTCTATGAGCCTGGGACCTAGTCATGCAGAAAGTCGGAGGCTCAAGACACTGAAAGACACAATATGAGGAACATCAATGTTGCCCTACAGTTAGTTGTTACAACAGGCTACTGTCTTCTATGTTTACTGTCTAGAACATGCCTACAGGCTAGAACATGCCTACAACATGCCTACAGGCTAGAACATGCCGGCAGGCTAGAACATGCCTACAGGCTGCACATGCATTTGTTCACTCTCGTATTGAATGAGGTGCACTCAGTTACTCCACACAAATGCCAAATATACTACAGCGATTTAATTGAAAACAAAAGTCTTTTAATGATAAGAATTGACATTCAAAATAGCTGGTTTTTTTTTTAAATGTTCTGATGCTATTAAATCCTTTTTATTTATCCTGCCATACTCCATGGCTTATTTCCTCCACCGTCTACCATTTTCACTCTCCCTCCAACTCCTTCCCTACCCCTAAATCGTGGAACCACCAAAAAGAAATCTCTCTCTCTCTCTTCCCCCCCCCCTCTCTCTCTCTTACCCTCTCTCTCTCTCTCTCTCTCTCTCTCTCTTCCCCCCTCTCCCTTCTAAATGGTGGGACCACCAAGAAGAAGGCACTGACACAATTAACGGCAGTCGCTATCTTGTCACACAACTTGTTAGGCACGACTTGCCGTCAACCAGTCCCGCAAAGCTTTGCTCAATTATCTCCCTTTCGTCCCCTAATTATTTTCCCTTCCTGCCTCTGGATTCTTTCCCTTTGACCCTAGCCTCATTAGGGCAGAAGACGTGTCTCTCTTCTCTAAACACAGGTGCTGGAGAAATTGCTTTGATACGTTTTATAAGAAAGCAATTCTCCTTTTTTCCTTCAACGCTCTCTCTCTCTCTCTCTCTCTCTCTCTCTCTCTCTCTCTCTCTCTCTCTCTCGCTCTCTCTCTCTCTCGCTCTCTCAATTTCCAATGCGATAATACTGATTCCTCGCCTGTGATGTTTAATGAGGCAAGAGAGACAATCAGGGGAGGAGGTTGCCTCTCGTTGACAGTTGCTTATCGTGCCAAGGTGTAGACACGCGTGTTAAACCCGTGTAACTCAAGTTGCAACGCGGTAACACACACAAACAAGCCTGACAACTATATCGCGGTAATTAGGCACGGTACAGAACGCACACATACACATCCCTTCTCATATACAGACGGAAAAACAGACAAAGAGACACGCTCACATTCACTCGCCAAACACACAGGCACACACAAACACGCACACACACACACAAACGCACACACACACACATCCTCCGGCCACACCCAACATCCCCACACACTAACATAGTTGAATTTAGCTGTCCATTTCTATCATCAATTTCTGTTCAACCCCCCCCCCCCCTCTCTCTCGTGCTCTCTCTCCCATCCTCTCCAGTTTCTCCTACTCATTAGTGTCGATAAAGAAAACAAGCGCAAAGCACCCTCGTATTTCAGAAGTTGTATCTTTACTGCGCCTCTAATTAGGGGAGCTGTAATTTTCTGTCAAACTGTATCTGTTCACCTGTCACTGCAGCATTTCCCTTTGAGCCTTGCTAATTTTTTAACTACGACTTTTACTGTACATACGACCTGTAAAACTTTAGGCTTGTGTTCTTCGAGACTCACTCTGGTGCTCTCCACTGTATCCACCGTTCCCATTATGATTTTTTTTGTGTCTACTCGTGTCACCGCCACGACTCCCCCTGGGCAGACGCCACAAACAAACACCTTCCACACGCAGACAACCCAGACAGAATGGCGATTTCCCGCAGACGTGAAGGGATGAAAAACACAACAAATAATATACAACTTTCAAGCTATTTATTCATTCATACCACACACTCATACACATACAACATTTACACATGAAACGAAGAAATGGTAATGAAACAATCAATGGGTCAATGGAACGATGCAATGGTTCGTGGGTGATCGGGGGTCGCTAATCGACCAACGTCCTCAAATCGAACGTGCACAGCCAAAGTCCGAGGCACGTGTTCACAAACAGACAGGGGGGTTAAGCGTAGGAGAGGGACAACACAAAACGGGCCCACCTGGCGAAATGCAGTCCCTGGTAAAGTCTCCTCAAAAGTATCCACTCCCTTCCGTTGACGTCCAAACGAAGGAGCGTTGCCACCCGCGGTCGCCACTGACGATGATGATGGAGTGATGATGATGGCGCTGACAACAGAGGTGGTAGACAAACGAATGGCGATGTTGATGATGTTTGGTCCACTTGACCAAGTGTCGTCGTCGTTGCTGCCTCACGTTATCCAGCGACGAACTGGCGGATTGACGAACGTTGAGCTGCGAGCTTCGAACTCGCTCCTCGTACCCAAGCCTCGAATTCAGTCCTCAACGACAATCCTTGACGAACCTGCAACATGCTTGTCGCATCGTAAATGTCATGTTCACTTGATTCTGTCCCCCTCCCTCCATCACACTCACCCCCCCCACTCTCACTACGCTACTTCACTAAACTTCTGACACTTGAGGGGTCCAACTGCAGTCTATTTCCCCCGTCCTTGACTCTCTCTCGCTTTCTACTGTTATCGTCACTGGAAACGATTACATATCATACAATTCAATGAAATAATGAATGCATGGAATGAACGATGCTGCAATGAATACATGTAACCATCAACACATTATTCATATCAAGCATCCCCAACGACAACAACAGCAACCACTTCCATCCTACCTTCATCACACTCCACCCCCTTTCTTCTCCCTCATTCTCCCTTCTTCAGTCGCACCCTTCCTTTCTTCTGCCTCTCCTCAGTGCAACCATTCTCATCCTTCCTTCTGTCTCGCACACAGCTATCATTCAACACCCCAACAGCCTGCCCTTGGTTATTAGCACAGTGAGGAAAAAACCACCATTGCACTAACCCACACGGTTCGATGTAACCGCACCCCGTAGCCCCTTCTCCACTGCTCGTCTACGAAAGTACATCCAATTAGGGTAATCCGGTAGTGTGTAGTCCCCGTAGTAGACAATGCCTCAATACTACCTACCACACTACCAATAGGCTTGCTTTTCTACAACTACACTCCAACCGAGCGTATCACTTTAGAAATTGGCAAACTTTAAACTAGTATTCTTCTCAGAACCAGATACTATTTTTCGTTAATATCCGTCCCACCCTAATTCCAGAACACAGCAAAACCACAGAGCACTAGACAAACACTGTCCACACTGTACTGCTGTCAAACACGTTCTGCTGATAGTGAGCACATTCCTAACCTGGCCTAACCGGCGTATGCTGTTTACCACGCTTTGCACGCTCCCGAGACAACAATAATCACACATACGGCAACACGCAGTACCACCCCCGCCCCTATACTCTTCACACACAGACTACATGGCTTTCTTCACAGCTGCCCTGTGACACACCCCCCCTCCCAAGACGAACCTACGGAGAGTTCAAAACCTAAACTTCCACAGGGTCAGATCTGCTGAAGAAATCCGCTTCTATGTTGTCTCTCCCTGGAATTGTCGAACCGTGAAGACGTACGCCTGCAACCGCATAGCCCACCGGGTGAGTCTGGCACTGTTGAGGTGCATCCGTTCTCAGGATGAACTCCTCGTCCAATACTGGTAGCTTTACCACTGGCTCACTTGTCAGCGCTCTCCTCACGTCACCCAAGGCTTTCTGGCAGTCATCCCTCCTGTTGACCTCTCCCTTCTTCCTTACTCGCACGATCGGTGCTCCGTACGGCGACGTACAAGACTTGATCACCCCCGACTCCAGCATCGATTCCATTTCACCCTTGACGACTTCCATCTGTGAGAATGGTAGCGGATGCTGGTGCACGCGAACAGCGCTGTCGTCAGTCAATTCCACTTCGCATTCGTCCACGCTGGTGCGCTGGGGTCGATCTGTCAGCTGACTCGCGTACTGTTGACTCACTCCCCGTAGCTGGCTCCGATGATGTGCATACAGCGACGGGTCTATCTGTACGTCCACACGCCCTTCGCTCGCTCGTAGCGGTGTCAGTGGTACGGTGTCCTGGTAGCTGATGCCTGATGCCCCCTCTGTTTCTGCCTGGTCCAACACCACTGCCACCGTCGCCTCTGGTTCCGCTCTACGTTCTACGTAGCGTTTCAGCACGATCGTGTGGTACGGTTTCCTGTTCTTGCCGACTCTCTGCACTGGTACCTTCCTGGCTCTCCCCTTTGGCGTCGTTCGCTGGCACACGTCGCATGAAGCACAGTACTTCCGGACATCGCGGCACATCCCTGGCCAGTAGTACTTGGTCCACACCTGATCTAGGGTCCGCCTGGCTCCCAGATGTCCAGCCATGGGTGTGTCGTGTCCCATGCGCAGTACCTCCGATCGAAGCTTGGCTGGTACCACCAACTGGCTGTGATCCACTTTGTCTTGTCCTGTATACTCCCGGTACAACAGGCCCCGCTTCCAGACAAATGCCACTTGCCCCTTTCCTCGTTTCTCCTTTCCCGCCTTCCGGTCTGCTAGCTGTCGTACTTTCGCAAGCTCGCCGTCTTCCAACTGCAGTTGACGAATCTCCTTCGGCGTGGCGACGACGTTCCTGCTTGGTCCGACCACCAATGGTTCTGCAGCGACCTGCTCCTTGGCTGCCTGCGCTCTGGTCTGCACCGCGCAACACTCTGCGGCTCCCTCGACGAACACCGGCAGTGCTGTGTCACCTTGCTGTTCCGTCCTCGCCCAGTTGCCGATCACCACTGGGTAGGTCAAGTCTGGTACCACCACTACCTCCACTCTCCCGGTGTAGAACGGTGATTCCAACTGCACCCACGCCGTCGGCAGTGACCTGGACAACTGTCTAACGGCGAATCCGACGCGCCGCGTGCGTCCGGTGCACTTGAGGTTGGCAACCTCTCCTTCCCGCAGGCATATCAGATCGGCTCCCGTGTCCCTCATGGCCGTCAGCGGAACACCTTCCACTATCACTTGGCTCTGGAAACGCGAGTCTCTCTTCGTGCCTGCCTCCTTCTCCTCCTCCAAGACGCGCAACGCTGCTCCAGCCCTCTCGCCGCGTTTCGGGCAATTCCGCTTCAGATGCCCTTTCTGCCCGCAACTGTAGCATTCTCGCTTGTCCGGCGAGTTGGGTCGTGGTCCCGCTGGCTTGCGACCCTCGCTCTTATCCCTGGGTGTAAAGGGTTGACGTGGTGGGAAACGTAGGTTGGTTCCCGCCCTGGCGTCGACGAACTGCTGTGCTAACGTCGCGGCCTCCTCCACCGTTGCTGGGTTGCGCTCGCGCACGAACGTGACCAGCTCTGGCGTCAAACCGTTGACCATCTGCTCCATCAGCACTAAGTCCAGTAAGTCCGCATACGTGGCCTTCTTGTTCGCTAGTCCCATCCAGCGCTCCAGGAACAACTCTGACTTCCGCAGATACTGTTTGAAAGTCTCTGGTGGCTCCCTTCGTAGCTGGCGAAACTTCTTCCGATACGTCTCGGCCGTCAGGTTGAAACGCACCAACAACGCTGCCTTCAGGATCTCATAGTCGGCAGAGTCGTCCTCGTTCAAGCCAACGTAAACTTCCCTCGCCTTCCCCTTCAACAGGGTCCCCAAGCGAATAGCCCACGTGTCCTTCTTCCAGTCTTGAGCCTTGGCGAATCGCTCGAACTGGCACAAGTAGGTTTCTAGGTCGTCCTTATCCTCAAAGAAAGGTAACCTAAGCTTGACCGTCTCGAACTCGGGTTGACGATCCCTGCGGTTCCCGGCGCCTGCTTGCAACGTCAGCTGCGCCATCGCTAGTTCGTGTTCCATTTCCCTCTCCCTGGCCCTCTGGTGCATGTCTTCCTCCCTAGCCGCTTGGTCCATTGCGTAGTCCAACGCTGCCTGACCTTTCAATCCTTCGCGCTTGGCGAGCCTCAAGATCCTCTCCACCGGCGTCTCGCCCGGGAACAGTCCCGTCCTCGGCGTCGGTGCCGCCTCGACCTTGTAGACCGAACGGTAAGGGTTGGTCTCGAACCTCTTCGGCCTCGTTGCTTCGCTCAGACGATCCTGGTCTCCATAGAAGTCGGCGCCCGTTGACATCCCGCCAGTCGCACCAAATCCCGTCACAAAAGGGTCACTCACTGTGTTTCTGGCTTCGAACGTCGTCGACTCCTCGTCTGCTGACCCACGACGCGATGACCTGACCGGCGATCTCCGCTGCTCGGTCGCAGAAGGTAAATCGATGACTCCTGTATCAGCTGCTGCCGCCGTGCGCTCGTCCATCGTGACACCCACGCGAGAACGCGTACGAGCCGCGATCGGTGACACTCCTTCAGTCTCCTCGATCGATGCCATCCTGCTTAAGGAAAGCAACAACAACACCAAAACCAACAACAAGAAGTCAAAAGCCTAACCTTACCTAGCCTAGCCTAAGATACTAATAAACCTTACCTAAGCTATCTCCCTACCTATCACCCACCTCCTCCCACTCAAACAGTGGAAACTGGCCCGCGAGGTAGCGAACCGGATGGAGAGTGCAATGGCAGCCTCCCCTCACGTGTGGTCGAACCCAGGCCGGCTGTGAGCCTCCGCTAAACAGCGACCTGACTCCCTCCAACCACCCGCTGGGGTGCACACTCTCACCGAATCACGCCTCACACACTCGGACACCACAAGACAATCACAAGACAACTTCACGTCTGGGCACACTCACACCATACCCTGCATCTCCACCATATGTCACCGCCACGACTCCCCCTGGGCAGACGCCACAAACAAACACCTTCCACACGCAGACAACCCAGACAGAATGGCGATTTCCCGCAGACGTGAAGGGATGAAAAACACAACAAATAATATACAACTTTCAAGCTATTTATTCATTCATACCACACACTCATACACATACAACATTTACACATGAAACGAAGAAATGGTAATGAAACAATCAATGGGTCAATGGAACGATGCAATGGTTCGTGGGTGATCGGGGGTCGCTAATCGACCAACGTCCTCAAATCGAACGTGCACAGCCAAAGTCCGAGGCACGTGTTCACAAACAGACAGGGGGGTTAAGCGTAGGAGAGGGACAACACAAAACGGGCCCACCTGGCGAAATGCAGTCCCTGGTAAAGTCTCCTCAAAAGTATCCACTCCCTTCCGTTGACGTCCAAACGAAGGAGCGTTGCCACCCGCGGTCGCCACTGACGATGATGATGGAGTGATGATGATGGCGCTGACAACAGAGGTGGTAGACAAACGAATGGCGATGTTGATGATGTTTGGTCCACTTGACCAAGTGTCGTCGTCGTTGCTGCCTCACGTTATCCAGCGACGAACTGGCGGATTGACGAACGTTGAGCTGCGAGCTTCGAACTCGCTCCTCGTACCCAAGCCTCGAATTCAGTCCTCAACGACAATCCTTGACGAACCTGCAACATGCTTGTCGCATCGTAAATGTCATGTTCACTTGATTCTGTCCCCCTCCCTCCATCACACTCACCCCCCCACTCTCACTACGCTACTTCACTAAACTTCTGACACTTGAGGGGTCCAACTGCAGTCTATTTCCCCCGTCCTTGACTCTCTCTCGCTTTCTACTGTTATCGTCACTGGAAACGATTACATATCATACAATTCAATGAAATAATGAATGCATGGAATGAACGATGCTGCAATGAATACATGTAACCATCAACACATTATTCATATCAAGCATCCCCAACGACAACAACAGCAACCACTTCCATCCTACCTTCATCACACTCCACCCCCTTTCTTCTCCCTCATTCTCCCTTCTTCAGTCGCACCCTTCCTTTCTTCTGCCTCTCCTCAGTGCAACCATTCTCATCCTTCCTTCTGTCTCGCACACAGCTATCATTCAACACCCCAACAGCCTGCCCTTGGTTATTAGCACAGTGAGGAAAAAACCACCATTGCACTAACCCACACGGTTCGATGTAACCGCACCCCGTAGCCCCTTCTCCACTGCTCGTCTACGAAAGTACATCCAATTAGGGTAATCCGGTAGTGTGTAGTCCCCGTAGTAGACAATGCCTCAATACTACCTACCACACTACCAATAGGCTTGCTTTTCTACAACTACACTCCAACCGAGCGTATCACTTTAGAAATTGGCAAACTTTAAACTAGTATTCTTCTCAGAACCAGATACTATTTTTCGTTAATATCCGTCCCACCCTAATTCCAGAACACAGCAAAACCACAGAGCACTAGACAAACACTGTCCACACTGTACTGCTGTCAAACACGTTCTGCTGATAGTGAGCACATTCCTAACCTGGCCTAACCGGCGTATGCTGTTTACCACGCTTTGCACGCTCCCGAGACAACAATAATCACACATACGGCAACACGCAGTACCACCCCCGCCCCTATACTCTTCACACACAGACTACATGGCTTTCTTCACAGCTGCCCTGTGACAACTCGTAACTCACCAATTCCATTCAATCTGTTACATTTTTAATTAGTGATTGTGGGCGGCTATATATTTCACTCTTTTACTAAGTAATCAATTCAAACGAGGAAAAAAAAAAGTTAAACTGCGTCGCTTGCAACATAATCATACTAATACATTTAACTGAAACGAAACACAGGTTTTCTCTAGTTCAATTAAGACTGGGAGCGCTTGCTTGATGTGTAACTGGGACTGTTTATAAGCCTTGATTACACGTTTCTTCTATATTATCTATTTATTGAATGCAGTGCTGAATGTTGCTTCGTGCACCCGATCTCGTTTCCTCGTGACTTTACCTGGCAATAAACGATCGTTTGGTATCGCATCTTCTTACGAAATCGTGTTGTCATTAAAATAATTCCAGATAATATTTTTTAAGATACTTCAAGATAAATATATTTTCCAAATTCAAACAAAAGGATCTAACTACAAATTTAGTCAGCAAAAAAGAATTACGCCCTTTTCCACAGCGCTGTCTCTATGAAATTGACGAGTATACGTCATGCGTTTAACTGATTGAAAAGGTCATATGAATAACTGATGGAAATGTTCATAGGTATAACTGATTAAAAGGTCATGTAAGATCGACAAGGCAAGGCAAGGCACGGCAAGGCAAGACAAGGCAAGGCAAGGCAAGGCAAGGCAAGGCAAGGCACGGCAAGTTTATTCCATAAAATAAACCTCATTAAGGGCACATGGACATAGTTAAAATGATATACACACAGATGCAAAATAATTAATTATATAACATTTTAAATTTATAAAATTAAAACTATTTATGTACACAAAGGGATTGCGGGGAGGGGGAGCGATTGAAAGGGGAAAAGAAGAAACAAGAAATTGATTGGGGATAGCAACTAGGAATCATAACTAACAATACAATTCAATCTAAACACATTAATAACAAACTACTGAAATTGTTTTTGTTACACACAACCTGTAAATATCAGAACTATATTAATTTTTGACATGGGATAACAACGTTACAATTGTTTAATAATTAATTTCATTAGACTTACAAGTTTTAATAATACTGACTTTTTTGTTATTAATAACAATAATTCTTGAAATTTGATGGCATTGGGATATCTATAATAATACGATTTTAATAATTCTCTTCTCGAGTTAATAAAATGTGAACACAAAAATAAATAATGAAACTCGTCACCAAGGTCGCCACTATTACATTTTTGACAAACACGTTCGTTTCTAGGAATGTTAAAATATCTGCCTCTCTGCACTGGCATTATGTGGTTAAGTGTCCTAAACTTCAGAACATATATTGCAAGATTTGTTGGTAGAACATGGAAAATATTTTCAAAATTCAAAATGTAGCTTAAACATTCGATAATTATAGTAAAATTCATTATTGTTTATGTATAACTGTTTAAAACGGGGATGCAAGGATTAAGATTATTAGTTTTTGCCGCTTCACTGGAGCTACAAATAAAGGATCGCGCCTTTTCTAAATTACTAATAAACGGACGGTTAAAAATAAAACAGTGAAAACAAAATTCGAAGGTACCGAAACATGTTTTTTTTACATTACCTATAGATTGTAAAACCAATCTGTTATTGTAAATTATCGGTGACGACATAGCAATATTTTACCGTTTTAGGGCAAATCATCGACTCAATTAATCTTTGATTACATTTAATTGTGTGTTTACACATATATTAGATATTGAGGGGACAGTAATACTGTAACCAGATGTTTTTACTCAAGACTGGAAAATCGCATTCAACAAACCAGATAATAATTCAAGGCAGAGCATCAAGGCACACACAAAAGCACAAGGCTTAAATGAGTGCTACCCAAATGAGAAATACTTTATCAAAAATATCACTTGCAGTCGACAGGAAACAACAACAAAACATTAATATAAACACAAGGTGAAAAAAAGAAGAAATAAATAAACATTAAAATAAACAAAAAATATGAACTGAATAAAACAATACTGACGTACACAAACGTCTGAGAAGTTAACACGCATAGTTTAAGTATAGTAAACTTTTTAAAAAAAATCAAAGGCGAGGGAAAAAATGGGGTGGGGTGAGGGAAAGGGTGGAAGCGGGAAGGGGCGGGTGCGAGAGAGTTATACTTGGGAATAGAAACTAACAGACGTGTGTTGAGGATCAAAGTTAGAAAGCGAAGTACGTGGAAAGTCGTTGAAAATAAAATGTGAAATGAAAACATGACGCGGTCAGAAGCGGTTATATGAAAGTAAAAATGTGTGAACAGTTGAAAACATATTGGTATTTTCTTGCAATGAAAATTCTGCGTTTCCAAAGAGTAGGGTATTAGCTTCCCTGAGGATGGGATCAAGAAGATCAATCGTTTGAATCCGGGCATCGTCAAACAAGGGACAAAAAAGCATAACATAATATATTGAGAAGAGTATGTGTACTTATAATATCAATAAGAATTTTTGTTATTATTTGTACTCATTTAAATCCATTATTACTAAATTATATATTATTTAACATATAAAAAGGGCAATTTATGAAATAGCTTAATAAATATGATTCCATATTTTGAAAAAGAAAGTCGAGGAGACCACAGATAATCAAGGTAGATTAATCATACAACTAAGCAACTACAAATATTACAACGAATGCACACATTTAGCTCATCACACAGATCGGTTCACGAAGACTTTGACAAACGACCACCACACACAAGCTTCAGACACAGTTCCGAGTCACAAAAATGATGAAACCTTACAAACAAGCATGACAAAGTTTTTTTTCGGTCAATCACGAAAGATAACAATCCACAAATAGTACTTAGCAATAATGATCAGTACGCAATTCCACGTAAATCTCCCAGCGACACCAGAGCAATTCGGTCTTCTTCAGTAAAGTTCAGCTTCTTCTTCTTCTGTACAGTTCAGATATTTTAAGTCAGTGGCAACTCTAGTGACCCACAAAGAAAGATTTTTATGCAGACAGTCATTGGACAGAGCTATATCATTTCTGACCGATCGAAGCAGCCGTTCCGCAGTATTAGTAAATGTGCTGAATAACTGCCGGTGGACTTCTTTTTCCGACCGACAAGGCTTACGTCCCCTGAGAAAGCCACTTAACAAGAAGGTAAGCAAAACGAAAATGCTGTACCACTCGATATCATACTTCGCTTTGCTAATGCAATGCAATGTAAAAATAGTGTTCTACTCCACTGACCGAGGCCATTGAAATACTAAGTGACATTCTACGCTACTGTGTGATAGTCTTCAAACTGAATCTTTGGAACGAGAAATACACGGAGTCTGTTCTCTAGTTTCTTCTCCTCTCCCCTACTCCCCACAACCCCTCCCGTTCCAAACGTACACCCTCGTAACTCTTTAACTGTGCCTCTCTCTCTCTCTCTCTCTCTCTCTCTCTCTCTCTCTCTCTCTCTCTCTCTCTCTCTCTCTCTCTCTCTCTCTCTCTCTCTCTCTGCCTTATAGTTAACTTTTAATATTCCGTCGGACTACGCATCATAGAGAAACGTGTTAGAGTTAAGATATGCAAAGCTAGATTCTTAAAGTTGTGATGCTAACAAGCCGTTTGAATGGAGGTTTAGAAATGTAAGAGAGACAGACAAAGAGAGAGACAGAAAGACAGAGAGAGAGAGGGAGAGGGAGAGAGAGAGAGAGAGAGAGAGAGAGAGAGAGAGAGTACCCGACAAGCAGATATAGAGAGAAGGTGGAGAGTGGACGAGAAAGCGGAGAGAGATGTTAGAGAAAACCTCAAACAAAAGTGCCAACGTGCCATTGATTGTTCAAGGCTTTCAAAGACCATACCACAAAGAACCCTAAGTTAAAAAGGGAAGTAACCGCGGCATACAGCACTAAGGGGAAGCATCCGCAGTAAACTCCGGCGCCGTAAAAGTGGCAGAGAGCGCTCGTAATGCCAACAGGGCACCACTATATTTCTGAAAGTCTTCAGTTACCGCACGTAACTGCCGCTTTAGGTAAGTGATTGAGAGCACCAATTAGGTTATTTATCAGTTCAGTGTCCTGAACCAAATCCTGACCTCGTGTGTTGAGCAAGAGCAGTGCCACGTTCGTATAGGACTGGATGGGAAAAGCAGCTCTATGGTGTATTGGGGTATGCCGTCTAGGACAAGACCGTCAGATCGTTACAGTCGAGTAGGATGAACTGGGCAAGGATCCTAAAATCGACACAAAGTGTCAAAAGAGAGAGAGGAGGAGAAGTATAGATATGTGATATTTTTATTATCTCTTACTATAATCTCCTATCTATAACTTTTTCTTTATAACAAATTTCTCCCTTAATCATTTATTCTCTCTACTCTCCTCTCTATAACTACCACCTCTTCTTACCTTTTATTAAATAACTCATACAACAAATATCTAGCCACTTCAAAACTCAATGTAAACAACAATATTTATTTATTAAATTAATAACACCTCCAATTAAAATTAAACATGAAATTTATCCTAAAAGAGATAAGAGTATCTGAATACTCAGAGAAGCGAGAATAGAAAACAAGAGATATTGATCTTGGTCTGTTAGGATGTCTTAAGCATCTTCTGCAAATTCAATTTCTAATCTATCTACATCTTCCATAATTGTGAAGATTCTGAATAGACATCCCCCTTAATGATGTTACTCTACTACTTTTCGTGTATTAACATGGTTCTGCATAGACAGATTGCGCCTTTTAAGATAACATATCACGCCACGCTTCTTACAGAGGATGTATATCATAGTGTATTCATTTAACATTTTTATCTCCCTTGCGCCTCCCTCTTCTACCATTTTTTAGTGGGGTGTGATGATCACTGTGAGAAAATTCTGCGGATACCATATCACACTTGCATACAGTCCCTTGTGGTGTGGTTTTTATGTGAAAGACATTTTGTACCAACTAGAATTCTTCTTGTTCTATTAATCTGTCATTAATTATATATATATTCCATTTTTCTATGATGCTCTCATGATCACGTGTGCGACATTTAAGAGTATTTCAAACAAGTGAAGAAGAAGAGCTGAGCTTTTAATTATTTTTTGGAATTTCACACAATAAATTAAGACACTCTTCTTCTCTCTCTTCTATTTCTCTCTCTTCCTTCTTAAGTCTCATTTTCTTCTCTCTTCTCTCATCTTGCTCATTTTTTCTTTTTCGTTCTATAACATTAATTCACTAAGCACAAATCACAAAAAACACAAACACAAAAATGTTATCTAAATGTATACTTTAAAATTTGTTTTTCAAATGTGCAAATTGGTTTAAACTTAAAGTTAAAAATGTTATGTTTAAGAGATATAAAAAATTTATTTTAAGAAATAAGTATGGAATAAATTTGACTCCTGTGTATAATCTCTACAGACAAATGAAAAGTCCCCGATAAAGACATGCTCTTGAATGCTATACCCCTCCTACTTTTAAACAAGCTTTTTATTAATTACTTAAACATTTAATTTTACAAGAATAATAAAGTCAAAAAAAATTTATCTCATTGTGAGCATTAATACAACTAAAAGAATATATCTCACTTTTTTAAAAAAAAAGAGCTTATCCAAATTAGACTTTAAGGCAATCAACAATATAAAAACAATTCATAAATTCTAAAATGTTTTTTTCTTTCTAACATAACAACACAAAACTCTAAAACAAGTCCACATAAAAATATACTCTTAAACAATACACAAAACATCCAAAGCTTCTAAAACCACTAACATTAACAACTACAAAACAAAAATACCAACAAAAAAAACAAAAAAAAAAAAAAATTAAAAATATACAAATAATATAAAAAAATAACCAAAACAAAACCTACTAATACACCACCAAAAAACCAACAATAAACAAAATAAAATAACAAAATCAAAAACATAAAACAAATACAACATAAATGTTATAAAAAAAATATTAAAATTTAACAAAACATCACATAAAAAAAATTCCCACATTATACATTGTAAAACAGTGTTACATTAATAAGGAAAATTTAGTTTTGTTTAGAAAAAATTAAAAACAATGTGTATTGTGACTTCTCATTAAATCACAAAAAAATATAAAAAAAATAATAACAAAATTCCAATAAATAACAAAAACCTCTACAATGTTACACTATAATCCTTTAAAGCCATTGTGAAAAATCCACCAAAAACAAACATTCAACTAAAAAATAAAAAAAAAATTAATTAAAATCCAAAAATGAATTTAACCTCAAAAAAATGTCGCTATATAAAATCCACATTTTACCAAAAAACCAAATTCCACCACAAAATAAATAAAAAAAAAAAAAAAATAACTATTCTTTAAATAGTAATTCAATCTCTCTCACACTCCACAACATAAAAAAACATATGACACTTCTAACTCAATCACACAACAAATATATATTTAACCAATCCTCACTTAAAATAGAATCTTAACAAGCAAATTCTCTCACTCTCAAAGATAAAAATTATGTTAAATAAAAAACATTTTTTTTGTATTATTAGATATTATAAATCATGTTACTACAAACAATAGTTTTATACAAAAATAATTCCTAAAAACATCTAATTCTTACTCTCAATTTCAGTTACTCACCTCAACACTATTTTACGGAAGTGGTTTTTTTTACATTATCTTTTTATAATTTATAATGAATGTCATTGGAAACTGTGAAAATCACATTTTGTACTCACACAAATTATCATTCATTTATTACACACACTTCTCCTTAAAACACTCACTCTCTTTAATGTAAGTATTTCTACTTAAATCCTCTCTCTTCACACCCACAAAAATTTTCCACAAAAAAATTTTACCACACAACTACCATTTTTACTTCTCTCTTATTTTATCCAGTACACACATTCTAAATCTCTATCTCTTTTTTAACCTGAGATTTCACTCCTAGTCACCTAGAACTTCAAATTTTTTCTTCTTATTATAAAAAAGATCTGGTTTCAAGCAAAATAATTCTACTTTCGTGCGGTTACAAGGTTCCCCCTATTACAGAATTCATAATTTAACAAGTTATACAGACAATTACATCTTTATTTTGTAACACCACGTGAGCAAAAACTTTATTATATTTTTTTACTTCACACCTATAAACAACACTAACTCAAACCTCATATTGTGACAGCGATAATCTTTTATACAAAAAATACAACAAGTATAAAATACTTTGTTGTGTGACCTACATCGATATTGGTATGTCCCACTCATCATATAAGATCAAATTTTTTTTTTTTCTCTTTGTTTTACTTAAAAAGTGAAGGTTTCGGAAGCGGATAATTTGTTATTGTGTTTTTGGTGTGCGAAGTCGTTAAATCTACTCAGGGGCCAGATAATATGTTGTGTCTCATTACCTACTATAGTAACTATTTCTCTCGCGCGTGTAGTGTTTGTAATAGATATATAGAGAGAGAGAGATAGAAGAGAATAGAGATTAGAGAGATAATAGAGACGAGAGTGTGGACTAAGTGAGCGTTGCTGATTAGACTTAAGTTCTTTGAGGTGTTGGTAGAGCTATTTGCTGGGAAGAGTGTGTTGTGCAAGTGTAAATGTCGCCGCTGACTCTCTTTCTGGTGGCATAATTGTTTTTTTGATGTGTTAGCACTAGTTTATGTGTGTTGCAGAAAAAAGATGAGACTTGTGATCGCACATTTTGTCATGTGTTTGTTTTTATGAGTTGGTTTGTAGTTTCATGTTGTGTGTGTGTTTTGTGTGTTAAAACTTTTGTTTTGTTTGTTGTTGTGGGTGTTGTGTTTATCCGTTTATAGGTTATCTTTGGGTGTCCAAGCTGTCAGCCACTGAGTGAAGTCAAATTTATTTGAGACTATAATGTTCCATTGTAGCCTACATAGTGTATAGTTTATGTTGTGGTGTTGGTACAATAACTACATGTAGGAAATATCAATTGCCTGAAAGTGGAAGAAATTGTAAACACAACAGGAACTGCTAAGTATTTTGAAAGTAAAATACAATTATATGTTTATCTTTAATCTATGTCTCTTTTTAGTGATTCACCACTGACAGTGCACTTCAGCCTTCCACTTCCAGAATCATAAACACAACTAAGATATACAGTATATCAAAGATACTTTTAATTAACATTAGCTCGAAAATTAATTCACATTGTATAAAAGTATCTTTGATATAATAATCTTTGTTGTGTTTATGATTCTGGAAGTGGAAGGCTGAAGTACACTGTCAGTGGTGAATCACTAAAAAGAGACATAGATTAAAAATAAACTTATAATTGTAATAAAACACAATAATCATTTATTTGAGGAGAACAGCATTACTGATTTATTGCACATGCATGTGATTAAAACAATAAGGCAATGCTATCACTGCATGCACATAACTTTTTTCCTTATAATACATACCAATGAAATACCAAATTGAGGCAATCATAAAAAAAGCACCAAGCCATGTAAATGTAAATATGGACCTTTAGTCCCTACAGATATTTATTTGGGAACAATTCAGTTTTAATTTAGATTCTAAATATTTATTTTTAATGTAAAGTTTGCTCTTAATTTAATATTTTTTTTCTGATGAATCGAATGACAATTAATTATGCTATGAAATTTACAATAAAACTATAATGTTATTTTCTAAATGTTTTTTTTTTAAACAGACCTACCTATACCTAATTTTTTTTTAAAAAGCATAAGATGTTAAGTGTTCTAAGAAGTACACGCATCATGGATAAATGAAAAAAAAAAGAATATGAAGCAGTTATTAATACCCGTGCTATGATTTTATTTTTATTTATATATTTATTTTATTTTTTATTTTTTTTAGCATTTTACTTGCACCTCGTTTTGTTTTTCAGTTGCCTCTGTTCCGCTCTTTTTCTTTATTATCTATATCTCTCTTATATCTCTCTAGCTCTGTATTATTAAATTTTATTTTAAAAAAAAAAAAGGACCAAGCGAGATTCGAACCCGGGTCTCCTTATTGACAGTCAAACGCCTTATCCATTGAACCACGGGATGCTATATTTCTCTAAACTGATTTTAGGTTCCATATCATAAAACATGTTGAACCCGTCGATTTTAATAGTGTTATAAACTTGAAACTGGATTAAACAACAATATAGCGAACGCCGAATGATTAAAAGCGATTTGGAATAAAATACGAAATCCTTGGTAGAAATGGTATGCGGAAATGATGGCAGGGCTAAGGACAAAAATGATTGGTTCTAAAAATACCGTCTCACACATGTGTTTTTACAGTGTTTTTGGACGCAGTAAAATGCAAACTAAAGCCGTTTTGCGATCGAAAAGAATGTTAAGTTTCGTTGTATCGGCAGCGGGTGATCGAGCGCCGAATGGCAAAACTCGCGTGGAAGCAATTATATGGACAGTTCAGCTGTAATCTGTAAAACTTGGAGCCAACTGAAGCTCGAAATTAACTTCACAACAAAGCCGCTGGTTGGCTAAAACGGCCCCTCGTGATCTGAAAAGGCTGCTCGATTAATATATAGATTATCCTACCGCCAACAACATAATTAATTTGATGAATATGTAGCCGGTAGCCAAGTCAGCCCTAATGGCCTGTCTGAAGTGCAAGGTTCGTGAAGGTTCACAAACGTGTTCGAGGTTCTCAGATCTCCAACCTAGGTTGCTGAACCTTTTATATTTAAACAAATGCTTCAAGAACCTAGGTTGGGGTTCTGAGAACCTCGAAAAAACGTTTTTTAACTTCCACGAACGTTCCCATGAAGACAGGCTAGAAGACTTTCCTGACAGTAGGATTGTGTGAAGTTTTTTTTTCCAGTAGGAAATATGGGTGAAAACAACAGTGGGTCAGATGTTTGCTTCACCTTATTATTCAACAACCTCATTTGTTATCAAGTTTATATAAAAAAAATCCCCAATTGTGCGGTTATACACGTACTCCCTTCCTCTCTCTCTGCCCCTCTCTCCACCCTCCCTCTCTATCTCCCTCTCTCTCCCTCTTTCTCCTTCTCTCTCTCCCTCTCTCCACCCTCCCTCTCTCTCTCTCCCTCTCTTTCCCTCCCTCTCTCTCTCATTCTCTCTCTCTCTCTCTCTCTCATAACCACATAACCGTCACCTATACGCAACATATACAATCCAATCAATTTATTTAAAGTCTGTTCACAAATTATGTGATTTTTGATTATAAAACAAAGAAACAAAATAATGATATAAATGACAAGGTGGAAAAAGTAAATACAAATAAATAAATCATAAATAATAATAATTTAAAAAAAAGAGAAAACGGAATACAGCAGCAACAACAAACCCAAAAGAACTTATACTGATTAAACAATGTAACCTAGCATTGAAGCACAATCATCTTAACATCTTAAATGCATGGAACAAAATAATTGTAACACTTTTTCTATCTGTGTACACGATATAATAGATGCGATTGTCAGTATCAATTCATTATCAGCTAATATCTTGTTTTTTACATCATTATACTGTGTGATAACAGTATTAATACTATTTTCTGTAAATAATTTATTCAACAACATTTGAACAAAACGTATAGAAAGTTCACAGAATCTATAAATGCTGCCATCGATACAATATTCTTTCTCTCTCTCTCTCTCTCTCTCTCTCTCTCTCTCTCTCTCTCTCTCTCTCTCTCTCTCTCTCTCTCTCCCTCTCTCTCTCTCTCTCTCTCTCTTATTATGATCTAAGAGATAAATATATTTCCAAACATTACACAAATATACATCAACCACCACTAAACTTTTTTTTACAAAATTATAACAAACATATTACAAGATTCGTAGCAATGTTTATTTATTATGCTATAAAAAGATGCGACGAACAATGCAATGTCCGCTCACAAACGATCGTCTTGAAACAGTGTTCCACTGTTACTTTGCTTTTCCATGGAAATGAGTTGAAATGTTTATTTTGCGTTATTGGTGCTAAGCACCTATTTGTTTATTTCCGGCATTGTTTCTATGATTATAGTTGTTTTGTGTTTGACCTCGGGGCGAACAGGCTGGAGGCCTCGTCAATAAAATTGTGAATCTTGAATCTCTCTCTGTTATGCTTCTGTACAGCATCGCCTACTCTAAAGAGAGGTATCACATTTCAGTGTAGCAATTAATCAACGACATCTAAATCCTAATGAGGTGTGCACATCAATTGCACCAATGTACTTACTAACATTAAAACGAACGGTCTTAATTAAAGGACCAGGGTTGCTGCAGAGTATAGAAGATGCGCACTACATAAGGGTAGACAACAAGGCTTACATCATTTTTTTAATTTTTTTTTTACTTCTTTCATTAAAACTGTCTTTAAGCGGTCGCAACAAAAATTCTCCTATTTATCTAGAACACGGAAAAATGGACTTTCTTTCTTTCTTTTCTTCATCAGTCTTCTTAACAATCCATTCTTTCTTTCTTTCTTTTGTGGCGGAGTAGGAGGCGACTAGTCCCGCTTGGGAGAGATGTCCTCTTTGAGACCGGTAGAGGAAGTTTGTTCCCCTTGTTGCTAGTCTGGCTTTGGGTGGCTCCTGCTGTGCGGAGTCCTTGGGTGTGTGTCTTGGATTATGCAGGACAAGGCGACACGACATATGTTTTCCCCGCCTGGCCCTTTGTCTTATTTATGCTGTTTGGGGGGCGAGAAGGGCTAATCATAAATTGCCGGCTGGCATTTTCGGCAGGTTTGTGGCAGTGACCTGCAGAGAATGTAGTGGCACACTAGTAGCCGGCAGTCTGGTGTGCTCTCGACACGCTTCTCCGCCTTGCAAGGCAACTATTTTTTTAATGTCAATCTTAAGAGGGGGATTAATTAAAATAACAGTTCGAGGTGTGCCGTGTTCTCAGTGGCAGAGAGTCGGGAGTCATATAAACTCCAACCAGCTCCACTTTGCTTGGTTCTTGCTGAACAGTTTTGTTCTTTTTTCGTTCTGTTTATTCTTGGTAGTGTTTTGGTTTTAAATTGTGAGTCCTTAAACTGATATTTGTGTAATGTATATGGTACCGCCGTAAACATAATGTAATTACTTTGTTATAAATCCTATAATATGCGTATTGATATTAATATTAGTTACATAACTACTAATACATTGGACTCCAGGCAAGTGATCCACCGTCACCACCACGAGAGCGCACCTCACCGTACCGTGTTTCAACACATAAATATAATCATATTAAGTATAAAGTTTTATTTACCTAACGTATACACGACATTAAAATTATACTATCAATTTCCAATGCTTTCAACACAGTGCGCATTCTCTCTGCATCTTTTATTTTTTTTGTAAAATATGAACAGAGAGAACTGACAGACAATCACATTTAACTAGCTAAATGAAATAGTAAATTAATCTTGCGTGATTTCTTCTAAATTAAATTAAAATACAATGTTAGCTTGGGCTATATTTAGTAAAGCAACAACATGCGTTCGTCACACACGCGAAGCATACGTTGCTTTAACCCAAAAATAGTACATCGAGGTGCACTAATATAAATGTAAACAATTATGTGAGTGAAGAAGCAGAAGAAGAAGAAGAAGAAGAAGAAGAAGAAGAAGAAGAAGAAGAAGAAGAAGAAGAAGAAGAAGAAGAAGAAGAAGAAGAAGAAGAACAACAACAACAACAACAACAACAACAACAAGAACAAGAACAAGACCAACAAGAACAACAAGAACAACAACAGCAACAACAACAAGAAAACTCAACCTCAGAAACACTTTACCATTTTAAAATCATTTTGATCTTGTCGTGCGTTAGGATGTTCGATGCTCACTTCGTTCCTCGCCTGATCATTGATAGGCATATCTATCTGGGCAATTAGAAATAAAAAGGTGCAGTCAAGTGCTAACCAGAGAAATTACCACGCAAATGCAGTACTTGATTTGATTACTAATGATTATATAGTTACCCATAGATCAATCACTTGATAATTATATTCAGCTAAAACGTTCGCACGACAAAATAGTGAGGAAGTTCGGGCAACTATTAGGCGGCAGGGATAGCTCAGTGGTCAGAGCGCACGACTTGTGTAAGTGCGTCTTGGGCGACGTGGGTTCGAATCCTGACTTCAGCAAACTATTTTGTGATTGCTGGATACTACGGGCCAGCGCCTTGAGAAGCTCTCTGAGCTTGTAAGCGCGCTATATAAGAGAAATCTCTTGAACTATCTTACACCACACGGGGCCCCCTGAAGACCTCGTGACAACATTCAGAAGAAGAACGCTCCAGTGGTACAGCCATGTCACAACAAGGACTGGCCTAGCCAACATCACTCTCCAACTCCAAGGAACTATGAAAGGAAAGGGAAAGAGAAGCAGGCAGCCAAACAAACAGGCGGACACTATACAGGAATGGACTGGAGAAGGTTTGCTTTTCCCCAACACGAGTTCAGACTCATGACTGCCATAGACGAAGAGCTGAGCATCGTCGTGAATCCGCTGTGATGCCCCGACGACCCAGAAGGCTGCCGGACTTCTGATCCTGAAACATCCTTAGCCGATGGTTATAATACCCGTACGATAAGATGTTTATAAGAAATTGTAAGCGACACAGTAAGAGATAATGTTGCTGTTGGATTTCATCCTCAAGAAGGAAGAAAGACCCACGCAATGTCGACATTGAGCTAAAACTCCGAGCTCATCAGGTGATGGCAATATAAACTATTTCACGCTTACAATAACCAATACACGAATACAGATACGAAATCACATAACATTTGTACTGTCTTACAATTAACATTGATTGAAACAGTATTTGTATTAATATTAATGCATCGTTGTATAACAAAATAAAGATATTCCATACAAAAATGCTAACAGTGGGTCTATGGCCATGAACGTACAAATAGTGTATACCAAATTCCGAACAAAAAACTGCATGACGTCATGACTTTCGATAAAATCAACAGACCTATAATAATCTTTATATAGCGCGATATGTAATAGAAATTAAACTCAAGTGGCAGTTTTAAAAAAAAAAATATGGGAAGCAGGCAAATTTCTAAATAACGTCTCGTAATAGCACGGAGGAGTGAATGTTTTCTTCACAAAATGAAATTCCTCAAAGAGAAATATACAGTGTTGCATGAATACTGAAAGATAACAGAGTTTGAAATCACTCACAGAGTTACAGAATTTAAAGTTAGTTTGAAGACGACTTTGAAAGGTGGTTGCAGAAGAGCCTTTGACAGCGAGTGTGGACTTCACCTTTGAAAAGCGAGTGGCAAGCTTTTAGACAAATATTTCAATGACTGCCAAACTTGCCCCGACACGTTAAGTGCATGTGTGTCTCTTGCAACACTATCTCTTAAGTGCAGCCACAGCAACAACAGCAACATCCATGTTAGTATCCAGATTTCTCGCTTGGTGTACGATCGCACTTACGTCCCTAATACATAAGGAGTGAAAACTATTAGTTCCTCGGTCAAAGCGAACGCAATGGTGTAACAGTAAGTTTTAGCTTTACATTTGAAGTTTTATTGTGTTATTATCATCATCATCAACATCATCAATCATCATCGTCATCGTCGTCATCAACACAATCAACATCATCATCATCACCACCATCATCATCATCGTCGTCGTCGTCCTCATCAATATCACCACCACCACCATCTCCCTCTACAATAATAATCAACCTAACTGTTTATTTTTTACAAAAAAATACTGTTATCTGTTCTCCGTAAGTCTATGATCGTCAGAAACCAACTCCATGGGCAAGGGATCAACACACTGGCTCAGTGGTAACACTGCTGCGATAGCACGCTCGCATCTCGATAAACTCAATGACTTCAAAATGTCTGAAGTACTCATCTTACTGAAGTAGCCTACTGTGGCTAAGATACCGTTAGGAGTTGGGATTACGAAATCCTTAAAGGTGTAACTAAAAAAGTTCCTGTAAGCAGATTCTGCTAACCTCCATCCCCACTTCCGCCCTCCCCCCTCCCCTCTCTTCCCTCCCTCTCTCTCTCTCACTCTCTCCTTGTTTAAAGGTAGAACTGTAGTGCTGCTGTTAAGAGGGGCCGGATGGCTCAGTTGGTAGAGCGTCTTACTAGTAACCCAAAGGTTCCTGGTTCGAATCCCGGAATGGCCAACGCGAGACCATATTATTTTCCCATCAACATCAACTGGTTCGCTAGCTTCAGAATAATGTGACCAGTAGTCGCCTATACCCTCCGGTGTCGTGTGACTATACTCTACAATTAACCTTTAAGCTGCTGGGCTTTCCAAATGACAACGTCCGACATTGTCCCCATCCCACCCCAGCCAAAACACTGCAAATACCTAGGCAGCATTCTGAATCGCTCTCATATCAAACGACCCCAACCCCACCTCACTCTACCCGTCACTCCATACCCAAATCCCCACGGAAACGCAAGCCTACGTTATTTCCCACATGCAGTATGAGAATGTCCTTTAGACTCTACTTACTGTTCAGCCTAATAGCGTAGACATGTTTGGGAACTTGATCCTAAAAGCAATTAGACTGACAAACAGCGCTACAGGGTTGGGGCTACTCTAGGCTGGAAGGGACGGACGACCAAAACTTGTTCACAAAAATCAACCTCTCGGCCCCAGCAACCTTTTTTTTTAAAACCCTCGTGTGCGCTTCTGATAGACTCAACCAGGCCCAAGAATTCATAATATATACTTGATCATCAAGTGGAGGGGAGACGGAAACCTGAGAAAGTGTTAAGGATACACAGAAAAGCCTCCGGTGTTTGCGCTGGCTCAAAGAGCGGCTGCAGTTACTAACTGGAGTGCCTCCTCCCAGCTGTTAAGGGCGCAGAAGCAAACAGCGGAGCAACACGGCACTTGACTTTAAAGCGCCGGAAGGAATATTTAACGATAGTCAAACAGGCCCGGAAGGCGTATTTAATAAGATGCAAACTGCAATCGCCTTAAGTCAAACGCTGAGTACTTGGTACACTCGGACATTTTGCCATATCGGGTCCTCATGGACCAGCGGTCTCCACCATACACTGTACCACTCTCCAACATAGACATGAACACACCACAGATGTCTTAACAGTGTCGTTGGCTCTAGGATTATACCCTCTGAGCTGGAGACCAAGGACAGCGACAGTGGGCTCACGGTGAACATGGGGTAAAATCCATTCTCTCTCTCTCTCTCTCTCTCTCTCTCTCTCTCTCTCTCTCTCTCTCTCTCTCTCTCTCTCTCTCTCTCTCTCTCTCTCTCTCTCTCTCTCTCTCTCTCTCTCTCTCTCGTATCGTCATTTTAAAATCTACATGGTTATGCGACACATAGTCGTAGTCAGCGACCGTAAAATTTCCTTTAAAAAAATCACAGTAGCTTAGCGCATGTGCGCGTCTGTATGTGTGTGTGTACACAGCTCTGTGTGTGAGTGAACATGCACGTTGCTTGTGTGTGAGTGTGTGCTTGGGTGATGGCAATCCCATGTTCCACTGGAGATCTACCTTTCAGGCTGATGATTGAGAGGTTCTCCACTTCTCCAGCATTTACACTGGTCCACTTCCTAAGGAAAAAAGGGTACACAACATAACACACCCCTCTGCCATAATGGGGTATCATCTTAACCCAAATGTACGATGATTTAATGTACTGTTAATGGATCAATCTGGTACCAGTAGAAATACGACCCTCTTCTTTTTTTTCGTTCTTTCTTTTTCTTTTTCTTTTTTTTTTTTTACAATTGTTTTTCTAAGCGCTTGACTTGAATTAAAGTTAACATGACAAATTATAGGTTCATAGGTCTGTTCTACAAAATATTCCTAAACCTTGTGTTTTTAATAATAGCTTCTAAGATACAATTATTTCAATAGATGCTGTAATGCTGCTAGAGACTGAGGGGTGCAAGATAGTGTAAGTACGCTTGTCTTAGTAGCTCTATGACTGTGTAAGCGCCCCACATGCCACTGTTACCCCCATCCTCACCACAATCTCTCCCCAATCGTCCACTCCCCGACCCCACCATCGTCTTAACTGACCTCCTCGGCCCACCCCTACCCCCCTCTTTATCCTCAAACCCCTGTATCCCAACATGGGCAGGCAGGAAAGGCCACAGAGTGTAGTGGGGAAAAACATGCAATGCCTAAAAGCTTTTGATGAAACCGAGCATCAATACAGTCTAACCGCTTTCCTCTGTAATGGCCCCCGCCTCTAATGTGAGTTAATAGTAAAACGCTGTATGGGGCACGGCTACGGTTTCCTTCGGCCTACTCCCTGGATGGTGTAGTGGACCAGCCATCCGAACGACTGGGCCACACCACAAGAGAAGAAGCAGGGCGTAGGCGGGGTGGGTGGGAAGAAGTAGGGAAAAGAGAGAGAGAGAGAGAGAGAGAGAGAGAGAGAGAGAGAGAGAGTGGGGAAGGGGGGCAACAGAATTTATCATTTGTCACGGAACTTATCCATACAAGACGAGCGACATTTGGACGGGAGATAATCCTGTCAGCTGACCCACAATATAGCTCGCGAGAGTCTACGTGGACAACTGACTACAGAGATCCAATTTGAAAACTACAAGTCAATGTTACCGGCGCTACAGTACTTTCAATACAACTATGGCAACTGATCACTGGGATCGCCTGGCTAGTCTGATGCTGTTGGTGTGAACATTGTTTTGTTGTTTTATGATGCAAAGTCCAAACATTTAGTGTCATCAATGCCAGCTACAGTGGGCGACAAGTTATTACTGAGTTTTACAAATCATCTAATGCGGCTGGTTCGAGTTTTGTTTTACTTTATTTATTTATGTATTAATTATTTAAGTCATTATTTTATTTATTTATTTATTTAGTTTATGTAGTTTATTTATTTAACTCTTTGTAAAAAAAATTATTTACACTGTGCGAAAGATGGAGTACGCTGGTTAAATGATCATCATACCAACGACTTTCTAGTTACGGGATAGGATATGATATGATAGGATAGGATAGGATAGGATAGGATATAGCAAGTCCTAGTCGTAGATACATATTTACCTATGTCAGCTGGAATAGAATTGTGGTCTTTACTAGGACAACTAACTACTATGTCGACGTTTCTCGGGCTTACTACTGCTAGCTAATGTGTTGTGATTAAGATTTGTTCCCCTTACATTTTAAGTCTTAACATTAAATATTTATTTAAAATTCGCTGACACGAATTTCACCTATTGCAGAACTGGTTCAAATTGACTATTGAAGACTCTCTCTCTCTCTCTCTCTCTCTCTCTCTCTCTCTCTCTCTCTCTCTCTCTCTCTCGCACGCACACACATTTAGCAGGTATTAAAGTTGTTGTTGGTAGTGATGTAGATGATGGTGATGGTGTTTTGATGTTGACGAAGATGATGTTGTTGTTGATGCTGATGATGATGATGCTGATGATGATGATGCTGATGATGATGCTGATGATGATGATGATGATGAATAATCAATCAATGCAACACCACCACCAACAAAATCCGCTATCAGTTGTGTCACGTACAATGAATGATGGGTCTCAAATCAGCCATCCACTCAGCTTGATAAGATCTCCTAAATTGTTTTTTTTTCCCCAGTCAACTCGTGACTAACGAAAGAATTACACAAATCTAAACACAGGTAATACAAATGACAAGTACAGTCGGTGATTTAATCGACGATTGAGTGAATGGCTAGTTAGCTACTCCTTCTTATAACATTAACGCAGTGATATATCGATAACGTTCTTTCAAAACAGCAAGAGTGACGTGCCTTATAAAACAAAAGCAATTATACATTCACAGAAAGCAGAAGAACAGATTGTATAGCTGGTAGCATGATCGCCGATTAATGTAAGGCTTAGCTATCTACCCTGTCGTTATGACATATCACACATATTAACACAGTTATAACGCTATTTCAAAACAGCAAGGGTATGTTACATTTAGTGCTTTTACAGCACACAGACAGGAGAACAAGGTATAGTTTGTAACATGATCGGCGATCCCTGGTATGGCTTAACTGACTCCATCATAAGGCACGTGCACTGTGATCCACTCTGCCTCGCCGCAGAAAACAGAGAAACCTTTTTAACAGGAACCGTACACAAGCTCCCCAATAATATTTCAACACGGCGAAACAATGGCGGCCTGAAAAAGAACCCGGTCACTCCGGCACGGCGACTAAGAGCATGCACTCGGCAGAACATGTTCGCTTTGAAAACACCCGGATCTGGCTGTCGTCTGCGACCTGCGAACGCGCTTGTCCCCCTCCCCCTCCCTCTTTTTCCTCTTCAAATTAGACAGCACGCGCGCGACAGCGCTTTGCCATTTTCCAAACAAGAGGGGAGGCCACTTTGATGATGGGTTTAATTCGCGGCAATTCTCTCCCTTGACACTGACCGCCCATTTCCCGTGCTTCCGGTGGCAAGGCTCGCTCCGTTTCCCGCCAAATTTATAAACTCGGACAAGTTGAAAATGGTGTGCAGGGGAAATGCTGCGATCCCTGCAAAGGAAGGGTGCGTACATTACTGTAACCTCACATGTTATCTCACACCTCGCATGGATGACTGTATTTTTATATTTTAGAATATTATAATGATTATTATGCTATTCCATATTCTTCCACCGCCCCCAACCATCGCTGCCTGCATGGACTCTGGCAACATTGGGCTAAATAATCAATTGCTTCTGACTATTTATTTGTCAAACCTCGGGAGGCCGGACTTCAATGTGCTTTCATTTAGCAAACATCAGAAGTAAAGAAGTGGAGTTGTTTAACACGCGCACACAACACACATAGTAAAATTTACTTGGTCGTCAAAGGCGACAAACACATTTGAAACGCAACGCAAAATAATTGTTTTCAATTAAACTGCACACATACTGTTGAAAGAGCTGCTCAAAGGCCTGGAGAGAGAATGGGGGGAGGGAGAGATGGAGGTAGAGAAAGAGAGAGGGAGATGAAGAAATAAAGATAGGGAGGGAAAGAGAGAGAGGGAGAGAGAGAGAGGCCATGCCCTTTGTGAAGTCACCTTTTTGTTGGCCTTTTTTTGTGTTGATTGTACAAACGATTACATTGGTCCTGATTTGGCTCGGAAGAGTCCGCTGGACCTAAAGCAGTAAACATGTAATGTAATGTAAAAGCTTACATGTCTTCTATGATATCTGTGTGTTTTTTAAATTAATCTTTGTAATCTTTGTAATTGTACTGGTATAACCTACATCTTCCACTGTATTGGAATAAAGAATTGCTCACTTCACTACAACCCCTTGCCTCACACCGTAGATTGTCAAAGAACACAAACCAAGCAAAGATAACTTACTCTGCGACCAGTGTAACCTAGGCAAAGATGTTACACACGTAAGTATAAAAGCCTCTGCGAACAGATGTGCTAATTACTATATCATAATAATTAATCAAGTTTGCTACGACCAACGACTTGTGTTCAAAATGGAATCCTAAAACCCTCTCACGCGAATTTCCTGAAAATCGATTAAGTTAGTTAGTTAGTCATTGTTTATAGGGTCCATCGGACTGCAAAGAGCCGAATCAGGACCACAATTTGGTTGAAAAAGGACTCGCGAGCCGTATAAAAGATCCGCGGAAACAGCCCTAATGGTAAAACTGAGGGCACTCCACCTGCCTATCACTTTACAATAAAGGCATCCCATGCATGGGACGCTGAAACTGTACTCTAATTTATCTAACCCCCGTTTACATAACAAAATAGAATATAAACATCAATCAATCAAGTGTTTGTGTGAAAAATAACCGACAACTAATTTGGCGGAAACTGATATCGGTCTGTAATTATTAGAATTTATTTGTTTATTTGAGAGTTGCCCGTATATCAAACTATTCAATAATAATATAGAAAACGGCTTCTCACAAGCACATACATACAGAAATAATAATAATGATAATAATAATAATAATAATAATAATAATAATAATAATAATAATAATAATAATAATAATAATACAGGATGCTATATACGCGCCTTTCCCCAAATCAATCAGGCTCAATGCGCGGCGATCTATACCAACATACACGCTCACCTGTCTCATCCACCCTCACACACAACAAATACAAATCCATCATTCAAACAGGTGGTATAAAGGCACGGAGATCGCTATTAGAAGACGGGAAGAAAATCGAATTTTTATTTTTGAAATTTTTATATGACTGCGTCCTGTACCATTATTGAAGGGAGGGAGAAAACCGGAGTGCCCGGAGAAAACCCTTGGTGACCTCAATAGTCTCGTACCTAAGTCACATACGTTCGCCCCTTGCGGGAATCGAACTCGCGACCTTCGGCATAGGAAACCGGCGACTTATCCACTGCGCCACGAGGCCACCCAAGGCATAAAACCACTCGCACCTAAATGAAATATGTCAAATATCCACTTCAGGAAGAATACGAAGCATGGAGATGAGGTGCTACAGAAGATTTCTGGGCATTTCCTATACCCAGCACATCACCAACGACGAAGCCCGACAGACCATCACACAAGCCATTGGACAACACGATGACCTGCTCACAGTGGTGAAAAAACGGAAACTCCGATGGTATGGCCACGACACAAGATCATCAGGTCTTGCAAAGACCATCCTGCAAGGCACAGTGCAAGGAGGTAGAAGAAGAGGGAGACCGAAAAAGAGGTGGGAGGACAACATTCAAGAATGGACTGGTTTGACACTGAGTAAAACAATCAGGGTTGCTGAGGACATGGAAAGATGGAGTACGCTGGTTAAACGATCAACTGTGGTGCCCCTACGACCTCCGAGTTTCGGATGAGGATAGGATAGGATAGTGGATAGGATAGGATAGGATCCACTTCAGGCACACTTTAACACACGTGCGATGCATCCCTCTCATAACGGCCAATCATATAATTTTATCCTATAGGTGCAGACCATAGGTGCAGACTATAGGTGCAGACCAAAGGTGCAGACCATAGGTGCAGACTATAGGTGCAGACCAAAGGTGCAGACCATAGGTGCAGACCATAGGTGCAGACTATAGGTGCAGACCATAGGTGCAGACTATAGGTGCAGACCAAAGGTGCAGACCATAGGTGCAGACTATAGGTGCAGACCATAGGTGCAGACCATAGGTGCAGACCATAGGTGCAGACTATAGGTGCAGACCAAAGGTGCAGACCATAGGTGCAGACTATAGGTGCAGACCATAGGTGCAGACCAAAGGTGCAGACCATAGGTGCGTATAACGGCAGCGAACCGAAGCACAGTTTAGTTACCAATCATAACATTACCAGCAGGGCACACACTGCGATTACGTAACTTGAAATGCCCCACTTCCACCGCTTTGTTTACATTTGGCGAACACGGGTTTACACTCAAATTCGCATTGTTATCACACAACGATGAAGTGAGCTTTTGTGGCTCAACCCCACCGCTCCAGTTTGAGTTTCCAATTTTGGTTCTGACAGGGAGTGACTTTCCTTGGTTAAACAGCATACCGATATCAAAACCCTGTGACCTTTGACCCTATTATTTTTAGTAAACCACGCGGCTTGAAGTCTGTAGTGTCTGGGGTAGGGCAAGGTCTATTTTAACCCAAAACAAAACAAAACAAAACAAAACAAAAAACAACAACTTACGAGCAATTCTTTAAACGGGTTCTCTCTCTTATCGGCTTTGGTAGATACTATTTTTAGCTCAAAAATGTTGACTAGCCGTTGCTATTAGTAGGCACAAAAAAGGAATGTATTCATTTTAAAAAAAAAAGTATACTTTTGAAAGAGTAATTTTTTTGTGTGCAACCTTTTGTTTCAATGGGGCAACACTCGTTGTGAATGTTACAAATATCTGTCGATGTGGCGTAGTCAAAGTGGTTCGGTCGCAGAAATACATCACATGTACTCTACACAATATCCTTTACTTGTATTATGTAGCTTGGGACAGGGCTTTATACATTAAGAAGAAGATATTTTTGTTAGTTAATCAATGCTTATAAGACTGCAAAGAGATTAATCACTATTAAGAAGAAGAAGAAGAAGAAGAAGAAGAAGAAGAAGAAGAAGAAGAAGAAGAAGAAGAAGAAGAAAGAAGAAGAAGAAGAAGAAGAAGAAGAAGAAGAAGAAGAAGAAGAAGAAGAAGAAGAAGAAGAAGAAGAAGAAGAAGAAGAAGAAGAAGAAAATTGTCAGGGATTATGCAACAATTAAAACGCTTACTCACTCAATAGGGAACTGATACAACGCTATCAGCTACCTCATTGGCCAATTTGGGAAACACGAAGAAATCAAGCACAGAACGATGCTCACGTCAAGCAGAACACGAAATGGTCTATACTGCAAACTGAGTCGATGATTGAATATTCAATGAACGCACGCTGACCATTCACTGAAATACACTTTCCAATTCATATGCAATCAAATACACTTTTCAAACGAAATACACTGATGACTGCTGACGAAGATCAGGAATTATTTCAATCGGCAGAATGTAAATCCGCGTTACGATGGGAACTATTTTTCTGTACCAACGGCGACTGAACATCCGACTACGCGCGAGAAAACCGGAAACGAATGCTCAAGTTTTAAAGCCAATGGCCTTTCAGTGTCGACGATATGCAGTAATTTCCCAAACATCACACTCGTCATCTGTGACACAAATCTATCCTGTTTCAATGATACACTTCATTATTCTAGTTGTAAACACGACTGAAATACAATGTGGACAATACAATACAATACAATATAACACAACACAATACATTACAGTACAGTACAATACAACACAATAAAATACAGTACAACTTGCCTGTCCGATTAAAACCATACATTTGCCTCTATAATTTTCGTAGCAAGCTCTTTTAGCAAATTTGAAATTGGTGAGAGGCTTACAATACTCAGTGTATTTATGCAGTATTCATTGCTGGCATAAAAAACAAACAATAAGTACATAAATAAATAAATAAATCTAAAGAGGCGTGCATACATAGTCAGGTCAGGCCAAAAAAGTCAAGCTGACAGACACACTAACAGACCGATAACGCAGGCGAAGGTCAAGTGGATGAAGAAGGTCAGATCCACTTAAGAAACCTCAAACGGTGATTGGTACTTACGGCATTTCGCTATGCAATGATAATGATTTGTCTTAGACTTTAAATGCTGGAGTCTAGACTTACGCGAGTTCGAGGTCAATCTCAATACCTATCCTATCCTATTCTATCTCGTAACTCGGAGGTCGTAGGGGCACCACAGATGATCGGTTAACCAGCATACTCCATCTTTCTCTGTCCTCAGCTGCCCATATGGCTTCGCTCAGTGTCAAACCAGTCCATTCTCAAATGTTGTTCTCCCACATCTTTTTCGGTCTCCATTTTCTTCTACCTCCTTGCACTGTGCCTTGCAGGATGGTCTTTGTAAGGCCTTATGGTCTGATGACGTGGCTATACCATCGGAGTATCCGTTTCTTCACCACTGTGAGCATGTCATCGTGTTGTCCAATGGCTTGTGTGATGGTTTGGAAGTCTTCTGTAGCACCTCATCTCCATGCTTTGTATTTTTCGTTGTAGATCTGCTTTGAGGGTCCATGTTTCGCAAACGTATAGGAAGATGGATGACAAGGGAGCGCAGCGCAGCAGTCTTACCTTGGAATGTAGACTGATGGTCCTATCTTTCCAAATGGGCTTCAACCTTGCCAGGGCAGCAGTTGTTTGTGCGATCTTGGAGAGGACTTCCTGTCGGGACCCATTGTCTGATACACTGGGATTGGCCTTGGACTTTGATGTCAGTGTTGATGCCATTGGTGTTGTTGGTTATCATTTTGGTCTTCTCTGCACTTATTTCCATTCCATAGGCCCTGGAGGTGGTGTGAAGCGTCTGTACCAGCTGTTCAAGTTCTTGTTCCTCTCCAGCCAATCCATCAATGTGATCCGCAAAACGAAGGTTGGAGATTGCTCTACCACCTGTGCTGACTGCGCCTTCGAGATCTGCAAGGGCATCTGACATGATGCGCTCTAGTCTCAATACATTACAATGAAATTTCTAAGAACGGGGTTCTTACATTTTTTTTACTCTACATAATACGAAACTGGTAGAGGAATTATATTCCCATATCATAGATGTGAAAGCTCTCGGATAAGGGTATAAAAACAAGATGCAGGTCGCGAAGGTGATTACTCGAGAGGAATCCCTTATAGAATCACAGTGGGCAGTTAGGCAAAGTTTTTCTTGACCTACGTAGCTTATGCAGTCAGTACTAAAAATACTCTAACCTACTAATAATTGCATTTAACTTGTGTGTCCTTGCAGCGTTCAGAATGACGTTTTACAAGGTCGCCGAGGGTTTCCTACGGGTACTCCGGTTTCTTCTCTTCCTTCAATAATGGTATTGGAAGCAGTCTTTCTAAGATTTCAATACTTGAAATTCGATTTCCTTTCCGTCTTCTAATAGCGACGTTCCTTTACACCACATGTTTGAGTGATGAATAATAATAACGGATTTTTATATAGCGGGTACTCCAGCCTATGACCAGACTCACCACGCTTTACATAGTCATTACATATAAATACACGCACATGATAAAACATCGCTTTTGCTACAATACACCAAAAGACGGAACAGTTAAGGTACAAACTATTTACAACTATGTACACAAATTACAAAAAAGACAAAAATAGACTATTTACAACTATGTACACAAATGACAAAAAAGACAGAAATAGAATAGCAAAAACCTATTCACAGCTATTTATATGCCCGGTTAGGCCCAGGAGGAAAAACAGTATAAATATTTACAGCCGTGTTTATACTTACGGATCAGACAGAGACAAAAGAGGAGAGAATGGCAGAATGTTTGTTTGTAATGTATGGAGGAGTGTTGGAACACAGTAGCGTGTATTTTGGGTACAGATCGCCGCACTTTGAGTTTGATTTAGGAATAACGCGCGTACAGCATCCATTATTATTATTATTATTATTATTATTATTATTATTATTATTATTATTATTATTATTAATTATTATTATTATTATTAGTAGTAGTAGTAGTAGTAGTAGTAGTAGTAGTAGTAGTAGTAGTAGTAGTAGTAGTAGTAGTAGTAGTATGATTATTATTATTATTATGATTATTATTACAATGGTAGTTAAGGTCATGTACTGGTTATAGTGGCGATCTCTTAGAAAGCTCAGATACGAAACTAAAATACAGTGCTTTGCAAGTATCAGACACACAAAAAAAACTATCACTACATAATTATGCAAACAGTCATCTCCTAATGCGAAATAGCCAATGTGTATTGTTAAAATATCCGCATCTTGAATTAGATTCACTTTAAGCGAAGCACCGCTTATGCAGGAAGGGAGCGTTTGATCCAGTATTCTAGATCTGTTGTGGTTTCGGCCAGGGAATCTCGTTGACAGAAAAGCCTTCGAGTGTAACATCTGAGAACAGCATCTTCCACACGCACTTAACAAGGTGCACGAGTCCTAGCTCACATAACATAATAACAGTAACGATGATGATGATGATGATGATGATGATGATGATGATGATGATACTACTGCTGCTACTACTCTGTACTACTACTACTACTACTAGAATTATACTACTACTACTACTACTGCTACTACTACTACCACTACTACTACTACTACTACTACTACTACTACTACTACTACTACTACTACTACTACTACTAGCCTACTACTACTACTATATATATATATAGCGCACATGTCTCACGGTACATGGCGATTCGTGGAGCCGACTCCGTTAATTACGATCCTGTACAACTATGCCTTGCATGTACGTCAATTGCACTCAATCAAGTACAAGCTGACACCTAAGATTTGACTGACTGACTCAATGAATGAATAAATGAATGAATAACTTATAAAGCGCCAAAATATGTGAGTGTGTGTTACTCATTTATTGTCTATTATTTACCTAAGTGATTTAGATATTGAAATTAAGAAAATGAACAAAGTACTGAACAAATGTAAATAATTAACTATATTAAAAAATCAACTTATTAACAAGAACAACTGAGAACTTTTTTTTAAAAATAACTCTCTCTCTCTCTCTCTCTCTCTCTCTCTCTCTCTCTCTCTCTCTCTCTCTCTCTCTCTCCCCATACCTCTTTGATTTAATTTACACATACTATAGTCACTGAAAAAAGAATTCTACATAAATCTTCCAACAGATAAATAAAATACAAAAAACATTTTGCAAGCTTTAAACATACTGAAATATTTAAATCACTTAATATCTTAATGTTTTTCATTTCCACTGGTAGCCAAAATATCTCCACGTCGAAAGGCGTGATCGCAACGCTGGTGGGAAAGTGGTGGTTCAACTCTAGCGCACGCACTCACACACAGACACACACATATATACACACACCCACGGGAGGGAGAGGCCTAGGACCTAGCTTAAGAAGCCTCAATTGGAAGGCTTTGTTTACTGTTGTGGAAAACTGGAGTACCCTACAATTCGCATTGTTATTACATTACACAATGATAAAGCGGGCTTTGTTACCACATTACACAATGATAAAGTGGGCTTTGTTACCACATTACACAATGATAAAGTGGGCTTTGTTATCACATTACACAATGATAAAGTGGGCTTTGTTACCACATTACTCAATGATAAAGTGGGCTTTGTTACCACATTACACAATAATAAAGTGGGCTTTGTTACCACATTACACAATGATAAAGTGGGCTTTGTTATCACATTACACAATAATAAAGTGGGATTTGTTACCACATTACACAATGATAAAGTGGGCTTTGTTACCACATTACACAATGATAAAGTGGGCTTTGTTACCACATTACACAATAATAAAGTGGGCTGTGTTATCACATTACACAATGATAAAGTGGGCTTTGTTATCACATTACACAATAATAAAGTGGGCTTTGTTACCACATTACACAATAATAAAGTGGGCTTTGTTACCACATTACACAATAATAAAGTGGGCTTTGTTACCACATTACACAATGATAAAGTGGGTTTTGTTACCACATTACACAATGATAAAGTGGGCTTTGTTATCACATTACACAATAATAAAGTGGGTTTTGTTACCACATTACACAATAATAAAGTGGGCTTTGTTATCACATTACACAATAATAAAGTGGGCTTTGTTACCACATTACACAATGATAAAGTGGGTTTTGTTACCACATTACACAATGATAAAGTGGGATTTGTTATCACATTACACAATAATAAAGTGGGTTTTGTTACCACATTACACAATAATAAAGTGGGCTTTGTTATCACATTACACAATAATAAAGTGGGCTTTGTTATCACATTACACAATAATAAAGTGGGCTTTGTTACCACATTACACAATAATAAAGTGGGCTTTGTTATCACATTACGCAATGATAAAGTGGGCTTTGTTATCACATTACACAATAATAAAGTGGGCTTTGTTATCACATTACACAATAATAAAGTGGGCTTTGTTATCACATTACACAATGATAAAGTGGGCTTTGTTACCACATTACACAATAATAAAGTGGAATTTGTTATCACATTACACAATAATAAAGTGGGCTTTGTTATCACATTACACAATGATAAAGTGGGCTTTGTTACCACATTACACAATAATAAAGTGGGCTTTGTTATCACATTACACAATGATAAAGTGGGCTTTGTTATCACATTACACAATAATAAAGTGGGCTTTGTTATCACATTACACAATAATAAGGTGGGCTTTGTTACCACATTACACAATGATAAAGTGGGTTTTGTTACCACATTACACAATGATAAAGTGGGATTTGTTATCACATTACACAATAATAAAGTGGGCTTTGTTATCACATTACACAATGATAAAGTGGGCTTTGTTACCACATTACACAATAATAAAGTGGGCTTTGTTATCACATTACACAATAATAAAGTGGGCTTTGTTACCACATTACACAATGATAAAGTGGGCTTTGTTACCACATTACACAATGATAAAGTGGGCTTTGTTACCACATTACACAATGATAAAGTGGGCTTTGTTACCACATTACACAATGATAAAGTGGGCTTTGTTACCACATTACACAATGATAAAGTGGGCTTTGTTACCACATTACACAATGATAAAGTGGGCTTTCCTTGCTCAAACCCACCGCTCCAGATCCAATGTTCCATTTTCTGTTCTCAAACGGAACACCAATACCACAGCTTCCTGACCTTTGACCCTATTTCTGAATGAACCACGCGGCTTTAAGAGTACGGTTTTGGTATCAGGGATAAGGTAGGGTAGGGTCTACTGTGTCAACCTAAAAATGAAAACCTTTCCTAGCAACGTAGGGTCTACTGTGTCAACCTAAAAATGAAAATCTTATCTAGCAACGTAGGATCTATTGTGTCAACATAAAAAGGAAAACCTTACCTAGCAACGTAGGGTCTACTGTGTCAACCTAAAAATGAAAACCTTACCTAGCAACGTAGGGTCTACTGTGTCAACCTCAAACGGGAAACCTTACCTAGCAACATAGGGTCTATTGAGTCAACCTCAAACAGAAAACCTTACGTATCAACGTAGGGTCTATTGTGTCAACCTAAAACGGATACCCTTACCTAGCAAAGTAGGGTCTACTTTGCCAACCTCAAACGGAAAACCTTACCTAGCAACATAGGGTCATTTGAGTCAACCTCAAACGGAAAACCTTACCTAGCAACGTAGGGTCTATTGTGTCAAGCTAAAAAGGAAAACCTTACCTAGCAACAGACACACACATATATACACACACCCACGGGAGGGAGAGGCCTAGGACCTAGCTTAAGAAGCCTCAATTGGAAGGCTTTGTTTACTGTTGTGGAAAACTGGAGTACCCTACAATTCGCATTGTTATTACATTACACAATGATAAAGTGGGCTTTGTTACCACATTACACAATCATAACGCGGTTTTTGTTACCACATTACACAATGATAAAGTGGGCTTTGTTACCACATTACACAATGATAAAGTGGGCTTTGTTACCACATTACACAATGATAAAGTGGGCTTTGTTACCACATTACACCATGATAAAGTGGGCTTTGTTACCACATTACACAATGATAAAGTGGGCTTTGTTATCACATTACACAATGATAAAGTGGGCTTTGTTATCACATTACACAATGATAAAGTGGGCTTTGTTACCACATTACACAATGATAAAGTGGGCTTTGTTACCACATTACACAATGATAAAGTGGGCTTTGTTACCACATTACACAATGATAAAGTGGGCTTTGTTACCACATTACACAATGATAAAGTGGGCTTTGTTACCACATTACACAATGATAAAGTGGGCTTTGTTACCACATTACACAATGATAAAGTGGGCTTTGTTACCACATTACACAATGATAAAGTGGGCTTTGTTACCACATTACACAATGATAAAGTGGGCTTTGTTACCACATTACACAATGATAAAGTGGGCTTTGTTACCACATTACACAATGATAAAGTGGGCTTTGTTACCACATTACACAATGATAAAGTGGGCTTTCCTTGCTCAAACCCACCGCTCCAGATCCAATGTTCCATTTTCTGTTCTCAAACGGAACACCAATACCACAGCTTCCTGACCTTTGACCCTATTTCTGAATGAACCACGCGGCTTTAAGAGTACGGTTTTGGTATCAGGGATAAGGTAGGGTAGGGTCTACCGTGTCAACCTAAAAATGAAAACCTTTCCTAGCAACGTAGGGTCTACTGTGTCAACCTAAAAATGAAAATCTTATCTAGCAACGTAGGATCTATTGTGTCAACATAAAAAGGAAAACCTTACCTAGCAACGTAGGGTCTACTGTGTCAACCTAAAAATGAAAACCTTACCTAGCAACGTAGGGTCTACTGTGTCAACCTCAAACGGGAAACCTTACCTAGCAACATAGGGTCTATTGAGTCAACCTCAAACGGAAAACCTTACGTATCAACGTAGGGTCTGTTTTGTCAACCTAAAACGGATAACCTTACTTAGCAAAGTAGGGTCTACTGTGTCAACCTCAAACGGAAAACCTTACCTAGCAACGTAGGGTCTATTGTGTCAACCTAAAAAGGAAAACCTTACCTAGCAACATTTTCTTAACCGGTTCTACCTCTTAGCGGCTTGAGTAGATGCTATTTTTAGCTCAAAAAGGCTGCCTAGCGGTTGCTTTTAAAAAGCACACAAAATTACGGAATTTATTCATGTAAAAAATATCTATACTTTCAAAAAATTTGGTTTTTGTTTTGTTGGTGAGCTCATTTTTTAAAAATGAGGCAACACTCACTGTGAATATTATAAGGATCTGTCGATGGGGGCGTGGTCAAAGTAAGTTCACCCGTTCAACAAGACTTTTACTTGTTCACTATCCCTCGAAATAATTATTCTTAGAAACAAGACCAGGCAACTGACATTCACGCAGTCCTTTTACGCAGTGACTTGGGCCGAGCAAATGAAATGTGGGATCGGATATTGAACATAACTGCTTTCGCTAGAAAAACGGATTTCTGGGAAATGATGAGTTAGGTCATGTGCTCTGATAAAGCCGTCGCCTTCAGCAGGTCCGTACTCTGTAAAAAGCTATAGGCTATATACAAGAACAATTGCAATATCAACAATTATGGAATCCCATCAACTAGCTGTGTGAGACACAATGATCGGCGCATTGATCAGGAGCCCTCAACAACAGGAAGAAGAAGCATGTATAAAATAAGTCTGCACTGCATGTGGGCATATTAGCTTATTACACGCACTGTGCGACTTCAGAGAGAGAGAGAGAGAGAGAGAGAGAGAGAGAGAGAGAGAGAGAGAGAGAGAGAGAGAGAGAGAGAGAGTATATCATACTTGCGCAATCTGCCATTTTTCGGTGTGGCTTTAATTATCATAGCAGATTGTCATAGCGGCCATAAGTGCCTCTTATTCACATAGCACAACTTTTTTGTCTGAAGAGGGACAACAGCGACTAACATACTGCACCTCCAAGTCGCCTGATTGTACAAGAAGAAGAAGAAGAAGAAGAAGAAGAAGAAGAAGTCAGTAGGTTAAAAGAGCAGGAAGATTTATGCAGAAGATTTGTAAAGGAATGGGTATCAAGCCTGCTTTTTTGTGGCTCATATGATTCTGGCCTCTGTTTGTCGTTGTGATAATCACTTTCCGGGTTCATAAAATGACGAGGATTTGTTCTGTTTGCGTAATGATGACGTACAAGAGGTCCAAGCAGAGCATGCGGACATAGAAGGTACAGAGACAGTTGGAGAAGAAACTAAAAATGGAAGAGAGTTAGAGATAGAGGCGGGATAGAGAGAATGAAAGAAAAAATTAGAAAGGAATAAATATAAAGAACATAAAGATGGAAGGAAGTGACAAAAATAAAGAAAGGAAGAAAGAAATGATGATGAAATAATGATGTTGATGATGATGATGATAATGATTCTGATGATGATGATGAAATAATGATGATGATCATGAGGAGAAGAAGAAGAAAAAGAAGAAGAACGAACGAAAGAAAGAGAGCGAGAAAGAGAGAGAGAGAGAGAGAGAGAGAGAGAGAGAGAGAGAGAGAGAGAGAGAGAGAAAGTAAGAAAGAAAGAAGGGAACAGGGGAAAAAAAGAAAGAGAGGGAATGTTGAGCTTCATTATAGATGCATGAAGCTGTATTTGCTTGGCGAATGAAATTTCCCTCTTCTTGCAAATTGACGGGAAAGACGGTTGAAGGGATTAGGAGAGGAGATTTGGGGCAAAAAAGTTGATTTATTTTGACCGCCGCTGATGCAATCATTAGGATTCAGGCCGCGGCCGCCACTGGCAATGAGATTGTCTCCCCTTCAGGTCCGGATTGTCTTCCCCTTGTCGCAGTGGCTGACGGGATCATGGGCGACAATCCTGTTGACATGTCACAGCCAATCACTTTGCTCCTTGCTTCCCGGCCAATGGACGTCCTCGTTGCTTTTCACGACGGCCAAATCTGTTTAGGAAGTTGTGTTTGTCTGTTTGGCAAAAAGAGTCTGTTCTCTGCGCTAACCAAATCTGGCCCAGCAGGCCGCGGCATAAGCTTGTCGGGATACGGTCTGGAACCTGGAGGATAATGCCGTAAATTACCTTTTTGTTGAGATTGGACAACCGCCCCCAATACATGCACACACATGAACGACCGGAACAGTGAGCGAGATTAAGTTGAATTGAGTTGAAATGACAAGCACTACATTGGATTGCGCCAAACAGCATTAGCACAGGAACTGAGTGGCACAAAGCTCCTCCAATTGCATTGGGACAGGTTATGCATCTTTTTTCCCCTAAAAAATAAATGCAAATGTGTTACCTCGCAACAGAAAGAAGAAGAAGAAGAAGAAGAAGAAGAAGAAGAAGAAGAAGAAGAAGAAGAAGAAGAAGAAGAAGAAGAAGAACAACAACAACAACAACAACAACAACAATAAAAACAACAACAATAAAAACAACAAGATGAAGAAGAAGAAGTTGATGATGATGAGGAGGAGGACGAGGAAGAAGAAGAAGAAAGAGGCGGAGGAGAATGAGGAGGAGGTGGGGGGGGGAATAGAAGGAAGAGGAGAAGGACGGCGACGACGACGACGAGGATGATGATAATAATGATGAGGAGGGGGAGGGGTAAGGACAAGAACAACAACATCAACAACAAATAATAGATACAAAATACCAATTTATAATCAGGGAGGTGTGGTGCGATGAAAAAAATGATTTGGGTTGAAAGACTCCTCACTGGATAAATCCGTAGCATTGTGTGCGTTGTCCGCCGGACAAAACGTTTAGCTAAAAAATTTGCTTTGTTCTGTCTTGTTTTCCACCAAATTCGCATTCTGTTAGTTTGATATGCTATCCTATCCTATCCTATCCTATCCCGTAACTCGAAAGTCGTTGGGGCACCACAAATGATGGTTTAACCAGCGTACTCCATCTCTCTGTCTGTCCTCAGCAACCCCTTTGGCTTCGCTCAGTGTCAAGCCAGTCCATTCTCGAATGTTGTCCTCCCATCTCTTTTTCTATCTTCTGGCTCCTTGCACCGTGCCTTGCAGGATGGTCTTTGCAAGGTCTGATGCTCTGGTGACGTGGCCATTCCATCGGAGTTTTCATTTCTTCACCACTGTGCGCATGTCGTCGTATTGTCCAATGGCTTGTGTGTCTGTCGGACTATGTCGTTGATGATGTGCTGGGTATAGGAAATGTCCAGAAGCCTTCTGTAGCACCTCATCTTCATGTTTTGTATTCCTCGTTGTAGGTCTGCTAGAGCAACGCAAACAAGCCGTCCTCACCAAGGGAAGCAAATTGGACTACAAAATCGTTCGGGCAGACGTATCTCAAGGGCCAATTTTAGGCCTCCTACTGCTTGTAGTCTATATAAACGATATTGTTGAAAATATTGAATCTGTTTAGTTATCAAACTTTTTGCAGACAATACAAGTATGTCATTAACTCTAAACAACCCATATATCCGATCTGAAATGTTAAATTCCGATCTTCAAAAAATAAATGACTGGGCTAATACATGGAAAGTACGATTCAATGAAGACATAAAAGAACTATTGACTTTCGAACATTATGCACTACCTAACAACCCCTTAAGCTTCGGCAATTCAATCTTAACTGATAACCAGCACCATAAACACCTAGGACTGACATTGCACAATAACTGTAAATGGGACATGCATAACAATAACATTATTAAGAAAATAACTATTCTCTTGGCGTGCCTGAAGTCGTATATATATACATTATGCAGAAAAGCCCTATAGCATATGTACAAATCCTTTATTCTATCTCACTTTGCTTATGGTCATGTAATCTGGGATAAATGTACAGATGGGCAGACTGCCTCATTGAAAAAAGCGACACCTAGAAGGTTTAAGAATTATTGGTGGACCTGAAAGAGAAAAGGAAAAGATACAAATTGCTTATCTTTCTTATCTTTCATAAGATGGTTAACTGGTGTTGTCCTGAGTACCTATCCAACGTGGCCCCACCATTTGTATATATCACCAGTTAACCATATCACCGCAGAAAACCCTTATAACGTAGAATACCTCCACATAAAACTGAACTTCAGAAAAACTCCTTTCTTCCTTCAACTACAGTTTTATGGAATGATCTCCCCGAAGAAAGTCAAGCCAGTCCATCCATTAACTCTCTAAAGAGACATCTTTTCAAGGACGATCCACTTGTCCCGTTACTTTATTATTATGGAACACGACAGCAGCAGGTTCTACCCGCCCGACTTCGTCTGGGTGTAAGTAACCTCAATTACGATATGTACCGCCGTCACTTGTTAAACGACCCAGACTGTCCTTGTGGGCCTCCAGCAGGACATCCAAACACTTCCTCCTTTTCTATCCTATTTTTAACGGTGCGCGTGCCCAAACACTTGAACAGCTGGCCCATAGTATTAGACTCGTTAGCACTTCACTATGTGGTAATGAACACCTCTCCCTACAGGAGAACATTAACATCTGGATTTCCCTAAAGTCTCGAAAAAAAATAAAGCATTCGTTAAACGTGTAACTTCTATCAGTTCTAAACCATCCCCCAATTATTATTATTATTATTATTATTATTATTATTATTATTATTATTATTATTATTATTATTATTATTATTATTATTAATTAGGTAATTAATTAATTAATTAATTAATTAATTAATTAATTTATAGCAGGACCACAACCATTATTTATCCAGCAAGATATACAACCTCTACAGCGCACAACTTGGTCAAAAGAGGACGCACCTCTGATCCCTATAAAAGATCTGTTGAAACAACCTTAATGGCAACATTGAAGGAACTCCACCAACTGTTGTTGTTGTTGCATCAATTTTTATTAATCAGATTAACATAAGTTGTACTGATGTAACATAAACAATTTACAAAATCTAACATGCGCACATCATAGATATTTTCCAAATTAAGTAATTAATTAATCAAACTATAGAAATCATCATACTACTAGCATACACATACACTTTTAACACCATACATTCATTCCCTTGTAACAATTCATTGATTAAGAAACACACAAAGGAAAAAAAAACACCATAAAAACTTTCAACTTCACCTGTGAAGAACGAAGTACTTAGAAATGTTATTTTGCGTCTTACAGAAAATTGAAGTTAGGCCTCCAGGCCCTTACCCCCCTCCCCCTTCCATCCCACCCCAACTCCCCCTCCCCCCGCACACCCCATAAACAAACTAAAAGAAAAATGAAAAAATAATCAATCAAAACTAAAACAAATTCAAATTCATAAATAATTCCCCCCACCCTCCCTCCCTTCCATCCAAAAATAAATAAATAAATAAATAACATATATTTATTGAAACTAATAATGCTTAATTAAATAAATTAGGTACAAAGATTAAACAGACAATTACTAAACTAATTGTTAGAAGATATTTAGAAAAATTTGAATAATTCATGACTTCTAAGTAAATCTATGAGCATTAAGCTCAATGATCAATCAGAATGATCTTCTGGATATACAATACTTGAGATTGACATAGGTAGCTTTAATTTATTTAATCTAATGAGTAAAGGCTGAAAATGGTTATAATTTTGTTGACATTCAAATATTAAGGGATTTACATTAAAAAATATAGAGTCTACCACAATTACAAAAAACTGGAGGATTTATGAAACGAGCACGCCAAGCTTTTATTTATCCAAGTAATGTTTTTCAATGACCTCTTGCTTGTATTTCTCATTCCATTGATTCCAAGCACATCGTTTTATTTGATTATTAATTTCATTTGTTGTAAGGTTGACAAATAATTTAATGGATTCGTCTGAAGATGCAGCATTCTTTGTTAAATGGTCAACAATGACATGTCCTAATATATTTAAATGACTAGGTATCCAAATTAATGAAATATCCGATCCCCTGGTAATGATTTGATGACATAAAATGGTCACTTTACAATAAAGGCACTCCATGCAGGGGATTTAGGCTGTACTCTAATTTTCTTCTTCTTCTTCTTCTTCTTCTTCTTCTTCTTCTTCTTCTTCTTCTTATTATTATTATTATTATTATTATTATTATTATTATTATTATTATTATTATTATTGTGCAGTCCTCCATAACAGCGTCATCGGGAACTGGTTCAGAACAACAATCGGTGTGTATCAAGGATGCCTACTCTCTCCAACACTCTTCAACATCTTCCTAGAGCGCATCATGTCAGATGCTCTTGCAGATCTCGAAGGCACAGTCAGCATAGGAGGTAGAGCAATCTCCAATCTTCGTTTTGCGGATGACATTGATGGATTGGCTGGAGAGGAACAAGAACTTGAACAGCTAGTACAGAGGCTTGACACCAACTCCAGAGCTTATGGAATGGAAATAGGTGCAAAGAAGACCACAATGATGACCAACAACACCAATGGCATCAACCCGGACATCAAAGTCCAAGGCCAATCCCTCAACACAGTGCATAGCTTCAAATATTTAGGAGCCATTGTATCAGACAATGGGTCCCGACAGGAAGTCCTCTCCAGGATCGCACAAACAACTGCTGCCCTGACAAGGTTGAAGCCCATTTGGAAAGACAGGACCATCAGTCTACATTCCAAAGTAAGACTGCTGCACTCCCTTGTCATCTCCACCTTCCTATATGCATGCGAAGCATGGACCCTCACAGCAGATCTACAACGAAGAATACAAAGCATGGAGATGAGGTGCTACAGAAGACGTCTGGGCATTTCCTATACCCAACACATCACCAACGACGAAATCCGACAGACCATCACACGAGCCATTGGACAACACGATGACATGCTCACAGTGGTGAAGAAACGGAAACTCCGATGATATGGCCACGTTACCAGATCATCAGGCCTTGCAAAGACCATTCTGCAAGGCACAGTGCAAGGAGGTAGAAGAAGAGGGAGGCCGAAAAAGAGGTGGGATGATAACATTCGAGAATGGACTGGTTTGACATTGAGCGAAGCCTTCAGGGCTGTGTGAATAAACGAATCTGAGTTACACAACTATCAGGAATTCAAGCATCGGGGCTGAATCAGATACTGATAGAAAACACCATCATCAAACAGAGTGTAACACACTGAGGACAGAGAAAGATGGAGTATGCTGGTTAAACGATCATCTGTGGTGCCCCTACGACCTTCGGGTTACGGGACAGGATAGAATAGGATATGATTTTTATTCTTATTTTTATTCTTCTTATTATTATTCTTATTATTTTTCTTCTTATTATTATTATTCTTATTATTATTATAAATATAATAATAATAATAATAATAATAATAATAATAATAATAATAATAAAAATAATAATAATAATAATAATAATAATAATAATAATAATAATAATAATAATAATAATAATAATAATAATAATAATAATAATAATAATAATTATTATTATTATTATTATTATTATTATTATTATTATTGTTGTTGTTGTTGTTGTTATTATTATTATTACTAGTATTATTATTATTATTATTATACAAATTTGGACCTAAGCTTTCCTCAGGTGGATAACACACACAACAGCATTACAATACTTTCCCACAAAATTCCAAGAAAAAAAGATATTTATGTAGACAGGATGGAATAATAATAATAATAATAATAATAATAATAATAATAATAATAATAATAATAATAATAATAACAACACAAATAATAATAATAATAATAATAATAATAATAATAATAATAATAATAATAATAATAATAATAATAATAATAATAATAATAATAATAATAATAATAATAATAATAATAAGATGGTAGAAGAGGGGCTGAGCAAAGAAAATGCAAATGTTTATTTGTTTGGTGTGACGTTTGACTTTTGAGTTTAATGTGAGTAGGGAATAACAAAATGGTTATTGGTTTATGAGGACTATAAGGAAATATAAGTCTGAGGAACATGAGGAAAGAGGAATAATCAAGGAATGAATAATATGAGAGAACAGAATAGTTCAGTAATAAGTGTTTCGTTGGAATCAGCTTCTCAGTCTGGGAGAAGGCTGATGTGGTGTGTCCAAGGCAGCCCTAGTCTACGGGTACAGGTCGCCAACCACAGACGTTGAGGACAGGCCGCGAGCAATCCTACGTCCGCAGCGAGAAGGCCTGACCGCTGTGTGTGCCTTCGCTGCAGTTCCTAGGTCGTCTTGGAGCTACAATTCAACCCGTCATCTAGAGACTCTTCTTAGGAAACTTGAAGGTCTAAAGGCGTGGTTTTGTGTAGTACTACAGAACAGTGATTACGAGAAAAGTGAATATTCCTCCTGAAATAACATTTTCTCTGTAGAGACTTGAACTCTTGCGAAAGACTGGTTGTTGTTGTTTGTAGATTATAGTCACACGACACTTTCGCATATAGGTGACTACTGGACCGATTTATACTGACACCAGCGGGCCAGTTGTTGGTAAAGGGGAAAATAATATGATCACACGTTGACCAATCCGGGATTCGAACCAGCGACCTTTCGGTTACTAGCAAGACGCTCTTACCAACTGAGCTACCCGGCCCCTCTGAAAGACTGGTGTGGCGATGGAGAGACCTTATTTCTGGAGGAAGAAATGGGTGGTTGCTTTATTAGTTGTGTTATTGTTTAAATGTGTAGTAATTAGTTATTAAATTGAGTACTTAGAGCAAAACACATTTGGCTACGGTATCCTTGGTGCTTTATTTGTGTCAAAAGGGAATGGATGTTTGAGAGATGTCTTGCATGCAACTGCTTTATTGAATAGGAGTTGGAACATATTAAGATCTTAGGACAAGAAGTATAATTCATTTTACGTCTGCATGCCGCTCCTTAACACATACAACCCCCCCCCCTCCCCCCCACACACACACACTTTATCCATACCACTCTACTCTATCAATTAAATACACAAACCAGTTTGTACATAATCTTCCCTTATTACAAATTTTGGTACATAACTTTCCCTCATTTAAAAAAAATATTTGTACAGGCTCTTCCCTCATTAATTTTGTTTTCTTCAGAGTTTTACATTTTACAAACATGTGGTACAGAATTATCCCTCGAAAAATTTTCTTTATTGTACACAAGTTTCCCTCATTTAATATGGCTGAACAATTTTCATATTTACAAATGGTTGTATTTAGTTTTTCCTTTTTTAAAAAAAAGGAGTCTAACGGTACGCGTATAGGTTACCTTACAAATTATTGAATGAGGTGAATGAAGGACAATAGTCCAATTCAATATTTTAATTTACAGTTTTTTCACAACTGTGTGATTTCAGACAACTACATCAAACAAGCAAACAAACAAACAAACAAAAAGAATCGGTTAATTATAACAACTGAAATAAATCTGTATCGACAGTGACTGACACGCGCCTTGTCCTGTTACATCGAGCTATAATACAGATTTCTCTAATATCTTCTTGAGTAAATAAAGTAATTTTATTTGCTTTGTACAGTGCTGTTAAAGCAGTACAATCAAAATTAATAATATATGGTGTAAGGAAATATTCCCACCACATACACAAGTAACATTGTTTCAAATATTTTGTACACCATGGATTCCAGCGTAGCTTGTATACTAATCTAATATTAGTAATAACACAAGTCCTATAATCCCTAATATTCACGTTATTACGAGACTACGTGGGTTGCGGGTTGATATTTAGCTTTCTTCCCCTCCTACGACCCATCCCTTACCCAACCCTTTCCACAAGTTAAACGTTTCAGTTTATTTAGCATTACATTTCCCTCACTAAACAACTAATGACGCACGCACGCAGACTTTCTCGACACTGTTTAATTAATTACTGCAATGCGCTTAACAATTATACAATATTAGAGCCCACGAGAGCTTTTTAAGTATCATGGATAGGCCCTCCGTCATTGCCCTCATTACTATTTTGAACAGTAGAATGAAGAAGGTCCTAATGTGATTAAGTACCGGTAATTACCGCTTTCAATCTACCTGTTCACTCCTCTTATAATTAAAGAGAGAGAGAGAGAGAGAGAGAGAGAGAGAAAGAGGAAGAAAGAGAGGAAGACAGAGATAAAAAGAAAGAGAGAGAGGAAGACAGAGAGAGCGAGAGAGATAGAGCGAGAGAGAGAGAAAGAGAGAGAGAGAGAGAAAGAATGTTAATACCTTTCTACTTCTTCATTTTTTTAAAATCTTTTTTTTCTTACTTTTTTCCCTCCTCCTCCTCCTCTTCCTTCTTCTTCTTCTTCTCCCTCTCCTTCTTCTCCTTCTCCTTCTTCTTCTTCTTCTTCTTCTTCTTCGTCTTCTTCTTCTTCTCCCTCTCCTTCTCTTTCTCCTTCTCCTTCTTCTTCTTCTTCTTCTTCTTCTTCTTCTTCTTCTTCTTCTTCTCCCTCTCCCTCTCCTTCTTCTTCTTCCTCTTTTTCTTCCTTTCATTCTTTCTTTCTTCTTCCTCCTTCTCCTTCTCCTTATTTCTTCTTTTTTTTTCAGAACAAGAAAACCAGCGGTATAAACTATAAAAAAAATGGCAAAGTGTGCCTGGGAATATTGCAATTGGACAGGTTTACAGGTTTATTCAACCCAAGAGCAGTTAACTGAAAGCAAAGTAACTTTTCTTTATTAATACTGCAGTGTTGTTACTGCGCTTGTTTCTGTATGCGTGAGTTAATCCAATATCACCATGGAATAATAATAAGACCATCAAATCCAATTCATTGATAAATAACATCAACAATGAAATGAAATAAAAAGATCATTGTTACACAAAATATTCAGTCCTTCCTGTGACCCAATATCTCAGACATAGGAGTTGCAAAGCAATCAATGGGGTAGGCTAATTTAAGTGATAGAAAAGGGGACATGATAGGACTATTGATCAATCTCTGGTGCAAGCAATTCTCTCAAAGCCTGTAATGAGACTGATCTGTCATGATGCTGATCGTCTTATCATAAGAAGATGAACTGCTGGTCTGGTGCATAGAGCTGTCCTAAGCAATAGTCCCTGACAATAACATTTGTCTCGGTCCAAAACGTGAGTCTTTGACAGTAAAGTAAGCCTGAGGTCTTTTTTTCCCCCCTTCAAACTTTTACGATAGCGTGATTATAGAAGGTGGTGTAAACTACTCGTAGAATTTGTTTCTAATCATACAGGATTCTGCGCTTAAATGGATCATCATCATCATCATCATCATCATCATCATCATCATCATCATCATCATCATCATCATCATCATCATCATCATCATCATCATTTTCATCATCATCATCATCATCATCATCATCATCATCGTTATGACCACCACTACCACACCATCTGCAGCGCAGCCCTCGCAACCTTCCGCGTCATTCTCTTAAATCCAAGAGAAATTGTTCCTATAAATTACACTAAATTAAATTTACGGGATATATACTTTACATGCAGATGAGTAAAATAGTTGCATGAGGTAATACGCATTACACTAGATTAAAAAATGATTGTCTATGAATGTATTTCGCTAAAAGCTTCGTCAGCCAACAGAACAAAACTTGATGGGATGTAGAAACATTATGACGAGGCCAATGGGATTACACGGATTTAAAGATTTAAAATGATTTACTCTTCAAGGAGAGGGCAAGTGATACAGTTGAAAATGAGCCGATTCCACATGCCATAGGTCGAGGGTTCGAATCCAGCAAGGGATGAACTGATGTGTTTTTAGGTACGAGACTTTTTGAAGAAACTGAAAGTTTCATCCCGATATTTTACAGTTCCCTTCCCCCCCCCCTCCCTTCCACAATGACATTGGAAGCAGTCAATCAAAAATGACAAAATAAAATTGTTCCCACTCCGTCATCTACGAGCGGTCTCCCTGCCTTTACACCACATGTTTGAGTGACAGAAATATGCTGGGTACGTGAGGGCTCAGAGTGTGTGTAGCATGGGTATGTTGGTAAAGATCGCCGAGAGTTGAGCCTGATTGGGAATAGACGAAAAAGCGAGTATATAGAAATAATAATAATAATAATAACAATAATAATAATAATAATAATAATAATAATAATAATAATAATAATAATAATAATAATAATAATAATAATAATAATAATAATAATAATAATAATAATAATAATA
>CM072517.1:24822636-24867636 GCA_036898135.1 Oncomelania hupensis | reverse complement strand
TATTTATTTATTTATTTATTTATTTATATGATCCAAAACACTAAAAGTTTACAAATCTCGTTCTTAAATCTGTATTACTCCGTTCTTAAGTCTTTATTACTCCGTTCTTAAATCTTTACTACTCCGTTCTTAAATCTTTATTAGGCCTACTCCGTTCTTAAATCTTTATTAGGAACACTGTTTCCAAGCATTGGGAAGCCTGTGTAATCCAGGGGACAACAACATCTAATAAGGTGTTGTAGTTAACTCCAGTTCCATCTCTATAGGTCAGTCAACTGCTTCCAGTGTTTTACACAAACGTCTTGTCTCCACACAGTTTGGAGTCTTTGTTGCCGCTTATAAGTTTTTGTCCAGGACTATAGTTTAAGTCGCGATCCAAGGATCAAAACCTCTGGAGCTTGAAGAGCGTTGAACAGTCAAGGGTAATGTTCCCATGTAATGTGCTGGGCCCGAAGCGATTTGAAGCACATGAAAGCTGCTCTTAGAGGCCCTCCCCCCCCCACCTCTCACTCCCCACCAAAAAATATAAAACAAAATAAATTTAAAAAAATAAAAGTTCTTTAAAACGTGAAAGCGGCGTTCTTCCAGCCAAAGCCAACAACATTCAGGAACTCTCTGACTTTGAAAACAAGGAAGAACTCTCTCACTTACTTTGGAAACAAAGAACAGCTCACTTGATACAAAGAGGAACTCGCTCACAAAGGCGGGAGTGAATTACTCCGATGTGAAAGCTTCTGCATGCTTTAATGCAAAAGCAAGTGGTTGAAGAGAGGGAATGACTTGTTGTGAAAGATGGTGGGTGTTTGTGAAACATGCAAAATGCATTGAGAAAACCACGAACACGCCTTGTGTGGCAAATACTTCATAAACCCCTTCAGCCTCGGCAAGTGTGCCTTTCAGTGTTTTGGATAAAAGATTGAGAAAAGGCATTGTTCGAATCCGTCAAAAACAGTTTTGCTGTGATGCTTGCTCGAAACAAGACATCCAAAACCTGGATAAAAAATGGATACTAAGCTGACGAAGTCGGATTTCAAACACGTTCGACGGAAAGTGGCTGGGTGCACCCAAATGTTTATGCAACACTCCATATAACAAGAACAATAATATAAAAAAAGAATGGTTGTAGAGGTATGCATTAAACAAACCACACAATGAAATTCGAATAAAAGACAAGACACACAAGAATTTTCAAACAGCATCAGGAATAATGGTCAAATAAAACTTAAGAGAGAGGGAGAGGGAGAGAGAGAGAGAGAGAGAGAGAGAGAGAGAGAGAGAGAGAGAGAGAGAGGAGAAGAGAGAGAGAGAGAGAGAGAGAGAGAGGGAGAGAGAGAGAGAGAGAGAGAGAGAGAGAGAGAAGAGAGATAGACCGAAGAGAGACAGAGAGGGAGAGACAGACAGACAGAGACAGAATGCATTTTAAACATGCCTATTGACTTGGAAAGGGGCTATTCAAGATCGCATCATCATCAACATCATGTGGATTGATTGGATTGGATGATGATGATGATGATGATGATGATGATGATGATGATGATGATGATGATGATGATGATGATGATGATGATGATTAATATTAAAGACAGAAGGGCCTCATATAAAAAAAAGTAACTATAGAGCTATTTGAGAAAGACAACGGGGAGAAAGGGGAGGGGAGGAGGGGGTGTCAATAAAAAGAAAAATGGATTCATTTATTTGCTGCTTGATCAATTGGTCGCTTGATTAATTGATTGTTTAATTCATTTACTGATTGTTTACTTCAAACGCCTAACTAAACCTTACGTCAAGAAGATCCAGCTTTGCACAGTGGGGGGAAAAATCAATCAGCCGTCTGAAGACGTCCACAGATAAACGCTGTCTTGAAATTAGAAACCCAATTTCCGGAATAATACTTTAATTTTCCCTTGTATCTTCTCAGTTGAACACAGGGAACATTGCACCACCTCAGTTCAGTCTCTAGTCTTCCTTACCTCGTCAAGGAATGACTACCAATAGCACTGCATGGGGCGTGCCATTCTTAATTAAATCACTAGTCCAGAACGTGTAAGAGTTCGTAGTAACACAAAGAGTTCTGATATAGCGGCTTTACCAGCTCAAGAGCGACTCAAGGCGCCGTCTTTTTTTTCAGTTGTAAAGTTCACAGTCACGAAACTTACAATGTCTTAATAAGTCAAACTGTTTCTGTCAGTGGATAACAATATATGTTTGTTTTACCACCTACCTTTTTTATCATACAAATTCAAAAGGTTTCTGTCATCTGAAAGCAAAACTCATGTCATTCACAACACATGTAGAGTTGTTAGCTAGTTTCTAGGCTATGAATACACAGTCAAAACGATCAATATGAATGACACAGTTCTATTGCGCTATGTACACATACACAAACACACACCTACATACACACACTTGCGTGCGCACAGACGTCAGCGCGCACACATACACATGCACAAACACGTGTGCGCGCGCTCACAAACACACACACACACATGGAAGTTCAGTGTTTACTGTTTGGTTCAAATAACACTATCAACATTGTCTAACTCGGGCAACAGAATTTCTTAACAGTTCAGAAAGGGTGATGGAATTAGTGTCGATAATAGCCGTCATTGTGCAAACAGCGACTTCTAGTAACTTCATTAATTGTTTGTTGGCAGTTTATCGGCGCAGTTTGGGTCCACTGTGTAGGACAGGGACACACAAACATATTCACACGTACATACAGACACATACACGACAACACATAAACACGCATGTGCAAACATAATATCGCTCTCTCTCTCTCTCTCTCTCTCTCTCTCTCTCTCTCTCTCTCTCTCGCTCTCTGTTCAGTGTTCTCACTCATCTCTTCCTCTCTGTCGCCATCTCTTCCTCTCTGTCGCAATAGCCTCTCTCTCTCTCTCCCTCACTCTCTCTCTCTTCTCATTATCTCTATCACATATGACACTATAGCGTCTCTCTCTCTCTCTCCCTCTCCCTTCATTTTTTTCTGTTACAAATGGCACTTTAATTTAACATCTCTCTCTCTCACATACACACACACACCCCAAGCACAGCTTCTTGTCTTTCTGTTAACTTTCTCTCTGTCTGAGTTCCCTTTCTTTCTTCCTTCCTTCCTTCCTTCCTTCTTTCCTTCCGGTACTCTTCTCTTTCTCTCATTCTTGTCGCAATGCCACACACGCACACACCCACAAACTTCTCTCGCTCTTTTTACTCTTCTCCTCTCCTCTTTTCTTTCTTTCCCAATGTCACAATACCTTCAACGGTTTCTTCTCTCTAGCTTCACAAATTGTCCTCAGTATTGTCCCAGTCCGCGGAGGCTGTTTGCAGCCTAATATAGTGCCACTTGCTGACAGACGGCCTGGCCTAGCAGCTGCTTTCTAAACTGCCGCTGACGGGAAACTGACGCACACAGGGCGGCAGGAAATCGCACAAATCACATCGGCGCTCTATTCAGCGCGTGCGCGCGCGCCGTGGATCAGTTTCCCACTTCCGATTTGGGTCGAGCGGCGCCGAGCACTGGTCACGTGACCAGTGTAATTGATTAGGAGGGGGGGTTCTGATTGGTGGGGATGGAGGCTTCTTAGCTGCGGGGCTTTATGGGTTTAACAATGCAGTGTCGAAACGATATTTGGGGGAAGGTGACAACAGAGGACGGTGTGTTGACATGATACAGGACTAATCCTTTCCAAAAATAGTGATCAGCTTATGTGTTTCTTAAACATTAGTCCTAGACAATAACACTTATGTCGGCGCTAAACGCATTCTTCTTCTTCTTCTTCTTCTTCTTCTTCTTCTTCTTCTTATTATTATTATTATTATTATTATTATTATTATTATTATTATTATTATTATTATTATGAATGGATGATGAACTGGTATTATATTGCGCTTTTTCAGCTCAAAGATGTGCTCTTTCCGTTTCACATTGCAGGCGATGGCTTTGTCCCAGAGTCCCAGAATTTATGTTGTTATCATCTGTGCACCGCAGTACAGCAAACCAACAAAACCGATATATGTGATTGATAGCTTGCATTATCGTTATCAAAAGGAAAGAATGAACGTGGGACAAAAGAAAGGACAATTATAAAAGACCGCGAGCAAATGACAAAAATGCAAGCCGGTATCGGAGACAAAAATGAAAGGAGAGAAAGAGAGAGAGAGAGAGAGAGAGAGAGAGAGAGAGAGAGAGAGAGAGACGGACAGACAGACAAACAGACAAAAGGCAGACAGACAGACAGAAATAAGAAAGCAGTCGTAAGAAGAAAGAGCTCGATTGGAGACAAACATACAGACGCCGAGGCCAAGTTGGGAACAGAAAGCTAAGACAATGGCCAATAATACAATAGCCACAGTGTATGGGTTTGCCGGAAGTGAAGTCAGTGGGGAATCGTATTCTTTGATCACAGATCGCCAGACGGAGAAGAAACAGATGCTCTGATTTGCATAATGCCAAATGATTGGTCCCCTCCCGCTATCAAACTGCCGCACGTAGCGCCCTCTGTACTAAATTTCTTTCTTCGCTGCCCCGAGTATCAGGGTCCATCTGTATAGTTTGCACATTACAGTACAGTAGTGATTGAAATACGGTATACTATCACTACTATAGTAGTAGCTAAGCTTGCAACGCTACAAACTCTGTATCTGCCGATTATTCTTCAATTATTGGAATTTGACTGTTTGAATCAACGGAGAAACAAGATGGCAAGAACTTCAAATGTATTTCACGATATTCACACACATAATCATATTTTTTTCAAAAGTGCTAACTTTCGTGGGTTTGTTCTGCCTCCGTTTTATCCTACAGGAGCAATAATAAAAATGTGGAACGACTACTCAATCCTTGAGCTATATCTGCGATACAAAATGTCTCACATTGGGTTCAAATAAGTGTGAGAAACAGCGGAAAACGTGTCTAGAAAAAATGAGTAACTCACCGATCTTGATCTGGGAGAAAATGCAATGAAATTAGGTAAAGGCAGTAGTTTAAGTACACCTTACAATAGGTAAATGGAAGAGCAATAGTAAAGTACACCTAACAGTAGGTAAAAGGTTGAACAATAGTTAAAGTACACCTAATAATAGCTAAAGGGATAAGCAATAGTAAAGTACACCTAACAGTAAGGAAAAGGTTGAGCCATAGTTAAAGTACACCTAATAATAGCTAAAGGGATGAGCAATAGTAAAGTACACCTAACAGTAAGTAAAAGGTTGAGCCATAGTTAAAGTACACCTAACAATAGGTAAAGGGAAGAGCCATAGTTAAAGTACACCTAACAATAGTTAAAGTACACCGTTCATATCACACGCACACACTACTCCGCTTGATTCATTCCCAACAACCTATGTTCATGTTCATCACGCCCCGTTACGTTCATCTGTTGGGCGCCGGTCCTATCCTATCCTATCCTATCCTATCCTATCCTATCCTATCCTATCCCGTAACTCGGAGGTCGTAGGGACACCACAGATGATCATTTAACCAACTTACTCCATATTTCTCTGTTTGCGGTGCCGCTCAAAAATAAGCCATTTACTGCTATAAGCCGGTGATCTTTTGAACAGTCGGACACGAAGCTTGGACTGAATTTTAGCAAAATATCAGACACACACACAAAAAAGTATGAATGCAAAAGCAAATAGTACTCCCGTAGCGTTAATTAGACATTTTCTAAGCTTTTGCGCAATTTCTATCTCGACTTCAGACGCACTTTAAAGCTAATAACACAGACTCAACACATCACTGATGGAGTAGCCAAGAGCCAATAGGACAAAGCTAAGTACATGTAGCATCACCTAAGCCTAACAGCAAACCATAACGCTGATACAGTAGCCCATAGACAGCATATCACAGCTTTGATACGGTAGCCCATAGACAAGACATCACATCATTAACAATAGCCCATAGGAAACATCACTGAATGACCCGCACTCCAAAGCGTCACCCTAATAATGGCTCTTTCTGTTAATTCATGTGGCTTGTAGCAAAATCTTGGTGAATGTGTGTGTGTGTATGTGTGTGTGTGTGTGTTCCTCACGCGAGCAGGCGCTTGCAGGAGGACGAATTGCAGGGTGCTTTGAACAGTCCCCAAGAAAGCCGCTGGCATCAGCACGCATCAGATCAGTAAAACCCCTTCGCCCTGCGAGGCCGTGCGTCTCTCTATCTCTCTGTGTCTGTCTGTTTGTTAGCCTGTCTCTCTCTTCCTGTCTCTTTCTACCTGTTTCTTGTGAGGCCATGAGTCTCTCTGTCTGTCTGTCTGTCTCTCTCTGTTCCTCCAGAGTGCAAAGAATACGGTATAAAATTCTTCGTATAAATCCCCCGTTTTTTTAATCTTCGACGTAATATAAAGGAACAAACTTTTACATAGTTTAGCATCGCAGCTCCTTTCCAACTTTACAGTTTAGTTGCCCATTGGTAAAAATAAGATTAACCACAAACATAACCTCTTGTAAAAATACGGTTTGATATAAATCCATAATTTGACTTTTGTATGTGCTTATTTATTAGAGCATCGAGTTTTATTATACAAATAGCACCGCTGTGAACTGTATACAACACAGCACAGTCGTTTTTTTACATACCAAGGAAGAGCAACAACACCAATGGCGTCAACACGGACATCAAAGTACAAGGCCAATCCCTCAACACAGTGCACAGCTTCAAATATTTAGGAGCCATTGTGTCAGACAATGGGTCTCGACAGGAAGTCCTCTCCAGGATCGCACAAACAACTGCTGCCCTGACAAGGTTGAAGCCCATTTGGAAAGACAGAACCATCAGTCTACATTCCAAAGTAAGACTGCTGCGCTCTCTGGTCATCTCCATCTTCCTATATGCTTGCGAAGCATGGACACTCACAGCAGATCTCCAACGAAGAATACAAAGCATGGAGATGAGGTGCTACAGAAGACTTCTGTGCATTTCCTATACCCAACACATCACCAACGACGAAGTCCGACAGACCATCACACAAGCCATTGGACAACACGATGACCTGCTCACAGTGGTGAAGAAACGGAAACTCCGTTGGTATGGCCACGTCACCAGATCATCAGGCCTTGCAAAGACCATTCTGCAAGGCACAGTGCAAGGAGGTAGAAAAAGGGGGAGACCGAAAAAGAGGTGGGAGGACAACATTCGAGAATGGACTGGTTTGACACTGAGCGAAGCCATGAGGGCTGCTGAGGACAGAGAAAGATGGAGTATGCTGGTCAAAAGATCATCTGTGGTGCCCCTACGACCTTCGGGTTATGGGACAGGATAGGATAGGATAGGCAAGGAAGAGAAACGGAAAATTCAAAGCTTTGGCAGGTGCTTTAAGCAGCGAGGAACGCAATCATCTTTTATTGTGCCAACAAACATGCAAAATGCCCAGGTAAAACTCAATGCCACCCTAACATACATGCATACATACATCCTGGAGACCCAGGCAAGTTAAGGTAAAAGCATGAGACTAACCATCCTGCACAACACGGTGCAAGGAGTCAGAAGAAGAGGGATACAGAAAAAGAGGTAGGATGACAACATTCGAGAATGGACTGGCTTGACACTAAGCGAAGTCATGAGGGTTGCTGAGGACAGAGAAAGATGGAGTATGCTGGTTAAACCTTCGAGTTACGGGATAGGATAGGAGAGGATGAGACTGACAGTAAAGGGTCAGTATGAGGGCCAGTAGCAGGACTCTGTTTAATTAATATATGCACTGTCATTCAGAGTACGAAGTGCTTGCCTGTGCTTCAGGGCCATGATAGTCTCAAGGCACTCAAGGCCCTCAACCCTGAAATTTCGACCCATTGCCTGCAATGTTAAAACGTTCGATGCTTCAGTTGTTTTGTCGTCACTGAGCCAACTGCGCCCATTCTAACACCAATCACTATCGCTAGCCCCACTCTCACACTTCCATTTCCTCATAGCCGATGCTAAATACCTCCCTCCCCTCTCATCCCCACCCCATCCTCTGCCATCCTTTCCCTCCTCCTACCTCCCATCCATCTTTATCTGTAGAAGGAAGCCCTGTGTTTTCTTTACATGTAGTGTCTATACCGCCATTGGAGCTGCAGGATGGTGTTGGATAGCAATCTCTCCCAACCAGATGGCGACTATCTGTGGAATGGAACCGCAGCAGCCCACTTCATCCGATTGGTGATTATGTAAATCAGCGGTGTGTCAACCCCCATTAGCAAAGTCGTTAGCTAGAAGCGCTATAATTGTCTCCCTTGCGCCGAGGTTAATCTCTCTTCTTATTGACCTTACCTCCCCTTGACGCGATGCTGGCAAAGAGAGAGAGAGAGAGAGAGAGAGAGAGAGAGAGAGAGAGAGAGAGAGAGAGAGAGAGAGACAGACAGAGAGACAGAGAGAGACAGAGAGAGAGACAGACAGAGAGAAATACTCAGACTCAGACATGTTATTCACAAGGATACAGATTTTAGGCCGGTGCTTTTTCCTACAATCCTGGTCCTGATTTGGCTCGGAAGAGTCCGCTGGACCTAAAGCAATAATCTTGTATTGTATTGTATCTTACAATCGTTCATCATATCATTCACACTCACATTGTGCACGCGATATTCAGTCATACTTGCCAACGACAAAATAAATAGCTATAGTGAAACGACCAAATAAAACTACCAAAAAAAAAAAAAAAAACCAAAAACACAACTATAAACACTTTCATGCAGCAAACAAAAAAAAGATATATGACACTGAGCGAAGCCATGAGGGCTGCTGAGGACAGAGAAAGATGGAGTATGCTGGTTAAACGATCATCTGTGGTGCTCCTACGACCTTCGGGTTATGGGACAGGATAGGATAGGACAATCAATATTGGTGTTACAATTACACAATACATAATAAATAACTCAATGAATTAGCAGATAATCACTTGGTACAATTACACATACATTTAAGAAAGAAAGAAAGAGAGAGAGAGAGAGAGAGAGAGAGAGAGAGAGAGAGAGAGAGAGAGAGAGAGAGAGAGAGAGAGAGAGAGAGAGAGAGATCGTCCGGCTCCGGAATCGAAGAAATTACCAAAAGTAATGAAAACATTGCAACAGTATAATTATTTCTTATTATTATTCGTTGGTACACTTATTGCCTAACAACAAATCCAAAGTATAGATTAAAATGCCTTTTGTGCAATGGTGAATTTCAAGGTTAAAGTTCAGTAACAATAATTAGTAACATAGCATACATTTGCACACTTCATTAATTTACCATCATATCTGGACAGTTGTTTACACTTGCTGTTGTTGAACTATTTTTCCTTATTATTATAACAGCTGTCATGACCCTCGGAATCCAAAAATCCCGTCAGACATCTTCCAAACTGAATGGACAAGCAATTTAGCAATATTTAGGAGGGGAGGAAATCCAATGTTTTCAGAATCGAAGACCTATTTCCAGACTTATATGGACACTTTACAATAGTTTGGAATGAGAACAAGGCAAATGTCGGGATATCGGTCAGTTGGTGTAGATCAATCGAGACCCACGAAGTGTTCCGCTCACAGATTTAAACACGAATCCGATTTAAAATTACCTCTGATTAGATTCAGAACTCAGAATAAATATAAATTAATTCATCTTTATTTCTTGTTATTTTCGCGATGGAAAACAAAATCAAATCTTGCCTCACGTATGTGACGGTGGGTCTATTGTTACTGGGCTCTGCACAATGGAATGCTATTACCCACTCGTCTTTGTCTGCGGAGATCGGCTAGTATAATCACCCTGTGACTAATCTTAATACATTTATATGTTTAGCCCTGTCTGTGTGCGAATAGGGTTATAAAGATAGGGACAAAATGGTAAAAGCTTCACTGACACACTAGCTCTCACACGGCTATGAAACTTAGGTAGTCCAGCCACTTGTATAGAGTAGAGGAAATAAATGTGTGTATTTAAATATCACACATTTATTTCCTCTACTCTATACATAATTCTCTAAACAATCTATCCTATCCTGTCCCGTAACTCGGAGGTCGTAGGGGCACCACAGATGATCGTTTAACCAGCATACTCCATCTTAATCTGTCCTCAGCAACCCTGATGGTTTCACTCAGTGTCAAACCAGTCCATTCTCGAATTTTATCCTCCCACCTCTTTTTCGGTCTCCCTCTTCTTCTACCTCTTTGCACTGTGCCTTGCAGAATGGTCTTTGCAGGGCCTGATAGGCCTGATGATCTGGTGACGTGGCCATTCCATCTAATTTTCCGTTTCTTCGCCACTGTGAGCAGGTCATCGTGTTGTCCACTCTATTAACTTAACTGTCCAAATTCACTTCGAATAGTTCGCTCCTTGATGGGTCTATGCTGCTACTGTTCTTGATATTTGCTATTGTCTCATCATTGGGCTATTTGTTCTGGTTGGCCTAATGTTCTTTTTCAGGAGAGGGGACTACCGCACAGTCCTTCTAGATCAGTGTTAGTGCGTTTCTTCTTGCATTTAGCTGATTCGTTGAGGTGTGGTGATGGTGTCTCCTCCTTGGTTGTTGACTATTTGGCTATCGGAGCTCAGTGCTCGATGTTTCCCTGCAGGCCAAATGTCAGGGTTGACTCTTAGTGGTCTATTTCCTGCATCGGACTAACAAGCCTGCTCGTCTGCAACGCCTTGTTTAAAACGGGTGTGCAGAGCGTCTCACTCATGGCAGAAAAAGCCTTCAATGATCGCTCTACTTAAACAAACAAGGGACGATCATTCTTCTATGTCCGGGGTTCACTGGAATCTCCAACATACTTCCTATACATTTACATACATCGTGGCTAAACTAAACACATGGAGAAGTAATTAACATTATACACATTCTCCGGTGCAGCCACTAGTCTGCAATAATACACATAGGAGAAACACCAGTTGGACAGTAGAGGCTACCTCGTGGTTTCGAAAACCGGTCGCGTGTCAGCCACGTGGTCAAGCAAATTTGACTAACATTCACAATGATAAAACATCATACATGGCAAGACTTCACAAGCATAATCCAACAATATTATCAATAAATCGTGATGAAACAAATGATTGGTCAATAATTTACCTTCTTGACAATGTCAGGCTGTGGCTATACTGCGATGAATTGAGGTGGAGTCGCATTTACGACGCTTAGCACAATTAGTATTTGTATTATTTAATTTTAATACTAATTAGGACTACCTATACTTTTCTATACTTTGGATATGTAATTTCGTTAATATTCTGATGCAAAGGCACCAAGGTTCAATTATGTTGCAATTATTTCCTTGCGAAAATGCAGATTTCATGGGCTAAGAGTAAGAAAGGGTGAAGGGAGAGAGGATGCGGAGAGGGAAGGAGAGAGAGAGAGAGAGAGAGAGAGAGAGAGAGAGAGAGAGAGAGAGAGAGGAAGGGAGGTAGAAGAGTAGAGAAATGAAGAGAGAAGGAGATACATAGAGATTATGTATAGTTCGGCACGTGTATTCGTGTATATGTGTGTATGTGTGAGTGTGTGTATGTGTATGAGTATGTGTAAAAGAGAGAGAGAGAGCGAGTGTGTGTGTGTGCGCGCGCGCGTGTATGTGTGTATGTTGGGGATAGGGGGAAGGGTATGTGAGTGCCCGCATGTGCGGTGTCAAAGGGATGAAAAGTGTGACAACAGTAACATCTGCGGACGACAATAATTCGATTACAGTTTTTGACATCATTGCCCAGAACGCATCTTCCTCAATGTGAAATGGACGCTCCACGTCAGTCGAGTGTGCACAGGTCAGCTGTGCCCACAACAGGGCCGGGCGGCGGGCGACATCAGAACTAAATGCAGCCCTATTGTCAAGGGCTGTCATTCTGGACTCTAGCGGTTTAAGACTGTAGTCAGGCCCTTTCGGGGAATGTTCAGAAAAGTTGGAGAAATATAAAACTCATAAAAAATTCCAATTCCATCTCTTGGCCTCATGTCTTTTTATGTCCTTGTATTAGCAGAGCTCGCTCACGCAGTACCAGGCCATTAGAGAAATGTAGATCGCATTTCGTTGGAGTTTCGCTTAGTTAACCTTTCGTTGCATGAAGGATGCGCGCGCAGACGTTCCAACGCAACATTTTCATATAATTTAGCAGCATAGAAAGACGGGTCAGCGAACTTCGCGTCGCTGATATAAGGGACGCAACCATTTGTTTATTAAATCCCTTGGAGTAACTCTCGTGTGATGAAACAGGAAAATCGTGTTTCCAAAGGACAGTACTCGTATGTACTCTGCCAAACAGTATATTACAACCAGGCCTACAATACTGATCCTGTAGAAGAACTTGAAACGCCTAATTAACCCCTTTTAAAAATAGTATATAGATATAATTATAAATCGTCCATGAATAAAAACAACAATAAGATACATGTAAAAGCAACTTAGACATAAATGTTATTTCATCTTGAAGCGTCCCCTATACGCTTAATGTGTCCGGGGACGTAAATTTTACTTTTAAAAAAAAAGAAAAAAAGAAGCGAACAAGCCGGAGTAAAATGCCAATCGATGGAATTCCACTTGTCGCCAATTTGGAGCTCGCTGCATCATTCAACATCACATCACATCACATAATTGTTGCTTTAGGTCCAGCGGACTCTTCCGCGCCAAATCAGGACCGGACAACCCCCAATCCGCATTAAAGATCTGCTGAAACAACCCTAGTGGGAAAACTGAATGCCCTCCACCAGCCAGTCACTTTACAATAAACAAATGCCTATAATAATCACATCACATTTTGAATAACCTAAGACGCACGAATCAACATCACAGTATGTTCCAGGTGCTTTTGTAAATATGTAACTTGGCCCAATAAAGTCTGTTATCTGTTATCTGATATTTGCGAAATGTGAATCCAAGTATTTTTTAGAACAAGATGCTGTTAATTGACCGAAATAACATTTAAAAAACATAATGACCAAATGGTGTTCGTATAATCTTGGATTTTCACGAAAGTAGCTTCGTTTATTGCGACGAAAGTCGTAGGCCTATCGCGTGAAGGAGGAAGTCACGTGACCTTTAAAAAATGTGTGACGTAGTACAACCGAAACTCCCAGCGAAAGTGATTTCGCCGCAGCATCTATGTAACTCTTTTATAGGTTACTTTCGTCACTGTGAGATGAAGAAAGATCAGCGATGATGAAACAGTCTACCGCCGTCAGGATCACAATAGACTTTGGTTAATACAAATGCAGTACTGTTTACACAAATACTAACCAACCTTCAAAAGAGGGTTATAACACCCTGTTCTCTATCCTCCTCGTGTTAGAAACGACCCTTTCTCTCTCTCTCTCTCTCTCTCTCTCTCTCTCTCTCTCTCTCTCTCTCTCTCTCTCTCTCTCTCTCTCTCTCTCTCTCTCTCTTTCTGTCCCCCTTTTCTATATACACCCTCCCCCCCTCCCTTCTCAACGTCCCCAATGGTGGGAGAAAAGAGATTGGATTTTGGGGTCTGTCGTTTCTTCACACAGTTGGACGGGACCCGAGGGATAAATTAGCAAATCACTCGTCCCTTCATGCTGGATGAACAGGAGAGCGATACCGCCGACTGCAATCCAATTTGCTTATGATCCTAAAAGGAAATGACAACCGCATACAGATCATCTCAGGTCTGCTAAATCTGTCAACGATCTAACTTCTCTCTCTCTCTCTCTCTCTCTCTCTCTCTCTCTCTCTCTCTCTCTCTCTCTCTCTCTCTCTCTCTCTCTCTCTCTCTCTCTCTCTCTCTCTCTCTCTCTCTCTCTCTCGCTCTCTCTCTCTCTCTCTCTCTCTCTCTCTCTCTCTCTCTCTCTCTGCCCCCCTCAAGCATCTCCGCACTGTACTAACAGGAACAGTCCGAAACCACTCCCCAAATTAATTGTCTTCTAAGTACTTTTATTATATTGTCATATTTACGATTTACATCTTCGCTGAAAAACAACAACACACAAACATGATGAGACGCGAGTCGAGCATCTTAGGTGTGAATTTAGAATGCGAGATCCAGAAAAGTAAGTAATCAAAACCCAAACAAAGGCCATCAAAAACCGAAAAATGTCGATATTCTCCAAACCAACATCTTTTGTTTTGTTTTGTCAATACACGTCACAATGGCTATTTCGCTTATCTGCGTGACAGTATAGGTATTAGGGTGTTAGGATAAATAATACGGCTAGTTCACAATGATATATTCTAAATACTAGGTATATGTATAACGCACTACTTAGGGACTGCAACAACAACAACAACATCAACAACAACAATCAAAATCACTAAATACACACGAGTAGCCAATAATTATACATAATACTGAAGGAAAGTGGCACGGGAAACTCAAAATTCATAATAATTATCCCCGTAGTCTAAACAATCTCCATTTTAAAAAAGTATAGTAAAGGGAATAAAAAGCGTCTTAAATATATCCTAGAGCTCTCTCTTTCTATCTCTCTATCTTTCTCTCTTTTTTTCTCTCCCTCTCCCTCCCTCCCTCCCTCTCTCTCTCTCTCTCTCTCTCTCTCTCTCTCTCTCTCTCTCTCTCTCTCTATCTCCCAACCAATACCCCATGCGCTACCGAGAATGCAAAGACCAATTTTAATCTACCACTAAGCTATCGCGAATCCAGGATCGATGCCGACCAACTGTGGGAGACAGCTTATCGCTTTTGCCGCTTAAAGTGAGTCTGAATCCTAGGTAACAACGTGCAGGAAAGAACCCCACCACTAATTCATGAAGAAATTGATTATTATTTTGCTTATAAATTATAGTCATACTTTCAGCAGTATTTCAAAGTCCTTTTTAATTATTGTGCCCTATCCAAACTTTGGTGTGTTTTTTTTTTCATTTTAATCTAATCTTGTCTTAATTGGCTTAACTATTTCATTGCACAACTTTACCCGTCCGTGCTAAGGGTGTATAGAGCATGTCTAGTTAGATGTCTGTATCATGTATGTGTGTGCGTGTGTGTGGATGTGTGGGTGATTGAGGTAGCTTGTGTTGTGTAACAGAAAGCTAGAGATGGAGAGAGAGGCCAAAGAGCGAGTGGGTAGTTGCAGGGTATGATGAGAGATTTCAGTCAGTAACCGTCATAGTTTTTATTTTAACATCTAGGTTTTACCAACATCACAGTATGTTCCAGGTGCTTTTGTAAATATGTCACTTGGCCCAATAAAGTCTGTTATCTGTTATCCGATATTTGCGAATTGTGAATCTAAATGTCCGGTCGGAGCATTCCAAAACGATCGCCTGCTATGGTCAGTAAGATCAGTTATGACTTAGATGCTCCCTGCAAAACGTCCTATTGGAAGCTCAAGGCACTGTCAGTTAGATCCAGACAGCGCTAGTGTATGTCGTGGACTGACTGTATACAACTACAAGCATTCACCACTGTCCTCGTGAGAACACGTTCTCCTTCTCATAACCACCTCTCTCTCTCTTTCTCTCTCTCCCTCCCTCCTCCCCCTCTCTGTCTCAACCTACACGAAGCGTTTGTTTTGTGTTGTGTTTTTTGCTTGTTCGGTAGCTTGCTTGGTAGTTTGTTTGGTCCATTCACCTTAATTGAGTTAGAGTGCGTTATTATCTTATAGCTCAGACTTTCCAAACCCACAGCTATTATTGTATTCTGTAAAGTTTACTTTCTTGTAAGGCCTTTATATATATATATAATTGTTTGGAATAATTATTAATATACTGTGGTTGCATTGCTCCCGTTCGCTAGAGACATGCAGTTGTTATATTGTGTGGAAGGGTGGCCCTCATTTAAGCTTTGCTTTCCTGTGCCCTTTATGTCTTCCATATTCTGTTTGCTTGTCTCAACAATAAAAATGTTTAAACCAATAACTCAATACAATAATAGATGGCTACAAATAAAACTTAACAACTTCCACGCTGGTTAATAGTAGGCCACCTTTTGCCATTGTCCGAGAACAATAAGGCCTATGGCGCAGAGAATGGCCTTCTCCCTATCCCGAGTAAGCCCCGGCATAGGATTCAGAAGCGTGCCTCAGCAGTCAGCGAATACTCAGAATGTTCCCTCTCCAGTGTTGCATAGAGGGTGGGTCGGAGTTTAATTTCCCCATAATTACAAGCAAAGGGTTGGTCAATATTAGTGGCCGCGTCCTATGACAGGCCGGGGCGACAGTGAGGCGCACTGACGATCCTCTTCATCCATACAGGGTAGTCGAGACGTAACGAGGCCTACTCCCTCTATCCAAGTAGGCTTCGCCTTTGTTTCAGCTATGGCATCGGAGCCTGACGCATACACCTGGCAAAGTCTGTGAAAAATGTGGACAAAATCTGTTCTGTGGTTCTTGAGATATATTGGCGTTCATCGCACTGGCCGGCCGACCGACCGATGATGACGATGAAGTTGATGATGATCGAAGTCTAATTATATTTTATTGCTACTATCTATGCTACTTAGCATGCTCGATGCGGCGATGAAGATATATTCAACCGCGAGCTAAAAGGAAGCCTACAGAGTTCATTGACTAATGGACGAATGGCGAAGTGGATAAAGACCTCTGTTTCTGTTTTTCTTCGATTACTGCCGAGTAATGAGTCTCGCTTAGTGGGCGCTGGTGAGGTGCTGTCACTCCCCTCCCTGCTTTCCTCCTTCATTATACAACAACAAAACTGGGGGGATAGAAGGAGAAGAAGAAGAAGAAGAAGAAGAAGAAGAAGAAGAAGAAGAGAAGAAGAAGAAGAAGAAGAAGAAGAAGAAGAAGAAGGAGGAGGAGGAGAAGGAGAAAGAGAAAGAGAAAGAGAAAGAGAAGAAGAAGAAGAGACAGAGAGAGACAGAGACAGAGAGACAGACAGACAGCAGTTGCTTTTTATAATCCGATATGCATTTCCCGAATTTGAATTTTATTTCAAACCGTTCTCTTATCCTATGAAAAATACAATACATTACCTCCACACAAGCGACAGGGGAAACCTAAACAAGCCCAACACTCATAACAGCGTATCTGAGACTAGGTGAGGTCTACTCCCTCTCGGTTGAATGAATAGAGGAGTCTGTAGTCTCAGCCATGCAGCAAGGCTTGATCCCCTATCAGCGGTAGCAATAATAGTATCAACAGACGAACTCGGTAACGAACTCTTATGGAAGCAATAACAGCAGTATACAACACACACACACACACACACACACACACACACACACACACACACACACACACACACACACACATCAATCTACTATATTATCTTCTTCTTCGCTAGACCAGTCACATACCTTTTTCTTGAAAACTCTTCCGGGACAAAACTCCTCATTTATGTATGAGGTCTGTTGTGTCAGTTTGGGATTATTGGACGCTTTCTGCGAAATGATCACTAGGGCTTTCTACGATGTTATTATTTAGCAATGTAGGAATTTTGTATGTACGTGTTTTGTTGATATTCTATAATAACATTTGTATTCTGTTTTGTTTTCGTAAACGGGGGTTCGATAAATTAGAGTATGGCCTCAGCGTTCTCTGCGTGGGATGCCTTTATTCCTTTATTGTACAGTGACCGGCTGGTGGAGTGCCTTCAGTGTTACCTCTGGGGTTGTTTCAGCAGATCTTTTATGCAAATCAGGGGTGAGTCCTCTTTCAGAGAAGTTGTGGTCTTGATTTTGTGGTCCTGATTCGGCTCTTTGCAGTCCGCTGGACCCTGTAAGCAATGAATAACTAACTAACACACACACACACGCGCGCACACACACACACACACACACACACACTGTTAAACGCTTTATCAATAGTCGATTCAGCCCCGTAGCTTGAATCTTAATATGTGTAACTCGAGTTCGTTTATTCACGCAGCCTGTTCACTCAGCAACAAGACCAGAGTCGTCGTATAAAGTTTCCCAACTTTATTCAGCGAACACCAACAACTGCATACAAGATCGGTTCCAAAAATCACTCCATAAATCCCTTTTTGCACGCAGACAGTGCAATACTTATATAGTCTCCCAACAATCCGGTGAAACTTCGAACATTCCAGAATGACGCTATTACAACCATTCAAAATAAAGCTCGTCACCGGAACTACGTCATAGAATGTTTACGAGTTTCCAAGATCCGACTAACAATCGCCAGAAAGACCTAGAACATTCGATCGATAATAAACAAGTAATTCCAGAAAATTCTTAACGATACTACAACAATATCGATCGACGAAATTTATCAATGTTATACAAATCTTTCTCTAGCAACAGCGCAGAATCAAACCAAAGATAAATACCCGCTATTATTGCATGCTTTGCAAAACAAAATGTTCCGAACTATCGTGCGCGCCTCAATCGTAACACACACACACACACCACACACGCACGCACTCGCTATTTTTTTTTTACTTTCTCGTAGGAAATTAAAACCTTAAACCTTTTCCAACCGCATCCATGTAATACTTGAAAATAATCTCAATCGAAAAAACTCCGAATTGGGAATCTCTCTCTTTTTTTCTCTCTCTCATTCCTGGAATACTATTTCTCTCTCTGGAATAATCTCTCTCCTTCCCTCTCTCTCTCTCTCTCTCTCTCTCTCTCTCTCTCTCTCTCTCTCTCTCTCTCTCTCTTTCTCTGTAGAATAATGGGGCTTGATTCAGCGGGCGACGAGCTGATGGGGGCGCTATACAAATGGCGAAGGGAGGCTACTGGTGTCTGGAATGAAGGCGGAAATAAGCTGTCCCTAGCAGGCTGGGAATTGTGTGTTCTGCATGAGAGAAAGAAAATTAGCCACAAAACGATTGGGCCTTTTCTCATTATCATCGCTATTCCACTTTCTCCCTGTCCAGCGCTCCCTCTTTGCTTCTCTGCACACTCCCCTCTCCCCCCTACTCTTTCCTGCCCTCACACACATACACATGTTTACCTCTCTTTGCCTGTTTCGCTCGTTCACTTTCTCTTTCTCCCTCCCTCTCTCAATCTCTCTTTGTTTGAGTACACACACACAGACAGAGAGACAGACACACACACACACGAGCGCGTGCAATCTCTTCTCTTTCTCTCTCTCTCTCTCTCTCTCTCTCTCTCTCTCTCTCTCTCTCTCTCTCTCTCTCTCTCTCTCTCTCTCTCTCTCTCTCTCTCTGTGTGTGTATCGTCCACAAAACACAAAAAAACCACCCACACACACTTCACATTCTTCTCTCTCTCTCTCTCTCTCTCTCTCTCTCTCTCTCTCTCACTCTCTCTCTCCCATACATATACAAATAAAACACACACGCACACACACATACACACATCGCGCGCTTGCACAGACTGAGGAAAGATGCAGGAGAAAGATGACAACACGTCAACATTTAAAAATAGAAAAGGGGCAAAATGGTGAGAATGAAGAAAAATGGGGCGTTAAGCTAGGAAATAGAGGCCATTAAAAAAAAAGTATGAAACATCATAGACTTACAGACTGCGCTGGCCTCACGAGGAAAAACAGAAGAAACAAAAAAATGGACACAGTTGATGTCGATGTGGATGGGTATTAACATTAGAGCAGAGTATGTGTGTAAGGGGACGGTGAGGGGAGGGGTCTATTGTATTGAAATATCTACTTTATTTATTTTTCAAACAGAAAGGGAAAGAACGCAACCCAATGATGGAAGGGAGGAGAGAGAGAGAGAGAGAGAGAGAGAGAGAGAGAGAGAGAGAGAGAGAGAGAGAGAGAGAGAGAGAGAGGAGAGAGAGAGAGAGAGATTGAGAGAGAGAAAGTAGGGGTCAAAATGGCGGTTAACTGCACTGCAAACTGGGGTGAGGATGGTGGAAGGGACGGGGAAGGGAGGTGGGGCAACATGTACTTGTGTAACATCTTTAACTATTACCAAAAAATATTAATTCACCCTCCCCCCCCACCCTTACTCACATACGCAGGTGGAAGAGGCGGAGGAGGGGGGGGGTGGGCAGAGAGAGGAAGGAGCAAACTCGACTGTATTACGTAATGTGTATCTATTACAAAACTTAAAGCAACGAGACACAATGGGAAGCAGGATGAAGGGAGTGTGTGTGTGTGTAGGGGGCGGGGGGTGGAGGAAGAGGTGAGGTAGGAGATAAAATGAGTGAGGGGAGAAGAGGAGGAGGTGGTCAACATGATCTTTAAATATATGTGTGAGAAAGGGATGGGGCGGGTGGGGGTCACATTCTGTTACGCTTGAGACGCGCACGATGGTGCGTGTATGACGCGCGCGATAGATCTGATCGTTTTTTTTGGCAAAGCGTGCAATAATATAGTGTATTTATCTTTGATTTGATTTTGCGGTGTTGTTAGAAGAAGCTTGGTATAACGTTAGTAATTTTCGTTGGTCGATATTATTGGAGAATTTTCTAGAGTTGGTTGTTTACCATCGATCGAAGCGTGTGGATAAATCTAGTGGTAACTACGAGACGCTTCCATCCTAAATAAGGTTATATGATGTAAGACAGTGATGACGACGTTTATTCTGATTGGTTATAATGGGCTCTATGCACAAAGGCGTGGCGGTCACGTGCTGCGGGAATAACTCAGCGTGCTCGAGCTTGAAAATGGTGAAGTACTGTGCTGCGTTTGGATGCTCTAACTCCGACGTAAAACCTTTATGCAAAGAAAAGAACATTTCCTTTCATCAATTTCCACTGAAAGGTGAAATATTGATGAACTCTAAACTGAATGTCAGTGACAAATCGCTCTTTAAAAAAAAAAGCCTGTTCCCTGATAATAACTTGTCTGTAATCATTATTGCACGAATGTGCTATGTTCAAAACATCACAATATTCCAAAATGTCGGTAAAGTTAAAATTTTTAAGCAGCACTGGAGTACAGGCGAGCGAGCGAAAAGAAGCCATGACTGCTTTGTTATTCCCGCGCCACGTGACTATGCCGCTTTCGCGCGCCGACTTGTGCATAGAGCCCATTGTGTCGCGCTCGAACATTCGAACGTTCTCTCGAGTATAGAGAGACTATATATGTACCGCACTGTTTCAGTTAGGAGAGAGTGGAAAGTTGAAAGTTGTTGAGAGGAGAAAGTGAAAAGCGATTAAGCGATTGTAAGCAGTTGATGAACGTTGAATAAAGTTGGAAAACTTCATACGACAACTCCTACCTTGTTGCTGAGTGAACAGGTTGCGTGGACAAACAAATAAGAGTTACACTTATCAGGAGGATTCAAGCATTGGGGCTGAATCAATTACTGAAAAAAAAAACCAACAACGATTGTAACACATTCTATTACAGGCTAACTCTACTGTCTTTCAAAACTAGAATGACAATGCGACCATAAAAGAGGGATGAAGAGCAGATGTGAAGGGGGTGAGGGTTGAAAGGATGGAGGTAAGGCAAAGCAAAGGACTGGGAGGTGAGGGTGTAACCACACAACAAAACAATGCACACAAAAATCGGAGGAGTGCGGAGTAGGCGAGAGTGGGGATGGGTGGTGAAGGCAGGGGGTGGGGTGGGGTGGGGAATAGGGTGAGCTGGACAAAATGGAGAGGTCACTTGTAACAATACTCTAACTCAGCGTTTCAATCAAGATAATTGCTCTCAGGGCACCGAGTTTTTTACCCCTCTGTGCAACCAGGCAGTCATCCGCTAATAGTGGCAACTGATCCACCACCGAAAAGAAATTATATTAACAATAGCTCTGACCCATCTTTGTTGCTGCAGGAATCATCATCATCTCCTCCTCCATCATCATCATCATCATCATCATCATCATCATCATCATCATCATCATCATCATCATCATCGTCGTCGTCGTCATCGTCGTCGTCGCTTTCACCATCATCATCATCATCATCATCATCATCATCATCATCATCATCATCATCATCATCATCATCATCATCATCATCATCGCCGTCATCGCTATCATCATCATCATCATCATCATCATCATCATCATCAGAAGCAGCAGCAGCAGAAATTAAATGAGCAATACAATTTTGTCGTCGTTGATGTCGTCCTTATCAATGTCAACGTTCTTACACTACATGCAGGAAAAAAACGAAACACTGCTAATGTCATTATTAGTGCCGTTGTGAGCTCCGTCGCTATCATCAGCAGTAGCACACAATATTTACATACAAAACTGCATTGATATTAACACCGTCATTAGGTCCACTCACGTAAAAATTCACTACACCACAACCACCCCAAAAGCACGTCCATCTCAGTAGCCTACACCCGTATTCATCAAAACTACAGATCCATGGACACGTCTCTCTCTCTCTCTCTCTCTCTCTCTCTCTCTCTCTCTCTCTCTCTCTCTCTCTCTCTCTCTCGTTCACCTACCCAGTCCCACCCTATCAGCAAATACACTATTGTGTTGTACAAGTGAATTCCAAAGCTTTTTCTAGCACAACATGCATGCTGTCTCCTACTCTCCTTTCTTACAGACTGCGCTGGCCTCCCCTTTCTTCATCATCCTCACCGTCCCCACCACCACCCACCTTCGTCTCCTCCTCCCCTCTCTACACACTTCTTTCAATACTATAAATACTCTTTGGCCTCTCTCTCTCTCTCCCCCCCCCCCTCTCTCTCTCTCTCTCTCTCTCTCTCTCTCTCTCTCTCTCTCTCTCTCTCTCTCTCTTTCTCTCTCTCTCTTTCTTTCTCTTGCGGTCTGCGTGCTCCATTAAGTTTTATTATTGGTTTTCCCTACCTCCTATGCATTACAGTCATCAGGATAAAACGGTTGTGGCCATTGCCAAATGAAAGGAGAAACCCAATGCCTGCAAAAAGAAAACCGATACAAAGGCAGGTCATTGGCAAAGTGGATTACAAAACACCGGCATTGATCGTGGCAGAAAGGGATATGGAGGCATTATTACTATTGTTATTTTGAGGCGATTCTGCTTGGAAGCATAATAATGATTATGGAATTATAATCAAGTTATGGAAGTTATGCACTATCCGACACCCCTTACCTTTACCTTTTTTATGGAAGAGTAATAATAATGGTTATAGAGATAACATTACGTTATTGTTGGATGATGGATGAGGAAAACTGAAGTTATCACTTGTCTTTTTCTTTGTCGTCGTCATCGCCGTCGTCATCGTCATCATCATCATCATCATTATCATCATCATCAATAGCAGAGGCAGAAGCACTAGTGTTAACAATCCTAGCAGCATTACAATAATTCTATTTGAATGTTACAGCAACAGCTAATATATTATCGTTGACGTTGCCGTTTACATCACCATCAGCAGCAGCAGCAGCAGCAGCAAATTAATTTTGTTTTACTGCTACTACAATTACTACCACAATTACTATTACATTATCATCATCAGAAAGGCCAGTATGGTCGTCACCTGTGGTCAACTCTTGGACAACACTAAATGAACCGGCAAATCGTGCTAAGCTAGGAACGTCACAGCATGCAATCCTGCAACAATAACATGAATTTGGGCACATCTTAAGGCATGTCTTCACCAAAAGCAATCAGGATCACCGGAATAACATTTTACACAGATGAAATGCTGCAACTTCACGAGCAAAACGTTTACATCTTAAGCATATCATAGCATGCAACTCAACGAAACCAAATAATGTTTAACTTCTCTTTGATAGTCTAAACATAATTATGTTAGGCAATTCAGCAACAGCAAACGTGACTCTAAGCACCATCATAGCTGACATCTTTGGCCAAGGCGGTAAAAATGTCTTCTATGCAGGCTTGTCAAAAGCGAAGGAAGAAAAATCTTTCGCCTTTCCGCTCTGCTGCTCAAAACAATCACGCTTGCCATCGAGTGGTTGGCTGCTCAGTCAATAAGAACCAATCAACGAGCCGAAACTGAAACACTCCCCCGTCACACCCATAAATCAACCAATGGCAATTCGTCTTGCAAAACCCACACAGCCAACCGCGAAAGACCTTCCATCGAGCACCAAAAAAAAAACAAATCCAGACTTAAAGTCAGTTTAAAAAAAATTGTTTTAGAAAACGCATTATTTGAAAAAGAAAATGCCCCGCGAAATACCGTTGATATAAAACATGCAAACAACCAAACCAAACCAAATAATCCTTCAAAATGTTTGGTCGACTAAGCTGAATAAAATCCCCTGTGTAGGCTAAATGACGGAACGAAAACGTCTGTTTTAGCAAAATGTAAAAAGTAGTAGTCATCAAATGGAAATAATCTTCATGGAATCTTGAACAGTTCATCAAAAAATACGACAACAGTGTCATGTAAGCTTATTTCGGTTCCAGCCCGCGATTTACGGAGAGATCGACGAACGATAATGTCTGGATCTGGACTAATACGTTGCTAACATCCACAAACCTGAATAGACGCAACGGTGGGGGGCGCGATGTTGCAAAGTGCCACAGGGGGACGAGCGAACACTGGTGGGAGATGGTTTTGTCCCAGGTTTAGTTTCAAACGTAGTCTAAAACTTTGTTGCCTCAGACTAAGCATCATATAAAGGTGGTGTTATGCTGCTCCTTAACGTTGACGCAATAGAACGTTAAACCTTTGTTTCCCCATTAAAGCATCTACAGTACAATTCTCAATAATAAGCGCTTTATAAAGTTGAAGATTTTCTGCAGTAGCACATCGGCATTCCAAACCAGAACGTTTATAGTGTCACTCTTCTACTATTGTGCAAATTGGTTTTAAAAACGTGTATCAATTTGTAGCCGTCAACCATGTTGACCAGACAGTTGTTTCTACTCTGGGAGCGTCTTCAGTGGTCGAGGGGGTGGGGGGGAAGGTAGAGGGTGGTGAGACTGTGGTTGTGAGTGTTGCTGGGTGGAATGGAATGGAAAGCGAAGTTAGGTGCGGGGCCATTAGGGAGAATGGTGATTTGGTTTGTGTTTTCTCGCGCGTCTGCACAAGCGAGCCCTTATCTCCAGCCCTGTCAAGGGTTATCAACTATTCAATGTATCGCTGACAAGTCTCTTTTTCCCTCTCCCCGCCCACGCCCAAACGTCCACTAGCCCCCTCACTCTTCTACTGGTTCACCCTCACGGCCAAACTCGGTCACCCTCTCCACCACTACGACCCCGCAGTTCTTCCAACCACACCCGCGGGAGTCCCATCACTGTCTCGGAAAGTAAACTCTTACATCCCAAACAACGGTTGCATTTCATTGCTTGCAGTTTGATTGAATACTAGACTATATCATCATTATCACAAGCAACAGGTACTAAGTCCTATTCCCTCCAGTCGGTGAGGATCGCTTAGTTGTCTAGGGCGATGGATGGAGCGCATCAAGCAGCAAGTTGAGCGCCTTCGGCAGCTCGAGTTAGATTTTCTTTCCGCTCAGCTCCTTGAGCAGCTCTTTGATCTGGTAAAACGCTACACAACAACAACCCAATCCATCAATAATACGCAGCCACGCCATAGGTCTGTGCATAATGCAGTCATTCATTCCCTTCTGTCCTTTGCCTCGTTTTCATCCGCTACCCTTATCGCCATCCCAATCCAACCCCCATCAACATTTCACATATTTTTTTAACTCTCCATCCTGCAGCTGCCCCTCAACTAGGACATTGGGCTAGGACAGTCCTTAAGTTAAGCACACTCCAAAACCTCTCTCTCTTTCTCTTTCTCTCTCTCTCTCTCTCTCTCTCTCTCTCTCTCTCTCTCTCTCTCTCTCTCTCTCTCAAACACATACGCATACACCCGTCCCTCACACACCGCCAGCCCTCCCCTCGATCTAACATTGGTTTTTAGACTTCTCCGTTTTCCCGAAAAACGCTGACCCCGAGGGGGTATCTGGTGGGGGTATAGAATCAATCGACGCCGCGCAGACATTTAGCAAATGGCCCATGAAACTCAATTTTCCTGATTACTTCTCAGTGCCCAAGACAACACACTGAGACAACAAGTGACGCCCAGGCGGACAGTGAGGGTAAGGCGGGGGGGGGAGGGGAAGAGGGGAGGAGGCGAGAGAGGACAGGGGTGTGAGTGTGTGATCCAGAGTCCTAAGGAAATAACTTAAGACGCCATTAAAACAAACTGGACACAATGGAACAATAGAAGGAAATGGGGTCGGAGGGTGGGTGTCAGTGGGGGGAATTCGAACGGGAGCGAGGCAGAGAAAGAGAGAGAGAGAGGTGGGGGGGGGAGAGGGGAGGGGAAGGGATGCAGAGATGGAGAGACAGGTTCGTTTGTGTAGCGAAGAGGGGCAGATAACAAAGTAGTGTCGATAATAACATTGGAGCAGACAGGAGCTCCAAAATTTAGTTAGAAATGCGAGACCTTTTGAAATGTGCGCATCTGTGGTCCACTAAGATTTCATAATAATTTAATCCCTTTAGAAATGAACGCTTGTCCTTGGCAAGAAACTCCAAGCGCGTTAAATGAAAACAAATATCGCTCACACCAGAACGCACGCACGTATATAAAGTAGGCCTACAACGGGCAATTAAAAACATAATCACAAAAATCATACTTTAAGAGTCATAATTAACCACGTACAATAATTATAATTATAATAGTCATAATTAACCACATACACGTACAATTAACACGTATCATACACAATACAAAATTCGTTACCCTAAAAAAACACTAAAATAACCAACTTTTTAAACAACTAAAATGTAAATATGACGATAACAGAGGAGCAAAACCAGTAAAATAAACAACCAGATAAGTAGCTCAACACCATTTTTAAACGACAATAGAAAGAAGGGTAGACGCCAGAGCTAAACAAGAGAAGAGTTCTATACAAAAACACGGCAGAGGAGTGGGTTTGGGAGGAATATAACAATATGTAATAATGATACTAAAAACTAGTGCCACTACAAGAAAAACACAAAACTAAATCTAATACGATAACGTGGCTAAAAGAAATCAAAATTAATAAACTAAAATAATTCACTGAAATATTAAAATCCATCGACAGCTATTCAGCGATTTTTGGAAGGGAGATCCATCTGTGGAGGTTTCACCCTACTGTAGGGTGCGCCAATGCGTAGAAGAGAGAGAGAGAGAGAGAGAGAGAGAGAGAGAGAGAGAGAGAGAGAGAGAGAGAGAGAGAGAGACAGAGAGAGACAGAGAGAGAGACAGAGAGAGACAGAGAGACAGACAGAGAGAGACAGAGAGACAGAGAGGGACAAAGACAAAGACAGAGAGAGAGACAGAGAAACAGAGAGGCAAAGAGAGACATGGAGAATGGCACAATACCAATCATATTAAGGGCCCTTCCTATCATACAGCTTAGCTGACTCTTTAAGACCCACTCCCTATATTCAGCTACAGTCTCAGCTACGCTGTTATGGGCAAAGTGTTGTCATTATCAAACGATGAATATGGTCATACTAGACGAACGGAGTAGTTGTAGGGGGAAACTGGGCAGTGTGAGGCGATATGTGAGTAGTCGTATGTCAGCGTGTGTTTGTATGTGTGTGATGATTTGTAAGGGTCGAAATACATGCATCATCATCATCAGGCAGGGTGGTCTAATGGTTGTGCTTTGGCTTGCGGATCTGAAGGTCCCGGGTTCGAGCCCTGGTCGGGCCATTGTGTTGAGTACCTGGGAAAGGCACTTTACTCCTGTTTTCCTACTCCTTCGGATGAGAGTATATAGTCTGTGTGTCGCATACATTCCATCATAACGGACTTTAAACATCCTGACGCTCATGTCCTAGACGGGGGAGTGCCGGTAACAAGAACACACCCAGCATACACTTGATCCTTCTCCCCCATCCCTGGCTGGCCAGGATAGTGCTCAATTGTCCGGGCGCCAAACCATGCGCCCAAAGGCTGCGGGTGGGCGTCTTCTGCGGTTTGAGTTAGATCCTGTATCGGCCAGCGCCTAGAGTCTGATCAAGCACGCACTATACGGCGAGATAAGTGCGCTATAATAATCCTCAATAATAATAATAATAATAATAATAATAATAATAATAGTAATAATCATCATTATCATCACCACCTCCACCTTCACCACCACCACCACCACCAGCAGCAGCAGTATCACCACCGCTACTACCACCACCGTCATCATCATTATCATAGCCATCATCATCTGAATTATCAATGAATGTGGTGCAGTTCATCATCTTACATTATTTTGTTATGGTATTACCGGAGGGCTAGAAAAACATGCAATGAACTTTTACATGATAAACTGCCCAATGCAGCCGCAGGCGAAAAAGAAGACAATCTAATAGTTGTTGCTCCCTAGGAAGATGGAGTGTGTGGGTGGGTGTGTGCGTCAGTGAGTGAATGAGAGAGAGATGGGATATGGTGGAGGTGGAATGCGTGTGAAGAAAGAAAGAATGATCGGAAGAAGAAAAAGAAGAAGAAGAAGAAGAAGAAGAAGAAGAAGAAGAAGAAGAAGAAGAAGAAGAAGAAGGAGAAAATACACTGACAGAAAGACAATAAAATAGAGATAGAAAAAAATAAATGAAGAAAAAAAGGAGAGAGAGAGAAAGGAAGAAAAATAGAGAGAGCAAAGGAAGAAAGAAAGAAAGAAAGAAAGAAAGAAAAGAAAAAAAAGAAAGAAAAAGAGAGCGAAGAAATAAAATAATGAAAGCTTTTAGTGTTATCTCTTCACAATCCTGCTATCATGGTATTAACGTTTTCAGCAACACATGCCTGAAAGATTAGTTGCAATAAGATTAATTACGACAGCGGGTCAGCGTGACCGGGACTGCCCATCATCCCAAACACTGCATGTGGAGATTTCTTCTACCCTCAGGCGTGAAGCATATCCTGCTCGCTGCAACTGCCCTCAAACACTCTGCATCGCTTTTCTTTTTCCGAAGGGAACGCGTGTTGCACTCCTCGTATAAAGGATGAGTTAACTTATGTTCATTTTCCAACCATCATAAAGGAGTTTTTCAAGCAACGCGTTGAGATAGCTTTCAAAAGAAGCTAACGTGGAGATTCTCCTTCATTGACCCGTGTGTCAACAAAGCTTACAACAAACAGAATCAAGCACATGCATGGAAATCAAGTTCTATAATACGGTAACCAAGTCAATAATTAACGAATTCCGTCTGTTAATATAATTTTTCACACTGCACACGTTCAAACAAAACCTGTACACTAGGCTAGCTTCTCAATGCGTTCAAGTCAACCCCCAACCTGCCTGAAATAAGTATCTCAACATCTATGTATGAGAATGTTTTCCCTAACCGGGTATGGCAGATACAAAGTCCCCAATGGTATTACACTCGTCACAGGGAAAACGGGCCCGATTATTTGTCTCTGAAATTGCAGCAGGTCATATCGTTTGTTATCTAACAAGTTTCTTCTTTATGGTTTTAATCATAGTGTGTTTCCCCTTCATTGTTATGTAACGAGTTCCTTCGTTATGTTATCACTTAAGTGTCTTCATTGTTAATGATATTTCCCCCGATGGGGTGCCGGGGGTTTCAGTATAAATAGTATCCCCACTTTCTGGAAATGTAGTGCTTTAAATTCCCACTGTCGCTGTCTTTCTCATTTGCTCTTTCTCATTCCTGCTCTGTTCTATCAATCTGCTATACTATCTTCTTCTTCGCTAGACCAGTCACCTACCTTTTTTCTTGAAAACTCTTCCTGGACAAGACTCCTTATTTGTGTATGAGGTCTTTTGGATCAGCTTGGGAATATTGGACGCTTTCTGCCGGGTAGTCACTAGGGCTTCCTATGATGCTATTATTTAGCAATGTAGGCATTTTATATGTATGTGTTTTGTTGATAATTTATAATGATGTTTGTATTCTATTTTGTTTTTGTAAACGGGGGTTCGATAAATTAGAGTACAGCCTCAGCGTCCCCTGCGTAGGATGTCTTTATTGTAAAGTGACTGGCTGGTGGAGTGCCTTCAGTTTTACCACTAGGGTTGTTTCAGCAGATCTTTTATGCGGATCAGGGGTTGTCTGGTCCTGATTTGGCTCGGAAGAGTCTGCTGGACCTAAAGCAACAATCATGTAATGTAATGGAATGTTAATGCTATTATCGAGTGAATGCCTTCTTTAGTGTTATCAGACGAATTGTTGAAAAAAGCAAATATATACAAATAAATATACATTCTAGAATTCATATCGGTCAATGCAATTATGCATGGATTTTAAGCATTATTTTTAATTCATTTCCTATCTGCAATGTTATAAAAAAATGAGCACGTCATGCACATTATTATGTATACATGAAACAGAGTCTACTATTTATTTAATACTCTCGTTGGTTTTATTTCATTCCTGTAGTTATGGCAACAGCTTCGATATATTGTAAATGTATTGTGTACGTATTTCAGTTATCGCCCACCAGCACTGAGATCATGCCTCTCGGCGTAAAGATATTTAGGCACTTTACGTCATTTATTCAATCATTATCCATATCTGTTAACGACTCCCCCCCCACCCCCTGCCCCCCCCAACCAACACACACAAACGCACCATCATCCACCCCCTACCTTCACCTCCTAAGCAACATCACAAAGAGTGCCAAAGAGATACAATCTTAAAACTGCAAAGAATAATGTGGGTATTTCAAACTGGTCTATTTGAGAAAACAAGTTTCTTTGCTATTATAATCACGAGACAAAACGGGAATACATCTATAAGCCCCTTAGATTATTCTACCCCCTCCTCTACCCCCTTCACCCCACTGCCTTTCCCTTGGGCCCCCACCCTTTCCCAACATCACCCAGCCCACTCTAAACATCTCTTGAAATGCACTTTATCAATATTCTATGGCAGATATCAAAACCTCCCTTTGAGTCTCGTGGGTAATGTGACAATGGCGCGCACCATTTGTAATGCGACAGTCGTATATTAGATCAGCCTCTCGAGCATTACATAAATAAATTATTGATTAAAGTCTGGTGTGAAAGCACTATTATCATTATCATCTGCAAACTGTATAAGGACTATCTCTGCATGTCCGATAGATAGATTTATAGCGGGAACAAGAGAAAGTGGTCAGTGTTGCACAACCCTCGCGACCACTGAAGACTCAGAATAGAAACAGCTTTTTGGTCATGAGGGCTAACATATTCCTGTAAAAACGCCTTCTTCTTATTCCGACTCCAAAGGAACTGACCGCTTAGTGTCCCAATGAACGTATGTCCTATCAATACTGACACTGTCGCATAGAATTCCCATTATGTTGTGTTGTGTAGTCGGCTCAGTGGTGCATCTTACGGCAAAACAATTGATTGATTGATTGATTTATTGTTGCTTTAGGTCCAGCGGACTCTTCCGAGCCAAATCAGGACCGGACAACCCCCGATCCGCATACAAGATCTGCCGAAACAACCCTAGTGGGAAAATTGAATGCCCTCCACCGGCCAGTCACTTTACAATAAAGACATCCCACGCAGGGGACGGCTGAGGGTTGACCTCAACTACGCGAACACCCCGGTTACAAAAACAAAATAGAATACAACCATCATTATAAATCATCAACAAAACACATACATATAAAATGCCTATAGTGCGAAATAATACAATTATAGGAAGCCCTAGTGACCACCCGGCAGAAAGCGTCCAACACTCCCAAGCTGATCCAACAGACCTCATACACAAACAAGGAGTCTTGTCCAGGAAGAGTTTTCAAGAAAAAAGGTAGGTCATTGATCTAGCGAAGTAGAAGAAAGTATAGCAGAGTGATAGGACAGATCAGGAATGGGAAAGAGCAAATGATGAAGACAGCGACAGTGGGAATTTAAAGCACTAAATTTCCAGAAAGTGGGGATACTATTTATACTGAAACCCCCGGCACTCCAACGGGGGCGAACTGTTGCCGCAGTGAATTAGTCATGCCTACAAAGGCAAGACAGGTTTTCAACTGGGGCTTTCACTATTCCCTTTATAGGTTAGAACAATCTACAGTGACAAGATTGCTCATGACCCCAAGGGGTGGCAAAACAATTGAACCCTTGAATGTCAAGCGAAAACATCGCGGCCCGTACGGTCAGTGGTTCCAATCTGGTTGACGACCCGGAGTGCCCAAAACCAGAAATAACAAGATCCTGAGACACTGCGCCCCTACTCCTTCGGATGAGAGTATAAACCAGGGCCTAGGCTGTGCACGCACACATTCCATAGCACGGACTTTAAAAGATCCTGACGCCCATGTCCTTGGCGGGTGAGTGGCTCCTACACAAATACACCCAGCACGCACTAGATTCCTTCTCCGCCGTATCCGGTTCCCCAGGATTGTGCTCAGTTGTCGGGGCGTCGGACTATGCTCCCAAAAGCTGCAAGCGGCTTGAGCTAGAGCCTGCTTCGGCCAGCGCCTTGAGCAGCTCTTGAGCTGGAAAAGCGCCCTATAATATAAGAGCCATTAAATTACATTAATTGTGGAGTTGTGTTTTTTTTCTGCAAAATTTTCCTCCATCCAATATTTTAGTTGATCGGCTGTTTTGGTTTTTGCTTGAACCATCTTCTCGTTTGTAAAGTAACTTCTTCTTCTTTTCTTTTTTCTTTTGTTGTTCTGTGGCTGCGTCAACCATCGGCCAGTAACCGACGACCCATTTTCACTCTGTCACTGTCACCAACACACTTTTGCCTTTTCAAGAGGCGACTACCCTCCCATTACTGCAGTCAAAAGAGACCTTAGTCTCCCAAACTTCATACAGCGTTGCCGAGACTAGGCAACCTACTCCCCCTGGTTGGAAGAAGACCCCCTCTAGTCTCAGCTACGCCATATGCTTCGCACCGTCACGGGAAGGAGTCCTTAGCACCCAGTAACTTAGGTGACCCATACACGTCTTGAAACCCTTGCTGAGTGCAAATCCGGGACATAAGAGAGTAGAGAGATGGAAGGAAAGAATATAGAGGAAGGAAGATGGGAGAGAGAAAGAGAGAGAGAGAGAGAAAGAGAAAGAGGTGAAGGTGGGGGGGGGGGGCAGGAGAGGAGAAATAGAGTTGGTCCTTGAACAATGTATTGTAATAACCTGTACATATTCATTGAAAATGGGGTGATGGTTTCAAAGTACAGGTGATTCCGCAAACTTGGGATCGTTGGGGAGAGAGACGTTTGGGACCTCTTTTTTCTCTGGGCCAACATAATGAGGTTTCTGCCCACCTTCTCTCCTTCGCTGCCTTACCTTCCCCGGTTCTAAACATAGTCAGGTACCCATTATTCATCGCTAGGTGGACCCGGGTGCGTGTTGTGCGCTCGTTTCATTCTTTGTGTCGTTCAGTGATTCCATCCAAATTCTAACCATTCCCATCCGAGTCGTGACCGCGCTCGATTTTGATTACATTGCATTACATGATTATTGCTTTAGGTCCAGCGGACTCTTCGGAGCCAAATCAGGACCAGCCGATTTTGATTCATCCGCAAACATAGCTAATGTCCACACCACTACGCCACTTAATTATCCACATCAGTACAGATAAAAATAGCGAAGATCACATACCATAATAGTTACACAAATAGCGAAAAGGTTGAAGTAGCTAGGCGCTTTTTTTTTTGCGTTCGTTTTCATGGACTAGACTATTCACACTTTTCTGCTATCCTATGCACCAACGGGAATCCCCTCTATGAAAAATACTTCCGGTTTTTTTTTCTCCGCGTGTTTTAGTGAGTTATTTCCAAATATTCAAGAATAATAAAATGTGTCACTGGCCACCTGTATCGTACCCTCACATATTTTTATTTTTTTTGCTGCAGTTTATTATCCCTTTCTATCGCCAGTGGCGCGCCTAAACCCTACCTACCTAACATTATTTGTGAATTTTTGAAAAATATTCGGAAAAAACGTAACGCCCAGATGCTGGCTCGAACCCACACCTGTCAGGCGCCATTGGTTTCTGGCTTGTGGACAAGGCAAGTTAGTCCCGCCTTAGCCCACTTGGCCACAACGCTAGCCTAACATAGTCAGTTACTTCGTGTTTTGTGAAGGTTGCGACGGCGAAGCTATGGAAAACTACAAGAGTTTTCAGGTCCTGTTTCACTTTCTGTCGATGATCGACGCACCTCCGAAGTCGCCACAAATACAGGCCTCTACGATTGTTTTTTGCATTCTTTCACTGAGCATGTACTTCCTCCACCGTTTTTATACTTATCCCACTCGTTTTCTGGCTCTAACAATCGTCGTTTTCGGCAATTTGCCATATTTAAAAGTCACGCATCAAGCTTTGATAAAAGCAAAACAAGCCAAACCGGAACTTGGTTTCATATAACCTCGTTTTAATATATAATGGCGATACCCACGAGTTTTTATGAGAGGTGCCGGAAAGTTGTGAATACCTCTCTTGCATCGCTTCAGCGCGATACTGTATAGCTTAATATGCTCTGCATTAGCGGAGACTCAAAGACTCAAATTTATTGCATTAGCTGGGGAGCGAGAAGCTCCAAGGCAGTGTAAAAGCTCAATGGCCTCTCTCCAGCGCCACACTGTGTAGCCCGTTACTCTCAGCACTGGCTGAGGAGAAAGAGGGGGAGAAGAGTGCAGCATCTGCGACTGCTGATTCTGTCAATTAACAGCAAGATCGATGCAGCTGGAGCAGTAGCGAGGGAGATTTAGAATTAGCATTGAAACACGCGGGACGACTGAGCTAATGAGAATGAATGGTCGAGGGCGAACAATGAAGGTGATAACGATACACATGATGACGGTGTGGCTGCTGCTGATGATTATGACGGCGATAATGATGATGAGGTTGACGACGACGACAATAAAGATGATGATGATGATGACGATGGTGCTACTGCTATTGCTGCAGATGGTGATTATAATTCTATCAACGACGAAAACAGCAATACCGATACTAAAACATTGTTCTGTCTTGGACTAACAGGCGAAACAACCGCAGCATCCGTCTAAGTGTCACCCTAACTAACATCACTATGCAAACGACCAGACAGCGTAGCGGAGACTAAACGAGGCCTGCTCCCTCTCTCTTTCCATCTGTCTCTCCCTTTCTCTCTCTCTCTCTCTCTCTCTCTCTCTCTCTCTCTCTCTCTCTCTCTCTCTCTGGAGCGTAAACATTGCGGCACAAAATGTTCTGTCAAATATAAACTATGTGAGAAATTAATTATAAAAGTGGTGTGTTTTGAAATGATAACAGTTTCTCGTGTTATAATAATAATAATAATAATAATAATAATAATAATAATAATAATAATAATAATAATAATAATAATAATAATATTATTATTATTATTATTATTATTTTTAATAATAATAATAATAATAATAATAATAATAATAATTATTATTATTATTATTATTATTATTATTATTATTATTATTATTATTATTATTATTATGGGGTAGGAAGTGAGTGGTTGTTTAAACGTGTTTAAAGATAATGACGAAGTTGATGGCGTGATCGTGTATGCGTGTGTTTTAAGTGTGTGTATGTGTTTGTGCGTGTGTGTGATATGATTTCCAAGTTTATGTTAAAAAGTTCTTTGTTATGTTCATTTGTTAATGGACAGATTGGAAGATTAGACTTTATTCTAAAATCTATATCCCTAATTTAAAAAAAAAAGTTTCACATTTTCTCTAGGTCTCGTCTAGTCTAGCAGAAGACTACAAGACCACAGCGACTTTACTTACCTTGTTCCAAACACAATAATTGTGTGTAGATCACTGTAGGTCGGCACCAGCTCTCTTGGATTAAAAAAAAACACAATCCTCAAAGACAAAACTGCTCGACAGTACCACTTGCACAGGAACTAGTAGGCCTACCAATGTCACAGACAAAGAGAGGTTGCTTAACTGAATAGGAACAACACTGGTTGACAGTACCACAGGATGCAAGACTGTCACAGCAAAAGACTATTTAACTGTGCAAGAGCAGTGATTGTCTTGTTGAGATTTTGTTTGATCTTGCACAGGAACTGTTATGAATGTTCAGCAACTGAAATTGCTTAACTGCACAGGAGCAATGAATGCTACAGCAACATAATTATTGTCTTTAACTGAGCAGGAACAGTACTGAAAGGTCTTTTTGCTCAGGAACTAGAATTCTCACAAGAACATGTATTGTTTAACTAGAGTTGTCATAAACACGGATTTTGTTTCACGGAACAAGAAACAATGACAGAGTTTCATTAACTTGAACAGGCTCTTCTGAAAGAAAGCAATTATTGGGGTCAGCAGCTTTGGTACTACTAAAAATAAAAACAAAATTGTTTCTCGAAAAGTCACTTTGAAAAGGTAAGCCCTTGTTTCAGTAGTTGTAGAACTACGAAAGAAGCTGAATCTCTTGGTCACATTTTCACTTTATTTGGAAGCCAGAACCTCCCTTCCTCTCCTCCCCGTCCCAAACTCCCTACCAAAAAAAAGCATTAAGTCCTGGTGTCTTCAGTTAAATCTAGTAGCAAAACTAGGAATTTGCTTCAGAGAGATAGAGAAAAGGAATCAACTCTCTGTCCACCTTTCTTCTAAAGTCTCGTATGCTCCTTCAGAAATGAAGTTCCCTTAAACAAAGATAGCAGACGATTGATCCAACAGAGACTAAACTGAGAAGCTGCTATCTCCCCCCATTGTGTAAGACTGAATAGAAGAGGCGACGTTTCAGCTGACAGCTACTGGAGCTTTCCAACAACACTAAAGATCACAGTATCACGTTCTGATCCTGAGCAAGAGCAGTAGGAATTGCAGCTTTACCTCTAAAGCAGAATACGACAAAATTATACGTCTACTGTAAATTCGAATGTATTCATGTACGATTCTATTCTCAAATATAAAACTGTTTATATGTAACCCTATTCATCTGTAGGTTGAACACGTAATGCCGATAAGATCACCTGAGTATCACCTTCAAGATACTCTCCTCTCTCTCCCCAAGTCCTTTCTCTCTCTCTCTCTCTCTCTCTCTTTCTCTCTCTCTCTCTCTCTCTCTCTCTCTCTCTCTCTCTCTCTCTCTCTCTCTCTCTCTCTCTCTCTCCAATCAATCAAGAGCATACAAGATCCGGCTGAAGTCTAATTTTTTGAGAAGCAGTGAATGGTTTAGATCTACAGAACTATCCTTTCGTTAACACTCGTCGCAATCGCCGTAAGAGTAGAAATTACTCTTAGTACACCACCTATGTAGCATCCAAAGTTAAGTTTGCTGTATTTAACAACAACAACAACAACAACAACAACAACAACAGACGATATAATTGAAGTTTCAAGGCGTTGCACAAAGCATTGATTGTATCGATCTTTACCACAACAACGAAACTCGCTCTCTGCAAGTGAAGCCAAAGTCACAAATAATATCAGCAGATTGAATTCTCGCGACACTCAGTCGTTGGATGGCCGCGTTAAACGCTATCCACACCACACACAAACATTTCCCAAGAATTCAACTTTTTGAAGAATATTTCTTCAACAGTGAATGAGTTAGTGGTGTCAATAAGACTGCAGTACTTGGTCAAGCAACCAATAACACAAAAGACCGTCAATTATATAATACTCGGCGTCGTAAAATACAATACTTGACGTCCAGGACAGTAACGGGGGAAGAGAAAGCAATTCACTTTCGCTATTGCGAAGGCTGGAATCCAGCCAGGTTTGGCTATTGCCGAGTCAAGTCAGTCACCACGGAGTGAGGGGAGGCAAGGCAAGGCAAGACCAGGCGGCGGGTTTCTCACAACACTGCTCCAAAATGACGATCGTTTCCGATGATCGCTCCACAATCCGACAGCTAACAGACAGTCGGGCCAGCCTGGCATCAAGCAGCCTCGGTGCTGTATGCTGCCGCGCCGTACCATAGCGCCGTTACTACGGGACAGAGGGCAGGGAAGGTATGGCAGGCCGCTCCACTCACACAATGCTAATCATTCCCACGCGACAGCGTGACAAGACAAGAAAGGCAAGGAAAACAGCTTCATTCACACACTGTTAATCATTATCACGCGACTGCGTGACAGGGCAAAGAAGGCGAAGCGGGGAAGCACCTGATAACCATCATCACATAAGGAAGGCACGGACGACTGCTTCATTCATATAAACCACTTCCTGAGATAACAGTTAATTTTTACTGATGGACAGGGCAGAGAAGACATGGAAGGCAATCTCCAATCTTCGTTTTGCGGATGACATCGATGGATTGGCTGGAGAGGAACAAGAACTTGAACAGCTGGTACAGAGACTTGACACCACCTCCAGAGCTTATGGAATGGAAATAAGTGCAGAGAAAACCAAAATGATGACCAACAACACCAATGGCATCAACACGGACATCAAAGTCCAAGGCCAATCCCTCAACACAGTGCATAGCTTCAAATATTTAGGAGCCATTGTATCAGACAATTAATGGGTCCCGACAAGAAGTCCTCTCCAGGATCGCACAAACAACTGCTGCCCTGACAAGGTTGAAGCCCATTTGGAAAGACAGGACCATCAGTCTACATTCCAAAGTAAGACTGCTGCGCTCCCTTGTCATCTCCATCTTCCTATATGCTTGCGAAGCATGGACCCTAACAGCAGATCTCTAACGAAGAATACAAAGCATGGAGATGAGGTGCTACAGAAGACTTCTGGGTATTTCCTATACCCAACACGACGAAGTCCAACAGACCATCACACAAGCCATTGTACAACACGATGACAGTGGTGAAAAAACATAAACTCCGATGGTATGGCCACGTCACCAGATCATCAGGCCTTGCAAAGACTATTCTGCAAGGCACAGTGCAAGGAGGTAGAAGAAGAGGGAGACCGAAAAAGAGGTGGGAGGACAACATTCGAGAATGGACTGGTTTGACACTGAGCGAAGCCATCAGGGCTGCTGAGGACAGAGAAAGATGGAGTACGCTGGTTAAACGATCATCTGTGGTGCACCTACGACCTCCGGGTTACGGGACAGGATAGGATAGGATAGTGGTAATCATTATCACGCAGGAGACAACCTATACATGTGAAGTCGTAGAAAACCATTCCTTACCGAACATTGGATGGTGACGGGTTTTGATGGCAAAAATCTTCATTTGTGAAAACCGAGATATACCCCCTTTTTCTATATCAACTCGTACGTGTATGATTTAATTTAATCCTGGCCCACGCAGTCAAACCATTGATAATGTAGTAATATTTAAAGCACGTGTACACTTTAACGTCTGCCAACCGTTTCGTAAAGATTTATGTATATCTGTTATTAACCACAGATGTTTGTATAATCTGTCATTAACCACAGATGTTTAGCAGCCGCAAGAATTATTTCTATAGGAAACATTACTATGCACAATACTTGTATGACAAAGAGAGGAAACTGAGAGTCAGAGAGGAGAGACAAATCGACTATGGATCTTGTATATAAATTAGTTCTTGCTGGACAGTTTTTGCTCCACCGTGTCCCATGGCGATGCACTGCGGCTACTGTGTTTTCATTGAAAAAAAAAGTGACACAGACTTCCTTCATGGTCGAGCAATATCTTATTACACACACACGCACACACACACACGCACACACACTAATACACACAAATACACACGCACACATACATACACACACACACACACACGAAAACAACCCAACAACTAATACACTGACAATATAATTACTCAAAACGAAAACGAATTCAATGAAATTACGCAGGCCGATCCTGGTTTCCTTGTACGTCCCTTCGCTAAGACCATACAAGCATGACAAGATATAGGTCCCTGAATAAGCTCAGTGGTTTTGCAATGGCTCCTCTGTGGTGAAAAGATAATTATTTTTGTACATGCATAATTCAAAGGCGCACAGGTAGATACTTCCGTGTTTCCAAAAATAAACTGACGTGCTGATACATAATTATACTGTTGTATTGATACGATACATCTACTAATATCTACCTCTGCATAATAGAGGATCCACTGCATACCCCTGCGCTGTACAAGAACCCAAATCGCCTGCTGCCCCTGTGCCAAGACATTCGCAATTACAGTCTCTATATCCAAGGGAGGTCAGCGGGTTCTTGAAGTGTAATTATCTAACCTTCGCATCCCCCTTTAGCTGAACAAGGGGGGAAAAAATCTTCACTTTCTCGTTAACATGACCTGCTCCTTGTGGGATTAAAAAAAAAAAAGTCAGAAGCAATTTCGAAATCGCTCTCTGTAGCCAGACACAGCTGAAAGCACTGCCACAGAGCTTTCCTCTCGACGACCTGGAATGAGAATACCATGTGAGTGAAACTATATTATTTTTCTCCATCATCTGCTTTCACATCTATCCTACTGAACCGTGCTATTGTAGCACTGATACACCATATCCAGGACAGATAATAATGTTACCTGATTGATAACAGTCACTCTGAAATATTCATTTGTTTCCGAAACCAGAGACACGGCAGCTAAATATGCTGTAAGTTTGAAATTAATGTATAGCTTTCTCCAAAACTTAGTGAATGTATGTTTAAATGATCAGAATCAGAATCTTTATATTGTCTCACCAAACAGCAAGGAAAATTGTTTCGCAATGTACATGTACAACAATCACTGACAGTCACACTCACATTATACAGTTACACTCACAAAATACTGCCACACTCACACAATACTGCCACACTCACACAATACAGTCACACTCACACATTCTCCCATGGGGGTGCGGGGGTTTCAGTATAAATAGTATCCCCACTTTATGGAAATTTAGTGCTTTAATTTCCCACTGTCGCTGCCTTTCTCCTTTGTTCTTTCTCATTCCTACTCTGTTCTATCAATCTACTATACTATCTTCTTCGCTAGACCCGTCACCAACCTTTTTTCTTGAAAAATCTTCCGGGAGAAAACTCCTCATTTGTGTGTGAGGTCTTGTTGGATCAGCTTGGAAATATTGGACGCTTTCTGCCAGGTGGGGCTTCCTATGATGTTATTATTTGGCAATTTTATATGTATACGTTTTGTTGATATTTTATAATGATGTTTATATTCTATTTTGTTTTTTGTAAACGGGGATTTGATAAATTAGAGTATAGCCTCAGCGTCCCCTGCGTGGGATGTCTTTATTGTAAAATGACCGGCTGGTGGAGTGCCTTCAGTGTTACCACTAGGGTTGTTTCGGCAGATCTTTTATGCGGATCAGGGGCGAGTCCGAGTCCTCTTTCAGCGAAGTTGGGGTCTTGATTTTGTAGTCCTGATGCGGCTATACTGGTCCTGATTTGGCTCGGAAGAGTCCGCTGGACTTCGCATCCCCCTTTAGCTGAACAAAGCAATAATCATGTAATGTAATGTAATGTAGTCACACTCACATAATACACACACTACAGTCACACTCACACAATACAGTAAGTATAGAATGTTACAAACATTCATAAAAGCAAGTAAAACCAAACTTCTATTCAACCACTACATTTCAGATCCCAGCTGAACGGAAAACACAAACCCGAGCATTCGGCCTCTCCCCCTAAATTCCTTCCCAGCAGTCTCCTCACCCCATCCCATAGCGTTTTCACGCCACGGCACGCACAACCATGCACCGGGCAGAGTTCAGAGGCCCAACCTACCTATTCATTAGTCATTTGCGTACCTACTTCTGGCCATGAAAACCACAGTAATCAAAAGCAATAAAGCAATACTCAAATAATAATAGGGGTAACCATAGTAACAATCAACCAACCAGGTGCTTGCTTGTTGAGTTTCTCTGTCGTTTTGAGAAAAAATGAGTGGGATGATTTCTACTTCTGTTTTATAAAATAAACTAATTCCCAACATGGCCCACTTTGGTTTAAGCAGAATGTTATTATTGACGAGACAAGCCTGGAGAACATAAAGGGCACACAAAAGCAAAGCTGAAATAAGTGCTACCCACTTTAGCAGCTTGCTACATTAATGCAGATCTTTGACAGGATTATCTCCCCTGGAAATGTCGCTGATCAATATTGGTAGACTTATCTGCAGTTATATACCTTCGCCCTTGTTTATATACCACAGCTACATTAAGGGGTCGAACTTTGATAGGGTTCTCTCCCGTTCGCATGTCGCTCATTAAGACGATTGAGGCATATCCTTCTATACACGTCCGAAAGTAACACAGCATCAAACAATGATTCTGATCTATTCAATCAGGTCATATATTTGTGCTAAATTTATGGTCAATTAAAACTTGATACAGGATTTTTTAAAATGTTTTATTCGCCCTACGGTGTTAATGGTTATCTAAAGACCAATGGTGGCACAGCAGTGCAGTGGTCTAAGCACACGCTAGCAATGTTTTATGTTAAGCAACGTCGGGAAGGTTTAGTGCTTGGATGGGTGGCCATGCTTGGATGAGGCAACCACCAAACGACACAAAAAGATTGAAACAAGCGAGCAACACACCTCAGTCTACCCCAGCTGTGAATGGGTTCCTGGATCTGTTTAGAACTGGGGAAGGTTAAAGCAGCGAGAAAGAGGAGACATGCACCGCCCTCATTAAGCTGACCCAGAGAAAACAGAGTTCTCAACTGCTTTTAAAAAAAATGCAATTACCTAACTAAAGCCGCGTAATGGGGGCCTCAACTTGCAGCATCAAGGGCATCGCCACACGCGTCAAACACCTGAGCAACCTTATGGACATCAAATATAAATTATGGCCGTGTCATTTGAGCCTGTCACCTGTACTGTTTGTTTGGACAGAACGGCCGAGTTCTTGAACTTGCCGCTGCGGCGACAAAGGAGAACAGTAAAACTAGGAACTACTGGGAAGGTCTTAACACATGGGGCGTTACATTATGTTTGTATGTAGATTATAGTCACACGACACTTTCGCATATAGGTGACTACTGGACCGATTTATACTGACACCAGCGGGCCAGTTGTTGGTAAAGGGGAAAATAATATGATCACACATTGACCAATCCGGGATTCGAACCAGCGACCTTTCGGTTACTAGCAGGACGCTCTTACCAACTGAGCTACCCGGCCCCACCGCGTTACATTAGGCGAATTGGGTTCTTGTGTAGCACAGTGGTGAGCCGTGGATCCTCTATAGCGCAGAGGTAAACATTACTACTGCATAAAGAATTTGAGCTAGTTGACTATTAGAGAACTCAGGAACTCAGGAAACTTTAATGCGAGGCCACCAGTCTATACGCATGAGGGTAACACAACAGACATGGAGAAAAAGAAAGAAAAGACAAAAATCACCCAAAATTTCAAAAGTTTCAAAAATAAATACGACAAACACGCGTCATTTGACAGAATGTATCTCAAAGAAAAGTAAAAATACTTTAAGTTACTTTTAACTCAACAATTCTTCACGTTTTTTCATTGCATAGTACGCAAACCTCGCTACAGCTCTTGTAATGAGAGAGAGAGAGAGAGAGAGAGAGAGAGAGAGAGAGAGAGAGAGAGAGAGAGAGAGAGAGAGAGAGAGAGAGAGAGAGAGAGAGAGAGAGTCAAGTCACAAAAGTCAAATCTTCTTCTTCTTCTTCCTTTAGACGACCAACATCAGTATTTTGATGATTTTGTCGCTTTTTGGATGCTAAGACGCGCTTTGTATTTTGGGTCGGGTGTACTTTGAGGATACTGGAGGCTATGCATTTTTACTTAGATAATAATAGGAGAAGGGAAGGGTACAGGGGTGATCGGGGGAGGGGGAATCAGTGGCTGGGGGTTGGGGTGGGTCAGGAGAGGGGGGATAGGTGGGGAGTGAGGATAGGGGGTGAGAGGGTGCATGGAGGGTGAGGAGGAGCATCATGTTACAGGCAGGAGGTCAACCTGGACTTAAAGGTGTCCAGGGACTCTGCAGTGAGGACCTCGTCAGGCAAAATCACAACTTTACTGACGATGCTCCCTACCTGTTCGCCAGGAAGTCAACAACAGCAACAATAACAATAGAAAATTGTCCCTAAAAAAAAACAACAACAACAACAACAACAAAAAACAAGTAGATGCGTAGTACCAACAAGGACAAGGAAACATTTTAGCACATTTCCATGGGGAGGCAATGTAACAGGGGAACACGATTTCAAATAATCGTCTCTGTGCGGACATTGCATTGCTCGTCACTCTTTTAATGGCACAATAAATAAACATTGCTACGGACCTTGTAATATGTTTGTTATCATTGTGTAACAACAAGTTTAGAGGTGGTTGATGTTACATTTGTGTAATGTTTAAAAAATATTTATCTCTTAGATCATAATATTTTGGACAAGACAAAAGAAAATGTATTTCATCTTCAATGTGGCTACAAACTGGATAGTTTTGGGATACATTATTGTATCTTTTCTGTCCATTTATATCAAACTGAACTTGACAAAATGATTTCAATATGTAACGTATTGTTATATCAGTAAAGTATCCTTTTTCAGACTGTAGTATTGATTTGAAAGAATAATAAGTAATATATCCATCGCAATTTCTTAGCTTCGGAAACCAATCTTAATTATAGCAATCTATACCATATTTTGCTTCAAATGATGTAAAAACTATGTTTCGTTGCCAGCTTCATTTAACCAAACCTCTAAAAAAATGATCCAGACAGTGTTTGACCACGTACACACAATTTCTCGTGTCGGGCTGATTTAAAAGTTGTCTAAGAAAAGCGTCTTTAACCATTAGAAAGAAAGAGGAAGAAAGAGAGAGAGAGAGAGAGAGAGAGAGAGAGAGAGAGAGAGAGAGAGAGAGAGAGAGAGAGAGAGAGAGAGAGAGAGATTATAGGAAATGTGAAAAAATAGTTACTTTAAAAGTGATTATGCGAATCAAGATGCACATTATGCTCCGTTAGACTACAAAGACCTGCCCTGCTACAGTGTTACTGGCAGACTCGGCTGTTTGCAGAGTTAAGGAATTTCTGGAGGAAGAGGGACAATTTCAGGCAGTGTTTATTCTCGCTGCATAGGGGTGAGAAATGTGTGATTGCAGAGATGTAGGGTGAGCGACAAGAAAAACACTGACTTTAGCAAACTTCGTCAGCGCTAACGGAAAAAGAAAATATGCACGAAGATTCTCTAGGAAAGATGAGAGAGAGAGAGAGAGAGAGAGAGAGAGAGAGAGAGAGAGAGAGAGAGAGAGAGAGAGAGAGAGAGATAGAGACAGACAGACAAACAGAGACAGACAAAGACAGACAGAAATAGAGGAATAGATAGAGACAGCCAGATACAGATATACAGAGAGACGGACAGACAGACGAGAGTGTGTGAAGAGTGTAGACGCGAGAAGAATGCCGAAAATGTGATAATGCAGGGCGGAGATCGGATTTAAGTTAAGGTATTTTTTTAATTCAACTCAACGATTCAACGAAGTTTATTGGCCAAATTGACATGAAACATGCACATGGAATATGTTGCGATGTGGCAGTAACATTCATAAAACATACAT
>CM072517.1:24775136-24817636 GCA_036898135.1 Oncomelania hupensis | reverse complement strand
TGCCTTAGAACCAACCGAAAGAAGAAGAAGCAATAGTGAAAACGAAATGGATTAATTAAATGACGAAGCGTATTTTTTAACATTTCATTTATGTACAGAAGCGTTAATTACAAAGCCCCCCCAAAATTGTTTAAATTAATTAAATAACTCTTGGTTGTTTTAGAAAAAGTCTGTCCCTAGCTCTCCTTTAGCTGTGTTTACAACATCCCTACACCTCTTATAAGGATCATTAATTAAATTCGTATTCTATTCATTCTTTAAAGTCTTGTTCATGTAGGTGGGAACCCATTTTTAGGAAGTTGTCTGCCTTGATAAAAGGTGAAACGTAATCCGCGATCGATTACGTCCCTTAATACAAGAATGAGGCAAGCGTGAAAGAGAAATCTTATACTGTCACCCTTTTAACACTGGAAGAGGAAAGGGAGTAGGAAGAAGAGGAAGCATTAGGAAGTGGAAAAGAGAGAGCTGAAAGAAAAAGAAATCTTACTCTGTGATCCAGTGAACACTCAATAAGGATCAGGATCAGGGGTGGCGTTGGGGGAGGGGGAGGGAGGAGGAGGAAGCAAAGGCAGGAGAGAGGCTACAAGAAAGATAAATCTTACACAGCGACCCAGCTCATACTACATGCGGAAGAAGACGTAGAAAGAGGAGAAAAGGTAAGAGAGTTTGGATGTGATACTCGACTCTGAACTCTCAATGGTCACCCACGTCAGTTCCACAGTCAAGTCTTGTTTCTGTGTGCTCCGCCTTTTGAGCAAACTCCGTCCATGCCTGGATCAGCAAACATCCAACACAACAGCAGTTCCCTTCGCCCACTCGGATCCTGACCACTGCAACGCCATGCTGTGGGTACCCCTAACTGTCAGCCCGCCCGCCTACAGCCCGGGCAGAACGTAGCCGCCGACATTGTGACTAGATCAAAGAAATCCACGCGTACCTCTCCCATTCTATCTCCTCCACTGGTTTCCTGTGACTCTCGGCATACAGTTCAAGATTCCGTTCCTCACCCGCGCCCTGTATCCATGTTTCTGCACCAATATAGCCGTGAGAACGTTTCCCACAAAACAAACCTGCGCGTTCCATGAGGTCGTCATTTTTCTCATCCCTGGTTAAAATGACAACACCAACAAGAAGAGACTTGGAGTTCGAAGCCCGATCCTTCAAATCTGCTGCGCCAAACTTCTGGAACAGCCTCCTGCAGTTACTTCAAGATACCTCTTCCTCTGATGCCTTCAAGTGTCCCTTTGCAGACAGGCCTGTTCCAGCAGTTGTGACTCTCCTAACCAACCGACCACCATTCCTCTTAACTCCCCCCTCTGTCCTTTCTGTTGTTGTGTGGGAACAACTAGCGCCACCATCATGGTTCATCATGGAGTTCGGCCATTTACTCATCATTATCATCATAATCATCATAATCATCATCATCATCATCATCATCATCATCATCATCATCATCATCATCATCATCATCGTCGTCGTCATCATCATCATCAATCATATCATCATCGTCATCATCATCATCATCAACCTATTCATCATCATCAACAACCTCATCATCAACCTCATCATCATCAACCTCATCATCATCAACCTCCTCATCATCAATCTATTCATCAACCTCATCATCATCAACATCATCATCATCAACCTCCTCCTTCTCCTCATCTCATCCTCATCATCACCATCAAAATCATAAACCTCATCATCATCCTCATTATCATCATCATCATCATCAACATCATCATCCTCATCTAAAAGCAAGAGGAAACAAAAGGAGGAGGAAGAGAAGGAAGGCTCAAAACAGGAGAGGCGATATTTATTTTATTATATGTAAACGCTGTTGTATAGCTCCTTTTCAGTTTAAGAGCTGCTCAAAGTGGTGGCCGGTACAGGATCTCTCACCCATGCCGCACGACCCTCCCACTTTGCAACCGTGGGGCGATGCAGCGTCCGACGCCTAGACAACTGAGCGGGTATGGAGGGGGGGGTGAGGAGGGAAAGGGACTTAGTGCTTATTTGTGTAGCCGGCACTCACCCATCTAGAACATGAGCGTCAGGATCTTGATAAAACCCGTGCGTTGGAATCAGGAGAAGAGAGGATGCGGGAAGCAGAAACAGGAGTAAGAACAGGAGTTTTGGGACGATGAAGCAGAATCCAGAAGAGGAGGGAAATAGGATGAAGAAGAGAATGAGAGTGAAAACAAAAAAGAGAACGGAGAAAGAGTTGATGGATGATGAACGAGTAGAGGAAGCAGAACAAGGAAAAGCCGGGTAAGAGAACAGAAGAAAAAGAATAAAAAATAATAATTGGAAAGACTAATTATTATTGAAGAACAAGAGAAAGGAACAAAAGAAGGACGGAAGGAGGAAAAAGGCGGCGGAAGAAGAGGCGAAGCAGAATGTTACACTCAGTTTGATGTTGGAGTTTTCTATCAGTATCTGATTCAGCCCCGATGCTTGAATTCCTGATAGTTGTGTAACTCAGATTCGTTTATTCACGCAACCCGCTCAAGCAGCATACAATTCACAAAGTCGACGTATGAAATTTTCCACTTTTATTCAGCACACATCAACAACTGCATACAATTCTCAATTCAACTCAACAACTTTCACAGCAACTTTCCAAATCACTATCAACAACTTTACTATCTCAACAGCAACTCGGCACACGATTAAATAACCTCTCTCTCTTCCGGAAGAATTTCGAACAATGTAGAAATGACGCACTGCCACCAATCGAATAAAAGATCGTCATCACTGACTTACGTCATTACACAATTCTTCTCCTTCCGGATCGTTCCTTCAAATTTCTACAATTATCCCGAATCTTCGATCGATAGTAAACAAGCCGATCCAGAAGATTCTACAACAATATCGACTAACGGAAATTATCAACGTTATACAAAGCCTTTCCTAACAACAATGCAAACTCAAATCAAAGGTAAATAAACTCTATTATTGAATACTTTGCAAATCGAAACGATTAGATCTATCGTACACGCTTCCGACATACTTTCGTACGCGTTTCAACGTAACACAGAAGAAGGAACACAAGAGGCAGAAGAAGGAAAATAGGAAGATGAAGGAGGGCTATTAAATGAACGAAAAATGACGCGAAGAAAGAAAGACAAGAAGAACTAGAAGAACAAGAACAAGAAGAACAAGACGAACAAGAAGACATTGGACGGAAGAATGGTAAATGGAATAATAGGAGTTAAGTTCATACAGTGCACATACAAATAAATGTGTTTACAGAAAGAAAGAAAGAGAGAGAGAGAGAGAGAGAGAGAGAGAGAGAGAGAGAGAGAGAGAGAGAGAGAGAGTAGGGAGCGCGGAGTGGGAGAACAGTTTTGGGTAGGCGTAAAAGCCAATACCCCTTCATCTTAACCGACCATTGTTTAAGAGAGAGAGGGGGAGAAAAAAAACGAAGGTTTAAAAAGCCCTTTTAATTAAAGAACCTGGCAACCTATTTACCGAAGAAGAGAAAGCGAAATTGCAGCTTTTGCGCCCGACTTTTGTAATTACATTTTTAAGCAGATGGACTTGTTGTAATTGAAATGAAGACGATTAAGGGGCTTAGTGTAGACAAGAAGGAGACCCCCCCCAAAAAAAAAAAAAAAAAAAAAAATCATTAACACGTTTCCCCCCAAGAATGAAGATCTTAATTACAGTGATAGGCAAGGCACGGTTTTCGTGACTTCCCCTGAGGATTGTGAGGGTTAAATTAACACAGGAGTAATCAATGCTGCATGGTTCCCATTTTATTTCTGAAGGTTTTGCGTCGGGGAAATAATTTACCCGTTGTTTACTTTTTCATATAGTTTATAATTTCGAAATGTAAACAGGACACGGAAGGCTAAATAGTTAATCTGGTAAATAAAAGCTCGGCGAGTTTGTTGGTAATGCTTACACCTACCTTATTAATTACCATTTAATGTTTTGTTCCTCTGTATTTAGATAGTGCCGCAGTGCTGTGGTTTGGCCACATGCTAGATACTGTTTCGTGAAGCAACGTCGGACCCCGTTACTTCTTGGATGGGTGACCATACTTGAGGTGTCCACCGTCGAACGACATGAATAATTAAAGGAGCACACAACACACACCACGTCCATCCAGCTGTGACAGGCACTTGTCTCGGTTTTAGAACCGGAGAAGGCGAAGCAGAGAGGAAGAGAGGATGGGCACCGCCCTCATTAAGCTGGATCAGAGAAAGAGAAAAGAGAGGTCTCAAAAGTCTCCCAAACGACCAGAAGTTTACGATAATACCTTTACCTTTTTCTGTGTTTAATATTATTCCTTTCCGATTTAACAACAACATTTAAAGAGCAGATATGATCTAAGCATAATAAAGCAGTTGTTGTATGTTAAGATGGCTTTCTGTGAACCTTTAAACTTTGCTGTTCATTTCTTAAACGCTAAATACAAGCTCTGCAAAAATTCAAATTTCAAATTTCAAACATAATGCTTGGAGTGTATGTGTTTTCATGTTCAAAACTAATCCTCACTGAACATCATATTAATAATAATTAAGTTATTTTTGGGTGGGGTTACATTTTTTTATTAAGGTATCCTGGCATAAACAATTTGGTTAAATTAGCTGGATCGGAGGATTAGTAGGATCGGAGGGCGCCTTTAAAAAATAAAATATTAAATCCCTATTTAAATCAAAATGACCCCTTCCTCCTTTTTCTTTGAGGTTCCTTCTCCCTTTCATTTCTTCTTCTTCTTTTCTTCTTCTTCTTCTTCTTCTTCTTCTTCTTCTTCTTCTTCTTCTTCTTCTTCTTCGTCGTCGTCGTCGTCGCTTCTTCTTCTTCTTCTTCTTCTTCTTCTTCTTCTTCTTCTTCTTCTTCTTCTTCTTCTTCTTCTTCTTCTTCTTCTTCTATGTATCAGTTGCCTATGCCTACCTGCATGCACAACTACTACCATCATCACTTCAACTCTTACTCTCCCCCTTCTTCTTCCCAACCATGATGTTTTGTATTTGTGTTTCTTTCTTTCTTTCTTTCTTTCTTTTATAAAAGAACTCTTCAATTACATTCTTTCATTTTATTTTATTTATTTATCATTTTTGCATTCCCCGTTCCATCCTTTTGTTACCGCCACTCCCACTTGCCTCCTTCCCCCTTCTCTCCTTTCCTATCACCACTCCCACCCCTGCTTCTACCTCCACCCCAAAATCACATTAGTCTTTTTTCTAATTCTTTTAATGAAAGAAAGGAAGTGTCCGTTGAAATGAAGGCAGCTCAGACGCTAAAAGACAGGCTATCTGTTCATTTCCTACAGCTTAATTGAGTGCACCTTTGGGGTGATTTTTTGTGTTAATTACTTTCTTGAAACTCTACATGCGTTTTGTGGTGTTCATGTACGCTGAATTTTTGTCTCTTTCTTGTCTTGGATCTAAGCGTGGTATACAAAAAGTGTGTGCGCGCGTGTGTGTGTTGTGTGTGTGTGAAGGGGATTCGTGTGGAGGGCTAAGAGGCGGGGTGGTTTTCATTATCTATATTCTTCTATCTCTGCAGGTGAGTATACAATATTATGAGATCGGATCATTTGAAGTCCTTTTCTTTGGAAATACCTTCAATTTTATGGTCTAGTTTTTGGAGGGCCATTTGATCTTGAGCCTTGACCACCGTCTGAAATCATTGTCACAAGCGTCAACAACAAATCCAACTTTGTGAGAAATGCATCGACAGATGTATATGCGACAGACCGATTAAAGCATCAGCGGACATCTCCATCCTTTTCTGTCAATATCTTAAAGTTGTTCCAGTCTCCCCATTTCTATACAAAAAATGAGAAAAACTGGTAAGCGAAAGGGTGACACCCAACATGTGCCCATTTCCATCTATCCTGGGTGCAACTCTCCCCCCGCTCTCCCTCCCCTCTCCAATACCAGCATCGTACACAAAGCGATCCTAACCACCCCATGTACCTTTATCCCCCACACCCCCCACCCCCGCCCGCCCGCCCCGCCCTCCCCCCTCCCGTCCATTCCACCAAAATCCTCCGATCCCATCCCTTGAGTCCCCATAACCCCTCCCCACCTCTGTTTACAATCTTCACCACACCCTCCATTCCCTGCCACTGTCTACATGTAGCGAGTGTAGAACGAACTGATTAAGCAAGGGCGATATTCAATAGGAAAAGAATTAATTAAAACCCGGATGACCTGCCTGCAGTTCTCCTCCCACCTCTTACATTACGCCCGGGGAATCTTGTACGCCCTTCCTTGCAGTAGTGGTGTTTTAAGAGTCTTGGAGTCAGACCGTTCTATTGCTGGCGTACAGTCTGTGTAATGTATTTTCCCTGTCTGTTTGTAGTTTGTTTTATGTTTGCATTCATGTATATTACTTGCTATATAATTAGGAGAGTGACATTGGGGTCGCCTTTTTCAACTAAAGCGCAGCAACCGCAGAGCAGCGTTGCACTGGCTAGGGGGAAGTGGACAGGGGACAGGACGTAATGTTTTGTGGGCGTTGTACCTGGCACTCACGCATCTGTGTAGGACATGACAGCCAATCTTGCAAGTCTGTGCAGTGGAATGCCTGAATGACCTCGATTACACTAGACTAGACCTCCATTGATACTCTCATCCGAAGAAAGAAAGGCCTGACCCACTGCGCTGTCTTAAAATCACGGTCATATTATCGGTACGCTTGTCACCCTTGGCCGTTATTGCTTAGATGACAATTCCCCACTCGGCTACCATGCCCGTCTCCCCACAACACCCCTGCTTAATTAAAAAAAATATTAATGTGTTTTTTTGTTGTCTGATTTCACTGTACCGAAGACAAAACATCATAAGTCAACGTACATAACTACCCGGCATGTACTGTTCCAATTTCCCTCTGTTAATTCTTCCCCGAGTTTCATTTACTCAGCGCAATACTGAGACGTTTCTTGGGAGGATCAGGCACACTCCAAGACCAAAATACGTTTTGCTGAAATCACTGAAGTCCAGAAGCCAATATATCTAGCGATTCTGCCCGCAAGTTTTAGCACGATTGTAGAAATTCTAGCCTATCCTATCCAATCTAATTCAATGTCCATTTGTATAGTGCACGATTATATGCCAAGAAGACATGCGTGCAGTCTATAATTATACAGAATACAAAACACTTCATTGTCGCCATAACAATGACAACTCAGCATAGATACCTACACATAGTGTAAAGTACACGTTAAGCATAATTTTTATGACCTCTGGAATGGTACACTATCATACATTTCGGGACAACTTTTCACCATCATTCATTCTGCACAATGGAATGCTGTAACCCTCACGACTTATTCTATGGGGACCGCTAGTGGGTCACCCGGTGAATTACTTTAATACATTTATTTGTTTAGCTCGGTCTGTGTTAAGGCTGGGGTACAGAGATAGATAGAAAAATGGTAAAAGATCACTGTCACACTAGCTTTCACACGGCTATGAATCATTATGTAGTCCAGCCACTTGATAACACTCAAAATCACACATTTATTTCTTCTACTCTATACACGATCTTCGAAGTACGAATCTAATTTAAAAGTTCAATTGTCAATGCGAATGATTCGCGCGTTGATAATCTAGGCAGCTACTTTCTCTTCATAGGGCACTGGCTACTAGTGTTCATGAAGAGTGGACTACTGTGGTCCTTTTGATACAGTTTTAGTGCACTGTTTCCTGGGCACTTAACTGAATTGCTGCGTGGTTGAAGCACTGCGTTGAGGTAGCTTCTATGACACTCTGTGTTGTCGTTGCTTGTGTTCGACGGGTGGGCTATCTGCGCTCGATGCCAACTCGAATCGTAGATTAGGTTCTATTCGTTGCAGAGTTGGGCTCACGATATCCCGCCTGCTCGTCTGTAACATAAGAGACGAAATTCTGCACAACCCTGAATAATAGGTCTGTGCAGAGCGTCTCACTGAAAGCCAAAGTAGCCCTCAGTGATAGCTCCACATCTCTATACATAAGCGACGAACATTCTGCTATGTCGGTGGTCCACTGGAATCTCTACTCTAATTTCCTATACATACATAAATATAAATCGTGGCTAACTATACACATAAAGAATTAATAATATTATAAACATTCACTGGTACAGCCACTGGTCTGCATGCATACATATAGGTTAAACAACAGTGGTTCCGTCAGGTATACAACATGGCGTCAAAACCGGTCGTGCTTGACACGTGTTCGGCTTCTCCACGTGGTAAGGCAAAGTCGGACTAACAATTCAAATCTATGCAGAGCAAATTCCACAAACATAATTTCAACAATAATATAAATACATCACGATGAAACAGAAGTATGTTCATTTACCTGTTCGACAATGTCAGACCCGTGGCTACTTGATTGAATTCAAATATTCAACAAGCACTGCTTCCCTGTTCTATCAGTGGAGATATTTCTCTGCTCGAATGTAGCTGTGTACTGCTCAGAGCTTTCCACACAACTCATCCTATACTTGGCTTTGACTGAATCAGCCAGAACTGGTCCTAACCACTCTACCTGTGTCCTGATTGGCTGAAACAATCTAAGTGGCTATAAAGTTCAAAACCCGATCGTAGGCTGAGATGATGTCACTAAACGGCTCGCGTCAGCTCGCAGTGTGTGTACACATCAGTTATACCTTAATATAGACTACAGTAACCTTCTAAGTTTTACTACTGGTAAACAAGCAAAAGCTCAAATAGTGCGGGGTAAACGGGTCTGCTTGTTACAGTGAGCAAAACTACATCGAAAGCAGCCATTTTATTATTTTTTTTAATGTCTTTCTTACGATGGATAAAATGAAAATAACAGCTCGGGTCGGGCCGTGTTCTCAAGGGCGTGGCCGAAAGACGGGAGTCACATACTACACTCGGCTACAAGTGGCGCAACGACCGGGAACAGGATGATGCTAAATGAAAATAACAGTTCAGGTCAAGCCGTGTTCTGAAGGTCGTAGCCGGGAGATGGAGTCAAATACTCCGCTCGGCTACAATGATAAAGCCGAGTTTCAAGAAAATTAAGATGTAATTTTTCAGCTACGAGTGTCAGGAAATATATTTGATTGGCTTGCCAACTTTTTTGTGTTTTTTTTCTCTTTCAGCTCACGTTCAGCTACTGCAATTTTCTCTTAACTGTTTTTTTTTCTCTTTCTGTGATATAAAATATCTCGCGCCCATTATCTTCACGATTCAATTGTACTCTCTCTGTCTCTGTCTGACTCTGTCGCTCTCTCTATCTTTCAAACGAAGGGAGGACGGGGGATGTGTGTGAATGCGTAAGTATACATTGAACCAAGACCTGAAGCATATTTGTGAGTTAACATTTGGAGTCTTCAGTTTCCCCTAAAAACAAAATGTTAACATAACCACGCTCCTAAGTCTTATCTCCCCTCCACCTCCCCCTCCGCCTTCTCTCTCTCTCTCTCTCTCTCTCTCTCTCTCTCTCACTCTCTCTCTCTCTGAACCCCTTGGGGTCATGAGCAATCTTGCCACTGTAGATTGTTCAAACCTATAAAGGGAAAAGTGAAAGCCCCAGTTGAAAACCTGTCTTTCCTTTGTAGGCAAGACAGATTCACTGCGGCAACAGTACCCCCGTTGGAGTGCCGGGGGGTTTCAGTATAAATAGTATCCCCACTTTATGGAAATTTAGTGCTTTAAATTCCCACTGTCGCTGTCTTCCTCATTTACTCTTTCCCATTCCTGCTCTGTCCTATCACTCTGCTATACTATCTTCTTCTTCGCTAGATCAATGACCTACCTTTTTTCTTGAAAACTCTTCCTGGACAAGACTCCTTGTTTGTGTATGAGGTCTGTTGGATCAGCTTGGGAGTGTTGGACGTTTTCTGCCGGGTGGTCACTAGGGCTTCCTATGATTGTATTATTTAGCACTATAGGCATTTTATATGTATGTGTTTTGTTGATGATTTATAATGATGTTTGTATTCTATTTTGTTTTTGTAACCGGGGGTTCGAGTAGTTGGGGTAAAGCCTCAGCCGTCCACTGCGTGGGATGTCTTTATTGTAAAGTGACTGGTCGGTGGATGGCATTCAATTTTCTCACTAGGGTTGTTTCGGCAGATCTTTTATGCGGATTGGGGGTTGTCCGGTCCTGATTTGGCTCGGAAGAGTCCGCTGGACCTAAAGCGTCAATCAATCAATCAATCAATCAATCAATCAATCTCTCTCTCTGTGTGTGTCTCTCTCTGTCTCTGTCTCTTTCTCCGTCTCTGTCTCTCTGTCTCTCTCTGTCTGTCTGTCTGTCTGTCTGTCTGTCTCTCTCTCTCTCTCTCTCTCTCTCTCTCTCTCTCTCTCTCTCTCTCTCTCTCTCTCTCTCTCTCTCTCTCTCTCTCTCTCTCTCGTCTTCTCTCCCTTTTCCTTCCACCCAGATTGTAGCCTACAACGTCACTGTTTCACCCAAAGCAATCCAGGTCTCCTACCCTTGTTTCTGCTTCCCCAAGTCCCCCGTGGAACTCGCTGTGGGGCTGAGAAATTTCCAATTACGGGAGTCGCCTTATGCATTTCTAGAGGAGATCAGCACTCTTCTCTAAAATTAACCTTTTGACGTGAATCTCAAAGTGTAATTTTCTCCATTGCGCGCAAGGGCCATTATTGACCCCGTCTTAGTTTTGGACACGACGCGGTTGCTCCCCTTTTTTCCCTCTTTGCTCGATTTTTCGTTTCTGTTATCTCTCCTCCTTCCCCCCTCACCCCTCCTTCCCCCCTCCCCCCACTGCATTCGGTTAAACATTGTTCTCCACTTCTTCGGCCATCTTTTTCTTCTTTCTCCCTTCTCTCTTCATTTCACCATTGTTATCACCTCTGTTCCTTCCCCTTTAGTTGATTGTTTGTTTGTTTGTTTGTTTCAACCGCGAGGCATTTTGCTGAGTTACTCTCCTCCTCCCTTAAACCTCTCCATCCCCCCTCCCATAGCCTACGTTTTTACTTTATGTTTGTTTTGACTTGACTAGGGTTTTCACGCAGAAGCTCCTGGCCATGGATGTCAGCCCGACCTTGATAAGGTGGATCCACAGTTTTATGACCGTACGTCCACAGAGGGTCAGGATTGGCACTACCATGTACTCCATACTGATGATCAACACTGGGGCTCCTCAGGGATGCGTGCTATCCCCAGTCCTGTTCACCACCTACACTGCCGACTGTCGCTCAACAGACCCCAGCAACATCCAGGTCAAGTTTGCCGACGACACATCCATTTCAGGATTGGTGAACACCGACGAGACGGCATACAGGTTGGGCGTGGACGGGTTCGTGGAGTGGTGCGACAGGAACTACCTGGAGCTCAACGTTGCCAAGACGGAGGAGATGGTGATTGATTTCCGCCTCAAGTCCAGTACCATCAAGCCACTCACCATCAAGGGCGAAGCAGTCCGGATAGTTGACAGATACAAGTACCTTGGTACGGTAATTGACAACAAGCTGAACTGGTCTGCAAACGTGGACGCCTGCTGCAAGAAGGCAAACCAAAGACTCTTTTTTCTTCGCAAGCTCAGACAGTTCAGGGTCAATAGCACAATCCTGCAACTATTCTATCAGTCAGTGGTGGAGAGCATACTGTTGTTCAATCAACTAAGCTACTACAACTCCACCAAGCTGGCAGACAGAGAGAGGATGGACAGAGTCACTTCAGCAGCAGCTAAAGTGATAGGGAAGGAGGTTAGACCCCTGGCGGAGACCTACAGCAGGGTGGCGCTGAGGAAGATCAGCAAGATTCAAGCAGATGTGTCTCACCCGCTGCATGAAACTGTTGCTGGGTGTGTGTCGAGGCGCAACACAGGGCGCTTAATCTCCCTGTGGGCCCGAACCTCTAGATTCAGTGACTCCTTCCTCCCCAGTGCCCCACGACAAGGAGGCTGGGGATTGGCTCATAGGCTGTGACTTGCTCAGTAGGTCAGCAAACTGTTCATCTAAACCAAGTCTTTCATCAACAAAGACAGTGGGCAAGAAATCAGGCTATGTACATGTGTATGTGTGTGTGTGTGTGTAGGTGTGTGTGTGTGTGTGTGTGAAATAATATCTTATTTTATAATGTAGTCTAAGGCATGCATTATTATATTATATTTTATAATTATTGTTAGTTTGAGTGACATGTAATGCGTGTGTGTGTATATATAGATATAAGTGTATGGGGTATATATGTGTATGTATATGTATGTATATATGTGTATATGTATGTATAGATATCTATAAATATGTGAAAGTGTGTGTGTGTGATAGTGCGCGTGTGCTTGTGTGTTGGTGTGTGGGTGTGTGATAACGTTATGATCTTAATCACTGTAGATATCATCATCATCATAATTATTTATTTTCAGTTTAGTGTGTGGTTTTTATTGTTTGAGATTTTATATGCAGATGGACACTGCAATAAGAATTTCCTTGCAGGTACATGTATTTGTGGGGACAATAAAGAGTCTGTATCTGTATCTGTATCTGTATATTAATGTTGTACCCAATTGTTCGCCGCATAGCTAAGTTCTTTATTAGTGTTATTGTTTTGTAAACGTTTCGATCTGTTACTGAAGCAGCCAGCATTCCCCATGTAGCCTCCACTCCAAAATGCTATCTTCTCAGTGTGATTGATTGTCTCCCCTTTTGTCTTTTCAGACGAAACTTTATTTTGTGTTTTATCTTTTTTTTTTCTTTTTTTTTTAAAGGACGAAACAGCATGACCTTCCATTAGTGCATTTTACAAAATAATTATCTATTTTTTTTTAATTAAAAAGAAGAAGAAGAAGAAGAAAAGAATGATGGCCTGGGTTACTGCTGTCTCCATTTACGACGGAGCCCCCAATCCCTTCGCCACATTTTTGTGTCTTCGTCTCGGTTGTCGCCCTTCTCTTCCATCTCGTTTCGGTTGTCCCCCTTTTGCCGCGCAGGATGGATGATGCGTATCAGAAGAAAATGGAAACAAATACCCCTGGCATTGACGTGGCGGACTCTTTCTGTTTCTCAAGGCAACAAAGAGTCAGGGAGGCGAGTATCCCATTTAGCAAGTTGTGCGCCCAGCAGAAGAAAAATCACTGTGGCTTTCACCGCGTTGACCCACAGCGGTCTTCTTTTTCTTCGTTGTCTTCATCTTCGGCGTCGTCGTCGTCGTCATCATCATCATCATCATCATCATCATCATCATCATCATCATCATCATCATCATCATCATCATCATCATTATCATCATCATCATCATCATCATCATCGTCATCATCATCGTCGTCATCATCATCATCATCATCATCATCATCATCATCATCTACATCTTCTTCTCATGGCAAGTACAATATAGTGTATGACGAAATCTTAAATTGGTTTACTTCATCTAGAATTCCTTTTTTTTTTTTTTTTTAGAAATGAGAGGCAACCAGATTGTATAAAACAAAGGAAGACTAGCCTTAACAGAATTTTGAAATGAAATGTGAAAAGAGGAAAGCTGAAAACGGAACAAGCTGATCCCAGTTCTTTGCAAGCGCACTGATCATGTTTTCAGGACTATTAGCGCTGTACAAGATTATTACATCATCATCATCATCATCATCATCATCATCATCATCACCATCACCATAATCATCATCATCATCATCATCATCATCATCATCATCATCACATAAAGCAAATATCGTATCGTTTACGGGAACAGCGACAGCGCATGATAAAATGCGAACAAACAGCAGTAATGTGAGCAATCTGAGCTAAAACAGCCACCATAACCTGCATGCGAACTACAACAGAAAAAGAGTCAATATGGAGCGCCTTGTCCCCCGAGTATAAAGTGAATAAAGCAATAAACCCACCATAAGAACCTATAATACTCGGAGAAGATTTACCCACCAGCAGCAGTATGAACAATCCGAGCAGTAAAAACAGCTATCCGATCTTGCATAATTGTTAGCTGAACAATCCTATCTTGCACCTGAACAATCCTATCTTGCACCTGAACAATCCTATCTTGCACCTGAACAATCCTATCTTGCATGTGAAGTACAATAACTATACTCCTAAAAAGAATAGTTAACAATGAAAGCATCTATCTGTAGGAGCAAGCTCAGTAATTAAAGCAGCTGTCCTATCTTGCGCGTGAACTACGATAACTACTCATAGAAAAGTGAACAGCCAGCGCTAATTAAAGCGGAGATTCGTCCTGTCACGGCTACCATTCAGCATCAGCTCTCTCACGCACACCGGAGTCGGGCCAGCACACTATTGGAACCATTACTAGATCACTGGAACCATTACTGAACAATGGGCACAATTACCGAGAGGAGAAAGAGGCCTGACGAAGCGTCCCAAAGGCTCCACACTGTATGGAAAGCTGCTTCCTCCACAAACACTCTGTCCACGGCTTAGCACACTCCTATAACCCCCCCCCCTTCCACCCCCCTTTTCTTTAACTCCACAAGGTTTAAAACATCACCCGGCCTGAACACTAACTGCTACAGGTCTCTTGTGGTGTTGGGTATGGACCATATACAAATGCCTGAGCAAGCCACTTCCCATCTAGTGCTGGGTGCATAAAAGCAGCAAATACGTGCAGAACCCAATCGAACGTCTTGTTGAACCTTTTGCTAGCCATCACCAAGAGAAGAAAACTGGCATGGTTTGGTCATAAAACCCGTCGCAACTGCCTTTCCAAGTCTTTCCATTCTGTGTGGCGCTGTAGAAAGAAGACACATTCTGTCGACAGATAAAAGAGCTGGTTAGAAAACAGCCAGGAATGGACATGAACGTCTATGCCAGACCTGCTCATAGATGTCCTCACTGAAAAAGTCTGCTGCTTCGTCCCTCATTGTCCCATTGCCAGATTGATGGTCGATTTAGGTAGATAGACATTAAGACATTTAGACAGACAGACATATAAACATAACAGACAGACATAATGGAACGAGCAGCCTGCAACCTAACATAGCATATCCCAAATCAACTGACTACAGAACAAGGCATGGTCTTGGCTTGTTGTTGCAGGCTAAATTAAAGGTGTTAGCCCTGTCGTAACGCAAAGCGCAGTTGTGCACAGAATTCGCCTTTTCATGGAATACCAACATTATTCTGAAGAAGAACAAGTCCAACAGCCTGTCCCTCGACAGTTCTTGAAATGATCTGTATGTACTGTGGTAACTTTGGTGCATAATTCAAATGCCAAATCAAGGTAGCAGACAACATGGCCTCTTTTGAATAGTCTTCGATCAGAGGCTCGAGTCACAGGCGCCATGGGTTGACCGTAACGGCGTTCCCACTCCATCAAGCCCAGTCGGCAACGCGGTCGCAGATGCATTACTGCTGTAAATAGATGGCCGAGACCGCGCAATATGCCACCGGAAATTGTTCCCTGAACCCGCGACCCCGCGCTGGACTCGCGGGCGGTTCTACTTCCGGTTGAAGGCGCGCCATATTTTTCTGTAATCACCTAGGATAGCAAAATGAAGCTCTGCTTTAGCAATGGTGGTACGTAAGCTTGTGACGTCAGTGAGGGTCTGAATGTGATAAAGGTAAATGATTGAGTGTTGTGGCTGCGGTTGTTGATGCTGTTGTTGTTGCTGCTGCTGCCGTTGGTTGGTTGGTTTATTCATGTCCGTGTACAATGTACTCAATTCGAAGACTTTGGCAAATGAGCACGATGTATATTTAATCCGTATTTTGGATTCTTGGGAGTTTGAATGAATTTATAATTAGTCGCCTTCGCAAAAGAAATTAGGGTTGTCCTCTTGGCAGAAACCACGGCAACGACAGCGCAACGCCATCCATGACAAGTTACTCACTCACACACAGACACACTTACACACACAAACACACACACGCACACACCGGTACACACACACACATACACCCACACAAACAGAGAGAGAGAGAGAGAGAGATAGAGAGAGAGAGGCAGAGGCAGAGGCAGAGGCAAAGACGATGTTTTAGGAAGACATGAAGAGGTTTGTTCAAAAGATTACGACGATGAAAGGCGTTGAAGCGACGACAGATCTGGAATACAAACAGCAAACCAGCCACAGTAAACAGATCTGTCAAATATCGCGTCGCTTCTTTATTGTTTTCTGTCAAACACACTGGGAAAATACTGGAAACTACCGTCTTGACAGTGAATCACTGCCCGTGGGAATGATGTGGATGTGTTGACATGAAAAGTGGCTGATGGGAGAAATGGTCTGGAGAGGGAAAGGGGACGTGGCGTTGGCTTAGAGAGAGAGAGAGAGAGAGAGAGAGAGAGAGAGAGAGAGAGAGAGAGAATTTTATGTGGGCTTGCGCGCGCGAGGTGTGTGTGTGTGTGTGTGTGCATAAGAGGTAGGAAGGAGGGAGGGAGGGAGAAGTTGGAGACAAAAAGGGATTTTAGGAAGGAATGAGAAAAAAAGGAAGATTGAATTGAACTGATGTTAGCGCATTTTTCCGCTGAAGACACTGGCGGAGAGCCCAATCCAATGTCACCAACAATTCTAAGGGCTGTTCAAACTATTACAGCTATAATGCGTCTTAATGCCAAACAGGAGCAAACAGGATCGCAACTGGAGGGAAACTAGATACAGGGAAAGGACTACGGTCGGGATGATGGTGATCATTTTGGAGGGCTTTAAAAAAACAGTAACGACACCAAATGAGTAATTGTGGGACCTATCGATAAGGCTACGAATAGAGAGAGAGAGAGAGAGAGAGAGAGAGAGAGAGAGAGAGAGAGAGAGAGAGAGAGAGAGAGAGAGAGAGAGAGTAAGACTTCTGACTGTTTTACTGAGTAAACATTTTGTTCATATCAAGGGGATTGCGGATATAATGGAAATAGTTAACACACAAGGCAATAAAACCAAAAATAGGAGAAAGCATGTTTATCATAAACAGTTTCATTTCTTTTAATAAAGGTTAAAAACAAACGACAATATAAAAAATAGTCCTCAAACATTCAGTTTTCCCATTCATTTTCACGAATATCTACTAGTACACACATAACTTCAAGACAATCCTACAAGCTTTATTTCACTGGAATCACGTCTGTTGATCACTGATCTTCCTCCGTTGAAAGCATTTATATATTATAAACCATGCATTCTGTGTGGTCATTCTCTCACTCTTGCTTGCCATCATCTGAATAAAATGTCTTCTCTGAGAATTGACAGTTACCTCTTTAAACGTGATTGTACAAAATCTGTCATATATAGGACAAATACAACAGGTGCAGTTCTGTTTCTTCTGCGCCTGGACAGAATGGACAGTCATTTGATACACACTGTGTGACGTATGTGTTCTTGTGTGTTTTCAAGTTACTGATGCCTAACCTTAATCGTACCATCGCATCTTTGAAACACGTTTGCTTATAACAGTATATTTCTGAATTTAAATTTGTCTTGAACTGTCTATACAAACGGAATATGTTACTTTCATTTAATGCAGCATACCACTCTTGTTTGTGGATGTCCACAAGTCTTTAAACTAATAAGTAAATTTCATTTCGTGGCCCACAGCCATACGAATGCAAAACCAGTTCTTTCAATGAGGTATAGCAGTTTAGACACCCAGTTATATTTTTTCCATTACTGTCTATGGTACATAGCATGCGATACTCTTGTTCAGGAAGCCGAGTGTCGCCCCTTCTCATTAGTCTGAATCAGTATTTTAAGGCGCTGATGTAACCATTTAATGGTAATGAATGTCTTTCTAAGTCACCGTTCACCATTCTATTTGGGGTTCTTGATGCTACATTTAGAAACCTTTTACATGCAAACAAATGTACTTGTTCAGTTGGGTCTTCTTTGACTAACAAGCTCCACACCTCTGAGAGCCTAAAAGAGCATAGGTTGAATCATCGTGTCAAACAGTTTAAAGAATGTTTTATTCTGGTTAAAACACCAAGACTATTATGAGCTTTAAGCACTCCAAACAAAGCCTTTTTCCATTTTATTGCCAGCTGGTTTGCACTTTCGTTGAGTCTCATTGCCGTGGTAAAGAGGAAGACTCGGTACACACAGCTGTTTACCTCTTCGTGTTTTTTCTTGGACAAACCATTTTCCATTCTTCCCAAGAAATCCCCCATGTATAAAAACCAAGACTTTACTTTTATCTGTATTTATGGTCAGTCCTAGTTCCTGGCACATTTGATTGACTATGTCAAGTGGAGTCTGCAACCCTGTTTGTGAACAAGACAGCACAGCCAAATTAATCATCAGCAAAGAGCAATGTGAACAACCTGCCCAAATCAGCAACTCTCAATGCTAGCTCGTTAATTACCACCGAGAACATTGTCGGGTTTAACATACAGCCGGCCTTGCCTTAGCCATGGTGGGCATTCAAACGCTTCTGTCAGTTCATTATTTACACGAAAACCAGCGAGAACTGATTGGTACATAGACCTGATTGCTTTTATAAATGTAGAGAAAGCACCACTTCTACGCAGCGTTGCAACAAGAGTTTCCTTCTTAATTGTGTCAAAAGCCTTCCTCAAATCAATAAGTGCTACGTACAATTTCCCTCACTATTTGGCCAGATGCTCTTCCGAGTATACAGTGTGAATACGTACTTGGTCCAAGCCGGATTACCCACTCCAAAATCCTGCTTGTTCTTGTGCTTCGCTGATTTCATTATTAGTCTCAAGACACACATATAGTTTTGATTTAGAATTGAAGTGTAGCACTCTGAGAGAGAGAGAGAGAGAGAGAGGGGGGGGGGTTAACAGAAAGGTATTTAGGAAATGGGGTGGGGACGGGCGCGAAAAGTGGAAAGAGATGAAGGGAAATAAAGATGAGGAAAGGAGAGGAAGGAGCAGAGGCTGTGATTAAACAAACGGACTGAAGACATTTGTTCAAACGATTAAAATGACAACATGGAGACGCTGCTGGAGAAGCAAAACTCGAAAGAATGGGAGGAAGTGTTGAACTTCACTGTATGGGCAATGAGTGGTCGGAGGAGTCGACCCTCTCTCTCTCCCTCCCCCACCTGACCCCCCCCCCTCTCTCTCTCTTTCTCTCTCTCTCTCTCTCTCTCTCTCTCTCTCTCTTCAGGTCTACTCCTCCCCACACCGACCCCACCATCAATAGGTTCCTTCAGGTCTGTTGTGTTCGTCCAGGTCTTTGTTCCCCCAGATCTGTCTCAAACATGCGGGGGAGGCAGACTTAGAAGAACAAAGGTCTGGAGGAATGTAGACCTGGAGTTACACAGAACTGGGGGAACATAGACACGCTCCGTTGGGTTCTGAGGAGTGGGTGGGTTGGGGGATGAAGAAGAGGTGGTGCCAGGGTACAGCAAAAGGTAAGGCAGTGATGAGGAGGGTGTGGGAAAGGGAAGAGAGGGTGGGTTAGGTGTGGACCGAAAGATGGCGAAATGTGGCAAAGTCATTGAGTCAAATTATCAGGTTTGGTGATCATGCCGCTGTTGCTGCCGAGACTGCAAAAGACATTAACCCCGGTATTTCTTATTCAGTGGCGATGGCAATGAGACAATTAGCCTCTGACACCCCCGATGACAGCAAGAGTACTTTCTATTCCGAGGGTATAGGCATTCGACCAGTACCGCCCACATCATCATCATCATCATCATCATCATCATCATCATCATCATCATCATCATCATCATCATCATCATCATCATCATCATCATCATCATCATCATCATCATCATCATCATCATCATCATCATCATCATCATCATCATCATCATCATCATCATCATCATCATCATCATCATCATCATCATCATCATCATCATCATCATCATCATCATCATCATCATCATCATCATCATCATCATCATCATCATCATCATCATCATCATCATCATCATCATCATCATCATCATCATCATCATCATCATCATCATCATCATCATCATCATCATCATCATCATCATCATCATCATCATCATCATCATCATCATCATCATCATCATCATCATCATCATCATCATCATCATCATCATCATCATCATCATCATCATCATCATCATCATCATCATCATCATCATCATCATCATCATCATCATCATCATCATCATCATCATCATCATCATCATCATCATCATCATCATCATCATCATCATCATCATCATCATCATCATCATCATCATCATCATCATCATCATCATCATCATCATCATCATCATCATCATCATCATCATCATCATCATCATCATCATCATCATCATCATCATCATCATTATCATCATCATAATCATCATCTTTACCACCACCACTACCACCACCACTACCACCACCACCAGCGCTACAATTGCAATGCCCACTGTACCAACAAAATCCAAACAAAACAAAAACTGCCTTAAAATAACAAAGTTACATTTCGGGAGTCGGTCCTCTGGATCCACAATACTCTGGATGAGGTGAAGGATTACGTGTCGTCGTCGTCGCTGACAGACCTACGGGGAAGAGCTTAATTAGCGCCTGTGATGACGTCCACAGGACGTGACTGATGACATACGTAATAACTATGACGTCAGGCCGCTAATGACGATGACTTGAACACTGAGACTGACGACAGAGGTAATGACAGCGATAACATACGCCGTCGGCTTAAAATAAGAATCATAGAATAAACATTCTTAGAATTACATACGTTCTTTGACTTAATTATTGCAGCTTTAGGTGTTAAAAACAGGAAACAATGTGTGTGTTATAATGAACTTTGAAAGCAGCTTTAAGTTTTATTCACGCGCAATAATAAGGTGATAAGGAGTCTTTGATGGGGTTACATTCCACTGGCAGCATGTTTAAGCCCAAATCCTAACGTTAGAGAAGCCAATGACTGACAGTGAGGTATACTTTTAGTTTTCCCTTCCCTATTGTTTCTATCTGGATCTCTTACGTAATTATATCTTCACTTTGTTCTCATCGGCTCTCTCGTCCACACTAACACACACAAACACAACAACAACAACAAACAAAACAAAAACCACAACAAAAAAAAACACACACACACCATTGACCACTCCTTCTCTCCTCTCCACATGTTTTCATATTGTCCATCACCCCTATCCTAATCGTACTCCAGCCCAATTCTTCCCCCTGAAAATGGCAGGGTTGACAAGCGCTTGATTCAATTAGGCATAGCTCCACTAATGTTTAGTACTACAAAACATAAAACATGCAATCACAATCCCAATCTGTATTGTCCCCAAAGCAAGGAAATCTGTTTGGTAGTGCACAACAATCACTGCCGACAGCACACACAGCACTCACTGTACAACAAAACAGCAATTCGGCAAAAGCCAAAATGCCCCCTATTCAACCATTCATCTCAACCGTCATACAGGTCTGCAACAGCAAAGGCTCAGTCCTGCTATATATAGATCCCTTTAAGCTTTCGGAATTCCTTAAGTGGTGAGCCTATCTCTGGCGGGGTATTAAGAGTACTAACAGGCGAACGATGGCAATTTGTGAGCAGACTTTTTTTTATAGGCCCTGATACTCAATGCGCTGATTCTAATTTAGGTCCTCTCTGCGCTACTGTCATTGTAGTAATACAGAACAAGGTGATGATGCCAGAACCGCAACTCATAGCCTGATGAGAGGGAGAGGGGAGGGAGGAAGGCAGAGAGAGAGAGAGAGAATTAAAATTAGAATTAGAATTTATTTTATTTCCAAAAAATGCCAACGCCCGTTATGGAACGGGGGCGTTTACAAAAACAAACAATACTACAAGTTACAAATATTACGCACACAAAGTCAGATATGTACACAATCATTACAAACAAAAATGAGCTAGCGTGATCTAGTCGTCTTAAGGCTTTATACAAATATATTGCCAAATTACACAGAGTGTTCACGTTCCTTGATGCTAACAACAATGCAAGTTTAAATTTCGATGGGTGTCTAAAAAACTTTGGAGGAATAAAATCGTGTCTTAAATCTTGAAGAGCCGAGCAACACAGTACAAAGTGAACTTCATCTTCTACAAAAGACGTACATAAACGACACACATTATTCACAATGATAGTACTGTATCTATCAGAATGTACAGCAATGCTGGATACGCCAAATCTAAATTTTACAAGAGCCTTCAAAACATGCCTATTAATATTTCATTTATTGTCTATTCACACATTCAGGTGATATTAGATGCCTATTAACTGCTACAGAAAGATACATTTCTTCTAAAAACGTTGTTTTAAATGTGTGATAAACCTCAAACCTGTCACTAGTTTGAATATGGTTATTCCAGTCTTGCCAACGGCAGTCAAAGATTCTCTGTTTGAAACAAGACAAAGAGAGAGAGACACAGAGAGAGAGAGAGAGAGAGAGAGAGAGAGAGAGAGAGAGAGAGGGAGGGAGAGACAGACAGACACAGAAGTTCTTACTCAAATCTGCGCCGTCCATCTTCAGTTATAATAAAGTCGGATTTCACATTGTCGCCAACGAAACCATCAAAGGACATTTGTTTTGTTTTTTTTGCGCGGTAGCCTCGTAGTAGCGCAGTGGATAAGTCGCCGGTTTCCTATACCGAAGGTCGCGGGTTCGATTCCCGCAAGGGGCGAACTTATGTGACTTAGGTACGAGACTATTGAGCTCACCGAGGGTTTTCACCAGGTACTCCGGTTTCCTCCCTCCCTCCCTTCAATAATGGCATTGGATGCAGTCGATGTAAAATTTGACAAATCAAAATTCTATTTCCTTTTCCGTCTTCTTAAAGCGACCGGCCTGCCTTTACACCAAATGTTTGAATGATGAATGGGTGTTTGTTGTGTATGTAGGAGAGTCTACAACGTGTGACCGTGCATGTTGGTTACAGTTCGTCGCGTTTTGAGTCTGAGTTAGGAATAAGGGGTGTCGGATAGCGCAGTGGTTGGAGCACTCGCTACTATGTCGCAAGTGAAGCACCGTCCAGTGCGGTTAGCCCTTGGATGGGTGACCGCAAAACGTGAAGCGACAAATAACAACGCCCCCAGTTGACTCAACTGTGACTGAGTACCTACTCTCTTAAGGGTGGGGAAGGTAAAGCAGCGAGGGAGAGAGAGAGGCATCACCCTCATTACGCTGGCCCAAGATAATAACGCTCCCCTACGGCCACAAGGCTATGGGACTATACCTTTATCTTACCTTCTTTTTTTAGGAATAAGGCGCGTACAGCATCCTGTATTACTGTAACTATTATAGGTCTTGCGACTATATATAAAATAATTACATGGCGTGTACCTTCATTGAGTGACCGAGGCTAAAAGCGTAGTCACTTACAAGACATGACGAATGTTGTTATGACCTAAACATGTTGCCTATTCCAATGCGGTTATGACGTAAACATTGTCAAGAGAGGTCACACTCGGTCAAGAATGGGCTGGCTGGCTGAAGACTAGCTTCACGATCAACGTGAGAACAGAAGAGCCGTGGCAGCCGTAATTCAATCGAGAAGTAAGTTATTTACCTACCAATCAGTAGGTTAATTAATGGAGCCACGGTGAAATCAAAGACGCACATTTTCATCCACATTTGTTTGAGATTTGTGGCGAAATCGTAGTGACTGTCGTCCAGTTGTGGCTGTTTGCATGAAATTATTAGAGTGCGATTACCATTGCAGTTGCACACCGAATAGTCTAGTATGATATTAACGCATACTCCACTTTGGTTTCCAGGAAACTGGTCCAGGATTTCCCTGGTCGGCGATGTTGATTGAAGGCCAAAGGGAGGAGGATTAGACGCAGCGGATTTTTTAATTTTATCTTTATCTTATCTACTCTACTGTTACAACACCGGTGATAGTGGGGCCGGGTAGCTCAGTTGGTAAGAGCGTCTTGCTAGTAACCGAAAGGTCGCTGGTTCGAATCCCGGATTGGTCAACGTGTGATCATATTATTTTCCCCTTTACCAACAACTGGCCCGCTGGTGTCAGTATAAATCGGTCCAGTAGTCACCTATATGCGAAAGTGTCGTGTGACTATAATCTACAAACAACAACAACAACCGGTGATCCACGTTTACGTTGCTTCTATGTCCATCAACCCAAATGACTGTATGTATATTTTATCTTGTACGAATTACTTGTATAATTATTCTTCAACGATTTGTCCCTGAGAAACGACTGTGAACTTTGATTATCCTTCCAGTCAATACGATTCCAACCGTCCATGATTAATCTGTTGTGATATGAGTATACAAATGAGATCTAAAACGTTTGTGAACCAAATTGTGTCATCTTCATATCAAGTTTGAAGACCAGCATATTTCTCTGAACTTCATGAGTATTAACGTTTTCCTTATTGGACTATCGACATCAAAGAAAACCCAGAAAATTTAGTCTTTTTGATTAGACTCAATACCACAAAAAAAATCACCTACAAACAGACAAGTTTTTTTAAAAAAATAATTTTATTTAAAAGGGATCGAAATTTAAATTTGATGTATTAACAAATCAAAATAAAGAGCGAACAAATTTATAATATGTGTATTTTTTAATAAATAAAAGTCAAAAGTACCACGAAGTGTTGGGTTTACAATTATTTAGTGACGGACAGTGGTTTTGTCGTCACAATTATTATTATTATTATTATTATTATTTTATTATTATTATTATTATTATTATTATTATTATTATTATTATTATTATTATTAATATTATTATTATTATTATTGTTATTATTATTATTATTATTATTATTATTATTATTATTATTATTATTATTATTATTATTATTATTATTATTACTATTATTATTTCTTTTCCAAAATTGTAATTTTAATTTTTTTCCATCTATAGCTTGAGTTTCAGATTTAATTATGAAAATGGATAAACTCTGCTATACTTCTCAAACTGGCGCTCTCTCTGTCTCAATGTCTCTCTCTCCCTCACCCAGCACCACCCACACAGAGCTTGAGTTCAGATTGAGTCTGTCTGTCTTTCTGTCTCCCCTTCTCCACCCTCTGTCTCCCTCGGTCTCTCTCGCTCTCGCTCGCTGCCCGTGTCCATGAAGGGGGGGATAAGTGGCGGTGATTTATCGCGGCTGATGATCGCATCATGGAGGCCAGCACTGACAATACCAATTAGACCTTCTGACTGCGAGCACTAACACCGCATCAGCCGCTCTCTCAATTAGCATTGCAACACCACCGCAAAGGCAGAGGATGGAGAAAAGAAAACGATTCTCTGGCTAGGAGGAAAATGCGAGGGGGATTTTCTTGGTAGGAGAAGGAGGAAAGAATTATTTTCTGTTAGAAGAAGGGGATTTTCCGTTAGAGGCCGAGGAAGAGGAGAGTAGGATTTTATGAAAAGAGGATTTCTGGCTCGGAGGAAGAGAGGATGAGGATTTTCTGTTAGGAGAAGAGGATGTTGTGTTGGAGGAAGAGGAGTGGAATTTTAGGAAAAGAGGATTTCTGGCTCGGAGGAAGAGAGGATGAGGATTTTCTGTTAGGAGAAGAGGATTTTCTAGCTAGGAGGAAGGACAGGAGAATTTTTCTGGATAGAAGGAAGAGAGGAAGATTTTCCGGATAGAAGAAATGTATGAGGATTTTTTTTGGCTATAAAAAAGAGATCAGGATTTTCTGGATAGAAGGAAGAGAGAAGGATTTACTGAATAGGAGGGAAAAAAAAACAATAATTATGTGGAGGAGCTGGAGAACAAGAAAATGAAGAAGACGGATTTTTTTCTAATGAGAAAGGAAGAGAGGATGATTTTATAAGAGGAAGGAGACGAGAACGATTTTGCCTTTTCTTAATTATTACAGTACTAATGAGGCCTATTACTAATTATATGCAATGGAATACAAGCAACAAGAATACTAGGGTTTTCTTAACGACAACAATAACAACAACAACAACAACAACACAGCCACGAAATAAGATCACAAAACACAGCCATCTTCCGAGACATTTACAAGATAAACACGACTTAATAGCAGTCAAGACGAACTTTTCTGCAACGCAAGTGAATGTAGAATGTGGACTACAAGAAAAACAGTCGAGAAAAAGATAAGGAATGGAGAGGGACAGAGGGTGAGGGGATCAGAATGGGATGAAGAGGCTGGCATCTCCAAATCCTCAATTACTCGGGTCCCAAATTAATGGCCCTCTAAACCCTTGTCCGGGCCCCGTGTGTACTTAGCCTGATGAGGCTGCCAGGGCCTGTCAGCGTCGAAAAGGCTTAGTCCTTACCTCATTCTCCCCAGCCAATCAAAACCCGCCTCTTTTGATCATGATCAAGTGCCCCTTCTTCGATGAGCCAATCAAAACCGAGCTCTCTCGATCGTGATCAAGCCTTTGGTGCGAGCTGACTGGTGCGTGATGCACGAGGTTGCTCAGCCTAATAGGACACACACGGACCCAAAACACATTTGGGCACCCTCTCCAGCCACGGGAGTCTCCAAGTCGAAGCACCTGCACTGCCATGCCACAAGACAAGAAGAAAATTTGGACTATCTCTGGGTTAAAACCATCGTTTAAAATTGAGCTTTATACTGGGACAGCAGCTGTTGTTTTATAATGTACTGTTCTTGTCTAGGACAATGTAGATCAGAACCGCTCCTTGCAACAAATATTTGAATACAGGTGTGTAGATGACTTCAAACACTTTCTGAAAGCAACTCCACCACTCGGCGTATTTAATGAGATGATCATTAGATCTATGTAAACATTTTCCAAAAATGTTCTTATAATGTTAAAATCTGACGACACCACGCTAGATTACGTTTACATTTATTAAGGCTTAAACCATCAACTTTATAATTATGACAGGGACGGTCTGACACAGTTACGTTTTTAAAAACTGATGATAATAATTATACAACATTCTAACGCTCAATCTTCTTCACGTCTCGGACAATGTGAAATTGGCCTCAGCAAAAGACCGTTATCTACGAATGCATAGTTTGACCTCAGTTTGCGAGAACTGGTCGCTGCCTGTAACATCTTCAAGAGGAGGGTGCCTCCGGACAAAAGCTTGTTTGGAGATAATTGGCTCTGTATCATAAGACGATGAAATTTATTTCTTCGCTCTCCCGCTCTCTCTCTCTCGCTCTCATACGCATAGTTTATATTTCTTTTTTTCTTGGTGCGTGGCTGGCTACCAGTATTATTGGTTTGTCTGAGTATCCATTAGTTCACGTGCCTGCTTGGTACAACAACATCGGACCAATGGTCTGTTAATGATCTCTCTCTCTCTCGCTCTCTCTCTCGTCAGAGCACCACCCATACACACAGGCACCATACCACACCAGCATTACGTCTTTACTCTTAGCACCTGAAATGAAATCATTATTTATTTTTATGATATATAATGAAATTGATATAGAGCACCTACATTACTAGAATAGCAGCCGCTGCGTAAGGCGCTAGCATTAAACTGACATTATTTGTTCTAACACCGGGCAAGGCGCTTGTTGTAGTGAACTTCTGATTGGAGCTATGGGAGGCGAGATATAGCAAACGCGCGCGCATTTGCGCTCGCGCAAATGCGCTCGCAAGTGCGCTCGCATTTACGCGCGCAAATGCGCTCGCAAGTGCGCTCGCATTTGCGCGCGCGGTTGCTACGCCCGTTGCTATGAGGGTTTTGCTGAAAACTGTCAACGGAGAGGAACTGAAAATGAACAAAGCGCAGACGCCAAAGATTAAAGAAGGAAAAAAAAATAGATCTAGCGTACATTTTGTAGTGGTTGGGCGCGGCTTTGTCACTGAGTAGCCTATAATAATATCATATGTGAGTTTATAGATTGATGTTAATAATAAATGCAAGAAATATTTAATTTGTGCACGTCTCAAATTCTTTCACAGACACATTCTTTTCCGGGTATAATTTTTACGTGTGTGGAGCGGAATATAGCAAATGCGAGCGCAAATGCGAGCGCAAATGCGCGCGCGTTTGCTATATCTCGCCTCCCATATGGAGCCGCTGAAGGCGCCAGCTTGCATCTCATCAAGGGCGCTGTCAAACAACCCGGATGACTGAAAACCCTTGATCAACTTTAGGTGCATGTGTTCATTTGAGCCATCACTTACCCTTTGTGCAGAATGACCAGTTTCTTCAGCGCGCCGCGCAGCGACATGGATTTGGGAAACATAAATGTGTGTATGTGTGGGTGTGTGTGTGTGTGGGTGTGTGTGTGGGGGTGGGTGTGTGGGTGTGTGTGTGTATGCATGCGCGCATGCGTGTTCTTGTGTGTGTGTGTGTGAGCATAACTGTACCCTGTATTTAAAAGTTGCATTTTCAATGTCTACTATCACCAAAATGTGTTATCCAAATGTTACAGACGTTGTGAAAGTTATTGCTAAATCTCCTGTTGGTAGACTGTTATAGACTGTTTTGAAATTATGTTTTGAAATAGTTAAAGTGTTTTAATAGTTACATTTTCAATGTCTAATATCACCTAAATGTGTGAAGAGACGTTAAATTAAAGATTGATTGATTGACTGTACCCTGTATCTGTTTTTAATAAATGTATTTCATAAGTAGAGTGTTTTCACTGCTTGACGTTTTGGTTTTTATTGTCATGTGATGTAAATAATTGGTGCAACGTTTAATGTCTTGTTACCAAAGTCTTTCTAATTTTAATGTACAGTATTTATCATTAAGTATATTTTATATATATATATATATATTTTAAGTAATTGTGTGTACTTTGGTAGAACCACAATGGAATTTCTCTGTTGAGATAATAAAGTATCCGTAAACGTATAACATCATGTTTTCTATATAAAAAAATGTGTGTGTGTGTGTGTGTTTGTGAGTGAAAAAAAAAAGAAATAAAGAAAGAGAGAGTAAGAGAGAGAGAGAGAGAGAGAGAGAGAGAGAGAGAGAGAGAGAGAGAGAGAGAGAGAGAGAGAGAAAGAGAGAGAGAGAGAGAGAGAGAGAGAGAGAGAGAGAGAGAGAGAGAGAGAGAGATACAGTAACACATCGAATAGAGTCCTTACAGGAAAGAGACTCCTGGGAGAGAAAGTATTCCCCATCATACTGGAGAGGCGAACCCAGGTTGTGCTGCACGCCATTCCATCATTCTAACCACTGGGCCAGACACCAACGCTCACCAGCACTTTGCACAGGCCAAACTAATAACTTTCCAACTTTTGGCCCCCAACCAAATTGCCATTTCACGCAATATAATATTAAACTCTTTTTGCAGCAAGTCGCCGCATGCAAAGCCCTCATCGGCGTGAGATATGGCATTAGTGCTTTGCGCATGCGCATCGACTTTTGAGTCATGAGCAGAAACTTTTTTTGAGCACGGAAGCACGCGCAGTCCATTTAGGTGCCTGTAGACACGTCATTAACACGAAAGGAGGCGCGTGCACATGAGCTATGATGAGCACTTACGGGTTCTTTAGGTACTGTCAATGTACAAAGAGTGCTTGGGCTGATTTTTTGTGATGTTAGTATCAAGTCCTGGGGCATTATTACAAGTTTCAAAAGGTATCATGCTTGCGATGCCGTCATCCGTGTATAAACCTTTTTGGAGTGACAGAGAGAGAGAGAGAGAGAGAGAGAGAGAGAGAGAGAGAGAGAGAGAGAGTGAGAGAGAGAGAGAGAGAGAGAAGAAAGAAAAAGAAAGAGAGGATAGGGGTGAGAGGGTGGGGATGGTGTAATCGGTAGAAAAAAAATGGAATGGAAGAAGAAGAAGAAGAAGAAGAAGAAGAAGAAGAAGAAGAAGAAGAAGAAGAAGAACAAGAACAAGAAGAAGAAGAACAAGAAGAAGAACAAGAAGAAGATGATGATGATGATAATGATGTCGTTGTCGTCATCATAACGAAGCTCATAGGCTTACTACAGGTGTATCTTGCATTTTTGTCTGGAGTAACTCCGCACACGTACACACTCATATTAGTTACACTCACTCCAAGCACACTCACATCCACACACAAACACCATGATCACCAAACCACCGACACTGATACTCAAACGCGAGAGAGAGAGAGAGAGAGAGAGAGAGAGAGAGAGAGAGAGAGAGAGAGAGAAAGAGAAAGAGAGAGAGAGAGAGAGAGAGAGAGGTGAGAAGGGGGGTGGGGGGGAGTGTAATCGGTAGACATAAATGGAAGAAGAAGAAGAAGATGATGATGAACACCATGATCACCAAACTACCGACACTGATACTCAAACGCGCGCGCGCGCGAGAGAGAAAGAGAGAGAGAGAGAGAGAGAGAGAGAGAGAGAGAGAGAGAGAGAGAGAGAGAGAGAGAGAGAGAGAGAGAACAAAAAATGGAAAGACGGGGGAAAGGGAGATAAATTGCGTGAAATAGAGGTAATGTGGTGTAAGGGGAGATAATGGCGGGATAATTAGCAAAAGTCGTGATCGCGTCTTGACAGTATAGCGAGAGGGGAAAAAGAAGGATAAGCTCCCTTGATGACTACCGGGCCTGCTAAAGCGGCTGACTTTCCTCGAGAACAAAGAAAAGAGTTGGGGGGTGGGGGGGGGGGGGGAGTCAACGTCATTAAAACAAAACAACAACAACAAAAAATGGCGTCACAACGACGGTGAAGATTGTGGGGGGGAAGAAGATACTGAATTACTCGACAAATAAAAAATCAGTTTACGCCTTAATATAACTTGGGGAGAGAGAGAGATAGATAGATAGATACTCAGTGCTTACAGGGTCCAGCGGACTGCCAAGAGCCGAATCAGGACCACGAGAGAGAGAGAGACAGAGACAGACAGACAGAGAGAGACAGAGAAAGAGAGACAGAGAGACAAAGACAGGGAGAGAGGGACAGAGACAGAGAGAGACATACACAGAGAGACAGAGAGACAGACAGAGACACACACAGAGAGAGACAGAGACAGAATGAGAGACAGAGACACACACAGACAGAGACAGAGAGATACACAGAAGGAGAGAGAGAGGCAGGCAGACAGTCTCCCATCAGCCCCACTCCCCAACAGGCTTTCTATATTCCCATCCCTATTCAGCGTAGACGAGCCTGATGACTTCTATACTGCTACTCCCTAACCGAATGCTTGACATACTTCATACAGGCGTAATTGATGCGAATAGGGAGCAGTCCTCATCAGGATCACAAAGCGTAGCTGAGACTAGCCGTCGCTAACGTTAGGTACTCTAGGTACTCTAGCCGTCGCTAACGTTAGGTACTCTAGGTACTCTAGCCGTCGCTAACGTTAGGTACTCTAGGTACTCTAGCCGTCGCTAACGTTAGGTACTCTAGGTACTCTAGCCGTCGCTAACGTTAGGTACTCTAGGTACTCTAGCCGTCGCTAACGTTAGGTACTCTAGGTACTCTAGCCGTCGCTAACGTTAGGTACTCTAGGTACTCTAGCCGTCGCTAACGTTAGGTACTCTAGGTACTCTAGCCGTCGCTAACGTTAGGTACTCTAGGTACTCTAGCCGTCGCTAACGTTAGGTACTCTAGGTACTCTAGCCGTCGCTAACGTTAGGTACTCTAGGTACTCTAGCCGTCGCTAACGTTAGGTACTCTAGGTACTCTAGCCGTCGCTAACGTTAGGTACTCTAGGTACTCTAGCCGTCGCTAACGTTAGGTACTCTAGGTACTCTAGCCGTCGCTAACGTTAGGTACTCTAGGTACTCTAGCCGTCGCTAACGTTAGGTACTCTAGGTACTCTAGCCGTCGCTAACGTTAGGTACTCTAGGTACTCTAGCCCGTCGCTAACGTTAGGTACTCTAGGTACTCTAGCCGTCGCTAACGTTAGGTACTCTAGGTACTCTAGCCGTCGCTAACGTTAGGTACTCTAGGTACTCTAGCCGTCGCTAACGTTAGGTACTCTAGGTACTCTAGCCGTCGCTAACGTTAGGTACTCTAGGTACTCTAGCCGTCGCTAACGTTAGGTACTCTAGGTACTCTAGCCGTCGCTAACGTTAGGTACTCTAGGTACTCTAGCCGTCGCTAACGTTAGGTACTCTAGGTACTCTAGCCGTCGCTAACGTTAGGTACTCGGCGAGTCTCAGCTAGGCTGTGTGAGCCAGGTTCTGCTACTCTGGCTGCTCTCCTCTCCTCCCTAAACCCCACTACCACGGGCAGTAATCATCTTTGTCTTGATCTTTGGGCCTGTCCCAGAGAGAGAAGAGAAGGGGCAATCAGCCTGCAGAGAGGCGCGAACGTGAGAGTATCAAAAGTATCAACACTGGGGCCTCGTCGTCTTCCTTCTTCTCCAGCCTTCTACACCTTTCTTTTCAGTTCCGACTGGCTTTTTGTAGTTTTAGTTCTTCTTCTGCTTTCGTCCTCTTATTTTGTTCATTTACTTTTTTTTTGCTTCTTCTAGTACTTGTTGTTGTTGTTGTTGTTGTTGTTGTTGTTGTTGTTGTTGTTGTTGTTGTTGTTGTTCTTCTTCTTCTTCTTCTTCTTCTTCTTCTTCTTCTTCTTCTTTTCTCCTCCCCCCCCCACCTCACACTCATACCCCATCTCGTGCACTTCCCATCTTACTTCCCATAAGCTGGCAATTACATCATCATTCAAAAAAACAAAAAGTCAAAAAAAAGAAAGAATAGAAAGAAAGATAGTAGGAAAAGACAAGAAAGAAGGAAACGGAGAGGAAGAAACTATGGTTAAAAAATCCATATGTAATAGTATGATGACACTGACCAGCGAAGCCTATTTTAATTGGACCTGAGAAGTAACCAACCAGTACTAAACTTAAATACCACAGGTAATTATGGAACTTTTAAAGCATCTTAAGTCCAGTGAGTCAAAGAACCATCCTATGGTAAAGACTTGTGAAAATTAAAATGGCATTACTTTGAAACAGTCACCACAAAAGCTCGTCCTGTAGGTCACGACTTAAAGAAATCGCAATAGTTTGTGACAACAAAGCGTCTGTTCGTTCAACAGAAAGGTATCATTGATACTGCTTTTCATTTTTAAATCAATCCCCAAATTAAGCCTTAATGATAATAATGAAAGTACAATAGCGCCCCAAGCTCTGCTTCACACAAATAATAAAATAACAATGCCTTGTCACCTTATATTTACATCACAATATACTTAAAGGGCCACAGGATTAAACATTTCAGCGTCACTGATCCTTGTCAAATTCACAGCGAGGGCTGCTCCTCCGGAAGAAAAAAAAGATAAAACTTGTAGTTTGACTTGCTGAGAGAACTGTCCTCAAAAGGTGTTCGCTAGCTATACCAAAGCTGACTGGAAGCGACTTGGCTTCAGGGAAGAATATGATTAAAAGGTCATAGCAGAGTTTAATATGATTGCATGTCTTTGGTCGACGGTCTCTATGTCAAATTACTGTCAGCTAAGACGATGAACTCGTCAAAGCCAGGTACACTAGGGATCAGGGACGTTAGTCAACTGGGGGAAAGTAGGAGGTTTGTGCTGGGCGATGGGTAGTGGAATACTCCCATAGTAGACAGATGGAAGTGGTGGGAAAAAGTGAAGGGGTGCGCACACATGCACACTCTCATACACACACACGCATACACACAAGTATGTAGAACACCAAGACTGGGCTTTATTAAGAATGTAGGAATCGGAAAGTGATTTTTTGACGGAAAAGGGTTAGGGCAAGGGCTAGGGATAGATCTACAACTAACCCTTACCCGAACCCTTGTCTAAAAAGTTGACCTATTCGTCTCCTATAGGCGACGAAATAGGTCGCATTTTCTTCAAAATTTCTCCGAAAATTGACTGTATTTTCTCCGTCCCGGATAGAGCACTGCTGTGTACTTAAAACACTCTCATGCACCACAACTGCACTCCCATGCACTAAAAGAGCACTCCTGTGTACTTCGAAAAAAGTGGGTGGCTGGAAAAAAAAGTGGGTGGCTAATACAGACACCCATTTTCTGCATAAAAAGCAAGGTCAGTCACCCATTTCAAGGCTTATGTGAACACACGCCGACACACAAACACAATAACACACCAACACTATCCCATGACAATTGTTTATAGCATGATGTTGTTGCTGCTGACGATGATGTTGAAGATGATTATGATGATGCCGCTACCGATGATGAAGATCATTCAGATGACGATGCGGCTGCTGACGATGATGATGTCTTGTATAGCACTATCGTCCACAAGCTTACTGCCAATCTACCCCATCCAATCCGGTCCCATAACATCCAATCCAAAGAGGAAGCCAGCGCACGTAGCGATGGCTCTTTGGAAAAATCCCCAACTTTTTGCACCCCAAGTGCGGACGCAGGATTACTGCAGTTGATGGGAATGGAAATGGGACAGAGAGACAAGGTCCCGCAACAGGGACCCCCAAAATCCTTGCTGTCACGGATGGGCAAACTGTCCCAAAACACACAAACGGACAGTTTCTATTAATCGCCCGTGCGTTCATGTTCAACAAGCTGAAGAAAAAACTGATCAATGGAATTAGTAGTTTTGATCAGACCTCTTGATCAAAATATATATATATGTATGGGTGTGTTTGAAGACATGTGTTTTCGCTACCTTCTATTTTATTTCTCCGTCCAGTCCCCACGTACACGCTCCCCCTCCTCCCTCCTATGCCTCCCCACTTCTTGTCTTCCCTTACATCCGTACCACCTCTCCATATTTACCCTCTCCTATCTCTGAATTTCTAGTCTCCTTTCGTTCCCCTACCCAGGGGGCCCTCCCTCCTCTCTCTCTCTCCCTCTCTCTCTCTCTCTCTCTCTCTCTCTCTATATATATATATATATATATAAAATATATTAATTTCATTTGAAGTGTTTGAGGCATGCTCTTATTTAAATTAACGGGAACTGGAAGATTTAAGACTTAACTAAGATTCTAGTGTTGATTCGCTTTTACAAAAGTAAGAATACAAATTAAGGAAGAATGCGACAAAATGGATGTGAGTGCATGCACGCTTGTGCCTGTCAACATCTCAGCTGATTGAAGGAGGTGATGTTTTCCCCTAGCAGTATTATTTCATCACTACATTTTAAAGATGTCTTTTCATTGTTCATGGCCGAGTTATGTTATGCATTGTTCTTTTGTAGTTCTTCCAGAAAGAGCTGCACCAAGCGCTAACCAAAAACAGGTTCCAACTCTAGTTGCCCTTGGCGCTAGCTTGCTGCTTGCAGCTTAATGCGCAAAGTCCGATGCCCCAGACAACTGAGCGATCCTGGAAGTTCGAATGGAGAATAGGGGACCTTGATGCTTACTGAGCGTGTTTGTGCAACAGGCACTCACCGGTCCAGAACGTGAGTGTCAGGATCTTTAAAGTCCGTGCGATGGGATGCATGAGTGAAAATACTAGACCTGGATTAATAATATTCTTATCCCAATGAAACACCGAGAAAGATATTGTGCCCATCGCTGCTGTACTCCCGTAACTCCAGCATCTCCTGCCTTTTGTGACCAGCTCTTGTTGTAGGCGCGGTGTTGTTTAACTCCCCTTCCCTGGCAGCGAGCGGCACGAGTTGTCCCTCCTGATGGGGTTGCAATCTGGGGAAATTGGTTTTCAATATTGAATAAACTGATGGCTCAAGGAAAATTGCATTGCCATGATTGTGTCACTTGTCCCTAATAGGGTTTGACTGCGCCCAATCCCTCCTCAGCAAAATGCTCCCAGTCAATTTCGGCCCCTGCGTATGACTGGGCATTCTGATGGCGTGTTTGAAGACATGTGTTTTCGCTACCTTCTATTTTATTTCTCCGTCCAGTCCCACGTCCACTCTCCCCCTCTCTCTATGCCCTCCCCCACCTCTGGTCTTCCCTTACACTCCGTCACCACCTCTCCCTTAATCCTCTCCCCATCTCTGATCTTCTAGTCTCCATTCGTTCCCCTACCCCAGGGCCTTCTCTCTCTCTCTCTCTCTCTCTCTCTCTCTCTCTCTCTCTCTCTCTCTCTCTCTCTCTCTCTCTCTCTCTCTCGTCGTTACAGTGCCGCATGTTGGGTGTGTTAATATATTTCCATTTCTCTCCCGCACCCATCTCTCTCTCTCTCTCTCTCTCTCTCTCTCTCTCTCTCTCTCTCTCTCTCTCTCCCTCTCTCTCTCTGTCTCGCCGCTACAGTGCCGCATGTTTTATGTTGGGTGTGTTAATTTTTTTTTTTTTTGTTCTCTTTCTCTCCCGCTCCCCTCCCAAGCGGGCATTACCGCAGGAGCAATTTACATTGTTCACACACGCACACAGTTTTAAATCTCCTGTCCAATCATGCACTCTCACTCTCCTTTCCCAACTTAACCCTCACCGCTTTCACTTCCATGTTCAAACTACCCCCCCCCCCCCCCGACTCCCCCCTCCCCGCCCCGCTTTCTCTCTTTCTCTCTTCCTATCTTCTTTCCTCCGTTCCCTCCCCATCCCCCTCCCCTCGTCGCCAATCTCTGCGTAAAGTGTGTTTCGTCATCATAAACAGGAAAGGAAGCAAAAAAAATACAATGGGGGAAAATTAACGGAAATCATTTTGAGCACGTTATTATTATTTCAAGAATTCTCTGCTTCGTGCCGATGAGAAATGATAAAAACAATCATACGCTGGACAAAAGGAACAAGGGGAAGAGTCGGGAGTATTGGAGAATGGAGGTGGCAGAATGCGGGTATCCTTTATAATGGACAACAAATAACGAAAGGGTGGACGATTTCAATTTTCCTGAAACCATCAAATCATATATAATTTTTTTTTGGGACGTTAACTGTGTGTGCGTGTGTTGGCGCGCGTGTGTCTCGGTGTGTGCGTGCGTGCGTGTATGTGTGTGTATGTGTGTGCTTGAGGGGTTTGCAATCTTGTTGGCCTTTCTGTAAAAACTGGGGTTACAAATGATCAATGTCGTTTTTGCATTTGATTGCATTTGAAATTGTCCTGGGGTCCCTGTTCTGCGCCATTTTTTTTCCCCCCATTTGCTTTTGACAGAGCTAGCAAAACTTTCAGGTCACGCTGCGCAGTTGTCAAAATGTGATGAGCGTCAAATATCAGGTATTTCAAAAAAATTCAGCTGACCACTTTTCGTAAGTATCGATGCAACGCATTTCAAAGAAATTAACCATTGTTGCCTGATGTAACATTTGCAACAGAAATCCTTGCCCAAAAAATAATAAATTCATTACAGACCACAACGTACATGTTTTTAATGTTTGAAGGGTGTTGTCCTCGCATTTGGATAGCGTGACCTCTGATTGCTAAAGGTCTATTTAGTTCACAGCTTGTGGCTTTGATAAAATGAAATTGTTTTTCGTCATTATGCCCCATGCTAAATTATAACTCTGCTTTCAATGCTCTCTCTCTCTCTCTTTCTCTGTCTGTCTGTCTGTCTCTCTCTGTCTGTCTCTGTCTGTCTGTCTGTCTGTCTGTCTGTCTGTCTCTCTCTCTCTCTCACTCACTCTCACTCTTTCTTATTAGAGTTAGTGAAACAAAGTGAAGGCGAATCATATAGCGATGGGAGATTCAACATTATTAGTTGAAACACAAATAGAAACAGCGATTTTCTGGCACAGGTTGGATACCTTTCTATAAATACTTCTGCCATAAGAACTAACGCGGCGTTAAATAATAACCTAACATCTAAAAGTAGAAAGGGAGGCGCGCGTTCGCCAGCGCGTGCGTTAATGCGCGCGCGCGTTTGTGTGTGTGTGTGTGTGTGTGTGTGCGTGTGCATATGTACACGTGTGTGTGCATGCATCAGTGTTTGCGTGCCTTCATGCATGCTTGCCTGTGTGTGCTTGTGTGTTTAAAAAAAAATCCTATCCTATCCTATCCTATCCCGTAACTCGAGGGTCGTTAACTCCAGTTTATAAGAAAAGAAAGAAAAAACGGGAAAAAACTTTGTTGTGCAGCACTACAGGACAGAACGTGAGAGTAAGAGTGACGTAAAACTATTAGTTCCAGACTAAGTCTGACATAAGATTAGTAGTTTTTGGAAGCTGCGGGATCTCGCGATCCGATCTGACGAAGATGGGTTCTGAGTTACGTCACATCCCATTTGATGTCATATGACACGCGAGTGCCAGATAACCTTTAGGGCCAAAGCGGAAGGTTTGGTATCTTGGCGTGCAGAAAGAGATATGCCACCACACTCATTCCCCTTCTCACCTCCTTCCCCCAGCCCCTACCCCTACACTTACCCCCACTATTTAGCGCCATAAAGCTTCACGAGACTAAAGTTTTGTTTTTATTACGAATTGTTTTAATAAATCGCTTTTCTTGCTCTCGTAACTCCGGTATCTGATTCTTCCTTTTTAACCGGCTCTTGTTGTAGGCGCTTTTCATGTGTTGTTTAATTAAAGAGACCCACACTGACCACCCCTGCCCCTTCGACAGACCCTTTTAACATTCATGATACATTTTTTTTTACTAATAATAATTTTAAAAAATACATAAAAAGAACTCTTTCGAAAGTTTTGTCATTTTTTCAATGAATCAATTCTGTAGTTTGTGTCTCTATTAATAACAAACGTAATCCACTAATAATAGCATCTACTCAAGTCGGTAAGAGACAGAGCCAATTAAAAAAAAAAAATTGCTCGGTAAGGGTTTTCGTTTTCCTGTCTTATCCCATAAGTTAAAAGTCGTTGGGGCACCACCGATGATCGTTTAACCAGCGTACTCCATCTTTCTCTGTCCTCAGCTACGCCCATCGCTTCGCTATGTGTCAAGCCAGTCCATTCTCGAATGTTGTCCTCCCATCTCTTTTTCTGTCTCCCTCTTCTTCTGCCTCCTTGCACCGTCACTTGCAGGATGGTCATTGCAAGGCCTGATGCTCTGGTGATGTGGCCATACATTCGAAGTTTCCGTTTCTTCACCATTGTGAGCATGTCATTGTGTTGTCCAATGGCTTGTGAGATGGTCTGTCGGACGTCGTCGTTGGTAATGTGCTGGGTATAGAAAATGAACAGAAGTCTTCTGTAGCACCTTATCTCCATGCTTTATATTTTCGTGTAGGCCTGCTGTGAGGGTCCATGTTTCACAAGAGTATATGAAGATGGAGATGACAAGAGAGCGCAGCAACCTTACTTTGGAGTGTAGACTGATGGTCCTGTCTTTTCAAATGGGCTTCAAACTTGTCACGGCAGCAGTTGTTTGTGCTATCCTGGAGAGGATTCCCTGTCGGTACCCATTGTCCGATACAACTGCTCCTAAATATTTGAAGCTCTGCACCGTGTTGAGGGATTGGCCTTGGGCTTTCTTGTCCATGTTGATGCTATTGGTGTTGTTGGTCATCATTTTGGTCTTCTCTGCATTTATTTCCATTCCAAAGGCTACAGGAGTGGTGTCATGCCTCTGTACCAGCAGTTAAAGTTCGCGTTCTTCTCCAGCCAATCCATCAATGTCATCCGATAAATGGAGGTTGGAGATTGCTCTACGCCCTGAAGAGTGCTGGGGAGAGTAAGAATCCTTGACGCATGCCGATTATTGTTTTGAACCAGTTCCCAATGGCGTTGTTGTGCAGGACTGCACTGGTAGCCTTGTCATACAGACTTTTGATGACTTCAACAATGTTAAGGCTTATGTTGTATCCTCTTATGGTTGCCCACAGAGCTGCATGCCAGACTAGGTCAAACGCTTTCTTGAAGTCCACAAACAAATGATATAGATGTTGTTGGTGCTGTAAGTATTTCTGGCAGACTAATTCTGAAGTTGAAAATCTACTCAGTGGTACTTCGCCCTGCCCTGAATCCTGCTTGTTCTTAGCATTTTCGGTTTAGGTTGATTTTTAAAAAAAACAAACAAAAAAAACACCCTAACCTACGCCAGACACCAAAGACACACTCTTCGGTTTCGTTGTTCACTCAGAATAGGGTCACATGGCTATTGTATTCGTTATACCCTTAATCAAAGGAAATCACTCCTCGTCAGAAACGAAATTGAAAATTCTAAATTTAGCGGTTGGTTTGAGCAAGAAAAGCCGACTTTATCACCGTGTAATGTGATAATGCCAATTTATGGTAAACCCGTGTTCGCCAAAAGTACACAAAACCTTCGAATTGCGGCATTGTAACTGTCTACGCCACCGAAATGTTTGTTATATAGCTGCTCAATTGATATCGTGTTCAAAACCGATTGGTGGTTAAATATATATCTGTTCACTATCGGAAAGACGTGGACGTCTCCATTTTCTACTCGAACGTGATGGTGTGTCACATCCACTTCCTCAACAATGGATACTCCAGTGTGTGCTAACCACACGAGAAACAACCACCCCAAAAATCTAACACATAAAACGCCAGAGAGAACAACGAAAACAAGTTTATTCACACAAAATAAATTAATTATATATTTATATCACTAATTAACCCACAATCACACTAAGCTATAATGAAAACAAAACTAATAAACAACCATTTATAAGAAATGATTGAGATAATAGTTTTATTTAGAGTCTTGCTACAGCCTAAATAAGATCACAAGTGGCTGTAGAATAGTTAATTATTTAACACAGGCTTAATTATATTTTAAACAGTCGTAATAATATTTTTCAGTGGCTAAAAATTATACAAGATACTTGACTATAGAACATTCCACTCCAACTAAGTATATATAATTCCATGAAAAAGATAATAAAGTTGTCATATATCTTATCTATCTACACATGTAGCTTTATACAACCGGCAACTGACATTTTTAAAAGTTCTTTTTTTTTTATTTTATTTTTTTTTCAATTTTTCTTTAACGGACATTTAGTTAGGAGTCTCTCTGGATGGCAGTCAGCGACCAGTGTGGTTCCCCCAGGTGCTCAGGTCAGTTGAGACGCCAGGTTGTTATAAGCTCCCGGTGTTTCCGGTCAAAGCCCAGGCACGTCACCCTCCAAGGTGGAGATGCCAATATCAGTACACTACGACTTACACAGGAGTAGATTCTTGCATTATTAATCAACCAACATACGAAAAATACCCACATACTCTTTTGCATATTAGTGCAATTTATTAACCCTATCGGTTCTATCCATTATTAAGCTCATTCATAAATTACCTCCCTTTATCATAATTGAAAAGAACGAACTTCCCAAAATTATTTCCCTTTATTGGAAACACATTTTTTAAGTGAATTACCTCCCTTTAACAACCATTCAAAACGATTGGGCAAATTCCATTTATAAATTATATAACTTTTCTTAATTGTGAACAAAATCGTGTCCATTAACATTTTATTTCTCTTTATAACGTCACCAAAGATTCCAATCTTATGCATAAATTACTTCTTTTCACGAATATGGAAAAATAATTATCAAATATAAATTATTTTCTTGCACACAAAATCATACTTCCTTCACTAATATTTCTTTTCATTCAAAAATATAAAATACATACATGTTTCTACAAATATGCTTGCCCCCGGGCAAAATGGCCACCGAGAGACTTCCTGCAGGAACTTACGCTACCGGTGGTTTCCTCAGACACGACGGCACAACACAACACAGAGACGACGCAGGTCCGAGTGGATCACAGAAATGTGCATGCAACTCCCCTCTTCCAACAGGGCATCAGCCCCAGGACGGCTGGAACTACGTCGCAGGACCGTCGCAGCAGGACGATGCACCGCTTGAGACAAGCGGCAAATAGTACAAAAGCACCGCCCGCAGAATCCCCCCCCCACCCCCTTGAAAAACACTGCTGGCACTAGAGTACTTCTCTTTTCAAACGTTCTCTGTGCGACTCCTCGATTTAGCTACGTAAAGCAGTTTTATTTGCTCGCACTTTCAAATTTAGTGCGCATAATCGTTCACTGCAAAAACTAGCCCGGTACGTGAGAACACACGCCTGCCCTCATACTCATATTACATAACATTACATGATTATTGCTTTAGGTTAAGCGGACTCTTCCTAGTCAAATCAGGACCGGACAACCCCTGATCCGCATAAAAGATCTGCTGAAACAACCCTAGTGGTAAAACTGAAAGCTCTCCACCAGCCAGTCACTTTACAATAAAGACATCCCACGCAGGGGACGCTGAGGCTGTACTCTAATTTATCGAACCCCCGTTTACAAAAACAAAATAGAATACAAACATTATAAATTATCAACAAAACACATACATATAAAATGCCTACATTGCTAAATAATAACATCATAGGAAGCCATAGTGACCACCTGGCAGAAAGCGTCCAATATTCCCAAGCTGATCCAACAGACCCCATACACAAATAAGGAGTCTTGTCCCGGAAGGTTTTTCAAGAAAAAAGGTAGATGGCTGGTCTAGCGAAGAAGAAGATAGTATAGCAGATTGATAGAACAGAGCAGGAATGAGAAAGAGCAAATGAGAAAGACAGTGACAATGGGAATTTAAAGCACTGAATTTCCAGAAAGTGGGGATACTATTTATACTGAAACCCCCGGCACCCCAACGGGGGAATCATACTCATATAGCGACAGTCTTGACCAGTTTAGGGTGACGATGCAAAACTAACAAAACAACGCACGTGTTGAAATTACGTTATTTGCAAACTTAGCAATAAACTTGAACTTATTTTGTCTCCCTCACCTTCCACCCTCTATAACAGGCTTAGAAACCCTACTATCACAGGTTTGGAAAACTGAGTGGTGACATGGTGCATCTATTCACACTTTTCTGCTATCCTATGCACCAACGGGAATCCCCTCATGTGAAACATACTTCCGGTTTCTTTCTCCGCATATTGTTTATCCGAGTGTTTTAATGAGTTATTTCCAAATATTCAAGAATAATTATGTCGAATCACATGAGAAAGCGTTGGTGGGAGCATAAAGAGAAAGTTTTGCAGAGAATGCCTGATGGATTTG
>CM072517.1:24720136-24760136 GCA_036898135.1 Oncomelania hupensis | reverse complement strand
CAGGCCTGCCAAGGGAAATTGCAAAACAAATTGAAAATTACATGTCCTTATTGAGCTCTCTTCCTGTTGTGTGTTGATGGTTTGTGTGTTGGTGGCTGCTGACAAGAGGTACAACAGTTGACATTCCAAATTGCTGTTTTTGCTTCTTCCTCTCATTACGCCCCCTCCCCCCTAAAAAGAAAAAAAAAAGTGTCTGTCAATAACAATTTGCCCAGTTTTGAGCTGGGAGCTAGGGGTTAGAGGGGAATGTATAGTGATGGGAAGGGGGAGGATAAATAAAGAGGAATTTGTGGAGCTGGTTTGGGAGGGTATGAGAGAGAACTAGACAACAGAGAGAGAGAGAGAGAGAGAGAGAGAGAGAGAGAGAGAGAGAGGGGGGTAGGACGGAAAGGGGAGGGGTGAGAGAGACGGGGGAAGTGGGGAGGGGGAAGGGGACGGGACACAGAACTTCATATTATTTATTTAATTTAATCAATGGACGATGTAGAATGGAAAACAATTTCCTCACATAAATTAACTTTATTCAAATACTGTCTTTGCTTATCTTTTCTACGAAATGTGTCCTAAATCGAAGAAAACTTCTGCCCGTATTACAGTGAAAATAGCACAATATTAAAGTGGAAATAAACCAAAATATTAAAGTGAACATAGCAAATTGTTAAAGAGGAAATAGCAATAGATTACAGTGAAAATAACTAAATACTAATGTGGACTTGAAGAAAAAGCGCGATATAGCGTCCTTGTATTATTGCTGTATTAAGGGGAGGACAGGGGCGGTGAAAAGAGGCGCTCGGGCAGCTTCAGTTATTCCCCTTTTCGGATATTCAATTGCCTTGAGCAACTCTTTGAATGGCAACATCTCAAGCAGACTGCAACACCAGATTGAGAAAAAAATGAGCAGCAGTGCAAGGAATTACATTACATTACATGATTATTGCTTTAGGTCCAGCAGACTCTTCCGAGCCAAATCAGGACCGGACAACCCCTGATCTGCATAAAAGATCTGGTGAAACAACCCTAGTCGTAAAACTGAAAGCTCTCCACCAGCCAGTCACTTTACAATAAAGACATCCCACGCAGGGGACGCTGAGGCTATACTCTAATTTATCGAACCCGCGTTTACAAAAACAAAATAGAATACAAACATCATTATAAATTATCAACAAAACACATACATATAAAATGACTACATCGCTAAAGAATAACATCATAGGAAGCCATAGTGACCACCTGGCAGAAAGCGTCCAATATTCCCCAGCTGATCCAACAGACCTCATACACAAATAAGGAGTCTTGTCCCGGAAGAGTTTTCAAGAAAAAAGGTAGGTGACTGGTCTAGCGAAGAAGAAGATAGTATAGCAGATTGATAGACCAGATAAATTTCCAGAAAGTGGGGATACTATTTATACTGAAAACCCCCGGCACCCCAACGGGGGTGGTGCAAGGAATGATTACACCACAGCACGATAAAAGCAATGAGCAACATTTGAACGAGAGATCATAGTTGGACCCTATTGTCTCCAGATGCTATAATTCGACCATTCTCCAGTTCTGAACAACAAATGCTGAAAGAGAGAACGGAGGCCTCAGTTCAGTAAAACAACACACATATCAAAAGCAGCAATAAAGGATTGTCAAAAAACCAACAATAATACCATAAACGTGACTTTATGCCTGCCATTCAATCATTCTCCAACTTGACTCAAACGTACGGGAAGTAGAAGAATAAGGAGGAGGAGGAGAGGGGTGGGTGTTGGGGGGGGGTGGAATTAATCCACAGAAACCAAAATCAAATTAAAAGCATTTTTTTTAAATTCTGTAAGCATTTAAGTTTTTATGTCTTTGGCAAAATCTTCAAGGGAAAACGCGTTTTAACCAAGTTTTGAAATCCAGCCTTGTAATTCCCCCCCTCTTCCCCCTTACCTCATCCCCCCATCCCCCTCCCTCTCCACCCAATCTCCCCTCCCCCCCCCCCATCGATTTCAAAAGACTGGAAATGTTTGAAAATTAGCATACAAAGCACGCGACGATCAAATGGCTGCTAGCTACCAAACGAGCAAATTCCATCTGAAACTTTGACAGTTCAAAGCGCATTTAAAGTGAATAAAGAATCTGCTTTAATAGCCATTCCCAGAAATCGCTTTCAATTACGGACCCGTGAAGCGGAAAGCTGATACAGAAATCAAAGACATTTCAGCCTGCATAAGAACGTGCGTAGGGCTTTTCCTATCTGTCTGTGTCTCTGTCTGTTCTGTGTCTCTCTCTGTCTGCCTGTTCTGTGTCTCTGTGTGTCTGTTTCTCTCTCTCTTCTCTCTCTCTCTCTCTCTTTTTTTCTCTCTCTCTCCTTCACTCCCATCTATCTCTTCACACAAGAAACATATCAAAAAGGGATTTCCCCCCCCTAGTGGTCACGAATGCAATAGCAATGAGCAGCTCTTTGAGCTGGAAAGCCCTACATAAGAACAATTCATTCAGTTAAACAAAAATATAACATTTTCTTTTCCCTCGTGTCCTAATCAGAGAGTGAAAAAAATCGTGATAGAAATAAGACGAAATTCAAAATGAATATTCTTCCTTTCTTTGAAGTTCTACAACTACCCTAATCAAATTAAAATATTCTGTTCCCCTGCCTGTGCAAAACGTTCCTATAATTTCCTGTATTTCGCTGATTTGTGTTTCTCTAGCACGCAAAGACACAGAAGAAGATATTTAAAAAAGAATAATCATACAATAATAATTATTCATGTCGCTGTGAAGGGGAAGTCGGAGGTAGGGGAGAGGAAAAGGTGCACGTGCGTGTGTGTGTGTTTGCGTGTTTAAATATATTGTAGAAGGGAGAGGGAGAGGCGTGTAAGTGCATGTGTGTGCACGTCTGTGTGTCGAGGTGGGAGGCAAAGAGAGAGAGAGAGAGAGAGAGAGAGAGAGAGAGGGAGGGAGGGAGAAAAAGTTTGAGTGCACCAGTCAGTGTGTGGATGAAGGGGTGAAGGGTGCATATTTGTGTGAGTTGTGTTGTGTGCGTATGAGTGAGGTGTTGGGTTGTGTGTGCGTGCGTGCATATTTGCGTGAATGTGTGTGTGTGTGTGGCTCTGCGTGCCTGTGTGGCTATGTGTGTGTGTGTGTGTGTGTGTGTGTGTGTGTGTGTGTGGGCGCGTGCGAATATGTGTAATTATGTATGTATGCATGTACGTATGAATTAATGTATGTATGAATGTATGTATGTATGTATGTATGTATGTATGTTTGTATGTATGTATGTATGTATGTATGTATGTAGATGAGTGTTACGTTGAAACGCGAACGAAAAGTATGTCTGAAACGCGCACGATAGATCTAATCGTTTCGTTTTGCAAAGTATTCAATAATGGAGTTTATTTACCTTTGATTTGAGTTTGCATTGTTGTTAGGAGAGGCTTTGTATAACGTTGATAATTTTAGTTGGTCGATATTGTTGGAGAATTCTCTAGATTTTGAGTATTTACTATCGATGGAAACTTCCCGATGGATATCGAAGTATGAGAATGTTCCCGGAAGGAGAAGAAATAGGTATGACGTAAGACAGTAATGACGAAGTTAGAAGCGATTGGTTAAATTGCGTCATACGAGATTGATCCAGGGTTTTCGGGAGTATCAAGAGACTATTTAAGTGCCGCAATGTTTCAAAAGTGTAGTGAAAGTTGTTGATAGTGAGTTGGAAAGTAAAAGTTGAAAGTGGAAAGCGATTGTATGCAATTTGTTGATGTGTGCTGAATAAAAGGGGAAAACGTCATACGTCGACTTTGTGACTTGTATGCTGATTGAGCGGGTTGCGTGAATAAACGAATCTGAGTTACACACGCCTATCAGGAATTCAAGCATCGGGGCTGAATCAGATACTGATAGAAAAACACCAACATCAAACGGAGTGTAACAATGAGACAAAAAGGTGTTTAACAAACAGGAAGTTGTTGCCCCTCCTAAACAGATGAAACTGGAGTTAATGAAGCAATTGGACATAATCCTTTTTACATGCTATTATGTTACTGACGTCTGCTTCAGACGGACATTAATTATAATTTTATTTATTTCATTTTACGTCTGTACACCATTTGTGATTTTAGCGATTTAGTGAGTTATAAACTATCATCAATGTTCTACTATCGAGAAAAAAAATCAAATAAAATAACAATAACAACAACCAAAAAAAACCGATGGTAAACTAAATTATTTGAAATGCCAATACCAATTTAAAACAATTGTCCTCTATGATGTCATAGAAGATGAATAAATAATAATTAATACATAAAGAGAAAAAAAGCAACCACACCGTCACGCGTTCGTTATATTATAATTATTTTATTGAAAAACTGAAATGAAAAATAAAATAAATATAATTTTTGTTTGTTTGCTTTTTATGCACACGTCACAAATTCCCCATCAAAAATTGCTACTGACCTAAGAAAAAGAATACAAGTTACACGCAAACCCGTCCCCCCCTCTCCCCTTCCCCCCCCCCCCCCCCCCCCCCCCCCCCCCCCCCCCCCCCCCCCCCCCCCGTCCAATTCACCAGCAGACCGTTTCTGCGAAATACAGCGTTCAACTTCAAAGCCGAAAACAAACTTAATAGCTACTGCACAGACGATATGTCAATCACAACACAAATTGAAATCGGCAATTTCATATAATAACTTTCAGGCCCAACAATTTCTTCCTCGACGTTAAACGACTACGATTTCCCTTTGAAGTAGAAACGATAGTTTGTTTAAACAAGAAAATGGTGGAAAATGGGAAAACGATGTCACATAGCAAAGAGTGCACTGATGGGGATCAGCCCGCTGTTCCCCCAAGTCTATGGTTACCCACAGGTCTATATGCCCCGTGTCCATGCTCTACCAGGTCTATCTAATGTGAATATTAGCGGCATATTATTTTATTAAAAACTAATCACTGTAATTATGATCACGAACATGTGTGGGAGAACACAGACCTGGAGGAAAACAGACTCCATGAAACATAGACCTTGGAGAACATAAGACATGCTCCCTAGGGAAACTTGTAAGAAACGAAATGTATCTAGCTAGCCTATGCCTCCGTTTCACTCACAACCATCCCTCTTCCCTCTCATCGTTCTTAATTAGGAAGATTTCTTGGACGTCCAGCTCCTTCAATCTTGCTGCGGAGCTGATTTTTAGGAAGCGCCCTATAGGATCTTCCATTGTGAAGTTGGCCTCAACTTTTCTACTCTCCCTTTAAGCTAGTGCCAATTACACCTGCTCTTGTTGCAGCTCATCAATTTCTTCCTTGGCAATTTCATGTTGAAGACAGCAAGTCATGCCAGTTCCAAAGCCTGGGTTTTTCGTTTGCTCCGACAAAAAAAAGCTGCATTATGCATCATTTCACAGTATTGACATTTACAGTAATAACCCATTGGCCAACGGATTTGTTTTAATTTTGTACAACTTTTAAATTTCCCTGCTGAATAAAACTTGATATAACATCACGCAGTTTCAATTTTGACGCATTGAGCAAGAACGTTCGTGGATTCTGCACTATTCAAAACATCATCATCATCATCATCATTCTCATCATCATCACTATCATTATCATCATCATCATCATCATCATCATCATCATCATCATCATCATCATCATCATCATCATAATCTCGATCCCCTTAGCAGAAGATCCACGTTGCGTAAAACAAAAATATTAATATTAATTTCTTTTTAACCAATAAAGGGGGAAAATGCAATCTGTTGGGAGAAAGGGGATCATTTTGTTTGTTGTTGTTCGTGCTTTTATAATGAAGCGTTTCTGTTCAAATGATGTCACTCCACCTGATTTAATTTGATTGGAGGAAGTTAATTTTTACCATCACATTTCTTTCTTTTAGGAAAGTCAAGTGGACTAATTAGCGGCTGCCTCTAATGAACCTTGAAACAATTGCATCCGAGTAGCGTTCCAAAGAAGATCCGTTTGTATTTTTCAAATTTAATATCAATTTTTCCCCCTTTTTTTGAATTTTGAAGAACTGGACCTTTTTGAACTGAACTATTTCGTCCATTTTCAGTGTTAATGTTGTATAGTGGACTACCTCTGTTTAGTTTTTAAAACTTATTCTGTTTCTTCCTGCTGCTATGGTCGTTTGTTGTTTTTTTTCAAAAGGCGTTCTGCATCTTTATTTATTTTGACTGTTTTGTCTGCTTTCATCATTATAGGTTAACTTAGACAAACTAACTTCTTTTTGTATGGCAAGTCTACTACTGTCCACACATTTATATTATCTGTCTAGGTTAAATGTTTATCCTCCTCCCCTCCCCCCTCCTCCCCTTCTTACACCTTCCCTACCTTCCTCTCCTCATCTCTTCATCTTCTCGGCGGGCCATGATAGATTCCTAAATAATTTTTAAATGCGTATCTCCCTCTCTCTCGCCCCACCTTCACTCTCTCTCTCCCTCTCTCTCTGGCTCTCTCTCTCTCCCACTCCGTCCCTCGCTCTCTCTCCCCCTCCCCACGCTCTTTCTCTGTCTTCATCTTTCCCTTTCTCTCTCATTTCATTCTCAAACCTCAAACTGCCTTCCCGATAATTTTTGTTATAATCAGCTGTCACAAGAACGCGCGCAAAATCACAGAAACTTGAAACCCTACAACAAAATTAGAGAATTGGCAACCAGGTTTAAAACAAAACAAAACAAAACAAAAAAACAACCAATCTCTCGCCTATTCTATCATTAAAAAACACGCTCACAACACACACACCTATACACACTCACACACACACACAAACATTTTGTCAATTCATCGCAAAAAATAACAACACGAAATTCAAATGAAAAATCTACGTCGATGTCGAGCTCATTAGGGACACTCGGACGTAGAAACCAATTTAAGAAAATCAAAATTGAATTTGTTTTTACCCTGTCTGAAGCGGAATGATTTCGAAAATTTCGTTTGATTCTCAGGGGAGGTAATTGACCAACGAAGAGGACACTCTGTGTCTGCGCTAATTAGCAGCAAAGAAAGGGGAGATAAGAATGGGCACTCATCTTTAGCTTTAGCTTGTATACGTGGACAATGTCACCTCTAATCAAGCATCGTAGTTGTTCAGTTTAACTTCATACTGCTTCTGCAATAGATCGCTCACACTAACTGCTCATAATTAGCTAACATCAACGTCTGTACTGAAGGTATTCTCAAGGCGTCATGGACACTGCATAGTTGTCGCGTAGTGATTAAATAAAGCAAGCGATGATGATGATGATGATGATGATGATGATGATGATGATGATGATGATGATGATGATGATGATGATGATGATGATACATTTCACTTGTACAGACACTCGGTCTGCTCTCGACGCCAATGAAGTGGTTTTGAGAAAATGCACATGTTGTGTTTTGAAGACCTTCTTTGTGTAGTCTGTCTGTGCTTGATGACTGGCTTGTCTCTATCTCGTAATCTAAAGATACCCGACGTTCAGAATCCACACTTAACATGCATCTCGTCGTGTTCTGCATGAAGATTGGGAATGGGGTGGGAGGACGGGGGATGGAGGACCTTAATTTTTCATTCAAGCACAAGCTTGCCTTGTTTTGTCACCCACACTGCAGAAAGTCACATAAACCGCTGCTGAATCCCTCTACTAATACAGACATACACTAATAATGTACCACAAAATAGTAAATAATTATGTACCTCAATACTTGCATGATCTTCTTCCACCTCTTGTTGCCAGTACCAGTCCGTACCACCGACGTAGACTACTTGATAGGAATATCCCTCGTCATAAAACTGAAATTTTCCACACCTCCTTCTTTCCATCAACCACTGTGCTGTGGAATTCTCTACCAGACAGCATACAGCAAACCACATAAATAGGAGCATTTAAACGTTATCTTCTTCACAAAGACGACCCTTGCAATCCTCCGCATTTTTACATTGGAAAAAGGCAAGAACAAATAATACACTGTCGACTCAGAAGAAATATGAGTGATCTCAATCACGATCTGTTCACTCGGCATTTAACTAACAACCCATCGTGCTCACGTGGCTTTCAAAATGAAACTGTCGAACATTTTCTCTTTCCCTGTCCCCTCTATACTAACATCAGAATAACTACTATCGCTACCCTCAAGCAAGAACAAGTAACGTTGAATGACTTACTGCACGGAAACCAAACCTTTTCTCTACCTGATAATCAACTTCTTTTCAGCACCACTCAAGAGTTTATCAAACAGTCAAAGCGTTTTCGTTAAGTGAAAATCTCCGCTTCTATCACACAAGCGTCCCGGTGTTCAGTTCAAATCATCTCTCTCCCTCTCTCTCTCTCTCTCTCTCTCTCTCTTTCTCTCTCTCACACACACACTCACACACAAACACATACACACGTCTCCTTCTTCAATTATTGGTTTTAAAATGTCCATTTCTTATTCATCTACGCATTTAATTTCTAGCTAAATATTTGATTCATCGCTTTTATTTGTAATTTTATTTATTTATTTATTTATTTATGTGTATGCGTGTATGTCCGTGTAATATTTACTAAACCTTATTATCTTTAATTAATTTATTATATTATTTTTTTTAATTGTTGAATTCTTCTTTATTTATATGCAAATGTCAGTTGCCTGTCACTTAATTATTATGTAGAATTTTGTCATACAGGGTGGGCTTAGATAAGCTTGCTTGTTGCACATCCTGTAAATCATTGTTTGTAATGTATTTTCCTTGAATAAAACATTTGTTTAAAACAACTACTTGTACAGTACTGTCCCCAATCACCTGCCAATCACTTACCTTTATTGTCCCAATCACCTACCCTTACTGTCCCAATCACTTACCCTTACTGTCTAAATCACTTACCAATCACCTAGCAAAGCTGTTCCAATCCCACTCTTACTTTCGCCCCCTGCGGGATTCGAACCTGCGACCTTCGGCATAGTGGGCATGTAATAGTAGACTGTTGCCGGCAGTATAATTGTTCGTGCGGCGATACATGCTCTTCCTTGACATGATTGCTATCCCTTCACCCTTTTTCTACCCCCACCACCACCATCCCCCAAACCTAGCATGACGTAAGAGCGTGTCTTTGATAACATGGCGACAGCGTTTGCCGTGTTAATGAGTTCACGGTTTTATCTCTCACCTTAAGGCAGGGCAGCAATTTAAGGAACTTCAAGCCAGCGGCAATTTAAGGCACTTTAAACACTCGGGGTGCAATGGTGACTTACAGGAAGACTGGTGCGCCAGACATAGAACGGCGACGGCCACTGCCTTTTCCAAAAGTAAAGAGAACGAACTAGTCACTTCCTGGTAACCTGCGCTATAAAATGCCTAAATCATCATTATCATCATCATCATCATCATCATCATCATCATCATCATCATCATCATCATCACCACCACCACCACCGTGGGGGTACCGGGGGTTTCTGTATAAATAGTATATCTATCCCCACTTTCTGGAAATTTAGTGCTTTAAATTCCCACTGTCGCTTCTTTCTCATTTTATTCTTTCCCATTCCTACTCTGTTCTATCAATCTACTATACTATCTTCTTCTTCGCTAGATCAGTTATCTACCTTTTTTCTTGAAAACTCTTCCGGCACAAAACTCCTCATTTGTGTATCAGCTTGGGAATATTGGACGCTTTCTGCCCAATGGTCTCCAGGGCTTCCTATGATATTATTATTTAGCAATGTAAGCATTTTATATGTATGTGATTTGTTGATATTTTATAATAATGTTTGTTTTATTTTCTTTTTTTGTGTGTGGGTAAACCGGGGTTCGATAAATTAGAGTATAGCCTCAGCGTCCCCTGCGTGGGATGCCTTTATTGTACAGTGACCGGCTGGTTTCATCAGATCTTTAATGTGGATCAGGGGTGAGTCCTCTTTCAACCAAGTTGTGGTCTTGATTTTGTGGTCCTGATTCGGCTCTTTGCAGTGCGCTGGACCCTGTAAGCAATGAATAACTAGCTAACGCAAGCGACCATGTCGAACCAGAAAGAAATATAAATTTTGTCATAATGATATTACACAAGTATCACGAGTATTTGTTTTAAAACTTGTTCTTTATTTGCTGAGATGCAATGAGCAGTATAAATTCTCCATTAAGGGTAATCAAGATTTAATAGCAAAATAGCAAGTGGTGTTTCACCCGTCCCCTATACGCTTAATGTGTCCGGGGACGTAAATTTACTCCAAAAAAATCAAGATTTGTTTACTTGGACTGACTTAACTTCACGCACTTAAGTAAGCTAACACTTTACGACAACAAAGGGCTGGGAATATATCCAGTTTTGAGAAGTATGTTCACAGTCATGTACATGTACGCTACACAGACTCTGATAGTGTCATGTCATAGTGATATCAGTTTTTTTTTTGCTAAAGGAAGTGGTTAGAAGATCATCGAAAACTACAAGTTAACAGTATTTTTGTGGAGGGTCGGGTTTAATTTTCTTCCATCATAATTTCATGGCTACACATAGTGACGTAATGCCTTACATTCAATTTCAAGTCATTAGGCTTCACCTAGTGACAGGAAATGGGGCTGGGTATCAGCGAAAGATAAGCAAACTTCGCAAGTTTATCTCATTCATTAGATTTTTACTGTTAAAAAACCTTGGACCTAAAATTAAGGCATGACCCCTACCGTTCTACTTCCAAGCAACCCCAAACTCTGTCGGCAATGCGAGCGCTTCATTAAATTTTACGGTTTCAAAGAGAAGCGTACATCAATCAATTTGTTCCGAACATTCATCACCTTCGCTTCGTTAGTCTACGTGGTTTACAGTTCAAAGATAACCTAAATTACACCCCGAGATGTGCACGTAAGAACTAACACATGCGCTAGAGATTACATCACCAACACGCGCCCCGCTCACCCGCCCACCTTCCGCTCACTCAGCACCACCACCTTCAAATTCGCACCCCCAACCACAATCTCCACCCTACACACACATCGATAAAAGGTGTTATGATGTGTACAGCTAACACGCGTTTTAATCTTCGAATTTAATTCTCGCTAAACCTACACACATAAACGCTCTCTCTCTCTCTCTCTCTCTCTCTCTCTCTCTCTCTCTCTCTCTCTCTCGCTCGCTCTCGCTCTCTCCCACCCATACATTTCTCCCTCCTCCTTCCTTTCTCAGCCCCCCCCCTTCCCCCATCTTCTCTCTCCCTCGCACTAGTCCGTCTTGATGAAGAAAAGCAATCAAGCCCAAGCGTAGGGGTTACCTGCCCCTGTACTACTCTTGTATTGATGAATAAACACAATTACCTCCCTTGCCCATGTCACTGATTGACTGCTGCTGCATAATTCAGCACAACTGGACGCAATTTCATCAACATGTTAGTGGGAGGTAAGAGGAGTGAGTGGGGAAGGGTTGGGGGGACAGAGAGAGAAAGAGAGGAAGAGAGAGAGAGAGAGAGAGAGGGGGGGGGGGGGTAGGTGACAGATCAAACGAAAAGGAAAGGATGGTGAGGACAGGGAACAGGTGGGAGATGCGGTTGGTGGTCATTGTGGTTGTGGAAAGGGGTGGAAAGCGGCAGTCTTATTTATTTATTTCATCGTTCTTATATAGCGCTTTATCAGCTCAAGAGCTGCTCAAGGCGCTGGCCGATACGGGATCTAACTCGAGCCGCCCGAGGCGCCAACTTGCAGCCTTTGGCCGCACCATAATAACGCTCCAGACTCCAAAGAGAGTTAGAAAACTTCGGTGTGGTGGGTGGGAACCAACGAAGAGAGAGAGGGAAAGAGAGAGAGAGAGACCGAGAGAGAGACCGAGAGACAGATGGAAGAGACGGAGAAAGAGAGACAGACGGAGAGAGATTAAAAAAATAAAACCGAGAGAGAGAGAGAGAAAGAAAGAGAGAGAGACTGAGAGAGAGAGACAGGAAAGAGAGACAGACGGAGAGAGATTACAAAATAAAACAGAGAGAGAGAGAGAGAGAGAGAGAGAGAGAGAGAAGTCGAAGTCGAAGTCGAAGTCGAAGTCGAAACCTTTAATAGGATAATAGCATTAGGACCTTTGGACCTGTCTTACAGCTAGTCCTTAATAAACAATGCAAAACAAACAAAATAATTAACATAAAAGAATTTGAAACAAACATATTCCTTAACTACGGTAACAAATCACTAAGCAAATTAATGCATTTTAATACACATACTCTTACCCTTCTTCCCCTCCCCAACCATCTCCTCCTCCCTCCGCACACACAAGCACAACCACACACGCACACGCACACACACACAAGTAAATTCACATCTTCTTAGTAACTTAAATTGTGGCAGGGTAGGGAAGAACAAAGAGGTATACAATCATCTTAAATATTAAGAGCAAAGGGAGCTTAAATATTTATGGAGCCTTGTTTTAAAAGATAGTAATGATTTACTTTTCTTGACCTCTTCTGGTAGAGGATTCCACACGCTTGGACCAGAATAGGACAGAGATGTTTTAAATATGTCTAAGCGTGGTCTTGGAAATGTTAAATTATGTCGTGAAGATGAATAACGAGATGATGACTTGCTAAAAAGTGCTTTCAAATAAGCAGGAGCTCTATTGTTAATTATTTTATACATTAAAACGGCTTTATTGTAATTTAGATGTTTGTTTAGGGGGAGCATGCCAGCTATTTTTAGTTTTGAATCAGTTGTGATGGAAGCGTTGGGGATAACTAATTTTGCAGCTCTGCGGTGAATAGAATTAATTTTTTTGAACAAGGCTTCACTGCAGCCGTCCCATATTGTTGATGCATAATCAATGTGAGGTTTGATATGAGCATTATAAAAAGGTTTTTAGCATCTGCAGTTATGACAGATTGAAGCTTTGACAACATAAATAATTTTGTTGAGAGAGTTTTACAAAGATGTTCAATTTGTGAATGCCAACTGAGTTTGTTATCTATGATTACGCCTAAAAGTTTATGACTTTCAACCTGTTTGATATTTTTTCCATTCACTACTAAATCAAGAGAAAGCGGAGCCCGCTGATGCTTTTGTCTAGTTGTTATTAACATAGCTTTTGATTTAGCTGGATTCAGTGACATATGGTTTAAACTGCACCAGTCAGCAACACTGTTAAGGGCACATTGTAGAGATTGCTGAATTTCAGCTATGTTACTGCCTTGAGTTTGTAATGTTGAATCGTCGGCTAACATATGACACTCAACAGAATTATCTGCGAGATGTAAAGGTGAGTCGTTAATATAAATACAAAATAAAACAGGACCTAAAACAGATCCTTGAGGAACCCCATGCTTGATTTGGCCTACAGAGGAATTTTTACCATGGACATGTACGAACTGCGTTCGTTGACTAAGATATGAATGAAAAAAATCCAAGGAAACAGAGCCATTGAGATACAGTTCAAGCTTTTGGAGCAGTATGTAGTGATTAACGAGATCAAACGCTTTGGAAAGATCTAGAAAAACAGCTCCTGACAACGTAGAGTTATTCATAGCAGAAAGCCATTTGTTTTTTAAAAGAGCTAATGCAGTGGAGCAAGAATGGTGACTACGGAAACCAGATTGTAAGGAGTGAAAAAGATCAAGATCCTCTATATATTTTGTAAGGTGAGTGTGAATGTGATGCTCTAGTATCTTTGAAAGTGTAGACAGCAGAGATATCGGACGATAGTTATTAAGATCAGAACTTACTTTTGACTTAGGAAGGGGAATAACCTTAGCTTGTTTCCATGTGGTTGGAAATGTATTTTTAATAATGCATAAGTTGAAGATGTAAGAAATGGAATTCACAATATAAGGCAAAGAAAGTTTTAAGACTTTATTACTAATTTCATCAGGACCTGCCGACTTTGTATTTTTAAGTTTTAATATATATTTTACAACTTCATTTATGGTAATGGGTGGTATTTTAAATGGTGAAGAGGTACTTGTTCTCTGCTTACAAAATGTAATGAGACAATCTGAACAAGTGTATTGTGAATATTTTGAGCAATCCGATTTCAGTACAGAAGTAGCGACTAAAAGAAAATGGTTATTGAAGGCATTAGCAGATAAATTGGATGGAATTTCATGATGATTTGAAGATGAGCCCTTAATAAAAGAATTTAGGGCATGCCATAGGTGAGAAATGTCACTGTTATTTTCTATTAGTTTATTAAAATAATTTCTTTTGGAATCGCGCACCATGTTTTTGATTTTATTACGAGATTTTTTATACTCTTGAAACTGTTTAGCATGTTTAAGTTTGTCTCGCTGTGACATTGCTTCTATAATCTCCGGAGTCAGCCATGGTGGGAGCTTAGGATGTTTTACTCTTTTCTTTTTAATTGGTGCATGTCTGTTAAGTATAGATAAATAAATAGAATACCAACGTTAAAGTGCATCACTAGGGTCATTAGAAGTATAAACGTCATCAAATGATGCATCAAAGGGCTCCAATATGTATGCTAAATTTTGGCTTCACCAGCTTTGTAATTGAGTTCTACAAATCACCCTTTGAAGCAGCATATAATCTGTGATAAATTAATATACACAATTTCTTGGGAATCGGTTGGAATTCGTGCAATACATACACAAGTTTAGGGGGAGAGAGAGAGAGAGACCCAGAGAGAGACAGATGGAAGAGACAGAGAAAGAGAGACAGACGGAGAGAGATACAAAAATAAAACAGACAAAGAGAGACAGAGAGAGAAAGAGACCGAGAGAGACAGATGGAAGAGACAGAGAAAGAGAGACAGACGGAGAGAGATTAAAACATAAAACAGAGAGAGAGAGAGAGAGAGAGAGAGAGAGAGAGAGAGAGAGAGAGAGAGAGAGAGAGAGAGAGAGAGAGAGACCGAGAGAAAGACAGATGGAAGAGACAGCGAAAGAGAGACAGACGGAGAGAGATTAAAAAAATAAAACAGAGAGAGAGAGAGAGAGAGAGAGAGAGAGAGAGAGAGAGAGAGAGAGAGAGAGAGAGAGACCGAGAAATAGACATATGGAAGAGACAGAGAAAGAGAGACAGACGGAGAGATACAATAATAAGACAGACAGAGAGAGAGAGAGAGAGAGAGAGAGAGAGAGAGAGAGAGAGAGAGAGAGAGACAGAGACAAACAGAGAGAGATAATTTCTTTCCCCCTCTTTCTCTTCCTCCTCCCTGTTCGGTCGCCTTTGTTCTCCCCCTTAATTTAGCACCCACCCTGTCCCCGTCCCTTCTCTTCCTCTCCCTCTCCTTCCCCACCCTCACCGCACACACACACACCCATTCTATCATTAATAAATTACACATGAAATGCATACATGGTTAAAGAAGTCCTATTCTCACCTGTTTCCTCCTCATCTTCTCCAACAGTCGTCGCTCTACGGTCGTCTTCATAACCAGCCGAGATTATAATAGTCATCGCCGCATGCGTTGAAATATTCTCGCTCATCTTGGTTGAAAAAAATAAGTCACTGGGTTTGTTGAATGGGGGTGGCGAGGGAGAGGGGGAGGGCGTAGAGGGAGGAGGAGAGGAGGGGGGAATTTGGATAACTTCACGGTAAATTTGTCCAACTGAGCCTCGGCCAAGTACTTGAATGCTATACTAGACTTTCTTCATTTATTATTTTATCTGTCATTTCAGCGTTGATGTATACACCGTCGAAATATTCTCGTCGTTTATATGCGAAAGAGATTTTTTTTAAATAACGCACAAAATAGTAATAATAATAATAATTAAAAATAAAATGTCGCCTAATTTATGTTCGAGAAGGTTTCCTTACATTACAGCGTAAGCATCACATCGATCATTTGATTGATAATCTGACAGAGTGTTGTGCTGATATGAGAAAGTGCTTGAAATTAATCAGCAGTCAACTAAAAGCAAGTGATTTCTAGCTATGTATATTAAATGACTAAGTAACGGAATAGTGCATTGTCGCATGGCTTTTCCTCTGCCATATCGCCAATTGTGTGTGTACACGTTAAATTTCAATGTTCATTCAAGCACTGAGCGGCCCAAAACAAACATAACCATTGGTTTAAAAAAAATCAACCTGTGTACAATCTAAAAAGCTATGAAACTGACACACAGTTACGCAATTGTCAAAGTCAAATAATGTCACCACAGTCTCACCAAAGCATAAGTTGACAAACTTCAGCGGTAGCTGTCTGTGTATCAACATCCAACAGCCCATACGACTCGACCGATGATAGACTCCGCTGCTAGTCAGATGTTTTATCGCACATGGATCTTACTGCTATTCAGATGCTCTTACGTATTCCTACCGGGCATGACTTTAGGTGTTGAAACGCATTTAGCTATCGCTTGTATTTAAAAGGTCTACCGCATATAGACCTCGCTGGTATTCACATATGACCCGCTGGTATTCACACAGGCCTCGATGGTATTCAGATGGCCTCGCTGATGCTCAGATGGTGCCTACTGTACGGCATAGACCTTGGATGACAGGATGTGTTCCTAAATATGTTCTGCAAAATTCAAATCCAAACTCATACAAAAATATACCTACACGTAGGCCTATTTGAGCTATTTGGATGTCACATCAGCTGTCTCTCTCGTATCTGCACTGTCATCCCTCGCGTTGCAAACGAAACCTCTGTACTTGCTATCCATATCCGGGTCGAAACTTAACTGTGACCCAACTTCAATAACATTGACGTGACTTAAACAAAGTTACTTCCACTGGATACGTCCATACAGATTCCAACAGGAAGATTTAATGGCTTAGTCCAAGTACAACTCTGTCTCTCTGTCTCTGTCTCTGTCTCTGTCTCTCTCTCTCTCTCACACACACACACATATTCATATTGAATCTCTAAAAAAAAGGTTAGTCCTTAGCGATCATTATTTTAAAAGTCTAAATTTTAGATCAAAATGCTATTCAATGTGTGTGTGTGTGTTTGTGTGTGTGTGTGTTTGTGTGTGTGTGTGTGTTTTACAAAATGTCTTATTCACTTTAAGAGATGACTAATTGCTTATTATAAAGTCGTACAATATTGGTGTTTAAATATAATTGTCTTGTCCGAGCGTTTAAAAAACCCAGTCTACCATAATCAGTTCATGGACACTACAGGCACTCACACACGGTGCATAGTGTTCATATCACTGACTGAATAAGCCTCAACCTGCCCTGCTGGATAAGTGGGTTAACTAAGACAATGCCTAATTGTAGTCCGCAATAACGTCACAGACTTGGGATGTTTCGGCTTGCAGGGTCTCCCCTCCCCCTCCCCCATCCCCTACCCCCATTCCCGAATTCCATAAGAGAGAGGGTGCAGACTGCTTCTTAGTTTAGCCCTGGTCTGTCGGTCACTGGACCCAAGGTCCTGCATTTTTTGTGGTCATCGCGTAATGGGTTTCTGAAATTAGGCAATGTTAACTATTTTATTCCGTAATATTTTAACTTGTCTTATTGCTTATTTGTTTTTACTGGCTCAGACAGTCAGAGTGTCAGGTTTAAGTTCTGTCAATGTATTTGATTGTAGTTACTCTGTATTGTATTTGATTGATATAAAGCCCTATTTGGTTTTATGCTACATTTTGGCTTCACCAGCTTTGTAACATTTTCTTGACAATTGGCATGTATTATCATTTTGTTTTATTATCTAGTATTATCATTGTGTTTTATCATCTATAGAGTAAAACATGAACTACCTGGACAATATATTATTTACGCTGCAGCAGGACAATTCTTTATATTATTATTCTTTTTCTTATTATTATGACTGTTAATAATAATAATAATAATAATAATAATAATAATAATAATAATAATAATAATAATAATTATTATTATTATTATTATTATTATTATTATTATTATTATTATTATTATTATTATTATTAAATTATTATTATTATTATACCACAGATTGCAATTGCATGCATGAGTAACAAGCATTATTTTTTGTTGTTGTAGTATATCTTCTGATAGTCGCCAGCTTCGTATTCCCCATAGGAAAACAAAAACCTTTGGCGAACGCTCATTCAGCTTTTCAGCCCCCACAGTTTGCAATTGTCTTCCTTTCACTCTGCGCTCTGTTGAATCATCGCTTTAGTTTAATCCTTTATTTTATTTATTTATTTATTTATTTATTTATTTATTTATTATTTTTGTTTATATGCACCATGTTTTAGTATATTATAGTCTATTATTCTGCGAGGGCTTGCGTGAAAATATACATGTGACCACTTTGAGCAAACATTTTAGTTTGGAATTGCGCTTTATAAAATAAATTATTATTATTATTATTATTATTATTATTATTATTATTATTATTATTATTATTATTATTATTACTGTTTGGGAACCGCCAAAGACAAAACGCAAACTATACCCTTATCAGAGGGCTTTTCCTCGCAATACCGTGGATTATCAAACTTTTTGTAAGGTCCTACCAGAATCATAGTGTGCGAGTACAAAAGATTGAGAGAAAAAAACAACTTCGGACTCACAGTATCGTTTGTTCTAAGCCAAATCTTGACTTGGTCACCGACTACCAGTACCACTTCAATTCATTCAGTTCAAGCATTTTAGTTAACGTCCGTTCACAGAACAGTAGCACGAACACAATGAAACTTGATGTGTAGTTAACCGCTAGGAAAGTGGCCAATAACACTTAATCCAGTGTGTGCATTGTGTGAAAAAAGTAAAGGGCCAAAGAGACCATTTTACTTTTCAACCTCTACCGTCGCTCTGTTGCCTAACGACCTATGCAGATATCTGGACTTCGCAATATAGACCTACCAGCGTAGATTGCCCCGAGAGCAGAACGCAAGTTTGGTTTGAACGCTATACAAATATTATTATTATTATTATTATTATTATTATTATTATTATTATTATTATTATTATTAATTATAGATCTTATACAATACATATACTGCGAAACATGACAAGACACGTTTACAAGATTGTATACGCATTAAAGTCTCATTTCTGACCCATCATCACACCCCTTACACGTACCTCCCTCCTCATGCAGCAGCAGCAGCAGCAGCATATCCATATGATAGCGAAGAAGCAAGCGGTGTTAGGGTGTCAACTCTTTTAATCGTATAATTCCACTGTGCCTGTTTTGTTTGCTAAACATCATTCCCTCATCACCTCCCCTTCTCCCCCCTCCCCCCCCATCTCCCAATCATCTAAGTATCACCCACCCTCACGACTCCCCCATCCTCTCTAATTCACCTAATATCAACAAACTCAACCTCCCCGGTCACGTGGAAAGAATGTATTTGTTTTTACGATTCCACTCAACGTTCTCGCGACTATGTTCTCACAACTCTATGTTCACACAGCTGTATCCGTGATCAGGTGGCATTGAGAACATAGAGCGGTTGAAAATACAGAGCAGTGGGAATATAGAGCTGCTGGGACCATAGTTCTGTAAGACGCAGAACTCTGGGAACGCAGATTTGTGGGAATTAGAACAGTGGAAACAAACAGCTGTTTGAACATGGGGAAGCTAGCTAGCCCTGAAAACTACATACTCCCGTGTGAAAGGTGTGAAAGTAATTGGCCTACAAGAAAATGGTAATAATAATACAAGATGCTATCAACACGCTTTTACCTATATCAAGCTCCGAGAGTGGCAATCTACAAAGAAAGTTATAATAAAAAATAGATTAGATTGTTTAATGAGACAGAATGCATCCACCACACACCGTGTGGGGGAAAAAATCGTTGACCTGAAAAATCTTATCCTCCTCGGCTAATGGGGATTCGAACCCACGGCCACAACCTTCGGCAGTAGAATCCCGCGCCACAACCACCTGCGCAACATGTCACATCTAAAAAGAGTCCCTCTTGCACATGTACTTGAACAGGCTAACCTTTTACACGAACTGAAACCTCCTTTGGCCTGCCCATGGTAGTCTGGCTTAACAGCTCTATCTTGAAACTATCAAGATCTTTATTGAATACAAGTTAAAAAGTTTAAACACTCCCTGCACTCAACAGCAGATGTCGCAAACTTGATGGTTGCAGGATGCCACATCACTTACGACTCATTGACTGCGACACGCTTTACGGCAGTCGTAAAACCTTTTTACCAATCGATTACTCATTGATGTAGGCAGGAAAACAAATGTGAAGGAAATGGATTACAAACATTCACCACCCTTACTTGAAAAAAAAGACCAAAGTTCAAGTTTAATGACACTGAATCTCAAGGACTCGGAAATGTTGCTTTTGAGGACATTTCCGTTTGCTGATAATTCTCTTCGGTAAAGCTTGCTTGTGTCATCAATTATTTCATATAAAAATAAATTCAAAGTATAAAATTAATAACTACTTTCTGCCTCCGATTGGCAGGATGGGTGAGGACCGTGATGAGCCAATTTTCAGATTATCTGAGATTTGACCTTCCAAAATGGGGCTCCGTGGCTCGCCAGGGGAGAAAACTTTGCGGTTTCCCTCCTTGTGGTTATGGTAGTGTCCCTTTGATGCAGTGCCACACTGCTGTTTGGACAAGCAAGCGTGGAGGGTTTTCGTGTTTGTGTTTTGTAGGCCGGGGCTTCGTTTGCGACGTGCTGCGTTGCCTTCTGCTAAATCCCTTGTGGTCAAAAGAATACCTACGTGTACTGCATTCCTCCTCTCTCTCTCTTGTGGCACAGCATCAAACTAGATTGCTCTCTCTCATTCCGCTAGCACCCATATTGAGAGAGAGAGAGAGAGAGAGAGAGAGAGAGAGAGAGAGAGAGAGAGAGAGAGAGAGAGAGAGAGAGTACATCTGCGGTATTGTGGTACACCACACGCACATAGTCGAAAGAATTGCCACTCTCCAACCTGTTTCTTGGAGTTTTATTTACACCGCTTGTTCATCAACATGCTTTTCAATTGGTCTTTTTTTTTTAGATTTTAAATTTACTTTATTTATTCTAAACCAATTTTACACTATCTCACAGCAGGCTGATACAAGCTAAACGCTACCGGTTATTATCTGGAAATACAACAAGCCTCTGGTTAATGTCCATGGTTCTGTACCTTTCTATCTCTATTGCAGTGTTGTCAGTGCATGCAATCATGAATGTGTGTGTGAAAAGCAAGTCTTATGTTTGATTCCTATAGATCATAGCATAATTATTCTAATGAAGAAAAAAAAAAAAACACGACCCTTTTCAATTGTCATGTAGAGTATACATATAAATCTACTTTCCCATCACTGTCTCAGCCCTGATTTACCCTCGATAACCCGAAACAGGCAATTATAAATAAAGGGTAATGAAAGTAGACGTGAGATTCATGCTAGCCTGCATCTCGGCACGGCTAGTACCCGAAAAATCCCCCTTAGTTTATGTACTTGTACTTGCCAACCGCACAAGTACGCTTCTGTACATGTAACAACTGACTACAAATTCACATCAATTATATTCCAATCCAAGACCTTTAAACAGCAAAATAGCAAGTTAAACCAGCGGTGGGATGTGATTTGATAACAACCCGTTATAAGCCCCGACCCTCTCAAGTAAGATAATAACTATAAAAGCATGTTAGAAAAAAAAAAAACGTTTTAATGGACTATAGTGAGACATAAAGTTTAGGCAATAGTTGTCTGGCCCAATCTAGTTCAGCAATACTAGTAATTCCTGGCCTTCTTCACAAAGGTCTTTAGGCACTTTTTGTGCACTAAAACAAGTATTAGTGTCACACTTCTTCCCTTAATCCCTACCACACCCCACTCCCCACACCCCCACCCACCAAACCCATATTTATCATCCGCCTCCACCCCCCTCCCTCCCCCCTCCTCCCCATATTGAAAATAATTCAAAGTTGCAAATTGCAACTGGACATAAAACGATTTTTTTTAAAATCTCCACAAAACACTGACTGTGCCCATTCTTCAGTCTTCCTTTATAAGATTTTTCAACAAGAAATTGAACCCAATACTCATAAAATAGCGAGTTGACGCCTTTGGGCGGTTTCAGTCATCGCCTTGAGCTGGCCAAGCGCTAAATCAGAACAATGATAATACAATTGTCTATTGGCTGGACGTATAACTGTTGGAAATGATTGAGATGCCTATTTTTTTTTATTTTTTTTTATTTTTTTTTTTTTTGGGGGGGGGGGGGGGGGGGGGTACCAACGTCAGGCTCTCTTGTTAACAGAATTAGACAAAAACTGTTGCTATATAGGAAGCACTTCCAGCTCACGGCGCTGACTGCAAACAGAACCTCACTCCAGTCGCCCAAAGCATCAACTCTCCTCTGGCTGCGCGACAGGAAACCTGTTGGGCACAAATGCTCCCTTCTCCCAGCAAATCTCTGGCGCTTCAAGCATCAACTTTGTGGCTAAAGCGCGCCTTACAAGTCTCCATCATCATCACATCATCATCGTTCATCGCCATCTCCTTGTCCAATAAAATAGGATGAACACTATTATTAAAGAAGTTAACCTCGTGTTATTAAGTTTTTAGTATTACATCAACCTACCCCATTTTCCCCCCGACATCCCTACCTAGAACCGGCTTTTCCCCTTTCTTTACCCTGGTCCCTCCCTTTCATATAGCTCATAATGCACAGACAAAATAAAATTCAGAGTCCTGATGAGCAGGAAGCGGCTGAAGGTCGTGGGAACAACTGACGCAATGAAAGATGACCCACAGTTAGCCAGAGAGAAAGGACAATGAGAGGGGATGATCATTTAATACAATGGCGCGCTGTTTGGGTTGGTGAAATTTCTTGGCTGTACATATCCATCTTGCTTGGCCCTGTAACACATACAAAACAAACAACAACAAAACAAATTAACCGCAGTCTTTCTTATGTTATAGTGGGCAAGAGTTCTGTATCTCGGGAATTACTCTCGCTCTATAATTTTAGTTTTGGCGACAAGAAACTAGTTATTTTTGTTTTATTTCCATGAAAATACTTGTTATGGTGACAAATAATGAAACGACTGTTTTGGAAATGAACCAAGCCACAAAAGGCACACTCACGTACAAGTGTGAACAAGTGCTGAGATTTGGCAATAAAGTAGCAAACTGACCCAATTTTTCATAATCAATTAATGACGAGATAGAAAAAAACAACGAATTGTTCTTAAATAGCCCAATTACCAAGAATTGCTTAAGGCGTAGGCCGAAAACAGCCTATTTCCAGCTGCCCAACATCAAGTGCGCTGTCAAACGTCGCGGACAACCACCTAAATGTTTGCACGCTTATTTTCGTCTGTTACCTGTCTTTTGACACAGGAACCGGGTTCTTTAAAGTGCCACTAGCTGCGGCGACACGAAGGAAGTTGAAACACTGTTAAAAGTCTTATCACGCTGTTAAAAGTCTTATCACGATGACCTGCTCACAGTGGTGAAGAAACGGAAACTCCGATGGTATGGCCACGTCACCAGATCATCAGGCCTTGCAAAGACCATTCTGCAAGGCACAGTGCAAGGAGGTAGAAGAAGGGGGAGACCGAAAAAGAGGTGGGAGGACAACATTCGAGAATGGACTGGTTTGACACTGAGCGAAGCCATGAGGGCTGCTGAGGACAGAGAAAGATGGAGTATGCTGGTTAAGCGATCATCTGTGGTGCCCCTACGACCTTCGGGTTATGGGACAGGAAACGATAGGATCACGCTGTTATACGGTTGTTATTTTATCAATAGTTGATTCAGCCCTGATGCTTGAATCTTGATAAGTGTAACTCAAGATTCATTTATCCACGCAGCCTGTTCACTCATAAACAAGGCAGGAGTCGTCGTATGAGGTTTTCCAACTGTATTCATCATACACCATACAGCATACATCAACAGCTGCATACAAGATCGCTTTCCGAAAATCACTTCAAAGATCAGCATCAAAAACCATCACAAATCTCTGCCAATCACTTTTTTACTCTCCAAGCAGACACAGTGCACCACCCATACAGTCTCCATATAATCGAGAGAAAGTTCGAACATTCCAGCATGACGCAACAACACCCACTCAAAACAAAACTGGTCACTGGAACCATGCACTGCACTGTCCCACGTCTGCGGTACTGTGGTTAGAAGAATCTCTTGGCCATCACTAGATTTATCTAGATTCTTCGGTCGAAAGTTAACAAGCAACTCCAGAAAATTCTCAACAATATCGACCGACGAAAACCATCATGACTACAAAAATCTTCCCCCAGCAACAACGCAAAATCAAATCAAAGGTAAATACATTCTGTTACCGCACGCCCTGCAAAACAAAACGATCGGATCCATAGGGCGCGTCTCAAACGAAACACACGCAAAGTCGACTCTCGAGAGGGAAAAAGCTTCCATCCCCTTGACATGTACTTACACATCTGTCTGCAACATGCTGAGGGCATCCTCAATTGTCTTCTCCGAGATTTCGCCGTCAATTTTGGCCAAATACATGTACATGTCTTTGAAGAGAGGAAAAGGAATTCGAGCTGGTCCTCCTTCTGGATCAGCCGTCAGAATCTCACAAATCACCTTCATGGCGTCTGTAATATTCTGCAACAAACACACATAGAACTTGTTGATACTTCTTGTATGTTAGCGAGTTTACGAGTTGCACATATTTCCAGAAAGACTACATACACACACAGTCTTTTAGCTCTTATACCAGAGTCCTTATGAGGCTTGATGGCAGTAGGAAATCCTTCTGAGAACGTAAGCGTTGAATTACATTAAACCCAATGCCACTCGGGCCAGTTTTGAGCTTCCCCGTATTGAGTTCTCAATGCCGCAAACTATTCACACCACACTCAGGACAAAAAAATAATAATAATACAAACTGAGGATTTATACCTGTTTTAATATGATGAAAAATACCAACAAATGTTAAATGTTCACACTGCGTTTAAAAGCTGTAAAGATGGTACAGAAAATGCACACACAAATTACAAAGACAAAAGTTTCGCATTTCCACGTGTGTCCGGGCTACTGATCAGGCTTTTACTAAAATCACAGGGTATGCTGATCTTAAAGGAAATAAAATTACCAAAATGAAAGACCAACTAGAAGAGCAAAGCCCATATGACTCACATTCTTCCATGGAACTTGCAATATTTACCAAGAAATTGACTGCCCAGAAAAGATTTAAAAAAAACAACCAAAATGAAATAGTGGCATTAAAATGCAAAGTAATACCGACTTTTAATTGATCTTTCTATGTTCTTGACCTTGGGACATTGATCTCCGGCTCCAAATGCACTCGTATAATATTAAATAACTACAGCAAAAGTTGTATTATGCCAAAAAAATTCAGCGATCTTGGGATGACCTTGACCTTGAGATGACCTTGACCTTTACGTGAACTCTCATGCAAATGTATGATTAAATAACACAATGTTGTTAGAGCCATCCCACTGTACGAAGACCTATTTTGTTGTATGTTTTTGCAAGGCCTAAAATGACCTTGACCTTAAAAAAAAGACCGGAACACATATAAAAAATGCAATCTATCATCTATAAATACAAGTTTGAACTTTATATCTCTCGCAGTTTAGCTCCCCTCCTCCTTCTCCCTCTCTTCCCCTTCCCCTTTACCCGTCCCTGTGGGGGTGCCGGGAGTTTCTGTATAAATAGTATCCCCACTTTCTGGAAATTTAATGCTTTAAATTCCCACTGTCCTTGTCTTTCTCCTTTTTTCGTTCTCATTCCTACTCAGTTCTATCTACTATACTATCTTCTTCGCTAGACCAGTCACCTACCTTTTTTCTTGAAAACTCTTCCAAAACTCCTCATTTGTGTATGAGGGCTGTTGGGTCAGCCTTGGAATATCGGACGCTTTCCACCAAAGGGTCACTAGGGCTTCCTATGATATTATTATTTAGCAATGTAGGCATTTTATATGCATGTGTTTATTGATATATTATAATGATGTTTATATTCTATTTTGATTTTTGTATACGGGGGTTCGATAAATTAGAGTATAGCCTCATCATTCCATGCAGTGACTGGCTGGTGGAGTGCCTTAAGTGTTAACACTAGCTGTTTCAGCAAATCTTTTATACGCATCAGAAGCGATTCCTCTTTCAACCAAGTTGTGGTCTTGATTTTGTGATCCTGCTTCGGCTTGTTGCAGTCCGCTTGGCCCTGTAAGCAATGAATAACTAAGTATAGTTTAGGGTCAAGGTCACATCAAAGTACCTATACTAACTGATTTTGGACAGCTCCAATGACCCTGACCTTGAAGTGAGGTTGACCAAATGTGTATTGTATGTGTGTCTAATTCATATCTATCATGCTTCAAAGAATCATAAGTTCAATGTTAATACCTTATAAAAAAAAAGTGAAACTTTGTAAAAAAAAAAAATTGTAATTTGTAACATTTGCTGACCCTGTGACCTTGACCTTTAAGTGAAGCCATTCATTCACTGATAATTTTATGAGGTCTCATAGATATACACCATCTTATCAAGTTTGGTTATGATAATTGAAATAGGTTCTGAGATCTATATTAAACCACTTACAAGTTTTGCACGTCCAAACGGCGGACAGACAGAAGGGGGAAAAAAATTAATGTCATTTTGGGACTATTTAAAATTTATTTCGCAAAGTTCAGCAAAAATCTGGAATTTTTTTATTTTTTATTTTTTGTAAAGGGTGGGGGTTGGGGGATGGGTGGTAGGGAGGGGAGAAGGGAGGCGGGAGAGAGAAGGAGAGTGTATGTCAGTAAAAAATGAGGAAGAAACTGTGTAATAAAACTAACTGAAGAAACTAGGTCAACGTCCGAATAGGTAAAGAAGACACCAAAGTTGCTAACACTGTACAGTTGGTTTTTTCTTTCTGTTTTTTTTTTTAATTATCAGTGGGCTTACCTGTCTTCTTCGTTTGCCTTTTCTTTTTTTTCTTTTGCTGAGAGTGAGACCAGCAACAGTTGGCAACTCTTGATCTGAATCATTCTCTATTGAACTCGCAGAACTGATTTGTCGGTCAGTTCTGCGAGTTCTGCTGATCGTCAAAATCAAGGCGATTTGGGCTTACTACTAAACACAAGTCAACATCAGACACCTCTCATTTCGCTATTTCTTCTAGTGTAAAGTCCTTGAAGTCATTGTCATCATTATTTTCATCGATAATCGAACACCATATCTTCTTCCTCTACCTTTGTAACACCGAAAATAGGGCCCAAAACTTACTTATTTAAAAAAAAAAAAATCACCATGAAAAGGCTATCGCTTGTACAAATGTGGCGGTTTTTCCATCATGTAAAAACGGAAGTATGTCCGGTAAAAAGTTTTTAAAGCGACGCATTGTGGTTCACCGTTGCTAGACAGTCACGACGAGGCAAGCTAGTAGAAGTCCTCGGGACTGAACGGACCTTGCTAGGAAAAACAAAGGTAGTGAGCTCGTGCGAGTGGCAAAGTGTAAATACAACAATACGTTCCTGTACAGGAAACTCACCTCGCCTAATGCTGACGCTGCTAGAGCAAAGAATTTGGTCCACTCCACCTGCCCGCTAAAGGAGCCCACACGCACCAGGTCATCAAACTGTTCTTTGGGTAATGCCAGATCCAGCCATTTCTCTTCAATCACACTAAGGGCTACCACCTTCTTTGGTCCCAGCTGGGGGAAAATAAACGAAGCATGTTATACAAGACTTTATACTGATTAAACTACTTTTAATTTTTGTGAGAACACGGGTAAACCAGGATCAAAAAGATGCTAATGGAGTATGAAACAAGACCAGAGAGGGTGGAACTTCATCAGACTTTCATCTATACATTTCCCAGGTCGCGCCAATACTTTTTCTTGACTACTTTAGGACTCATCTTGGGTCGATTAGCAAACATCTGGAAAATATTAATTTGGGGTGAATACATGCATGTGAGTTATGGGTGAATAAATTGTTGCATGCATGTAAATTATGTTAACACTCCCAACCCTCAATCCTACCCCCCCCCCCCCTCCTCTCCATATCTCCACCTATCCCCATCCCCCAAAAAATAACAAACTATTAAAAAACATGTTTTAGGTGGCAAACCTGTTTGTTCAGTACTCTCAGCAGACCAGGTGTAAGTCCTGTATCTGTCTTCTGCGTGGAGGTGGGCATTTCCAGACGCTCTTTGACTGGAGGCATCTCACCCTTGGCCATGGCACGGAAGTAACTAAGCAGACGTAAAACAAATTTGCTGTGAGCACTGGCAATCTATCTTACTGCGGTTGGTGCTTATTTCAGTAGCCTACATAAGCTGATTTAAGGGTAGGCTTCAAGTAGGATTGAAAGGTTGCAACTAAGCTTTGTCTATCCTGTTTTTGTTTAAAACTAACCATCACTGAAGGATACGTACGATATTTTTCTGTAGTTTGACGTCAACAGCACCCATTTAAAAATAACTGCTCTTATCAAACGCGTGTGCTCCGATGAGTGAGAGTGTGACAAAATGCACTACATGCATGCTAAAGCAAATAAATGGTTGTGGAATAGCTTGCAGCAAAAACATCGGTGCGCTAAATGATTTTTTTTTAAACCACCGATTCTAAGTCTATAACAAAAATAAAATAGTGTTGAAGTGCTTCGGAATTATTTTCTTTAAGAATCTGAAAGAATATAATGCTTATAGATCATAGAGTGATAAAAGCAATAACAATCAAATCTCAGCGACGTTCGAAAATGAGATCTACATTTGACTGTTTTGATGACACAAGTCGTGTAAGAAAAGCTCTGATCTAGACGCTAGGCGTCAAAGATGTTGTTGGTAAAATGGTTGGGACAGTTGAATACGCAGTTTAAATGAGTTTGGTTCTTCTTCTTAAAAAATAAAATACAATAAAATACACTGGGGTTCTTTACATTTTTGCTAAAACGGGTGTAACATATTTCTAAATCTAAGGGATTCGAGGGATAGTGATGAGGCACAAATCTGATGATGAAATATCAAACGTACATTGTAAACAACTGTGGTAGGAAAAGGTTCGTTAGCAAAAACTGGATATCATTAACAGGCACCATCAAAATATAAGTCAGTGACTATGATATAGTCAATTGAAAATCTTCATTGGAAAACTGAGTGCTTGTTCACTTTTCTACACGAACACATCTATAGCTTATACTTACGCTGCTGCCCAAGCAAGGACATCTTTAGGCTGTGTGCGAATGGCAGCTTTTGTAAACTGTTTGAGAATGTCCATCAACTCGGGTGGAATGTTGATCTGCTGAGAGCAGTAGTAGGGCTCATCTGGATTAGTAGGCATGGTGAGAGTCCTGACAAAACAAATGAAAACAATAAAACTGACACGTGCAGTTTATTATTTATTTATTTAATTAATCACTTTTGTATAGCGCTTTACAGCTCACGCGCCGCTTAAGGCGCTGGCCGGTACAGGTTCTAACTCCAGCCGCCCGAAGCGCCCACTTGCAGCATTTGGGCGCATAGCCTGACGCCCAGACGACTGAGCACAACCCTAAGCGACCGGGGATGGGTTAATAACATCAGACTTTAAAAATATCTGAAACTAGATCTAGGCAACTTGCTACAGAACAAATCGAATGCATCACAAAACCCTATAAAGTCACCGATCATACCTTGTTGAATCTTAGAACATTCAAACTCATTTGAGAAAAATAAACATACCAAAGACATTAAAGATGTTATATTATGCCAACTGTACCTTTATCTTTTTGATGACAGAATGGATACAATTCCCAGTAAGATCTTCGCCCCTCCAGCAACTGTTGAGGATGGTTGTTGGTGACAACGTCTGCGCAGGAACCAGACAAGGGAGATCACTTTAGAAGAAACACGTCGACACGTCGCTAAGATACATGTACTCCGTGTCATTTCCGACCAATCCGAAAATAGTTGCCACGTTGACTAATTATGGTTTGTAATGCAGTTCATGATCCCAAAGAACGTAAATAATAATTACAATTTCGATAAGTGAAAAAAGTACCTTTATTCTAAATCAAGGTACTCTCTACATCAAACTTTGTGCTTCGCTCGCATACTGTCTTTGGCATGTAGGCGGAGTACGTCAGAAAGCGTTTCCAATGTGTGATATTTGGTACCATTTCCTCCAAAATGCCGAATATGGTATATAACATTCATATAAAAAAAAAAAATAATAATAATTCTATTTAAGTACGTTTTTATTTCAATAATATTTTCTTTATTTGTATTTATCTAATTATTTGTTGTTGATGTTGTGATTTTTCCCAACGGCTATTAAGTATTATTACTCTGAAGTGTTCTTCTAGATCTGATACTGAGAGAGAAGAAGCTCCAAGACATCCCTCGATCTCCGAAGATCAGCATGGCCAACTTTTCTCTCTCCTTTTCTCATTTCGGACTGAGAGCGGGGCGCTCATATTTTATGAAATACCAGAAATGAAAGCAATATGAATAATGGATGGACTCGTAATTGGTGGAATTCCAACACGATGAAGGCCGCGTGCTGTTCGTTTCCTTTCCGGTTGTAAATTTTGGAGAGCCGGGAAATGAAAATGGCGGATGGGAAATGAGAAGCCGGATAGATCAGCCCACAGACAAACCCGATCAGTGCCCGTCGCGGTTTTTCTTCCTCACAAAAAGAAAATTGAAAATGGAGAGAAGATGTCGGTTATGGGATTGGAAAGGGGCAAGAATGCGAATCTTGGAGCGTTGTTTTTTTGTCTCCCCTGCATAACTTTTACCATTAATATGTATAATGATTAGCCTGTGTCGCAGATACTGGAAAATGTGTGCATTCATACAGAAAATAGTGTACGTTATACATAGAGATTCTTAGGAGGTGACTAAATAAAATTATTATTAATTTTTTTAAAGTATAAGTATTAAGTATTCTGTTACTTAGACCTATTCTGTTAGGTACCTACTGCTTTTGATAAGAGAGAGAGAGAGAGAGAGAGAGAGAGAGAGAGAGAGAGAGAGAGAGAGAGAGACAGAGACAGAGACAGAGACAGAGACAGAGACTTTAATATTGTGTGATTGCTGGATATTACGGGCCAGCGCCTTGAGAAGCTCTTTGAGCTTGTAAGTGCGCTATATAAGAGAAATCTCTTTCTTTTTCTTTTTTTGCAGAATAAAGGTTTTAGGCACGGTCTAATTTTACAACTAGCCCCCCCCCCCCTCCCCTCACCTCCCTCCTTTTAACTTTATCAACATTAACAATAACAACATATAATGTTAATAATGAAAACGTGTTCAGAGAGAGAGAGAGAGAGAGAGAGAGAGAGAGAGAGAGAGAGAGAGAGATTTACAGCAAACTATGGCAAACTATGACATTTCAAGAGAGAGACCGACAGACAGACAGACAGGCAAAGACAGAATGAGGCAGACAAAGACCTACAGAGACAGTGACAAAGACAGGGTCAGAGACATGGAAAGAGACAGAGATTTACAGCAAACAATGGCAAAGTAGGGCTTTTCAAAAGTGAGAAGACGAAGGAGAAATGAGGAGGGGGGGGGGGGAAGGGAAGGGAAATTGTCAATGCTTAAGAAACACTACAACGTCCGTGTCTTATCCCAAGCTCCTATATAATAACTTCCTCACCACCCCCACCCCCACCCCAGCCACGACGACCACAACAGCAATTTTAACGGTTCTGGAGAAGGGGTGGGATGGGGAGGGGCGATACAGAATGGTCCTGGTCATCTGTCCTCGCTTGACAGTCTTGGAGCGGAATGCACGAGAGCTCAATAGCTTCTCCACTACGGCAGTACGGTAGGGTACAATCCTGTTCCCCACATAATGTTATTATAGACTATGAGAAAAAAAAAGAAAAAAAAGGTAAGAGGGCAAAAATAGTACAGCGATGCATAGACAAGACAAGAAGAAGTTTGGGACTAACCATCACTTACAGCCTGTTGACTTGGGGCAAATAGTATTGTCTAGGATAATCTGTTTGGGACCGCTCCAAGCATCAGGCCTCTTTTGAGCTTAGCAGTGCCACCAGCAATACGTGGGGATGGAAGGTGCGGTGGGGGTAAACTCATAAGAACTACCAACCTTTATAATTGTTTTAAAACTATGATGTAAGCTTATATGTAATAATAAAAAAGGACAAAGGACAAAGTTAAAAAAAAAAAAAAAAAGGCTTGCACCAAAGCACTAAACTAAACCTCTCCGTTTTACACGCAGAAACTCACACATTGCTGCTTGCCTGCTTGGTTTTACATTGCGTGATGTATCAGGATAGCATACTTGTAGGTTCGTGGGCCTGCTTGATTTAACAGATAATCACTGTATTAGAATAACAGACTTGTAGTTGTAGGCTGTTGAGTGCAACGGTCATTTTCCACGCATACGGGGCCCGCCATTCCTTTTTTTTTTTTTTGTTTCCTCCATGGCCGTCAGCTCGTTACTATTTCCATTTGCATTTTAAAGACTAGCAATAGGCATTGGCGGTAACACTTCAACACTTTCTCGTTGTTAGCGAGGGCTTTCCAGAATGGATAGAGCACTCTACAACAGATCCGTTGAAAGGAATATATAGTGCTTTTACCGCTGCCTTGTCTTCGTTAAAAAAGAAAAAAGGGTAACTCTTCTCGAGTTGTTGTTTTTTTTCTTCTTTTTTTTCATCACTAAACAAAGATTTTAGTTTGGTATATTTAAAGTACACTAGTAGTAGTAGTAGTAGTAGTAGTAGTAGTAGTAGTAGTAGTAGTAGTAGTAGTTGTTGTTGTTGTTGTTGTTGTTGTTGTTGTTGTTGTTGTTGCTGTTGTTGTTGTTGCTGTTGTTGTTGTTTCATTCAGAGTAATCCACCATGGCATACGAATGAATGCCGGCTACACAAACACACCAGCAGGACTAAGTTCTATTTTCCCGCTTCGATCGTGCAGTTGGTCTGTGGAGTTACGCAGTTAGACTTCTCGAACCAAGCAGCAAGTTGGCGTCATGTTAAATCTTGTTGTCGGCCAGTGCCTTGAGCAGCTCTGTGAGCAGAAAGATTTCAGTTCAGTAATTACCTCAAATTCGTAATTGAGAACGCGATGATATGTTTATTGGACAATGCGATTTTTACATTTCCATCGTTCAGCGAATTTCGGCTGCATTATTATTTTTGAAGGAGCGGTCAGTCATCCTATGGCTTTTCCCAACCCTGTGTTCGTTCTCACTTTTCTGTTTGTCGCAAGAGAAAGCAAAACCGTAGCCAGGAAAGAAAGGTAGGGGGAAAGAAGAAGAGCAAGAAGGAGAGAGAGAGAGAGAGAGAGAGAGAGAGAGAGAGAGCGGGAGGGGGTGAGGGGGGGGGAAGGGGCGGCGCTGAGCGGGATAGGAGGGAGGGAAGGGATAGGAAGATAGAAAATAAAGAAAAACAAAGTGAAAATGACAAAATAAGAAGTCAGAAAAGAAATCAAAGGTACAGGAAAAATAGTAAGCCAAACAAGACATAGAAGGACAAACAAACAAACAAAACAAAAAAAAGAAAGGAAAAGTAGGAATCCAAGAAAGGAACAGATGAATAAGAAAAACGAAAAACAAAAGGGGAAATAGGAAGAAGATTGTGTGGGTAATAAGCAGTGGCGATAATTGGTAGTCAGTCAAGACGGCGATTCCATGCTCTTGAACGTTTTCTGGTCACACGTTGATTGTGGGAAGCTTTAGTTTTTTCCTAGGCGTTTGAAAGTGCGATAGCGCTTCGTCGTACAACGTATCTGAAACGTGATGTGTCCTGCTCCCTCTATCCAGTCTTAGCAGACGGTGTTGATACCAATGCACACTTTGCCGGAGGACAGTCTCCCCCTTCTTTTATACAGTTCTTTAGGTTACCTCAGCGTCTACCGACATTATCAAAAAGGTGTAGGTGTCAGGTTCAAATCAATTAATGTGCACTGCCAAACACTCGGGACCCGAGCCATCCTGCTCGACCTAAGTGCTCTAAGGCCATTTAATTTATTTATAGAATTACACTACTGCAGAACTCTTTTGACGTGCGCTTCACTCGAGCTAACTGGCTCTGTTTGTATGTAGATTATAGTCACACGACACTTTCGCATATAGGTGACTACTGGACCGATTTATACTGACACCAGCGGGCCAGTTGTTGGTAAAGGGGAAAATAATATGATCACACGTTGACCAATCCGGGATTCGAACCAGCGACCTTTCGGTTACTAGCAAGACGCTCTGGTACCCTCAGCACTTTTATATACGAGTCTAGAAGGCCGCGTCACACTTTCAGTGGCGCCTCCTCTGTTCCAGGAGACAGGTGGAAGCTTATTCAATCGGGGAGGAGCGGGAACGTAATGGAAAAATTGACCTGCGACGAGTCTCCCGTGCTGGTCCCAAGAAAATGGACTTGTCAGCGACCCCAGAAACAAATACCACAGGCTTCAAATCATCCGCTAGACCTCATTGTACTCTACAGTCTACACAAGTAGTAGACCTATTTAGGTAACTTTCAAATCAACTGACAGGCTTTTTGACCAAAGATAGTTGAAGTGGGTGAGAGTATGTGCGCGCGCGCGCGAGTGCGTATTGTTCATTCGTAAGTTTGGATGCAAAATACCTTCACCCTCTCTGTGAATCTCTTCATCCTCTGCTCTTCCCCCACTGATCTCCTTTACCTCATATCAGCACCGTCATCTCTCATTGTTCATTCTCACTTCCAGTCTGATCGATCTCTCTTTCCTATCATTCTCCACACACACCCCACCATTATTTCCAACACCTTTATCAGCCCTGTGTTCATCACAGCCAGCTCTCTCGCGCGCGCATCCCTTCTCCACCATAATCTTCCACTCCTCACCCTTCGCCTCTGACTTCACCCCAAACACAACGGTAATTAGCAAAGGTTCTCATTTTACCTCCACTTCACGATCTCTCTCTCTCTCTCTCTCTCTCTCTCACACACACACACACACGCACAAAGCATGTCATCACTTCATTACCTTTCCCTCTGCAGGGTGCCAAGAAGTCATTCGGTATTCATTAAAATCCTGTTTTACGCTCTCGCAGAAACAGCTGCCATCCCTTTTCCACCCGAACCCCTAATTGAATACGGGTACCTGTTACTACTCGCCTTGAGTGTTATCGGCCCACCCGATTCACACGTCTTTACTTCAGCGGTAATTAATTGGCACAGCCAGGAAAGAAGGGGGAGACACTTGGGAGAAAAAGAAGAAGTAGGTATGAAGAAGGAAGAGGTTAGTACGGCTGCGCAAAATGCAGCAAGTTGGCGCCTTGAGTTCGATCCCGTGTCGGTCAGCGCCTTGAGCAGATAAAGCGCTATACAAAACCAATTATACTATGGCCGCGTTTTCAATTAGATCTAGGCTAATTACACCAATAACATTTCCTATATTGTAATGAAGCAATTGGAGATGTTTTTATGTTCAGTACTTCTGATGAAGTATTTGGTATTTTCATTCTTTTTCGCAATGAAAAAGAATTGTATCGTTGCAGTGCGTTGGCGCTATTCTGTAGCTGCCATGCTTTTGTTGGGAAAATGGACCTAACTTTCCCCTATATATATGGGTGACAAGTATTTTCTAAACCCACGTCACCGCTAGAAATTTAGTTTTCTTTGATCCTACTGCGCTTAATCATGTACTCAAGTACACTGAGAATAGAACAGGTGAGAGAGAGAGAGAGAGAGAGAGAGAGAGAGAGAGAGAGAGAGAGAGAGAGAGAGAGAGAGATGTGGGGGGTGCGACTCGGGTGGGACTCTAGCAACTCAGGAATTTTGCTGGATAAGTCAGAAGTGAAAAGACAGGCGACAGATGATAGTAATTAATACCGGATCGATTGACTGCGAGCGGCTGGCCATCTGCCCCTTTTAAGGTGGGCTATGGAGGATTCACATTATGTGTATAGCCGAGACTAGCCCAGACTAACGTTCGCCTTTCCAAAAGGTATTCGGCGACTCTCAACTACGCTGTGGAAGATCCACAAACAAAACGAGGACAACATACAACAGTACATTGATGGTGTGTGTGTGTGTGTGTGGGTGTGTGTGTGTGTGTGTTTGTGTGAGTGTGCGCGCGCGTGCGTGTGTGTGAGTGAGTTTGTGTAAACATTTTCTATAACCAGACATTTCAGAAGTACATGGCTATTGTGTGAAGCTCTAAAGCCCATGCCACACGAGCGTCAAATCTACTGGACTTGACGCGAATCGGAGCAATTTTCGACTTGGAAGTCGGAATTTCATTTTGACTTGAATCGCGCAGTGCCACACGAAAGTCGCACATCGAGTCAAACTTGAGAGTTATTGGTCTTGAAGTTTTGCTGTACGTGTGTTGTGATCACGTGATTCGTATTCTGCTTCTCATTGGCCAAAAGGTCCGAATCACACAATCGAGACTCGCGGAATTAGAACATGTTGAAAGTCGGCAATCGGAGCCAATTCAAAGAATCTGGATTCGCGATGCACAGGGTGCCACACGACAATCAAGGGATTTTGTCGTGATTTCATGAATTGGATTCAAGATTTGACGCTCGTGTGGCATGACTATAAGGATTCCCAACAAAAAATCGTAGTTTTGGTGATTGGCTCTTTTGGGCTAGTGTACAAGAAGCTTGTGCGTGGACTGCAGCTCAGCGGACTAGCACGGCGGCAGAGTCTCGCTCGGTACCTATCAACCAGTGTCGTCATCGGGTGACAGAAAGGTGTGGGGCAGGAGAACATTCAGGGTGGGTATGGCGTCATTGACGAACTTTGGCGAGTTCATTACAAGGTTGTTAAAGTTCGCGGTTTGAGTTGCATTAAAGTTATCGAAACGTAGGAGCTCGCGTGTGTATATGCGTGTGTGTTTGTGTGCGTGTATGTGTGTGTATGTGAGTGTGTGTTTGTCTGTCCGTCTGTCTGTCTGTGACTAGGTATCAATAGTGTATTCCAATAATTGTGTTGCAGCATGAGAAAACCAGGCTAAATTGTCAAAATATGAAAAATTACTTATTTATTTATTAACAAAGTACTAAAAATAATCTTCAAAATGCAAAAAAAAAAAAACAAATTGTTTTATCTTTATTGGTTGATGTTTTATTATTTTTTTTAATATTTTATTTTCTCGGGGGCTAATTTCCAGAAATTGCCTTCAAAGTTTTAAATTGTAAAATGATCATTACTTCACAACCAGAATTTTCCCATGCATGTATTTGGTATCAAAACAATCAGGAAGATGGCAGCAATATGGCAGTGAGTTGAGATAAGATGAGAAAATTCACAATACACCATCCACACAATACTGAACATAAACAAATTAAAACAGTACGCACAATTTTATTCTGTACCCATCCATAATGCATAGTGTTTTTAAACATATTAGAAATAAAGCAAGTGTTTAGCAAGTCTATAATAACTCAAACACATAATAATATATCAAGAACATGGCCTGAATCAATCATTTTTCTAAAATAAACCCTATCATAATGCCCCCCCCCTTCCCCTCTTAAATCCCTCGTCCGTCAAGTAATCTTTTGTTTAATTGCAAGCAGCTACATCATCTCAGTTCAAATAGTCAAACAAAGATTACAAACCTAAAACAAAAGTTTCATTAGGTAGTTTTCAGTCCTAATAATCAAGCTTTAATAATTCCCCGATTCTCCACTCCCTTCCGCACGTCGAATAAATCTGTCGCGTCACAGGTGTAAATCAAAGTAACATGTAATTTTGCTCTATAAAGTTTAAATAAACACAAATATCAAAGCAAACACTAATTACTAGTAATTTGGTAAATAGTCCTCATGTTCATTTCCTAAAACAGACAAACCAACAATAATAAATACTGAGAACATAGTCAACTTGTCATGCTAGTAATATTGAATGCAGGCCAGACTACTTACCTTTTCAACCCTCCCCACCCCACCCCCACCCAACAAAATATACTACTGAAATATTTTCCACACTCCTACTGTAATTCTTTCACTGATATCGCCTTTTCAACCTTTACCTAAATCTATGCAAGTAGAATGACGGATTATTAAAGACACGCCTATAGCGAAGAGGCCTACGAAACATGAATCATTGAATGAAAACAAACGGTATCGTTTAATAACGGGATCAAGCTTCTGCTCGTCAGAATCATAATCCTCATCACAGTTCCCACTGGCACCATCATAAAAATAGTCTGAAAGCAGGTCTTGGAGCTCTTCAGAAGCAAAACCGGGTCGATTCAAGGCCCTAGCTACTTTAGCAGACGACACATCTACTGACGCTGGAGACGAAGCCATCACTTCCGGTTTCCAAAAAGAATCGGTCACTTACTTTGACAAATTGTTTCTAACAAATGCAAAATAAATATTGCAAGAAAACACTTGAAATAGATGTAAGATGAGTTTATCTACATTAAAAAATTCACTTTGAACTAAAAATCGTCGAAAATCTATAGGAAACACTTCCGTTTTTCACGACCCGGCAAGAGACGCATTCGAACACAACTTGTGTCACAAGCAAGCTTCAGAACAAGGAATTTCATGAAAAATTCATATGCCACACACTTCTATGTACCAAAAAGTAGTACCAATAGGGACTTTTCACTCCCCAGACGTTATATATCAATCCACATTGGGGATTTCCCTTCATAGTCGGACAAGAAAAGTTGGGGTATCGGAGGTCAATTAGTGCCATTGTTTTAGCAAGGTGTGATCAACACCCTTATCAAAATCAACAAAATAAACAATGTTTTAGTAATTTTTGAACAAAATCCGTTTGGGATATTAAAGAAAAGTCTTAAATAAAGACAAAGAGGCAACAATCTTAAAATTGATGGGGTAGCCTATTTTTAGTGTTCTACGGCTGTAGCAGCGAATCAATTCTGGCGTCTTTAGCCGGGTTTTGTCATGCGGCAACACAATTATCAGCATTTCATCAGGAGCAGCAGCAATAACGCCAATATAAACAACCATCACAGGTAAACAAACAAGGGGGGGGGGGGGGGGGGTGGAGGGTAAAAAATAGAAAAAGAATAAATCTTATTAATCTAAACAAATTAGCACTCATTATAATGGTACTTCTTTACATTTCTGACAGCCAAAGCACTTATAAAACAACATTCGATAATCGCAAATGCTGATGCATTAATTGCCACGAACAATAACATAAATCAGCATTAACAGTTTCCCGTTAATCCTCTCCAGTCGTTGATTTTATCAGTCATTTCCCTTTCGGATTTATTATGATGATGACAATTATAATTATATGGATCTTTGGTCTCCGTTACCACTACTCCACACTAATTACTAGTTTAAAACACACAAATGACATCTTAACACAACCATTTACCAATTAAATCACCACCACAATACAAAAAGTATAATTGCGTCATCATCATCACATATAGCTCCAACATGCAGATAAGTAGCCTACATGCATAAAAAGATAAACTAAATTTGATTGGGTTGTAGAAGTGGATTTGTCATTATGTGCGCGGAGGGGGTGTGTGTGTGTGTGTGCGTGTGTTTGCTTGTGTGTCTGTGTGTGTCTGTGTATGTGTGTATCTATGTGTGTTCGTGGCCGTGCTCGCAACGTCGTATTTTAATTTAGATAGTTAAGAATAATCTAATGGAACACCTTGTTATTATGTATAGTTTATGCAAAGCTGATACACTGAAATAGTGTGTAGACACGTGCTTAACATACTAGTCCACTGCAGCTGTGCCGTCTAAAGGCCGGACATACTATAACCATATTTTAAAAAAAATCTAAAGGTGTCAACGTAACCTTTCGGTAGGTGGGTAGAAAAGTGCTTAAGATCTCTCTTTTCTCTAGTCCAGCTTAATGAGGGCGGTGCCTATCCCCTTCTCCCTCAATCTTTTTGTGTCGTTCTTCCAGTCATGGTCGCCTATGCCAGTCCTAACCCTCCCGACGTGGCTTGGCGTGAAACGTTGCCCAAACCACAAGGCTCCTCAGCCACCCATTATTACCCTTATGGCAAACGGAAATAGGGGTTATGGGTGATAGAAATGAGGTAGGGTGAGAAAGACCTGAGATTATGAGAGAGAGAGAGAGAGAGAGAGAGAGAGAGAGAGAGAGAGAGAGAGAGAGAGGGAGAGGGAGAGAGAGAGGGTGAGAAAGAACTGAGATTATGAGAGAGAGAGAGAGAGAGAGAGAGAGAGAGAGAGAGAGAGAGAGAGAGAGAGACAGACAGAGAGACAGACAGACAGACAGACAGAGACGTACCCAGGTCCACAGCGATGTGAAGATTCCTTGTTTCTCGTCTTTTATGTGTATGGTCGTTGGTAGCCCTCAAAAA